>CAWUFW010000301.1:1160000-1760000 GCA_963921515.1 Calotriton arnoldi | reverse complement strand
TGCCTCCTCTTTGCCTACAGAGACAGTCCTCAGAAGTGGGTGGCCTACAGCCCATTTGAACTTCTGTTTGGACATCCAGTTAGGGGTCCATTATGTCTAGTTAAAGAATATGGGAGCAACCTCCCAAGCCTACTAAACGGGACATAGTAGACTATGTACTGGGCCTGCGTTCTCGCATGGCTAAGTACATGAGGAAGGCCAGCAAAAACCTTGAGGCAAGCCAGGAACTTCAGAAAGCTTGACATGACCAAAAGGCTGTACTGACTGTTGACTTAGGTACTCCAAAAAGTCCCCACAGGGTACTTCATGTGAACCGCCTAAAGCCTTTTATTGACAGGGCTGACATGAGCTTGCTCATGGCCAATGATGAGGGTCAGGAGGAAGAGAGTGACCCTCTCCCTGATCTCCTCTCTCAGGACCCTGTTGATGGATCAATAGAAGGAGTAATCGTGGCAAACAGCCTCACTGGTCAACAGAAGACTGTTTGTAGACAGGTTCTCAGTCAGTTTTTTGGTCTCTTTTGTCTGACCCCTAGTCAGACCACCTGGTGTACCCATGAAGTGGACACTGGTGACAGCCTGCCTGTAAAGAGCAAGATTTACAAACAGTCTGACCATGTCCGAGATTGAATCAGGACAGAGGTCCAAAAGATGCTGGAGTTGGGGGTCACTGAGCCTTCGGATAGCCCTTGGGCTAGTCCTGTAGTCCTTGTGCCAAACCCTCACACCCAGGATGGTAAAAGCGAGATGAGGTTTTATGTTGACTATAGAGGCCCTCAATGTAGTCACTAGGACTGATGCCCATCCTATTCCAAGGACAGATGAGCTGATTAATACTTTGGCCTCTGTCAAGTATCTCCGTACATTTGACCCGACTGCTGGTTAATGGCAAATCAGACTTTGAGGATGCCACATCAAAAACAACATTTTCAATCCCCTGTGGGCATTATCTATTTGGTTTGAAAAATGCACCTGCCACATTTCAGAGGCTAGTGAATAAAGTCCTAACAGGTCTGGAAGCCTATAGTGCAGCATATCTAGATGATGTAGCTGTCTTTAGCTCCACCTGGGAAGTTCACCTGGTCCACCTCAGCAATGTACTTGAGGCCCTGCAGAAGGAAGGCCTCACTATCAAGGCCACAAAGTGCCAAATAGGGCAGAGAAAGGTTGTGTACATGTGCCACCTTGTAGGTGGAGGCCAAGTTCAACCATTGGAGAGCAAATGTCAGACCATCTTGGGGTGGATTGCTCCCACTACCCAGACTCAGGTCTGAGCTTTCTTGGGTCTTACTGGGTACTACAGACTATTTGTTAAGGGCCTTGGCTCCATAGTGACACTCCTTAATGATCTCACATCCAAGAGAATGCCTAAGAAAGTTAAGTGTACAATTAGCTGTCAGAAGGCATTTGATGACCTGAAGCAAGTCATGTGCTCTGCTCCAATTCTGCAAAGTCCTGAACACTCCAAACCATTCATTGTCCAGACAGATGCTTCTGAGATGGGGATAGGTGCAGTGTTGTCACAACTTAATGCAGAGGGCCATGATCAACCAGCAGCTTTTATCTGCAGATGGTTGACCCCCAGGGAGAAGCGTTTGTCAGCTATTGAGAGGGAGGCCTTTGCTGTGGTCTGGGCCTTGAAGAAGTTGAGGCCATACCCGTTTGGCACTCTCTTCATTGTTCCCCTCTTATGGCTTAAACAGATGAAGGGTGAAAACCCTAAACTTTTGAGGTGGCCCATTTCCCTACAGGGGATGGGCTTTTCAGTGTAACACAGACCTGGTAGAAACCAAGCAAACGCAAATCGATTTCCAGATATTTCCACTTAGAAAATGAAGACTCAACTGGGCAAGATTAGTCTCATGTCCTTACTTTTTTTTTTGCGGGGGGCGGGTGGTAACTTTCCTACAACTGGGAAAATCAAAGGTAAGGAATATGCGGCTAGATGTCTCTGTCAGATATGCCCGGGCCCTGCCAAACAGGAATGAGTGCGTGTGCTCCGACCCTTAAAATGGTCAAAGGTTAATTGGCTTGTCTCAATTGGCACAGCCTAACTTACTTATAAGTCATAAGAATACGGTATCAAGGGGACCTAGGACCCGTAAGTTAGAGTGTTCCCCTCAGGGACTGCAGCACTTGTTGTGCCACCCTGAGTGGTACAAGGTAAAACATGGCTCCCCGTCTGCCACTGCAGACAGGAAGGGCTTTTAACTGCTTACTCGATGTAGCAATTCAAAGTAATGCCAAAGCCCAAACCTCCCTTTTCAACATATATAAATCACCCCTATGGCAGGGCTAACGAGTCCTACGGCAGGGTGCGGTTTGTTAAAAAGTAGAACATGTACCTTTACATGTTCCAGAAGTAAAAACCCTAAATTGTTGTTTTTACTGTGGAAAGGTTAGTAGCCCAATTGTGAAGTACAGAGTTGCAAACTGGTACCCCAGCTCTGCTAACTTCTGAATGGGACTACTAAGGTTGATACTGTTTGGTTTAAAAAGAATCCGTGCATTAAGTCTGATTTAATGGTTAAATCAAATTTAACGTTACTGGTGGGCAAAGTGCAACTTTAGAAGTTGCAACTTTAGTTGCCCAAGGTTTCCAGTGCCCATTTACTAATGTACACAGGGCTTGTCCTGCAAAAATCTTATTTTCTTCCTGGGGAGACGTGCTAAATAATCCTCAGAAAAGCTCATAATAGGGGCCTCCATGGGAGAAAGGTGTTGCCTCCCTCCTGCAGGAAGCTACATGGGTGTTAGCCCAAAAGGCGAGCTTCAAAGGTGAAGCCGCCTTTGAAGGGCAAACGGGTAACACTTGGAAGAGGGGCTGTTCTATTTATTGTTTAGGCAGACAAGCTGGCCCTAGGGAGAGGAGAAGCCCATTATCAAACCTTTTTTTCCAGGGGTGTATAGCCCCTTTGTCCCCACACACATTAGCATCAAGGAGCAAATCCTCACCAAGCACCACCCTGGCTGGGGTGGAGTATCCACTGTGCACTTACAAAGTTTACATGAACCCAATTACTTCCCTGTAAAAAGGACATTGTTTTGATTAAAGAGTTGCAGATTAAAAAACCTTGTTCAGATCTAAGATTCAAGCAGTCCCGAACCTGGTCTAAATGTCCGACTACCACACCTAAGAATCTGATTTAACCACAGGAGGGAAAGTTCCCTCGAAACAAAACTTACCTCCTTTTTTTTCTTTTAGAGGAATTTTTTTTTAATTGCTAAAGGGAACAAGGCTAATTTTGGTGAGTGTTAGACTAAAAGCAATCCTTCAAGATCTGTTATGTGCTAATCAAGTTATAAAAATTGAGCAGCAGAGCAGATGTTCAAAGTATGTTTTTCTGTTTTGACTGAAGATGGGATATGTAAATATCTAGTTGTAACAGGATTTTTAGCTGTGTTTTTAAGACCATTTTCGCCTAGCAAGATCTCAGCTCAACGATCTCCTCTATCCACACCCTTTCCAAGGTAACAGACTACCTCCTTCATGGAATTACAAACATCTTTAAAGAATCCTTTGGCGTGCTGTGGTTAACACAGGTAGAAGGTAGGAGATTAATAATTTAATGCATATGTAGAGTGATTTCTATGCCTGCGCTGGAACAGGAAGTCTAAACTCTGCACATCATTTAAAGGAACAATTCCCCAAGAGCTCCTTCCTAATCACTTACTCTCAATATCTTGCCGTGGTCGTCTAGGTTGTAGAATTGTGGCCATCCAACCAAGGTAGGGGCAGTGCAGGATACCATTCTGGTCCCACAGTAGTTTTTGATTCCTGAGAGTGCATGAAGGAGCATTTATCTCATAAATGAATCCTGACCAGCCAAACACCAAAGGCACATGCCATGCAGGTCCATGACCGACATCTGCTTCATGCAGCTGTGGCACGGCTGAATCCATTATTATTTTGGGAGATATCATCTGTGACACACTGGCTGACATAATTTAGAAGTTGACGGAAAGCCAAAAAAGTTGGGAGTGGAAATTTGGAGTCACGTCAAAGGATGCGTAAATAACATTTGACATGGATATACTACCTCAAATATTACTTAAGCACATGTAAGTACACTACACTTACTATATGGGGAACAATGGAGTCAAGCCATAAAATACTGCAAGTATTTACCAAGAAGACAATCTCCCCACTGGCATCAGAGAACAAGGCCTGCACTCCCTTACTAGAATTAGTTACTACCAAGTAAGTAGTGCCATGGTTTGGTCTTGTGGATGGTACCCACCCACACTACACTGTATTCTCCTTTAGATGGTCCACAATGCCCCAAAAAAGCCTAGAACTCTGCTGGTGATCAACACACCACAACCATGTGCAGCATAATGAACAAGTTACTTACCTTCGGTAATGATGTATCTGTAAGAGACGTATATTAGTTATAGATTCCTTTTACCTTAGAATTACCCCCAGGCGTCAGACTGGATCCGGAGAATTTTTCTTCAGCAATACCCCTGCACGTCGGTAGGTGGCGTCGGCCGACTCCGCGTCCGTCGTCAGCGTCGTTGTCACCAGGATGACGTTGTGGTGCCTACTTAGACGCCGCCCCTGCGCGCTGACGTCAGTTCTGACACTACTTTCCATGCCAGAAGCGCAGAGCCATGAAAGACTGACCACTGGTGCGCCACATTAGGGTCCTATAAGGGTGTCCCTAACCCTAGAAGTAAGTTCGCAGAGCGGGGAGGGTGGGTGGGGCGGTAAGGAATCTATAACTAATATGTCTCTTACAGATACATTGTTACCGAAGGTAAGTAGCTTGTTCATCTGAAAGAGACTATTAGTTGTAGATTCCTTACCTTAGAATAGATACCCCAGCAATACCATCCCCGGAGGAGGGTCTGCGGACCAAGTTCACACCAGAAAATCCTGGAGGACAGAACGGGCAAAGTAGCCGTCCCGCCGGACTTGACTATCCAGGCAGCAATGTCTGGTAAACGTGTGCATAGAAGCCCACGTGGCCACCGGACAGGTATCGATGAGTGGAACTCCCCGCGACAAAGCAGTGGTGACTGCCATAGCTCTACTGGAGGATCCTTTTTAGCCAAAGCGTAACAAATCTTGATACAAAGGACTACCCATCGAGAGATGTTACGCTTCTGAACAGCCCGACCTTTTTTGGCACCCACGCAGCCAACGAAGAGGTGATCATTCACCCGGAAATCTTTTGTGCGGTCAAGGTAGAAAGACAGCGCACGTTTTGGGTCCAGACGGTGGAGTCTCTCCTCCTCCTTGGAAGGGTGCAGAGGCGGGAAAAAGGTGGGCAGAGTAATAGTCTGCCCGATGTGAAAGGGAGTGACTTCTTTAGGCAAGAAAGAGGACCTCGTTTGGAGCACCACCTTGTCCGGATGGACTGAAAGGAAAGGAGGGTTAGAAGAAAGGGCCTGAAGTCCACTCACTCTGCGAGCAGAGGTGATGGCAACAAGAAAGGCAGTCTTCAGAGTGAGAAGCCTGAGAGGACAGCTGTGAAGAGGCTCGAAGGGAGCGCACATAAGATAAGTCAAGACAAGGTTCAAGTCCCACTGAGGCATTATGAAAGGAGATGGAGGAAAAAGGTGAATAATGCTGTTAAAGAAGCGACTTACAATAGGGGACTTGAACAAAGAGGGCTGATCTGGCAGCCGAAGAAAAGCAGAAATGGCTGCCAGGTAGCCTTTAAGAGTGCCCAGAGCAGAGCCCTGCTGGGCCAAGGAAAAAAAGAATAAAAGAACCTCAGAAAGAGGGGCAGAAAGGGGATCCACAGCCTTTGCTGAGAAACATGCCAAAAACGTATTCCATCGACAGGCGTATACCGTCTTAGTGGAGGGAAGCCTGGCTGCCAAGATAACATTACAGACTTCAGGAGGAAGGTCAAAAGCTGTCAACTGCCACCGCTCAATCTCCACTTAAGGAGGTGCAGGCTGGACAGGTTTGGGTGGAAGACCGTCCCCTGCTGCTGCGACAGAAGATCCTCCCAAAGGGGCAGTCTGATCGGAGAATCGATGGCCATGCTCGGGGTACCAGACTCTTCGTGCCCAGTCCAGTGCCACAAGAATGGCTTGGGCCCGGTCGCGCCTCATCTTCTTCAGCACTCAGGCAGTAGCGGTACAGGCGGAAAGGCATACAGGAGGCCGCAGCTCCACTCACATCGAAAAGCGTCCAAATTCCAACGCACAGAGCGTCCGCCCTGGCGTTCAGAGAACACGCCAGGTGTTGAACCACCAGGGTTATGACCTGATGTTACAGCCATTTCCAAAGGCGAAGAGCCTCTTGACAAAGGGTCCACAACCCCACCCCGCCTTGTTTGTTGCAGTACCACATGGCGGTGGTGTTGTCTGTGAACACCTGCACTGCCTTCCCCTTGAGGGAGGGAAGGAATGCCTTCAGTGCCAAGCGAAACGCCCAGAGCTCCAACAGGTTGATATGGAGACTGGACTCTGCCGGAGACCAGACTCCTCTGATCTCCACCTCTCCCAGGTGGCCACCCCATCCCAGAAGTGATGCATCGGTCACCACCATAAGATCTAGTTGGGGAAGGGAGAGGGATCTGCCTCTGACCCAATCCTGGTTTGTTAACCACCACTGCAGTTGTTGTGCAGTCCCCTCCGAGATCTGGACGTAGTCGGAAAAATTCCCCTAATGCTGCGCTTACTGGAACTTCAGGTCCCACTGCAGAGCCCGCATATGACATCTGGCTTGATCTACCAGCAGGATGCAGGAGACCATGAGGCCCAGCAGCCTCAGAGTCATTGTTACCGAAATCTAGGATAGAGGCTGAAACATCATAGCCCGAATATCACGGACTGGCTGCTCGGGAGGATAAGCCCGAAACTGCACTGTGTCCAGACAGCTCAGATGAAAAGGAGCGACTAAGAGGGAGTCCGGTGTGACTTCGGCAAGTTGATAGTGAACCCCAGCGAATGCAGGAGGTCCGCCGTAGTCTGGAGGTGGGAGACGACCGCCTGGGGAGAGCCCGCCTTCAACAACCAATCCTCGAGATTGGGGAAGACTGGAACCCCTGATCTGCGCAGATGAGCTGCGACCACCGCCATCACTTTCGTGAACACCAGAGGGGCACTGGTAAGGCCAAAGGGGAGCACGGTGAACTGAAAATGCTCGTGGCGTACCGTGAACCGTAGGTAACGCCAGTGGGCTGGCAGGACAGGGATGTGAAAATAAGCGTCCTGCAAGTCCAATGATACCATCCAGTCTCCTGGGTCGAGGGCAGACAGGACGCGAGCCAAGGATAGCATCTTGAACTTCTCCTTCCAGAGGAAGCGGTTGAGGGCCCTGAGGTCTAAGATAGGACGCAGGCCTTTGTCCTTCTTGGGCACCAGAAAGTAGCAGGAATAGCAACAACGACATACTTCTGGTACAGGTACCTTCTCGACAGCTCCCATGGCCAAGAGAGCTGAAACTTCCTGGCGGAGAAGCGCCAAATAATCCTCCGACATGCCATCGAGAGACGGTGGCATGGAGGTAGGGTAGTCTTGAAGGGGAGGGAGTAGCCCCTTCGGACTATCTGCAAAACCCACCGGTCTAACGTGATGGATTGCCAGAGGGGGAGGTGATGGCGAATCCTGCCACCCACTGGCCGCTAATGACCCTGAAAGGTCAGACTAGGAGGGTTTGGAGGCTGCTGCTTTGGGGGGTTGACTGGCCGGCCAGCTGGTTCCCAGACCAGCGACACTGGGCCCCACGCCCCTGGCCATGCAGAGGCTGGGCATCTTGAGTAGGCCGGTGGCTGAATTGGGTCAGACATGGTGGGGTGCCTCTTCCGTAGCCACGAAACAGACGAAAGGCAGACTGTGGGGAAAGGGAGGGCACAGCGAGTCCTAAGGATCTGGTTGTAGAGAATCCTTAAAACGCTCAAGAGCCGGGTCAGCCTTGTCACAAGAAAGGTGACAGCCATAGAAGGGCATGTCCAACTAAGTTGCCTGGACATCCCCCGAAAAACCAGACGTCCTCAGCCAGTCGTAGCGCCGAAGGGCTACCGACGCGGCAATCGATCTGCCCAGAGAGTCGGCGGTGTCCAGTCCACAGCGGATTGCGAATTTTGCTGCATCTCTCCCATTCACCACTGCCTGGGAGCGAATGGCCCGGGCCTCCTTCGGACACTGGGGCAGCACCTGCGCAACGTATCCCACACCGTATGGGTATAGCGTCCCAAGAGGCATGCGGAATTCACGGACCGCAGCCCTTAGCTGGAGGAAGAGAACACAGGCTTCCCAAGGTGATCCAGCTTCTTGGATTCCCTATCCGGGGGTGCGGAAGTGAATGCGCCCTTGGACGAAGAGGCCTGGACCACCAAGCTCTCGGGGGAAGGGTGCTGGGAGAGGAAAATGGGATCGGCCAGGCAGTGTCGGTGGGCAATAGTTCGTTCCAAAGGAGCTCCTGTGCTGGGCCTGGACCAGGTGCCCAGAAGGACGTCCGTGAGGGCTTCATTAAAGGGCAAGAGGGGTTCGGAGAAAGTTGCCGTCGGTGGAAGCACCTCTGTCAGGAGGTTAGTCCTGACTCCACTGTAGGGAGCTCCAGGCCCGGGGCCTCGGCTGCCCTACGCACCACCACTGCATAGGACGCTCCCTCCTCCGTAACCACGGTGGGGGACAAAGCATGCCAAGGTCTGGGGAGTTATCCAGGCCACTGACGTTACCCAATTCCTCTCTCCAGTCCGGCTCTTCCAGCTGGTCTGCTAAAGGGTCCAGAGACCCCTCCCAGTCCTCATCACCACAATCAGGGCAATAGGGAACACCTGGGATGAACAAGGGAACAAAAGTACCCTCCGGCGTCAGATTCTACATCAGCCGACGTCGATCCGGCTTCGGGTTCATCTCGGGGATAAGGATGGGGATAAGGATGGGGATGGTGTCGGCCGGGGGCACAGTCGACGCCGGAGACATCGTCTCCGGGATCGGCGCAGAGAAAGGTCGACCGGCGTCAATCCGGATCCAGGCCTGGATCCATGGGGACCCTGCAGTGCCGGGGCCGAAGCCGCCGGCATCGAAGGCCCGGGGCCACCAACCGGCTCCGCGGCGCCGAAAGGAGCACCAGCAGAGTCGGGCTGCCCAAAGATGGAGTGGAGGGCTTCGTAAAATGCAAGAAGCTGGGCAGGGGACGCCCGGCTGCCGGAAACGGAGGGAGGCGCGGAGTCGTCCCAGAATCAGGCACCGGAGACGGAGACTTAGAGCGACGATGCTCCCGTTCCCGCATCGCGTCGGCCGACCGAAGGGGAGAAGGCGAAGAGCGAAGGTGCTTCTTCGCCTTCTTCTTGTGCTTTGACTTACCCGATGAGTGCGAAGACTTTGACGGGGTGTGATGGCTCCGCGACCGGTCTTGAGACCTTCCCCTCGAGCGAGACCGGGAGCGACGCAGAGCCAACTGCCGGGCCTCCAAAAGCTTTCGGGACCGCTCCCGCAAAGACTTTGGATTCATGGCCCAGCGGTCGGAGCACGACTTCGGGTCATGGTCGCGCTCCAGGCACCAGAGGCACACAAGGTGCGGATCCGTGATGGACATCAGCTTGTGACAGGAGTCACAAGGCTTGAATCCGGTCCGACGATGGGACATCCCTCGCGCACCAGGAGTAGAAGACTCGAAATAAGACGTCGACAAAAGTCGAAAAAGTTTAGTCAGAAAGTGACTAAGGAGCAAGCTTTCTCCGGATCTGCGCTAGGTTGGCGTGGAAAAAGAAAACGGACGTCGTGCAGGGGCGGCATCTAAGTAGTGTAGGAAAGTGGGTTTCTGTTGCAGTAACCCCCCCCCACTTTTTCCCAGACTACTGATGCACTTTGACTTGATGTGCCCTGGGTCCCTGCAAATCAGGTTCCCAGGGCCTGTGTTCTTTCCCCAAACCTAACCCAATTGGCATCTCTGGCCACAGGTCAGCCCCTGGTAAAGCACAAGTTACTAACTTGTGTAACGATATATCTGTAAGAGACAGTAGTTAGTGATAGATTCCTTACCTTAGAATATCCCCAGGCGTCAGGCTGGATCCGGAAAGTTTTGCGTAGCAGTGCCCTTGCGCTGGCCGGTAGGCGGCGCCGTGCGGCTCCGCGTCCGTCGCCGGGCGTCGTGATCGCCGGGATGACGTCGCGGGCAGTACTTAGGCGCCGCCCTGCGCGCTGACGCCAGTTCTGTACACGACTTTCCGCGCCAGGAACGCAGAGCCATGCAAGAAGCTGACACAGGTGTCTGAAAAATACTAGGGCCCTGAAAGGGATGTCCTTAACCCTAGAAATCAGTTCGCAGAACGGGGAGGATGGGTGGGCGGTAGGAATCTATCACTAACTACTGTCTCTTACAGATATATCGTTACACAAGTTAGTAACTTGTGCATCTGAAAGAGACACGTTAGTGATAGATTCCTTACCTTAGAATAGATACCCCAGCAATACCAACCCCGGTGGTGGGTCTGCGAACAAAGATCAGACAAGGAAGTCCTGGAGGACAGAACGGCCAAAGAAGCCGTCCCTCCGGACCTGACTGTCAAGGCAGTAATGCTTTGTAAACGTGTGCAGCGAGGCCCACGTAGCTGCCTGACAGATAACCGGCAGCGGAACACCGCGGCCCAAGGCCGTGGTAGCAGCCGTTGCCCTGGTGGAATGGGCACGCAGCCCAACAGGAGGCTCCTTCTTAGCCAAAGAATAGCAGGTCTTGATGCACAAGGTAACCCAGCGGGAGATGGTCCTCTTGTGCACCGCCCGACCTTTTTGGCGCCCACGTAGCCAACAAAGAGCTGGTCATCCACCCGGAAGTGTTTTGTGCGGTCAATATAGAAAGAGAGCGCACGTTTTGGGTCCAGACGGTGGAGCCTCTCTTCCTCTCTGGAAGGATGCGGAGGCGGAAAGAAGGTGGGCAAAGTGATGGTCTGCCCAATGTGGAAAGCAGTAACCACCTTTGGCAAGAAGGACGGACGCGTCCGAAGAACAACCTTGTCTGGATGAACAGACAGAAAGGGAGGTTTGCAAGATAGAGCCTGGAGCTCACTCACCCGCCGAGCGGAGGTGATGGCCACCAGAAAGGCTGTCTTCAGAGTCAGAAGACGAAGAGGACAGTTATGCAGAGGCTCAAAGGGAGCGCACATTAAAAAGGTAAGAACCAAGTTCAAGTCCCACTGAGGCATTACAAACGGAACAGGAGGGAAGAGGTGAGTAATGCCTTTTAAGAACCTGTTAACAACAGGGGACTTGAAAAGGGAGGGCTGATCAGGGAGCCTGAGGAAGGCCGAGATAGCACAAAGATAACCCTTGATGGTACCCAGGGCAGAACCCTGTTGGGCCAGAGAGAGAAGGAACAGAAGGACCTCAGAAAGAGGGGCAGAAAGGGGATCCACAGCCTTTGCTGTGCACCATGCCACAAATTTGTTCCACCTGCAGGCGTATACCACCTTAGTGGAGGGACGCCTGGCTGCCAGAATCACATCACAAACTTCGGGAGGCAAGTCGAAAGGAATCAACTGCCGCCGCTCAATCTCCACGCAAGCAGGTGTAGACTGGACAGGTTCGGGTGGAGGACCGTCCCCTGCTGCTGCGACAGAAGATCCTCCCGAAGAGGCAGACGGATCGGGGGATCTATGCTCATATTGAGTAGCTCGGGATACCAAACTCTTCGAGCCCAGTCCGGAGCCACAAGAATGACTTGGGCCCGGTCGTGCCGAATCTTCTTCAACACTCTGGGTAGAAGTGGTATAGGCGGAAAGGCGTACAACAGACCGCAACTCCACTCGCGACGAAAAGCGCCGCCGAGCGAGTGCCGCCTTGGAAATTCCAACGCGCAGAACTGATGACATTGCGCGTTCTCTTCGGTGGCGAATAGATCTAACCAAGGCTCTCCCCACTGTAGAAAGAGTCCTTGCGCCACTTCCGAGTGAAGACGCCATTCGTGATCCATCACGCACCTGCGGCTGAGTTCGTCCGCCCTGGCGTTCAGAGAACCTGCCAGGTGTTGAACCATCAGGAACATGCCCTGATGTTCCAGCCATGTCCAGAGGCGCAGAGCCTCCTGGACAAAGGGTCCAAGACCCCACCCCGCCCTGTTTGTTGCAGTACCACATGGCGGTGGTGTTGTCTGTGAACACCTGCACTACCTTCCCTTTGACAGAGGGAAGGAATGCCTTGAGTGCAAGCCGGATCGCCCGGAGCTCCAGAAGGTTGATATGGAGCCGGGACTCCGCCGGAGACCAGAGGCCTCTGATCTCCGCCTCTCCCATGTGACCGCCCCATCCCAGAAGGGACGCGTCCGTCACAACTGTATGCTCTGGCTGGGGAAGGGAGAGGGATCTGCCCATGACCCATTGCCGGTTCGAGAGCCACCACTGCAACTGTTTTGCAGTCCCCTCCGAGATCTGGACGTGATCGGACAGGTTGCCCTGGTGCTGCGCCCACTGGAACTTCAGGTCCCACTGCAGAGCCCGCATATGCCATCTGGCATGATTGACCAGCAGGATGCAGGAGGCCATGAGGCCCAGCAGCCTCAGGGTCATCCGTATCGAAACCCAGGATAAAGGCCGAAAGATCGGAATCATAGCCTGAATATCCCGGACTCGCCGTTCGGGAGGAAAGGCCCGAAACTGCGTCGTGTCCAGAACTGCTCCGATGAAAAGGAGCTGTGGAGAAGGAATTAGATGCGACTTCGGCACATTGATGGAGAACCCCAGCGAGTGCAGGAGTTCGGCCGTAGTCTGGAGGTGGGAGACGACTGCCTGGGACGAGCCCGCCTTCAGCAGCCAGTCGTCGAGGTAGGGGAAGACTGAAACCCCTGCCCGGCGCAGATGAGCTGCGACCACCGCCATCACTTTCGTGAACACCCGAGGGGCACTGGTAAGGCCAAAGGGGAGCACGGTGAACTGAAAATGCTCGGGGCCTACCGTGAACCGAAGGTAACGCCGGTGGGCCGGCAGGACGGGGATGTGGAAATACGCGTCCTGCAAGTCCAACGCTACCAACCAGTCTCCAGGGTCGAGGGCAGTCAAGACCTGAGCTAGGGTGAGCATCTTGAACTTCTCCTTCCGGAGGAAGCGATTGACGTTCCGGAGGTCCAAGATAGGACGCATGTCCTCCTTGTCCTTTTGGGCACCAGAAAGTAGTGGGAGTAGCAACCACGCCCTACTTCTGGGGTCGGAACATGCTCGATGGCCCTCTTGGTCAAGAGGGCCGTGACTTCCTTCCGTAGAAGCACCAAGTGATCCCCTGACATGCGGTGGAATTGAGGTGGCATGGCTGGGGGGTGGTCTCGAAGGGGAGGGAGTAGCCCCTTCGGACAATGTTCAAGACCCACCTGTCCGAGGTGATGGTGCGCCAGTGGGGAAGGTGATGGCGGACCCTGCCCTCTACTGGGCGTGCCGTGCACCTGAAAGGAGGGACTAGGAGGGCTTGGAGGCCGCGGACGGGTTGGAGGTGGTGGCCTGACCCGCACGCTGGTTGCCCGATCCGCCACGGCGGAATCCACGTCCTCGGCCACGCGAACACGCCTGCTGCGCGGGCCGGTGGCTGGGCTGCTGACGTGAAGGGGCGCCCCTACCGTGGCCACGATAGGGGCGAAAAGCAGAAGGCAGCGGAGGGCGTGTAGCAGAAAGGCCCAGGGACTTTGCAGTAGCCCGTGAGTCCTCAAAGCGCTCCAGCGCATGGTCTGCTTTGGACCCAAAAAGACCGACTCCATCAAAGGGCATGTCCATGAGAGTATTCTGGACATCCCCTGAAAAACCAGTGGTTCTCAGCCAGGCGTGGCGCCGGAGCGCCACCGTCGTTGCAATCGACCTGCCCAGCGAGTCGGCGGTGTCAAGGCCACAACGGATAGTGTATTTGGCCGCATCCCTTCCTTCCGCAATGGCGCGGGAAAGCAGTGCCTGGACCTCCTCAGGGCACTGGGGCAAAACATCCGCCACCGAATCCCACAGGGAGTGGGTATATCGGCCCAAAAGACAAGCGGTGTTAACGGACCGCAAGCCAGCACTGGAGGAAGAAAAACCTTTCTTCCCAAACTGATCCAGGCGTTTGGATTCCCTATCCGGAGGAGCGGTAGGGAAGGCGGTTTGGGAAGCGGAGGCTTGGACAACCAAGCTCTCAGGAGTGGGGTGGACAGAAAGAAACAGGGGGTCGCCCGGAGCGGGGCGATGGCGTCGTGACACGCTCCGATCCACAGGAGCCCCTGTGTTGGGCTTGGACCAGGCGCCCAAAAGAACGTCAGTGAGGGCGTCGTTAAACGGCAGCACAGTCTCCGCAGAGGAGGCTGCCGGCTGAAGCACCTCTGTCAAGATGTTAGTCTTGACCGTCAAAGTAGGGAGCTGGAGACGTAAGGCCCCAGCAGCCCTACGCAACACCGTACCAAAATTGGCCCCCTCCTCCGTAGCCACGGGAGGAGACAGCATGCCAGTGTCAGGAGAAGTATCCAGACCACTGGCCTCCCTAGACTCTCTGTCCAGTCCTCATCATACTGACAGTTGCGTGTCAGAGGGTCATCAGACCCCTCCCAGTCCTCCTGGTCCTCCTCTGGTTCAAAATAAGGAGGAGGAGGGACATTTGGGACCCAAGGTCCCATCGGCGCCGGAGCCGGCGTCGAGCGACGTCGCTCCGGGTCCATGTCCGGAGCCGGAAGGAACTGGGGACGACGCCGCCCGGAGCCCAGGGCGGCGTCGAGAACGGCACCGGAGACATCGGCGCCGGCGGAGGTGTCGTGAGGTCGACCGGCGTCGATGGGGGTTGTGGAGCCGGGATCGAGGCCGGGGCCGAAGCCGGAGCCGGGATCGAGGCTGGAGGCTCGGGCGACGCCGGGGCCGGAGCCGCCGGCGACGCCGGAGCAACCCCATCAGTGGCCCGCGGGGCCCGAAGGCGCACCGGAGGGGCCTGAAGGCCCGAAGAGGCGGGCCATGGCCGACAGGAACTCCTGTACCTTGGCCGGATCCGCCCCGAACCCGGGAAGGGCGGGTATGACGGGGCGACTCCACAGGCAAGTCCGGGGCCGCGGGGCGGGGACGGTGCCGGGAGGGGCCTCAGCCGAGTCGCGAGACCGGCGAGGCGAAGTCCGAGAGCGACGATGCTTCTTGGACTTCTTGTGCTTAGACTTACCGGACGAAGAAGTCGACGACCGGTGTGCACTCCGCGAGCGACCCCTGGACCTCTCACGCGACCGGGGCTTCCGCGGAGCCGAATGCCGGGCCTCGAGGAGCTTTCGAGACCGCTCTCGCAAAGCTTTCGGGTTGAGGGCCTGGCATTCGGGACAAGACTCGGTGTCGTGGCCTCGGCCGAGGCAGAAGAGACACTCCCAATGCGGGTCGGTGACGGACATCATCCGCGCACAGGCGCCGCGATCGCTGAAGCCGGGCATCCCTACGACACCTTAAAGTTGGAAAAAACCAGTGAAAAAAATCACCAAAAAGTATGGTCAAAAATTGACCAGGGCACTGCTCTTCCCGGATCTGCGCTTGCTGGCGCGGAAAAAGAAGAACTGACGTCAGCGCGCAGGGGCGGCGCCTAAGTACTGCCCGCGACGTCATCCCGGCGATCACGACGCCGACGACGGACGCGGAGCCGCACGACGCCGCCTACCGACGCGCAAGGGTACTGCTACGCAAAACTTTCCGGATCCAGCCTGACGCCTGGGGATATTCTAAGGTAAGGAATCTATCACTAACGTGTCTCTTTCAGATTGGTACCGCAGGTACCCAGGGCACTGTGACCAGGGAAGACCTCTAAGGGCTGCAGCACTTATTGTGCCACCCTTAGAGGCCCTGTACTTTACACACACACACTGCCTTTGCAGGCTGCGTGTTTTGGTGCAGAACAAAGTGAAGAGTCGACATGGCACACATCCCTGTGTGCCATTCCTACAACCCACTGCCCTGGCATAGATCAGTCACCCCTCTAGCTGGGTGCCCTATGCCAGTGGTGAGGGTACAGATGCATGAGCCCTGTACCCCTACAGTGTCTAAGTCCATTCTTAGACATTGTAAGTGCAGTGCTGCCATTAAGAGTATATGGGGCTGGGAGCTTGTCATTAAGAACTCCACAGCACCATAATGGCTACACTGAAAACTGAGAAGTTTGGTATCAAACTTCTCAGCACATTAAACCCACACTGATGCCAGTGTGGGATTTAATGAAAATGCACACAGAGGGCATCTTAGAGATGCCCCCTGAAAACGACCAGCCTCTGGTGGGTTCCCTGACTGGTACACACCAGCCTGCCACCACGAGACATGTTTCTGGACCCCTAGGGTGGGAGCCTTCTCTCCCTGAGCCCAGAAACAAAGCCTTTCCTGGGCCGAGGTGTTCACACCTCCCCCAGGCCAGGAAGAGCCATCTGTGGCAGGGGAGCTTCAAAGGCCTGGCAGCCTTTGTAATGCGACCCCCAGCCTCTCCTGCTATCAGGAGCAGGCCCCCTTCCTGTCTCCCCTCCTTTTCGGCGGGAAGACAGGCGGGAAAAACTAGCCAGCCCAGAAGGTGTGCCCAGCTCTGTCAACACCCCCCCCCCCACACACAGGTGGGGGAGGAGAGGTGAAGCCCACTCTTCAGTGCCCGCCATCTTGCAGATGGCAGGCACTCCCCAATCAGGATTAGGGATTGTGCTCACTCCCCCATGTGGGGTGAGCACACCAAGGGTGTAGTCACCCTAAGTTCAGTAGCCGATTGGCTACTGACCTCGAGACTCCTAAAACGCCCACTAAATACAGTATTTAGGGGGCAGCCATGAACCAAGAAGGCAGATTCCCGCAACCTAAGAAGAAAGGACGAAAGAAGACGCCCAGCACAGGAGACTGCAGAGGTCAACTGACTTGGCCCCAGCCCTACCAGCCCGTCTGCAGTTTCCAGAGATCCTGCACCAAAAATCGTCTCGTCCTGCAGCCAGCGACCTCCAGAACCCCTGGGAGGACTGACTGCCTTCAACAAAGACTGTATCTCCTGTGAACAGCAGCTCTGTTCAGAAGAAAAACCAAAGAAAGACTCTGAGCCTGCTGAGGAAAAAGAAACCGGACGCCTGGAACCACCACTGCACCCGTCGCCTACGGCCAGAGTTAGAGTGGCCCACCGGTCCCAGCGAGGTCCCCCAGCGCGTCCGAGTCCACCGTGGGTTGGCCCCTCCAGGACTCCCCGACGTCGCCTGCAGCCTCTGAGTGGCCCGGTAAGGTGAAATCCGACCTCAAAAGACACTCCTGCATCCAGCCGCCCTGCGCCCTGGAGAAGAGAACCCGAGGTGCACCTACGTCCCCGAGCCCTCCAACTTACCTGCCCAGCTGTGGGTTCCTCCCGGAAGTCTTCCTGGTCCGAGCCTGCAGCTGAAAACCAAAACCGAAAATCCCCATTGAAAACAGGGCACCGACGCCAAAACAGCACCCTGCACCCAGCTGCAGCTGCACTTTTTGTGCTAAACAGGATCCCCTTTTGCCCTGAGCCTAACACCAGGAGCTTGGCTCCCACAACCTTGTGGCCTGCTCGTCAGCAGCCACCAACAGCAGGCCCCCTATCCCCCACTGGATAACATTGGGCCTCAGCACTCTGCACCCGGCCGCCCTAGTGCCGCTGAGGGTGTAACAAGATTGCATCCTTGACCCTGGGGGACCCCTGAGTCTACCCCCAGAACCTCAACTCCCATTACCAAACACTTACCTTAAAACCGATAACACTATTTTCCTCCATAGGATAACATTGACTGTTTTTCTTGGAAAAGTTTCTGAGTGTGGAGTTTGAAAACCTAAAGAAATTCTTTAAAATTGCACTAACAAAAACGATTTTACTTACCTGTTTGCAGGAAATGCCCCAGAGTAGTATCCAGGTATACTACTCTGAGTAAGAAAAGTAATCTCAAAAGTAACTAACCTGTAAATTTACTGAAAAGCCTATTCAAGTCTATGTACTGTATTTACAAAGTATTGCATTTCTCTGAAACCATACTGTAAGTCAAAACAAAGTGCATATACTATTACAAATCCAAACTGTATTACAACTGTATATTTACTGCAAAGTACTTATCACTTAACTGTGCCAGGCTTGCTTGGTTCTAGAAAATAATATAACTAAAAGAATATTTTTATACAAAAACAATTGGTCTGAAGTTCAGTCTTTGAGTGTGTGAAATCATTTGCTGACTGAGTGTGTACAACAAATGCTGAACACTGTCCTCTGATACTCCCTTACTGCTCGACCACACTACCACAAATAGAGAGTAAGGTGCTATCTAACTTTACCTCTGCCTACCTTTGGGATTCCACTGGACTCTGTGCACACTATACCTCACTTTGGTATAGTATATACAGAGCCAGCTTCCTACAAGTAGGCACCGCGACTTCATCCCGGCGACCACGACGACGGACGCGGAGTCGACCGATGCCACCTACTGACATGCAGGGGTATTGCTGAAGAAAAACTCTCCGGATCCAGTCTGACGCCTGGGGGTAATTCTAAGGTAAGGAATCTATAACTAATAGTCTCTTTCAGATCAAAAGACTTGTGTCATGGGTCTCTTGCACCACCAAACATACCGCAAACTTTAAAATTAGGAGTAGATTATCACATGCACAATGTAGCAAGCGAATTTTGAATTTACAATTAATGCAGCAAGTCTTTGTTACTCTTACTTTTTAGGTCTTTGATCTGCTGATGAAATATTTATTTTGCAACCTTTTTTTGTCGAATTAATCATTCATTGCGTTAATGATGCCTGAACTCCATCTTATTTTACATGTACAAGATTAGCTTTCCAAGAAATGGTTATTTTTGTTTAGGTTTTGCTGCTTGATTGCTAATCATGCAATCTAATTGAGTTTTAAAAAAGTGCCACACAATTTCTTTTAACAAGAAATAAAGATGAAAAGATATGTCAATCTTCTATTTTCCAAGGTACAGGAAAATAAAACAACTGAGAGATCCACGGCCACTGTGGTCCATGCTGGGATTCAAATGTCTTTGTGTGTCTTAAAGTAAATGTGATATTTTACATATACAGACAAACTGTAGGATGTAGGATCTGCTTTTACGGTTACCCCCACTTTTTGCCTGGTGCTATGCTGTTTCTGACTAGTCTGACTGGGATCCAGCTAATCAGGACCCCAGTCTCTGTGCTTTCTCCCCTAAACTGGTTATGGTAAGTACTTAGGTACCTCCCGGATTGGATACTGGTGTTACCATATCAGTCCCTAGTACATGGTACTAAGGTACCCAGGGCATAGGTACACCAGGGGTCCCCCATGGGCTGAAGCATGTATTATGCCACCCATGGGAGACCACCCCTATTGTGACTACAAGCCTCCATTGCAGCCTGTGTAAGCTGGTGCTAGCACCACTTACGAAAGATATAGGTTTACCTATATCTAAGGTCACTGCACTTAAAACCAATAAGTCACCCCTAAAGCAGGCCTTTCAATCCTGAAGGCACCAGGGTGCTCGGTTCTAAGCGTGAGGGTGCCCCTGCATGAGCAGGACAACCCTACAACATTCAGAGTGTATTCTCCCGGGTTGTACGTGCATCAGCCATTACGATACATAGAGTGGCCATGCGTCATTACGCGATGACCATCTCTAAACTGGCTGTAACAAACCCTATCATGTTTGGTATCAAACATGTTGGAATCATACCCCCACACCGTAAACTGTGTCATGTTGGAATCATACCCCCAAACCGTTAACGGTGTGGGAGGTATGATTCCATGCACTGTAAAGCTCCTCCGGAAGGCCCTCAGTGATCCCGGTACCAGTCTTCTAGACCCGGACAGCACAACATGGCTGTTGCCGACCAGAGACATGCTTCTGCCCTCCTGCTGCTGAGCCAGGCTCGAGCAGGGGAAGGCAGAACAATAGGTATCCTGTCACAGGGAGGTGTGACCACCTCCCAGACAGGGTTCAGTGTATTGGGGCTGGGTGGGAGTGCTTGCCAGCGCCACTCAGTCTGCTTATAGGACACATTTGGTGCCCTTCCTTGCATAATCCAGTTCAAACCAGCTCAGGGAGCCTTTGGCTCCCGCTCAACACTGGACAAAGGACATGGGAGTATCCTCACCCCTGTCCGACCCCTCCCCTGGGAGGGAACCCTGAATCGGCCCATCCCTCTCCCTAGGGTACTTAAGAGCTTACCTGAGGGTAGGTCCCTAGATTTGTCGTGGGACAAGATTCATTTCAAGACACCACTTCTTCGACCATCTGGGCACGCTGGACTTCGCTCTGGGCATCAAGGCTGCAACTGGGAAGACTCCTGCTGCTCCTGATCTAGTCGCCCTGCTCGTCTGCTGCAACGTCCGTGCCTGTGCTTCATACAGGAACCTTCCAAGGCCTGTGGGCATCTGCAGACACCTGAAGGAATCTCCCTTGAAGTGAATGAGTCATTTCCCTGAATCTGCAGAAACCGCAACTAAGCTGACCGGTATGCTGATCCTGGGCTCCTACGGACTCCAAAAGGCTCAGCAACACAGGTGGTGGTTCTTCACATCCCTTGAGGCCTGCCCTGTCCTCTCACTAAGTTTGAGGCCAGTATCCCTCGTCGTCAGCGAAGGAAACAAACCTGTGTGCACCGCGTCAACTTGCCGTTGCAAAGGCTTGTTGGCTTCCTTCCACCAAGATCTTCGGGCTCCAAGTAGCCCCCACCTCAAGCTTCTCCAGTGACCAAGATCTTCGTCCTCGCCACATCACTAGCATTGTGTGCCTGCATCCTTGGTGAGCTGCTCGAGGTCCTCTCGCGACTCCAGTGCCTCCGGCCTGTGGGTCCTCTTGAGGGCCAACTTTGAATTCAGCAGGCTCCCCTGATTGCTCGGGCCTGCCCTGACTCCCCTGCTTGTGGCGAGTCACCTGGACCTTGCTGGTCCCGACACTGCACCTTCTTCACTTTCCACATTGATGATAGTTGCCAAGGCTTGTTGGTGCTCTCAACGGACACCAACCCCTCAACTCTGGACATCCGACGTGCGATAGCTCGTGAGCGGCTCCTGGTCTTCCACAGCGTCGCCAGGTCCTCACAGCTGCAGCTCCAAGGTCACTGTCAACTCCCCTGCAACACTCTACATCGGTGGGCATTCGTCTTCCGTTCCTCCTGGTCACTCCTGAGTGGCATAGACTCTGTCCCCTCTGCTTGCAGGTACTTCTCAACTTGAATCCACCTTTGAGTTCCATCGGACACTTTCACCTTCTCCAGCAGCGGCATCTTCCTGAAGTCCTCCACTGAGTTTGACGGCAGTTTCCGACACCACTTCACACCTATGCACCCGGCTTCCCTGCAGGTATCCTGGTTACTAAGGTATCCACGGGTAGGGTGGCTCTTCAACCTTCTGTCTTCCACAGGGTTTCTTCAGGGTCCACTGGGAAGTGTCCTTCTTTAAAATTGCAACTGCGATAATACCCATTGACTTGTATTGAACCCGCGGTCGTGTTCCAACTCTGCACATGGCCTCCGTGGGGCTCCTGGTTACTTACCTCGGGTGGTTACTTGGGTCCCAACTTCTAAGTCTTCTGGGTATAGTCTTGACTCGAGTCGTGGTTCGCATAACACTATTTTAGTAAATGGTTTGGTCTCCCCCTGGTGACCACTCTGTATTTGTGCTACTTAACTGTTTCTATTGAAAAGTATTGTGTATATCTCCGGTTAGGAGATATCTGTATGTGTTAGTGAGTGTCTTATAATAAATACATATTTTTATAAAAAGACTGTGTGGTTCTTTTTCACTTAGTCTATACCTATAAGATTATGTTCTGGTAAAACAAGCTGCTTCACACTCCTTATGGACTAAGCCTGAAGGCTGATCTCCACAGCTACCACTTAGAGAGCTTTCCATGCTTGTCTAAAACCACTAAAATCCCCATAAGGGTTGCCTGGATTGGTGCAGGGTGCCCACTTACATAAGTGTGCATCATATACCAAGCCAGCTTCTCACAGAAACACTAACTTTTCTCTTTTAAAAAAGATGAGGTATGAGCAACAAGGCTGTTAGGTGTAACATCAAATCCTTTTTTGTTTTCCAGTTTTCCCCCAAATACACCGAATGCACAAGTTACTAACTTGTGCAACGATATATCTGTAAGAGACAGTAGTTAGTGACAGATTCCTTACCTTAGAATATCCCCAGGCGTCAGGCTGGATCCGGAAAGTTTTTGCGTAGCAGTACGCTTGCGCGTCGGTAGGCAGCGTCGTGCGGCTCCGCGTCCGTCGTCGGCGTCGTGATCGCCGGGATTACGTCGCGGGCAGTACTTAGCCGCCCCTGCGCGCTGACGTCAGTTCTGTACACGACTTTCCGCGCCAGGAACGCAGAGCCAGGCAAGAAGCTGACATAGGTGTCTGAAAAATACTAGGGCCCTGAAAGGGATGTCCTTAACCCTAGAAATCAGTTCGCAGAACGGGGAGGATGGGTGGGCGTAGGAATCTGTCACTAACTACTGTCTCTTACAGATATATCGTTACACAAGTTAGTAACTTGTGCATCTGAAAGACACGTTAGTGACAGATTCCTTACCTTAGAATAGATACCCCAGCAATACCAACCCCGGTGGTGGGTCTGCGAACAAAGATCAGACAAGGAAGTCCCGGAGGACAGAACGGCCAAAGAAGCCGTCCCTCCGGACCTGACTGTCAAGGCAGTAATGCTTTGTAAATGTGTGCAGCGAGGCCCACGTAGCTGCCTGACAGATATCCTGCAGCGGAACACCGCGGCCCAAAGCCGTGGTAGCAGCCGTTGCCCTGGTGGAATGGGCACGCAGTCCAACAGGAGGCTCTTCTTAGCCAAAGAATAGCAGGCTTTGATACACAAGGTTACCCAGCGGGAGATGGTTCTCTTGTGCACCGCCCGACCTTTTTTGGCGCCCACGTAGCCAACAAAGAGCTGGTCATCCACCCGGAAGTGTTGTGTGCGATTGATATAAAAAGAAAGCGCACGTTTTGGATCCAGACGGTGGAGCCTCTCTTCCTCTCTGGAAGGATGCGGAGGCGGAAAGAAGGTGGGCAAAGTGATGGTTTGCCCAATATGGAAGGCAGTAACCACCTTTGGCAAGGACGGACGCGTCCTAAGAACAACCTTGTCTGGATGGACAGACAGAAAGGGAGGTTTGCATGATAGAGCCTGGAGCTCACTCACCCGCCGAGCGGAGGTGATGGCCACCAGAAAGGCTGTCTTCAGAGTCAGAAGACGAAGAGGACAGTTATGTAGAGGCTCAAAGGGAGCGCACATGAGAAAGGTAAGAACCAAGTTCAAGTCCCACTGAGGCATCACAAACGGAACAGGAGGGAAGAGGTGTGTGATGCCTTTTAGGAATCTGTTAACAGGGGACTTGAAAAGGGAGGGCTGATCAGGAAGCCTGAGGAAGGCCGAAATGGCACAAAGATAGCCCTTGATGGTACCCAGGGCAGAACCCTGTTGGGCCAGAGAAAGAAGGAACAGAAGAACCTCAGAAAGAGGGGCAGAGAGGGGATTCACAGCCTTTGCTGTGCACCATGCCACAAACTTGTTCCACCTGCAGGCGTATACCACCTTAGTGGAGGGACGCCTGGCTGCCAGAATCACATCACAAACTTCGGGAGGCAAGTCGAAAGGAATCAACTGCCGCCGCTCAATCTCCACGCAAGCAGGTGGAGGCTGGACAGGTTCGGGTGGAGGACCGTCCCCTGCTGCTGCGACAGAAGATCCTCCCGAAGAGGCAGACGGATCGGGGATCTACGCTCATACTGAGTAGCTCGGGATACCAAACTCTTCGAGCCCAGTCCGGAGCCACAAGGATGACTTGGGCCCGGTCGTGCCGAATCTTCTTCAACACTCTGGGTAGAAGTGGTATAGGCGGAAAGGCGTACAACAGACCGCAACTCCACTCGCGACGAAAAGCGTCGCCGAGCAAGTGCCGCCTTGGAAATTCCAACGCGCAGAACTGATGACATTGTGCGTTCTCTTTGGTGGCGAATAGATCTAACCAAGGCTCTCCCCACTGCATAAAGAGTCCTTGCGCCACTTCCGAGTGAAGACGCCATTCGTGATCCATCATGCACCTGCGGCTGAGTTCGTCCGCCCTGGCGTTCAGGGAACCTGCCAGGTGTTGAACCATCAGGAACATGCCCTGATGTTCCAGCCATGTCCAGAGGCGCAGAGCCTCCTGACAGAGGGTCCACGACCCCACCCCGCCTTGTTTGTTGCAGTACCACATGGCGGTGGTGTTGTCTGTGAACACCTGCACTACCTTCCCTTTGACAGAGGGAAGGAATGCCTTGAGTGCAAGTCGGATCGCCCGGAGCTCCAGAAGGTTGATATGGAGCCGGGACTCCGCCGGAGACCAGAGGCCTCTGATCTCCGCCTCTCCCATGTGACCGCCCCATCCCAGAAGGGACGCGTCCGTCACAACTGTGTGCTCTGGTTGGGGAAGGGAGAGTGATCTGCCCATGACCCATTGCCGGTTCGAGAGCCACCACTGCAACTGTTTTGCAGTCCCCTCCGAGATCTGGATGTGATCGGACAGGTTGCCCTGGTGCTGCGCCCACTGGAACTTCAGGTCCCACTGCAGAGCCCGCATATGCCATCTGGCATGATCGACCAGCAGGATGCAGGAGGCCATGAGGCCCAGCAGCCTCAGGGTCATCCGTACCGAAACCCAGGATAAAGGCTGAAAGATGGGAATCATAGCCTGAATATCCCGGACTCGCCGTTCGGGAGGATAGGCCCGAAACTGCGTCGTGTCCAGAACTGCTCCGATGAAAAGGAGCTGTGGAGAAGGAATCAGATTAGACTTTGGCACATTGATGGAGAACCCCAGCGAGTGCAGGAGTTCGGCCGTAGTCTGGAGGTGGGAAACGACTGCCTGGGGCGAGCCCGCCTTCAGCAGCCAGTCGTCGAGGTAGGGGAATACTGGAACCCCTGCCAGGCGCAGATGAGCTGCGACCACCGCCATCACTTTCGTGAACACCCGAGGGGCACTGGTAAGGCCAAAGGGGAGCAGGGTGAACTGAAAATGCTCGAGGCCTACCGTGAACCGTAGGTAACGCCGGTGGGCCGGCAGGACGGGGATGTGGAAATAAGCGTCCTGCAAGTCCAACGCTACCAACCAGTCTCCAGGGTCGAGGGCAGTCAAGACCTGAGCTAGGGTGAGCATCTTGAACTTCTCCTTCCGGAGGAAGCGATTGACGTTCCAGAGGTCCAAGATAGGACGCATGTCCTCCTTGTCCTTTTTGGGCACCAGAAAGTAGTGGGAGTAGCAACCACGTCCTACTTCTGGGGTCGGAACATGCTCGATGGCCCTCTTGGCCAAGAGGGCCGTGACTTCCTTCTGCAGAAGCATCAAGTGATCCCCTGACATGCGGTGGAATTGAGGTGGCATGGCTGGGGGTGGTCTCGTAGGGGAGGGAGTAGCCCTTCGGACAATGTCCAAGACCCACCTGTCCGAGGTGATGGCACGCCAGTGGTGAAGGTGATGGCGGACCCTGCCCCCTACTGGCGTGCTGTGCACCGGAAAGGAGGGACTAGGAGGGCTTGGAGGCCGAGGACGGGTTGGAGGAGGTGGCCTGACCCGCACGCTGGTTTCCCGAACCGCCACGGCGGTATCCACGTCCTCGGCCACGCGAAGACGCTTGCTGCGCGGGCCGGTGGCTGGGCAGCTGATGTGACTGGGCGCCCATTCCGTGGCCACGAAAGGGGCGAAAAGCAGAGGTTAGCGGAGGGGGCACAACTGAAAGGCCCAGGGACTTGGCAGTAGCCCGTGAGTCCTTAAAACGCTCCAGCGCATGGTCTGCTTTGGAACCAAAAAGACCGACTCCATCAAAGGGCATGTCCATGAGTGTATTCTGGACATCACCCGAGAAACCAGTTCTCAGCCAGGCGTGGCGACGCAGCGCCACCGTCGTTGCAAGCAATCTGCCCAGCGAGTCGGCGGTATCAAGGCCACAACGTATGGTGCACTTTGCCGCATCCCTACCTTCCGCAATGGTGCGGGTAAGCAGTGTCTGGACCTCCTCAGAACACTGGGGCAAAACAGTCGCCACCGAATCCCACAGGGAGTGGGTATATCGGCCCAAAAGGCAAGCGGTGTTGACAGACCGCAAGCCAGCACTGGAGGAAGAAAAAGCCTTCTTCCCAAATTGGTCCAGGCGCTTGGATTCCCTATCCGGAGGGGCGGTAGGGAAGGCGGTTCGGGAGGCAGAGGCTTGGACAACCAAGCTCTCGGGGGTGGGATGTTGGGAGAGAAACAAGGGGTCGCCCGGAGCAGGGCGATGGCGTCGGGCCACGTTCCTATCCACAGGAGCCCCTGTGGTGGGCTTGGACTAGGCGCCCAAAAGAACTTCAGTCAGTGCATCATTAAACGGCAGCACAGTCTCCGTGGAGGAAGCTGCCGGCTGAAGCACTTCCGTCAGGAGATTAGTCCTGACAGCCACAGTAGGCAATTGGAGGTGCAAGGCTCCAGCTGCTCTACGCAACACCGTTGCGAAATTAGCTCCCTCCTCCGTAGCCACGGGAGGAGACAGCATGCCAGTGTCAGGGGAAGTGTCTAGACCACTGGCATCCCCAAGTTCCTCAGCCCAGTCCTGATCATACTCACACTGTTGTGTGAGAGGGTCTTCCGACCCTCCCAGCTCTCCTGGTCCTCCTCTGGTTCAAAATATGGAGGAGGAGGGACATTTGGGACCCAAGGTCTCATCGGGCGCCGGAGCCGGCGTCGAGCGACGCCGGTCCGGCTCCATGTCCGGAGCCGGAGATAACCGGGGAACGACGCCGCCCGGAGCCCCGGACGGCGTCAGGAACGGCACCGGGGACATCGGGCGGAGGCGTGGTTAGGTCAACCGGCGTCGATGGGGGTTGCGGTACCACCGGAGCCGGGATCGGGGCCGGAGCCGAGGCCGGGATCAAGGCTGGCGGGACAGGCGACGCCGGGACCGGAGTCGTCGGCGACGCCGGAGCAACCCCATCAGGGCCTGCGGGGCCCGAAGGCGCACCGGAGGGACCTTGAGGCCCGAAGAGGCGGGCCATGGCCGACAGGAATTCCTGTATTTCGGCCGGAGTCGCCCCCAAACCCGGAAAGGACGGGTAATGCGGGGGCGGCTCCACAGGCACGTCCGGGGCCGCGGGGACAGTGCCGACAGGGGCCTCAGCCGAGTCGCGAGACCGGCGAGGCGAAGTCTTAGAGCGATGATGCTTCTTAGACTTTTTGTGCTTCGACTTACCCGAGGAGCGCGAAGACTTGAACTCCGACGACCGGCGGGGTCTCCGCGACCGGCCCCTCGACCTCTCACGGGACCGGGGCTTGGTGCGGCGCGGAGACGACTGCCGGACCTCGAGTAGCTTTCGAGACCGCTTTCGCAAAGCCTTCGGGTGAAGTTTCCGGCAGTCAGGGCACGACTTCGTGTCGTGGTCTCGGCCGAGACAGTAGAGACACTCTAAATGCGGGTCTGTGATCGACATCATTCGACCACAGACGTCGCATGGCTTGAAGCCGGGCCTCCCTATCGACACCTAAGAGTCGAGAAGACTCGAAAAGAAACAGTGAAAAATTCACCAAAAATGTAGTCAAAAATTGACTAGGGCACTGCTCTTCCCGGATCTGCGCTTACTGGCGCGGAAAAAGAAGAACTGACGTCAGCGCGCAGGGGCGGCGTCTAAGTACTGCCCGCGACGTCATCCCGGCGATCACGACGCCGACGACGGACGCGGAGCCGCACGACGCTGCCTACCGACGCGCAAGGGTACTGCTACGCAAAAACTTTCCGGATCCAGCCTGACGCCTGGGGATATTCTAAGGTAAGGAATCGGTCACTAACGTGTCTCTTTCAGATTCCTTTTATTAAAAGATAAATGTAAACAAAATATTTAATCTATAAATGGTTTGTTTCATAGACATTTATCGTTCTTGAAAAGTGTCCTGGGATCCGCCATGTGTGAGAGATATCGAAATGGTTACTTACCAGTAGGAGTAGTTTTGCAGCTTGAAGAGTTTTCTGGATTCACATGCTGTGCATTATTCCACCATCTAGTGGTTGGATCCAGTATTGCCTTTGTTCTTTTATCTTTTATATTATTTGGGGCGTCGTCGACCAGCATTTGGTGCTAGGCCCATCCCTTGTGTGACGTCGGACGGTGCCCCGGAAGTTCCTGTGCGTGGTAGCCATCTTCGGATTCTTTTTTTCCCCTTTTTCTCTACATTATGTCTTAAATCCTGTTGTCTTTAGATGTTAGGTCTTTGGTTTCAGTAATCTTTTGCCCCTCCTGTTAGCATTCCTCCTCTGAGGAGTGGTGGGTGGGTCGCATGTGAATCCAGAAAACTCTTCAAGCTGCAAAACTACTCCTACTGGTAACCATTTCGTTTTGCAGCATGAATCCTTTTCTGGATTCACATGCTGTGCGTTAGATTATGTAGCGGTTTCCCCCTCCCTGGGGTGGTTGCGGTAAGATGAGGAAGACTTTGCGAACAGGTGTTGAAGTACCTTTTGTCCCACTTGAGCTTCCTTAGTCATCTGTATATCCACACAGTAATGTTTAGTGAATGTGTGTGGGGATGCCTATGTTGCCGCAGCACTTATGGTGTCTATTGGCCATGAAGCCCAGGGTTGACCCTTTTTTCCTTGTTGAGTGGGCGTTTGGCCGTGTGTTTAGAGTTTTTCCTGCTGCGGCATAACATACTTGAATTGCCTCTACAATCCAACGTGCAATTGTCCCCTTTGTCAGGTGCTCCCTTGTTGGACTTTGAGTGAGAGACGAACATTTGATTGCCTTTACGGAATTTTTTTGTCTCCTGTAGATGGTATAGTAAAGTCCTTCTTACATCCAGGGTAGGAAGGCTCCTATCTAGTCGTGTTTGTGGGTTTTGGAAGAAGACTGCTAGCTGTATGCTTTGGTTTATGTGGAATTTGCTTACTACCTTAGGTAGGAATCGAGGGTTTGTCCTTAAGATAACCTTGTCCTTGTGGATTTGCATGTATGGTTCCTCAATTGTTAATGTTTGTAGTTCACTTACTCTCCGTAGGGATGTTATAGCTATTAAGAAGGCAGTCTTTATAGTGATGTATTTGAGTTCTGCATTGTGCATGGGCTCGAATGGTCCTGCCATTAGTTGTGTTAGGACTGTGTTTAAGCTTCACATTGGGGCTGGAGCCTTTCTTGGGGGTGCAATCCTCTTGGACCCTTCAAGGAATCGTTTGATGTCTGGTGATGTGAAGAAACTTTTACATGAATCTCCCCTGGTGTAGGTTACAGTTGCTGCCAGGAGCACCTTGAGGCTTGAGTAGTTTATGTTACGGTCAAGCAAGTGTGTAAGATAGATGAGCACTGTTTCCTGTGTGGAAATCGAATTTAGGGTATTGTTTTCTGTACACCATATGGTGTACTGTTTCCACTTAGCTGCGTAGTATTTTCTTGTGGTCTGTTTTCTTGCCTCCTTTAGTATTTCCATTGTTCTTTAAGGTAAGTTCAAATGTCCGAATTCTATGTATTCAGGCGCCAGGCCGCTAGGCTGAGCGTCGCTGGTTCTGGATGAAATATTTGGTCCCTTTGCATTGTGAGGAGGTCCTTGTCTGCCTTGAACTTATCATCCGTCCCCTGGACAGTTCGAGCAGGCTTGAGTACCAGGTTTGTCTTGCCCATTGAGGGGCTATGAGTATTAGATTTGTTCCTAGTTGTCTGGCTTTCCCCAGAACCCTTTGTAGTAGAGGACTTGGAGGAAAAGTATATGCAAATGTCCCTGACCAGTTTTGTGATAAGGCATTCCCTTTTGATAGGTGGTGTTGAAACCTGGAGGCGAAGGTTTGGCATTTTAAGTTCTCCATTGTTGCAAATAGGTATATTTCTGGAGTTCACCAGAGGTTGAATACCTGTTGCAGGCTCCTCGGTTTTATCTCCCATTCTTGCAAGCTGCTATTCTGTCTGCTGAGTTGCTCCGCTTCGGTGCTGTCCTTTCCTGGCAGGTGACTTGTCTGTAGGCTGATTTTCCTTGAATTGGCCCGTTTCCATATTTCCTGAGCTAGTTTGCTTAGGGTGAATGATTTGTTATATGGCTCTTAGGGACATCGTCGACATTGCTAAGTTAGCATGAGCTTTGCTGCCATGATGCTGCTGTTGCGCACGTTACTACATGACTTTATTTTTGCAAGCCTCTGTTTATGCCTTTCACATGAGAACTGTCTGCTTTTCACACTTTCTGCTGAGTTCCTGGAGTTTTGTCTGAACACGATGTGCAAGGTCGATAAACAATGCCCCTTGTCATTCTGTTCTGGTCAGTCCCTAGCACCTAGACATAACATGCTAAACACAGCTGCAATGCTGGAGACTCGTGCTTTGATATTATGGGGATGCATGTTGTTTTAACACACACTTGGAGAGAGCCCTTTCCATGGAGAAGAGCTATGCTGTTCCTATGATGTAAACCTTACATCTAGGCTTTAGGGTATGGGGTCTGCTGTCAAAGCCCAGATATCTTCCTTTATATAAATAAACTTCTTCCAGTCAAGGGGAGGGTGGTTAGGCCTTATAGTCCTTTTTCCATTGTCTTTATAAAATGACTTCCCCCCGGTCTTGTGGTTTGTGGCCTCCTGGCCTGCCTGGAAACGTTGGCATAGGCCTGGCTGCCATGATGACTTTTGCGCACGTTACTCTTAGCCGTTATTCTGTCGCCCTCTGCTTCTGCCAAGTTATTTTTGACCTGTCTGCATTTTCTGTCTCTCACCTTTTCTCCTGTTCCCTTTGGGCTCAGTTTGAACAACAGTTACAAGGTCGAAAAACAACGTCCCTAGTTCTTGCTGATATGGCCAGTCCATCGCACCTAGACATAACACTATGTACAGCTGCCATGGAGAAAATGGTGTGCTTTTAATATTGCGGTTTTCCCGCTTAAGAGGGACTTGGAGAAAAACCTTTCGAGGGAGAAGAGCTGTGATTGTCTGCTGATGTAGTCTTTGCATCTAGAGACTGAGGTATGGGGGTTCGCTAGTCAAAGCCCAGAGGTCTTCTATTTGTATAATAAACTGGCTTCTAGCACGGGGAGGGTGGAAAGGTCATTTAGCCCTATATCCGCTGCTTTATGAGATGCTTTCCCCGTTTGTATTCTATGGAGTTGTAACTATGCTGATTATATTATTCTTATGCATTATGCTGATAGTACTGACACGTGTACTGTATCTTAGAACACGTAAGTTGAAATAAACATTTTAACCTATACGGTGTCTCTTCTTACGCACGTTGTGGACAGGTATGAGTGAGTGACGTAAGAGTGTTCTTGCTTCTGCGAGTCCTGAGAGAGAGAGATACCATGTTCTGGGTTGTCTAATCATTGGTGCATTGATGCCAATGGGACGCTAAGGCTAGTTGGGTTGGGGTTTTAGGTGCTACGGCTTATGGTAGGCTCACCACTATATTCCGAGGTCCTATTATCCTGTGCATAGCTCTGTGTGTGCAGAATCCCTACGACATGGCGCGACCAACGAGTTGGCTGCTTATCTGCGAGACGCTTGTGTAGTGCTTGTGCTTGTCCACAACCCCCTCACATACGCTTCCGGAAGCGTGTGGGACGGTGATACCTCCTATATTGACGTTTTTGTAGGTTCTTTCAAGCTTGAAGTTGTTAAAAGGTTTCTTAATTGAACCCTCTATTGTGCTGCCCCCTGTTAGGTTGTCGAACATCCCCGATCGTAATGGCGGGTGTAAACATAGCGGCACATAGCCGCACAGCGCTCCGGGATCACTTAAGGGTGTATGGAGTGCCAGACACGGGAGTCGAACTGATCTTTGTGGTCCAAGCCGATCCGGCTTTCCACTTTGAAGTGTTCTACTCTTGGGTCACCTTTCCAGCGGTGGATGCGAACGATAATCTGTTCCATGAATATGAACCCACCGTTGTTCCTGCTGCCTATAGACCTTATACTAATCTTGAAGTACCGCTCACGGCTTGGCAGCACCGTGTTTGGTTTGATGGCGCCCTCCCACAACCAGTTACCACGGTTCGTTTAGGCCCCTTGTCTATTGATGGGGCCACGTGGCCTTTTTTTGCCGGGTACACCCCACATCCGCGATATATGCAGATACCAGTCGCTGACCTGCGCAATATGTATTCGGCTTTGGTGCGAGTGCATCGCGCTTTAGTGCAATATGTTACAGGCAACATCCAGGGAGCCACACCTGGAGTTGCGGGCCATCCAGCTGTTGCAGGCGGCGTGACCATAAGTCCTGTCATGGTGAACTCGGTGATGGGCAAGCGCCCACAAAATAAGGATGATTTTCCTTATTGGCTTGCAGAGAAATTTGACCAGCTGGAGGCAGTTTTTCCAAACACAACACCGGTGGATAAACATAGAATTCTTACGATTAGTTTGCCAAAAGACTTAATTCCCGAGTTGACAGCATGTGACAACTGGGGTAGGGTATTCACAGCAGTTTATTCGAAGTGTTTCGGCACTCCTTCCATGACGGTTCTCCCCTCTGTCATTAAAAAAGTACAGGATGAACATGGCCCTGAGGCGGCTGTGGAATTAGGGATGAGACTAGTGGGAGTGTTTGAAGTAGTAGCTGAGTTGATCCTTGCGAATGTCAAGGGCGATGCAGTGAACTTTCAAGTAGATAATGCTTTGGCTTTGGTCCCAGAATTGGACAAGCCTCACGAATTACCGAAAATTATTACCCAGGCTTACAAAACTATTGGCAGGAATAGCCTGGGTAATAAGCCTTTTGCAAAACAGCAAACACAATCGCAACAACAACAACAATCCAAACCTCAATCTGAGAAAGATGAGAGACCAGTCTTCACTAAAAAGAGCTGGAGGCTGAAAAAACAGGGTAAGCAACAAAAGAAGCCGGGGTCGAGAGGCGCATCCCCGGTTTCAGTCTCTTCTGAACGCACTTATGATTTACGCGATAGGGCGAGAATTAAATCTCCGGATAGGTTTCAGATCGCTGATACGCGTTCTCCTCGTTCTTCACAGGCACAGACAACTTCACAAGCCGGTGGAGGAGATCGCCAGGATAGAGGAAGGGGTCGAGAGGCTCCCCAGGAACGAGACCAACCTCGACAACAAGTCAGAGGGAAAGCAGAAGACTTTCAACGTTCTCGCCCACAATTTCAGAAGAAGAAAGTTGCCGCTGTAACAGCGAAATATGCCGCAGACGGTGAGAACGAGACTCCTGAATTGGACGTGGGCAGTGACGCTCCTAGACAGCGCAGCGGAAGTTAAAATAGTGCGAGAGGCGCTACGTCCTCATATGGAGGCGACAGCAACTGAAACATTCATTACTGTTGAGACAGCAGACACCAGAGTGGCACCCCCTGACAGACTATTTAATATTGTCATTCAAATTGAAGGTGATATACAGCATGTAATTAAAGGGATTTTTTGGGAAAATCGGACCTCTTCGTACGACATTTTGTTGGCAGAGGCGGATTGGCCGCCCCCATTCGTACTTGCTGCGCGTAAAGGGGAGGAGGTAATCCTTCCGAGCTTTTCTCGTCATGTCCCAAAGGACAAAGCGGAGGCTCTAGCAGCTGAGTGGGCTATGTCCCTGGCTCCAGCGTTATACCGCAACCACGTGGGATGGGATGAGGATTCTACCCCCCATGAAATACCTTTGCGGTCCCTACCACAGCCACAACCCCAATATCCCATAAAACGGGAAGCAAAAGGCCCCGTTTCGGAAATTCTGACTCAGTTGGAATATCAGGGAGTAATTGAAACATGTGTATCACCGATGAATAATCCACTTTTCGCGGTTTCTAAACCCGATGGATCGTACCGCCTAGTTTTGGATTACCGGCATTTGAATTCTCATTGTCAGACCTTTGCGGTGCAAAATACCCACAGTTCTGCGCTTGTAGACAGTCTTGTTCGTAAAAAATATAAAACGACACTTGACCTATCCAATGGATTTTACACGCACAACTTAGCCACGGAGTGTAGCCAATGGAGCGCTTTCTACCTCCGGTGGTAAACAATTCAAATTACGGCGACTCCCTATGGGCTACAAAAACAGTCCAGGTGTGTTCGCTGCCCGTGTTGTCTCTTTGTTAGACGGCATAGACCCAGATGCATGTTCGTACGTCGATGATATTTACCTGACAGACGAGTTATACACGCATCTTTCCAGAGTAGACCGCATTATTCTCGAGTTTGCGGTCTTAGGTTACAAGTTTAACTTTGCCAAATCACACATTGCTGAATTAACAGTTTTGTTTTTGGGCTATGAGCTCAACAATGAAGGTAAGGGCTTAGCCCCTCATTTCTTGGAGAAATGCGCACTTTTGTGCCCTCCAACCACACTGAAGAAACTTCAGTCCTTACTGGGTTTTCTGAACTTCGGGCGTACTTATATTCCCGAATATGCCCAGCGTATCAAGCCTCTTTATGCCTTGATACAACCTAACTTTTCGAAGTCATGCTGGCTTCCCGAGCATTCCTCTATACTGCAGTCTTTGCAGTCTGATCTACTTGAATCTAAATTTCTATTGACGCGTGACAACCACACCAACCTGGTGATTAGAATAATACCAGGGACAGTGGGTTTCACGTACTTAACCTTTAACGAAGGTGACACAGTACCGATTGCATACAAGTCACATCTGTACACTTCAGCAGAGTTGCGATTTTCCTCTGTGGAGAAAGTTGACAGCAGTGCAAATGGCGATTCTAAAAGAACGTGCACTGGCACAGGGAAAACGTATTTTAGTGGTAACACCCTATCTTGCCCTAGAGGCAGTGACAAAGGCAAGTGTACCGAACTCCAAAGCTTTGCACCCCCGTTGGATTCAATGGGCAACATCTTTGACATCTCCTGATGTCACTTTCATTTTCGATTCTTCTCTACAGACTCAGGAGTTTTTACAGTATGAATTCGTTCATCCTCCTCCTCTGTCTTTACTGCCGCTTGAGGATTACGACTGTGTGATCTACACCGATGGTTCGGCACAACCGGCCACAGGGTCCAAGCATGCTTATTCAGCCGCATGTGCTATTGTTGCAGGTACCTTTGTGAACGGAAAGTTCAAATCCACTGTGGTGCACACTCAGGGACAGTACTGCACAATTGGCCGAGCTGCGCGCATTGGTGCTTGCGCTTGAGTTCGTTAATCCGGATGTGACCACTCTTATTGTATGCGATTCTTACTACTGTGTTCAATCTTACAATGACAATCTGTTCTTTTGGTCGCAAAACGACTATAGAGACGCTAAAGGTAGCACAATTAAGCATAAAATGCTTTCGGTTCGGGTGGCAGAATTGAGACAACGTCTGCCACTCACACAGGTGGTTCACACCCTTGGCCATCAGCGGGTGGGCGCACACGCTGTTGGTAACGGTTTGGCAGACGAAGCTGCCAAATCAGCAGTAGTCACGTGTTCAGTGGCAGCAGTTACTAGATCCATGTCTAAAATTGATACTGATATTTTAGCAGCTATTGCTGCAACAAAAGAAGGTGCTAATTACCCTAGGGGATTTCCTTCCAAATATTCTTATCAGTTAGGTCCCGAACAGGCTCCTTATGTAACAATACCCGACGTTGGTGATCGGCTGATCCCCAACGCGGACCGCAGACTTTCCTTGATAACGGCAGCACACGAAGGCATGGCTTCGGCTCATGCTGGAGTGTCTGCGACCGTTTCCGTCTTGCAGCAGCGTTACTGGTGGCGTGGTTTATATAAAGACACCCGTACATATGTGCTTTCTTGTGACGTTTGTCAGCAGATTAAGCCTTCCACGGTTACACGACCACCACAGACCTCGCTCTGCATTTCTAACAGACCCTTTGGGTGTGTTTACCTGGATCACTGCGGTCCATTTTCTTCAGACACTGCCTATAAATATATCTTAGTGGCAGTGGTCTCGTGCACACGGTTCATCTGGGTCTGGCCACAACGGAGTGCTGACGCTCGAAATGTCATCAGGGATTTACGTGTCTTTGTGGGAATTTTCGCTTGTGGCACCTTCCATTCTGACCAAGGTCCAGCGTTTGCCTCTAAGGCTTACAAGGACGCAATGGGTTCACTGGGGGTGCGGGTGAAATTTTCGTCTCCGTATCGGCCTGAGGGCAACTCGGTCGTTGAACGAATGAACCGCGACTTAAAGCAATCCTTGACAGCTAGAGTCTTAGGTACTGGCAGGAACTGGCTGGCCCACTTGTATACTGTACAACGTGCACTTAATAATCTCCCTAGAAGACCTCTGGGTGGGCGGACCCCATACGAAATGCTCTTTGGCATACGAATGTTTGTGCCGGACCTTGATGGTCTAGACATGGCGGCGAATTCCGCCAAGTTTGATGTAGATAACCATTCTACTATGTTGCAGGACTTACAAGAAGCCCGAGACAAACTTGCAATCGCACATTTACCTTCAGCCACAGACCCTGCACTGCAGATTCCGGTTGCCGGCTGGCTTCTGAAGATTGGCGACCTGGTTCGAGAGAAGGTGGAGAACAAGAAAGAATTCGGCCCCTCTTATCGTGCACCGGTTCCAGTCCTGGGCTTGAAGGGAACACGTACAGTCATCTTACCACCGCTTCCTGGTCGCAAGGAGAACAGATACATCTCAGTGGAAAATGGCAAGCTACAACATCTGGCCGATCCTGAATAGTGTTACACCAGCGGTCTCTTGTCCTGCCATTTACCGGACTTGTGTTCGTGGCCCTCCTGCCCGAACGGTCACTGATGTTACAATTGAGATGGTTGATTTGCCTGAAAGTATAAATCGAACCCCCTGTCTCCCCTTGCATCGACGAGAACGAGTATACCTATCCCGATACCGAATCGGTGGCACACTTACCAACAACGCCGCTGAGCCCAACACGTTATTCCTTTGACTCGGATTCCACCTCATCAATTGTCCCGTCCAAGTTCAGTATTTTTGTATCCTGGTTTAGAGACAATTTTTTGATTCCCCCCTGGACATACATCTGGTTGGTGCTGTTCCTCATTTTTGTGTTCATGTCCATTGGCTTTGTCACCGTGTTTTTTCTACTCATCAATGGTCACTATCTACCAGAACGCTCTGCTGTGAACAGTGTTGCTGGAACTTTGGCTCCACATTCCTCATCTCACGTCATGAAGCGTGACCAAACATTAGTAAACATTTCAGCTTTTCCAGTTGCTGATGGCATCGTATGGGATGCGGTAAATTTCCAAAATCATGGACCGACAGAAATTATTAATGTACCTAATGTCCTTCGAGTTTCAATGGGTGATGTAGTAAAAAGTAATATTCATTCTGACGATTGGGATGTGCATGCCGTTGAAGCATTATTTGCTGATTTAAAATATTATGCTTCCTTCAATGCTGAGGATTTGTATATGAATTCTGCTAATTATGCCGATTTGTATTGCTACCAGCATTGGGGCAACCATTTTGTCCATAAACCAAGTGCACTACGTGGTCTTTTTGCCTACACCCAATGGGAACATTGTCCAAACCCTTTACCGGGTAGCTCACAGGCTCTTAGAAATACATTTACATATTTCACTGATTTTAATAGATCGAACCCTGGGTCCTATTTTTTTAAATTAAATGTCACATCCACTCAGAAAATCATGTTGACCCACACAAAATTGCTATATTCAAGTTCCTTTTTGAGAGCCTTAGCTGTGGGTGGTTATGAGTACTGGAAGAACACTGTAGATTTGAAATCAATCTGGGGCTCAAAACCATGGCAGGTGCAAGGAACCGAGGCCTTGCATCGTGCTTGCCTTATCCCGGCCCAAATTATATTTCTGAATACTTCCATCTATCAGACTACGTGTTGGGGCTTGGCTACCACCAAACAATTAAATGCACCTTCCATTCCATCCCTGTCTTCCACTACAAACAATAGCGTGCACCTTAATATGTCCCTTGCGACTTTGCAGGCTTTGTTGCAGAACAATTCTTTTAATGTTTCTACGCTTGTTCAGTCACCCTGGTTGGCTTGGCCCATATCATCTAATGCGTGCCAACTGCGTTTTCACGACTCAGTCCCTGGCTACAAACAGGATAGGCCCGATACTAGGTTTTCAGACTCCCGTACTGTCACAACATATTCTGTTGGTAAATTATGTAAACAGTGGTTACAGCATTCATCCCTTGAGTCTGTCAAACAACATTTATCCCTCCTATCAGGCAACATTGATCTGTCCGACTTTATATTGGGACCTCGTGGTCCACGACCGAAGAGGTTCATTTATGAAGCTTATAATGAACTCTGGAAGCTGTCGCAAATGGAAGCTGCTTCCCGTCTACGGGAAATAGACCAAGCAAATTTGGAAAAGGTGCTTGCTGTTGTTGACAATAGTATTAATACCCTGTCTTCTCGCATTTACACGTTAGAGAATATTGTGTCCTCTGTTGATATTGTACATGATGATGTTTCTGTGTTGTATCATGGACAAAATCAATTACGTTCAGTTATGCAGTTTGCGTGGACTTTGCAAACGCTTAAGTTGGGTAAAGTTCCTTGGCACTTTTTGAACACCACTGCCTTATTTCTGCCCTTTAATTTAACTGACAAACAACAGTTTATGTCCATGAAAGATGCAGCGTACACTCTGTTACATATCGAGAAAGTGGAGCCCTTACCATTCTCTGTGACGGAATTGGATTCTGCTGTGTGGCTAGTTCATGGGGTTATCGCTTTGCCTTTTTCCTTGTTTGAATTTAGTTCGTGCATGAAACATTATCCTGTGGGCAGTTTCCAGCCTTTGGGTAGTGCCTTCCTGCATGAACTTTGGTCCCTGCCTTTCATGTATAAATGCCTTAGAGACGGAAAGGACGTTTTTCTCACGGGGGAGTCATGCGATTCAACAGTGGGACATTCCCTTGTTTGCAAGCACATAAAATTGCACGGAGCTTGTAACGTTTCCGCTCCGAATCTTGCTTGTGTGTTGAGGGGTATTCCCGCTCCTGCTATTTCTCCTACTTTTACTTTGCTTACCAATGGTAGCTATTTGCTTTTGAATAACGAAAACTGCTGTGGCATGCAGGCCGGCATACCCTATATTGTTACAGTTTCGCACAGGGTTGTCTGCTGCAAGAATGTGGTTTTTCCTCCCCCTCACGACATCATAGATAATTCTATTTGGCCTGCCATTCCTACTATGAAGGCGGATTTCAATAAACTGAGCAGAATAAAGGCGCTATTATTGAACGAGGAGGTTATGCTCACATCCCCGAGGGAGACATTCATTCTCCAGGTGGCAAGTACCCACAGTGAAATACAGGCCCTTTTGAACACTAACCTCCCACAAAATTTTGGTGAATTGATTCACCGTATTTTTAACGCATCTAACACTGTAGGTCTGGTGCACTTTTTTAAAGTGGTGGGGTCCGGCCTTGTGTCCACTTTCCAAACTATTTTTGGTGTGATACCGGCCTTTATTCATTCGATTTTTTCCAGCGTCTTTGGTGGCTTTCCGTTAATCCTTGCCTTGGCGGCTGGTGTACTATTGTTGGTCAGCTTCCTCCGCAATGGCTGCTCCCCAATGGGCCCTTCTCGACCCCGGATGCCTCCAGCTGCTCCGTGAGCGCATCCTGTCTGGTTTCGGAGTTCTGCCGTTGGCGACACTGAGTGTGTCCTATACCCTTTCTTTTCGCTTTGCGTATTTCACTTGCGTGCAACCTGTGATGTCTTGCATCCGCTGTCCTTTCACCTGGACCATGGATTATTGCCTCTCCAATACGTCGTTGTCTGTTCCGGATTTTGTTCAGTTGGTGGGTCCCTTGGAGGCCCATGAACGGGACTGTTCCGTTGCAGGCTGCATGACGCGTGCGGCTGCACTGGGGATTTTGGCGCGATGGGATATCTGGGCGGCTGCTCAGAATCTCCTACAACAAAGCTATATTGAGTATCACGCAAGCTGTCCCGCATTGCTTTTGGATGCTCCGTCCTCTGAGGAGCATTCCTGCTGCTTTGATCTGTTAGACTGGATGGCGTCTATGTTTTGTGACGATTCCAATGATGTCCTCTTGGACGGTATAGCGTTTTTCTGCACTTCCACGTTTTTGGATTGATGTGGCATTCTCTGACCGTGAACTGCCTCGCTGACTGTCTTTTTTACTCCCTTTTCCCGTCCGTTGTCCTTCATTGGGACTACTTCCACTATGGTCGTTTCTGTTCTGCTCAGGTGTTTTGAACTTGGTCTTCGTCCTTAGTCTTGGTTGATGGACTGTCCAGGGGAGGGTGTCTTGTGGTTTGTGGCCTCCTGGCCTGCCTGGAAACGTTGGCATAGGCCTGGCTGCCATGATGACTTTTGCGCACGTTACTCTTAGCCGTTATTCTGTCGCCCTCTGCTTCTGCCAAGTTATTTTAGACCTGTCTGCATTTTCTGTCTCTCACCTTTTCTCCTGTTCCCTTTGGGCTCAGTTTGAACAACAGTTACAAGGTCGAAAAACAACGTCCCTAGTTCTTGCTGATATGGCCAGTCCATCGCACCTAGACATAACACTATGTACAGCTGCCATGGAGAAAATGGTGTGCTTTTAATATTGCGGTTTTCCCGCTTAAGAGGGACTTGGAGAAAAACCTTTCGAGGGAGAAGAGCTGTGATTGTCTGCTGATGTAGTCTTTGCATCTAGAGACTGAGGTATGGGGGTTCGCTAGTCAAAGCCCAGAGGTCTTCTATTTGTATAATAAACTGGCTTCTAGCACGGGGAGGGTGGAAAGGTCATTTAGCCCTATATCCGCTGCTTTATGAGATGCTTTCCCCGTTTGTATTCTATGGAGTTGTAACTATGCTGATTATATTATTCTTATGCTGATAGTACTGACACGTGTACTGTATCTTAGAACACGCAAGTTGAAATAAACATTTTAACCTATACTGTGTCTCTTCTTACGCACGTTGTGGACAGGTATGAGTGAGTGACGTAAGAGTGTTCTTGCTTCTGCGAGTCCTGAGAGAGAGAGAGAGAGAGAGAGAGAGAGAGAGAGAGAGAGAGAGAGAGAGAGAGAGAGAGAGAGAGAGAGAGAGAGAGAGAGAGAGAGAGAGAGAGAGAGAGAGAGAGAGAGAGAGAGAGAGAGAGAGAGAGAGAGAGAGAGAGAGTATATATATATATATATAGATATATAGATATATATAGATATATATATAGATATATATATAGATATATATATACCGTGTTCTGGGTTGTCTAATCATTGGTGCATTGATGCCAATGGGACGCTAAGGCTAGTTGGGTTGGGGTTTTAGGTGCTACGGCTTATGGTAGGGTCACCACTATATTCCGAGGTCCTATTATCCTGTGCATAGCTCTGTGTGCAGAATCCCTACGACACCCCTTTGTATTCTATGGAATTGTAACAATGCTAATTGTTCTGAGTTTATGCATTTTGCTGCTGTTAGTGGCTCGTATACTGTATTGTAGAGTACGATAGTTAAAATAAACATTTTGAACTATTACAGTGACTCTGCAAATTCTTGTTGTGGACAAGTACGAGTGAGCGAGCGAAAGAGTAGGTCTTGCTACCGCGATTCCTGAGAGAGTCGGGAGTGTTGTGTTCTGGGTTGTCTAATCATTTGTAGCTCTGTGATTTTTGGAGGAGAACGAATGAGACACTATAGCTAGTCAGTTTGGGGATTTTGGGTACTAAGGTGATAGGTTGGTACACCCCTATACACCGAGGTCCTGTTTTCCTGTGCATAGTTCTGTGTAGGTGCAGAATCCCCGCAACAGATTTTGTTCCTACTTGTTTGTGGAGGTAAAACATTGTCGTGGTATTTTCCGTCTGGATTAATACTGTCTTCCCTCCTATGTGGGCTTGGAATGTCTTAAGTGGCAGGAACACAGTCTTCATCTCTAGGAAGTTGATGTGCTTTATAGAGTCTGCATTATTTCACTGACCCCATACCCTCATGTTTCCTGATTGTGCTCCTCAACCCTTGTGGGATGCATCTGTTGTGATGGTCACTGAGGAAGTTAGTGTTTTGAAAGGTCTGTTTAGTGTTATGTTCTTGGATGCCCACCATTGTATCTCCATTTGAGCCCTTTTCATTACAACCACTAGATCCTCCCAATTCCTTGTGGTTTGTGACATACAGCCGCATACCCACTCCTGCAGAGGGCGCATGTGGAGGCGTGCATGAGTGATGAGGGGCATGCATGATGCTATCATGCCCATGAGTTTCATGACAGTCCTCACTGTCAGAGACTGACCCTTCTGGTAGAGGTGAGTTTCTTGTCTGATAGCTTGTCTTCTCCCTTTGGTCTGGTATGCCAGTGCAACCTTCAAGTTTAATCTTGCTCCTAGGAAGGTCTTTTCTTGTCCTGGCTTTGTTGTTGCTTTTTTGTGGTTTATTGAAAACCTCAATTTTTGCAGTGTTGTGATCACCTGATAAACGTGTGTGTGTAACATCTTTGCTTTGAATTTGCCTTCACCAGCCAGTCGTCTAGGTAGGGATAGACGTGGATTCCTCTTCTTAGCGATGTAGCAACCACTGCTAGGCACTTTGTGAAGACTCTTGCTGCCGATTTTATCCCGAAGGGCAGGACCCTGAATCGTTAGTGAGTGTTCTCGTGGAAGAAACTGAGGTATTTGTGTGCTTGGTTCATTTAGATGTGCAGATGGGAGTCCTTTAGATCTATTGTTGCCATGAAATCCTCTTTTTGTAGCTGCAGGATTACTTCCTGTAGTGTTCTAAGATGGGTCTTAGCGTGAGATCTTGCTTTGGTACCAAGTAGTAAGGTGAATAGTTTCCTTTGTAGTGGGGACAGGGGATGTCCCCAGGCTCTTTCTCTGCCCCGAAAGGGCTGCCTTGGTTGCTGTGGTCAGGCTTGGTATCCAGACTGCTGGTTTGATTGCTGTCCACCGCCCTGTGTTTTCTGTTGCTGTTGTTGGCCTGTTGAGAAGACTCACCTCCCTGTGTGTCTTCGGAGGTTAAAACCTGCTCTCTTGAAGGTGCCCCTCTGTTGTAGGGATCCCATAGCCTTGGCCGTCTCATTGTCCTTTATTTGTTGAAGGGATTCATCTACCTCGCTTCTAAACAGGGTGTCTCCTGTGAAGGGTTTGTTAATTATTTAGGTTTGGACCTCTTGCTTGAAGCCCGATATTCTGAGCGAGGCGTGCCTCCTTAACATTGTGCCTGTGGACATTTGCTTGCTGGCTGCATCGGCTGCGTTTAGGGCTGATTTTAGGCAGGTGTTTGCTATGTTTTTTCCCTCCTGTATGATGGATTTTGCCCTCTTTTTATCCTTTTCTGGGAACTTGTTCATCAGTTCTTCGATGTCATCCAATTGTTTGTGCCATACCTGTTCAGGAGGGCATTGGAGTTTGTAGTGCGCCATTACTTTGCTGCTTCCTTCACCATCTTTCTCCCCACCATGTCAATTCTTTTGCTCTCTCTCTCTGGAGGTGGGCCAGTGGAGGAGTCAGTGTTGCTCCTTCCTCTTGCCGTGGTGACAATGATGGAGTCTGGCACTGTGTTTCCCTGAATGTATTTAGGGTCCTTTGTGGAAGGCTTTTATTTTTTCTCCACCCTTGGGGTTACCCCTTTTGCTGAGGTAGGCTCCTTGTAAGCCTCCTTGTCCTGGCCCAGGATGCTTGGTAACATTGGGAGGTATTGTGCCCCTTTGGTGGATGGTGTCAAAGTCTCTAGGAGGAAGCATGTCAGCTGCTCTCTTGATGAGGCTGTTATAGAAGGCTATGTCGTCTGGTGGCGAAGCCTTCGAGGGATAGCTACAGACCTCTTCTTCTGGGTTTTCTGTGTCGAGATCATTCCATTCTTCCTCGAAAGTCCCCGAGGCTTCCTCCTCTTCTGGAGCGTCGACATCCTCTTCATGAGATTCGGGGGTTGCCGGAGCTTCGAGGATATCTTCTTCTGCGTTTTCGGCGGCACCTGGTTTCACCAGAATTCGCAATTTCTTCAGCGACTCGAACTCTTTTTTTCGTAGAAGGAGTGCCACCATTTCCGGTTCCAGGCATCTCTTCTTTTTCACCACCTCGAGGGCCCTTTCGGCGTCTGAGGCCGGGGAGATCCTCTTGGGTGTGATGGATGCTGCCTCCGAGGGCGTGGTCTTTCCCCTCACAGCCTCTCGTTCGGCTCCTGTCTTCGTCGATTTTGACGATCTTCCCTCGTCTGTATCCCTGGGGTGGGATCAGTGGGTTTCTTTTGGTTTCACCTGACCCTCAGTCGTCGTTTGGGCTGCCTTTTGCACCTTCTTTACGGGGGCCCATGGTTTCCGACGGGTGAGGGTTTCTTACCTTGCCTGTCTTTTTCTGTGTGTCCTTTGTCGCCTTCTTCGCGGTACGCCTCTTCTCGGCATCCCCTTCGAGGATCTCGACGTCTGGCGCCCCCGTGTGTCGATTCTGCGGCCACTCCCTGGTCATCCTCGTTGCTTGAGAGGCCCAAGTCCCTCCGCGATGGTTGTTTCTGGCTTTGGAGCATGGCTGCGTAATGGTCTTCCCTCTGCTTTCGGCATACCTTGAGTGTCTTGGACACGAACACCGAGCAGGTCTCGCAGTCTTTATTCTTGTGATCCCTCGGCAGGCAGAGGTTACAAACGTCATGTGGATCGTGTTGTGCAAACTTGTGGGGGCACTTTGGGCAAAATTGAAAGGGGCATTTTCCATGGCACCTTTCTCGTCCTCTTTTGATCCATCTGCATCGTTGCTCCGTCTGGGTTCCCCGATGGGGAAAGGTGTCCGGAGGACTCTCTTCTTCTCCAGTGTCTTCTCAGTTGATAACCAATGGTTTTCTCACTCTAATTTCTTGATTCTTTCGGGGATTTCGTCCAAAACTTCGGAGTGCCTCCCTTTGCTTCCAGACACAACGGCGGAAAAAAGAACCTGAAGATGACTACCACGCACAGGAACTTTCGGGGCGCCGTCTGACATCACACAAGGGATGGAACTAGCAGCAAATGGTGGTCGACAACGCCCCAAACAAAAAAACTATTCTGGACCCAACCACTAGATGGCGGAATAATGCACATCATGTGAATCCAGAAAAGGATTCATGCTGCAAAACCTAATGTCTATAAATACTAATAATGGCCCCATGACACTTGAAGTGCACGGCTGTGTATGAAAAGATGTCCATTATTCTGTATGTGAAGAGTAACAAATCAGTAACAATACTCTGCATGTAATTTATGGCAGCAAGCATTTTGAAAATGAATGTACACCAAGTATCAACTTGTGAACGGCTCTAAATAAGCACTCATGGGAAGCTTGTGGTTCCATCCAAGTGCAACAGTTTTAATGTACCGAAAGTGTTAAACAGATTACCTTTCCCTGCATGACATTTGAAATCATTTTTTCAACAACATTCTTCTGAGACAGGTACTTCTTACTGCAAGAAAAAAGGTGTGTGTTAATGGGTGGGAAGCAAACAAGGCCCAACATCCCAAAAAATACAATTTCTAGTGCATAACAATGACCCAGCAAAATAGGTTAATTCAGAAACTTCTCTCCTCCAATGACCACTTGTTCCCACTACTGTTGTCAGCACCTTTCCTGTCAAAAAATAAATGCCATGTATCACTCTTACCATTTCTCTGGTCCAGCAATGTGCATTTCCCCAGCTACTCATCAATATCACCATAACTGGGGTTTTTATTTTTATCAAAGGAGGTGTTGTGCAATTATGCATGCTTGATGAGCGTGGGACGGAAAGACTGGGTGAATAGTGCTCAGGGAGGACACACTGTGTAACCTTTCACAAAACATTGCCTTTGTCCCGTTGTGAGTATGCCACCCTTGCACCTCTGTGCTCTAAATTCCTGCACCAAAAGTGTAGCTGTGTTGAAGGTTATTGCCCTGACAAACCAGTTCCCTCTCCACAGTTACTGAAACTCTCCGCCATCTCTCTCCTATGTTGTACTAGGAGTCGCCTTGCAGTCAGAGAAACATTGCCAAGGATCTCTAGGGACAATCCACAGACTACCTTGACAGAGTGAAACCAATCATGTCAGTACCTTACAGCCCAAATTTTGGGAAATAGAAGAAAAAAACCACAGCAAGGAAACACCAGCCTCCTTGGACGGGTGCTTGCATTTTAAATAAAGTCTGCATGTTAGCTGGCTCTGGCTTCCCGTCCGCACCCGAAAAGTTGGATAAATAGGAGTTTCCTCAAGGCAATAACTTGTGATTTGTCAGACGTAGATGAGGCTGTCTGCACCATCTAAGAGATTGTCAGAGCTAGGAACTTGATGGTAGCTGCTTATTACTTAAGAGCTCAAACTCGACTATGCCTATTGTCATCTACTGTGTCATACTGTATCTGATTGAGCCTTAATTGCTCGACTTTGTTAACTGTATAGCATCAAGCACCCAAAGAATTAACTTGGATATCCAATTGAAGTGCACAGTACTTGGGCCATGTGGCAACAGTGGTTGACAGTATCTACCAAGTAAACTTCAGAGTAACCCCCGACAGCCTCAAAACTTTTCTCTTGCTAATGCTCCTCCATTTTTGGCATGCACAACTCCACCAGTCTCAGGGACATTCATATCTGTCCTATTGGGCCAATGTCCTAGACGTGCCCCTGTATATCACATGCTTCTTGGCAAGCACCTGCGCAGATTTGTAGCTCCCATCAAATTGTATTGACCCTAACTGCTAATTATGCACACTCTTACCATCTCCCCAGCCAGTCCAGGGCAGCTCTGTGCAGCTGGAGGTGACCTGCTCCCTGTCCAGCACTGGCCAGCGTTGCCATCACCACCATCAGCTCTGGAAATCCAGCTCCGTCACTGCCAGATAAAATCTCTGTTGCCATTGGGATCAGAGTGCTGAGCAGCACAGTGCAAACACCTTCTCCCACTTGGCTGTGAAGAAAGGGGTAAGAGTACATGAGTGAAAAATAAGTGCAAGTACCAGAGCCAGACTACAGCCACACATGACTTATAAACAGAGCACATCATGAGCAGAACCACTCCCCCCCCCCCCATTACATTCCAACAGACCTCATCCACCCACCAAAGCCCAGTCCAATCACACAATGAAGAAGACAAAGAATCCAGGACATGAAAGCAAGTACAGAACACAACTCCTATGAAGCATAAATCTGTGAAAGATAACACAAGCCCGGTCACTCTTGCCCAGACCTGAAAAGATACAGAAAGACAAGGAAACTAACAAAAAACCAACACATTTTTAGACAATACCATTCCGAGGCCAACCAGTAAATACAGTTAAAAAAAAAAAAAAAAAAAACTTTTACAAAATTAATTCTACGCTCTCCCGGCGTTAAACATTAAAGTTTCTGGCCATGGCATCACAGACAATCTTCACTTTTCTCACCTGTCTATTTACATTCATCTGTGTAGGAGAATCCACCTTTTCAGTGTGTCCAAGTAGTTTCCATTTTTTCATGCACTGATATGCAGACAAACAGACTACTGGGCAATATGACGCTGCTACACACCTCAACCTTCAAAATATGGTAAATAATTGCTAACCCCAACAACCATATCTTCTCTTTAAGTAATGCCATAGTTAAGAGGTGTAAGAAGCTGTCATTTTATGTAGTATACCAAAATGAGGTACACTATGTAGAAAGTCCAGACGACCCTTATTGGCTTACAGGGCTTAAATTAATAATTCCAACTGCTCTCTTTGTGGTAATGTGGATGAGCAGTTTAGGCTCATCAGAGGGTAATGTTAAGCATTTTTTGTACACACGCAGTCAATAAATGAGAGGCACACTCGAGAAGTAACCCGAGACCAATTTAAGAAAAATAATTTTTTAAATATAATTTTAGACACCAAGATTTTCGGATTCAGGTAAGTACTTTAGACATTAACGAACAAGTCACTTACCTTCGGTAACGCATTTTCTGGTAGAGATCATATCTAGCTGCAGATTCCTAACCTTTGAGTTTGCCAGGCGACATAATGGATCCTGAAACTTTTTGCGTGAGCAGAACCCCTGCATGCCGTCGGGTGGCTCCGTCCTGCTATGCGAGATGTCGCCGGTTGTGATGTCGCGGTCACCTATATAAATGTCACCCAGGCGTGCGGCGTCAGTTCTTTTTCACTTTTCCACACCAGAAGTGCAGAGCCATGAATTGAACGAACGATTGTGTTTCAAGACTAGGGCCCTGTAAAGAGGAACAACCCTAGCCCTATAAATGAGTCCACAGAGCAGGGAGGCATGGGTGGGTCTGTAAGGAATCTGCAGCTAGATACTGTCTCTACCAGATAATGCATTACCGAAGGTAAGTAACTTGTTCATCTGATAGAGATTTCTAGCTGCAGATTCCTTACCTTTGAATAGATACCCAAGCCATACTTCCTGGCGGTGGACTGTGGACAGATTTTCTAGACTAAATGCCCGGGCAGTAGTGTTTCGCAAACGTTTGCAACAAAGACCACATTGCAGCCTGACAGATGTCCAGGACTGGAACTAGACGAGCCAATGCCGGGGTCACAGCCTTCCCTCTGATAGAATGGGCTTAAAAGTCTTCTGGAGGCTGCTACCTAGCCAAGGAGTAGCAAATCTTAATTCAGATAACGATCCAGCGCGAAATGGTTTGCTTCTGTACTGCCTGACCTTTTTTAGCTCCCACGTAACCCATAAAGAGTTGGTCGTCCACCCGGAACTCTTATACGGTCATGGTAGAACGAAAATGCTCTTTTTGGGTCCAGACAATGGAGACACTTCTCTTCCTCAGAGGGATGCGGAGGAGCAAAAAGATGGGCAGGGGGACTTATTGACCTAGATGGAATGGGGTCACCACTTTTGAAAGGAATGAGGCACGGGTGCGAAGCACCACCTTATCCAAGAATGTCATAAAGTAGGGAGGCTTGGATGAGAAAGCCTGCAATTTACTCACCCTCCGGGCAGATGTTATTGCCACTAAAAAGGTGGTCTTGAGGGTAAGCAGCCGGAGGGGACAATTGTATAAAGGCTTACAGGGAGCACACGAGATATGTGAGAACCAGATTGAGATCCCACTGTGGCATGATAAAGGCGTAGGTGGAGACATATGTACAAGCCCTTTAAAAAAACTATTTACAATAGGGGATTTGAACAAGAAGGACTGAGCTCCACTCGCAACGAAAAACGTCACCGAGCGATAGCCGCCTTAGAAACCTCACCTTGGGGGGAAGGGGGGGGGGGGCGTTTGGGGGTGGGAGTCAACAGAATGCTGTACCAGGCAGCTGTAGTCGGTGGCTCCTCCACTCAAAGGGAGATGTTGCTGGGTGTAGTAATTGCTGGGTAGACCTCCAAGGATTTGGGAAGGCTGATCTGCTTTTGGACGAGTCTCTGTTGAGGACTGTCAGGAGAGCAGCAATCAGGCAGGATGTTGTGTCAAGGTAGATGTTGGTCCACAGTTCTCACGTCTTCAGCCCTTCTTTGTCTTTCTTTTAGGCAGATTTTGAGTTCCTGGTGTCAGGGGGCCACCTAAATATTAAATTTAAGCGCGTTAAGGAAAGTAAAGGGTAGTAGCCAATGAGCTATTCCCCCCTGGGGTGACCTCACCTCCTATATAACCACTTCCTGTGGAGAGTGGGCATAACACTGTCCCAGAGTTCCGAATTCTACCAAAAACAAAATGGATACCATTCTTTCGTGGAGCACATCAGGTAGACCCCTTTTAGGGGTGACACTAGCCTAGTGGTACAACACGCCTACCCTACAGCATAGCTAATTTCCCACCTGACCTGGTGCCAAATGAGCCTTAGGGCTGGGCGAAGCCAGGGTCGCAAATCAAAGGCAGCAGTGGCTTTGAAGGCCCTGGCCTTGATATGCTAAATCACTACTGCAAAAACAAAGGGGTTTTAAGGTCCAAAAAACCTATTGGCCTCTAGAGGGTAGAGAGGTCCTCTGGAATGAGGATAAAGGGATGCACCCTCCCTGTCAAATATTGCTAACCTAAGAGTACCCCTTTTAGAGCGACAACGCCTCCTTAAAGGACTGTGCGGGATCTGTGATGCGCCACACCTATACACCATTCTTATTAGAGTGGAAAAGGGAAAAAACCTTTTCTTTATGTTCAACCATATCTCAGAGAGCTCTTATAAAGAAGGTTGTTTAGGGGGGCATAACTTTAAAGATAAAATTACTCACCCACTCCCAAGGTAGCCCTTTATTGGTGGAGTGGGTGGAAAGGTTAAAAATGAATGCTATAAGGGTATAAGGATGTGATGGTCCTATGACCCTAAAACACCAAAATGTTTCAGCCCTGTTCTGAGCCACAGTCCACCTTGGCTGACCCCTGCCAGACTACCTCGAAGCCTGTAGCCTGAATTCGAAGACTTCCCCTGACCGCGACCTGCCCAGTAAGCTGTTCGTGATGCCAAAGAACACCACTGCACCAAAAGCCTCTGGGCCTTGGGGAGCTTGACCAATGGAGTCCCTACGTTAACTAGCTTCAGAACTTACCTGGGCAGCTGTGGGTTTTCTGCGTGCAGCCTCCTGGCCCTCACCTGCAGCCTCTTTCCAAAACTGCCCTCCCCAATTGAATTGCACTGGGCGCCCGACGCTGTGTTGGTACTCTGCACCCGGCTGCACCTATGATGCTGAGGGTGTAAGTTTGGTGCTGCTTGTGCCCCCGTACTTACCCCAACTACAGGAGATCAATCCCTGACACTGCTTTACTCATGTGTGAGCAGCACATCTACAATCACCTCCAGTCTCCATTGGTTAACATTGGACGCCTGACGCCGAATTTGACCTCTGCACCTGGCCGCCCATGTGCCGCTGGTGGTGCGGTTTTGGTGCTAATCTGAAACTTGCCTGGTGCTGACCTGAAACCCCGAAGACTGGATCTGTAAGTTGTGTACTTACCTGAAAAACTGCATTCTTGTTTTTCTTCTATAGTTTAACATTGCAACTTTTTAAAGTTTAAGTATTTTTCCTGCAAAACATACTTATCTTTTAGCATGCATCTTGGTCTTAAAATAAATCTTGAAAGAAGCTCATTTTTCTAATGTTGGTGTGACCGCCTTTTTGAGTCGTGTGTCATTTATTTGTAACTTTATGCATTACAAATGTATTACACTCCTCTGTGTTAGGGCTAAGGCTGATCGTCCACACTAACACAAATAGAGCACTTGGGTTTACATTGAGCCCTGTACACTTCTGGGGGAATCTCTGGACTCTGTGCATGATATATTCACTTTGTGGTATACCATATATGTTCCTACACTAGATTCCATACTAGGAAGAATTTTGGATTGGTTCTGAGTACCACTATCTTGATGTACTTGGAAAAAAGGACTTTTCTAAAGTGAGAGCGTGTATCTTACGGGCTCATAAGTCTGAACCTGCGGCATCTAAGGCACATCGAATATTAGTGTTTGAGATTATTTTCCACTCTACCACTAATTGCTGCCCTTTTTTACGGTATTGTTCTGCTAAATCAGCAATTTGGTCCCAATGTGCGCAGTTATATCTGGAGAGTGAACCAACAGAGTTGGCTATCCGCCAAGGAGTACTGGATTGCAATGCCACCCTTTTACCCCTGCAAAAAGAACAATTGATGGACGGAATTCTGAACAATGTCAATCACTCACCCCCGTCAGAGATCTGGGTCTAAATCTATGCTTTTATTTTTGCCGAGATGTATGTTCCGTGCTTGCCATGCCACTGGATTCAGGCTACCCTGGTTGATGAGGGGTAATACAATGAAACCGGTCCTAGGATGCTTATTCCTGGTCCAGGGAGGACCTAGCCTGGCAGTTCGGGCTGGACTGTTCCCATGAGGAGCAGGATCAAGACTGATTTGAATATGGCTGGGTCCAAACAGGAATGGCGTAGAGAGCAAAAAGAACGATGGATTTAGGCCCAGATCTGTGACTGGGTGTAAGAGTTTGCCATTGTTCAGCATTCTGTCCATCAATTGGTCTTTTTAGCCTTTTATCCCCATAGGTAGCTGGCTTTTTATGAAGTGTACAAATGCAGGGGTACACCATGCAAAAAGGTCTGATGAGTTTTACTGGTTTACGGGGGCTTTAGGTTTATCGGTGTCCATCAATCCCGCTTTAGTGGTTTTAGGGTTTTACTTTAATAATTTCAAGTGCTCTATTTGTGGTAGTGTGGTCGAGCAGCTTAGGCTTATCAGAGGGTAGTGATAAGCATTTGTTGAACACACAGAGTCCATACACGAGACACACAAAAAAAAATCTGAGACCAATTTAGAAAAATTGCACAGATTTTTATATATTTTTAGATACCAAGATTCCGGTTTTTAGATGCATGAGCCTCAAACGCAGTAGTATTATCCTATGGGAGAAACGCACAAGTTACTAACTTGTGTAACGATATATCTGTAAGAGACAGTAGTTAGTGATAGATTCCTTACCTTAGAATATCCCCAGGCGTCAGGCTGGATCCGGAAAGTTTTGCGTAGCAGTACCCTTGCGCGTCGGTAGGCGGCGTCGTGCGGCTCCGCGTCCGTCGTCGGCGTCGTGATCGCCGGGATGACGTCGCGGGCAGTACTTAGGCGCCGCCCCTGCGCGCTGACGTCAGTTCTGTACACGACTTTCCGCGCCAGGAACGCAGAGCCATGCAAGAAGCTGACACAGGTGTCTGAAAAATACTAGGGCCCTGAAAGGGATGTCCTTAACCCTAGAAATCAGTTCGCAGAACGGGGAGGATGGGTGGGCGGTAGGAATCTATCACTAACTACTGTCTCTTACAGATATATCGTTACACAAGTTAGTAACTTGTGCATCTGAAAGAGACACGTTAGTGATAGATTCCTTACCTTAGAATAGATACCCCAGCAATACCAACCCCGGTGGTGGGTCTGCGAACAAAGATCAGACAAGGAAGTCCTGGAGGACAGAACGGCCAAAGAAGCCGTCCCTCCGGACCTGACTGTCAAGGCAGTAATGCTTAGTAAACGTGTGCAGCGAGGCCCACGTAGCTGCCTGACAGATAACCGGCAGCGGAACACCGCGGCCCAAGGCCGTGGTAGCAGCCGTTGCCCTGGTGGAATGGGCACGCAGCCCAACAGGAGGCTCCTTCTTAGCCAAAGAATAGCAGGTCTTGATGCACAAGGTAACCCAGCGGGAGATGGTCCTCTTGTGCACCGCCCGACCTTTTTGGCGCCCACGTAGCCAACAAAGAGCTGGTCATCCACCCGGAAGTGTTTCGTGCGGTCGATATAGAAGGAGAGCGCACGTTTTGGGTCCAGACGGTGGAGCCTCTCTTCCTCTCTGGAAGGATGCGGAGGCGGAAAGAAGGTGGGCAAAGTGATGGTCTGCCCAATGTGGAAAGCAGTAACCACCTTTGGCAAGAAGGACGGACGCGTCCGAAGAACAACCTTGTCTGGATGAACAGACAGAAAGGGAGGTTTGCAAGAAAGAGCCTGGAGCTCACTCACCCGCCGAGCGGAGGTGATGGCCACCAGAAAGGCTGCCTTTAGAGTCAGAAGACGAAGAGGACAGTTATGCAGAGGCTCAAAGGGAGCGCACATTAAAAGGTAAGAACCAAGTTCAAGTCCCACTGAGGCATTACAAACGGAACAGGAGGGAAGAGGTGAGTAATGCTCTTTTAAGAACCTGTTAACAACAGGGGACTTGAAAAGGGAGGGCTGATCAGGGAGCCTGAGGAAGGCCGAGATAGCACAAAGATAACCCTTGATGGTACCCAGGGCAGAACCCTGTTGGGCCAGAGAGAGAAGGAACAGAAGGACCTCAGAAAGAGGGGCAGAAAGGGGATCCACAGCCTTTGCTGTGCACCATGCCACAAATTTGTTCCACCTGCAGGCGTATACCACCTTAGTGGAGGGACGCCTGGCTGCCAGAATCACATCACAAACTTCGGGAGGCAAGTCGAAAGGAATCAACTGCCGCCGCTCAATCTCCACGCAAGCAGGTGTAGACTGGACAGGTTCGGGTGGAGGACCGTCCCCTGCTGCTGCGACAGAAGATCCTCCCGAAGAGGCAGACGGATCGGGGGATCTATGCTCATATTGAGTAGCTCGGGATACCAAACTCTTCGAGCCCAGTCCGGAGCCACAAGAATGACTTGGGCCCGGTCGTGCCGAATCTTCTTCAACACTCTGGGTAGAAGTGGTATAGGCGGAAAGGCGTACAACAGACCGCAACTCCACTCGCGACGAAAGCGTCGCCGAGCGAGTGCCGCCTTGGAAATTCCAACGCGCAGAACTGATGACATTGCGCGTTCTCTTCGGTGGCGAATAGATCTAACCAAGGCTCTCCCCACTGTAGAAAGAGTCCTTGCGCCACTTCCGAGTGAAGACGCCATTCGTGATCCATCATGCACCTGCGGCTGAGTTCGTCCGCCCTGGCGTTCAGAGAACCTGCCAGGTGTTGAACCATCAGGAACATGCCCTGATGTTCCAGCCATGTCCAGAGGCGCAGAGCCTCCTGACAAAGGGTCCAAGACCCCACCCCGCCCTGTTTGTTGCAGTACCACATGGCGGTGGTGTTGTCTGTGAACACCTGCACTACCTTCCCTTTGACAGAGGGAAGGAATGCCTTGAGTGCAAGCCGGATCGCCCGGAGCTCCAGAAGGTTGATATGGAGCCGGGACTCCGCCGGAGACCAGAGGCCTCTGATCTCCGCCTCTCCCATGTGACCGCCCCATCCCAGAAGGGACGCGTCCGTCACAACTGTATGCTCTGGCTGGGGAAGGGAGAGGGATCTGCCCATGACCCATTGCCGGTTCGAGAGCCACCACTGCAACTGTTTTGCAGTCCCCTCCGAGATCTGGACGTGATCGGACAGGTTGCCCTGGTGCTGCGCCCACTGGAACTTCAGGTCCCACTGCAGAGCCCGCATATGCCATCTGGCATGATTGACCAGCAGGATGCAGGAGGCCATGAGGCCCAGCAGCCTCAGGGTCATCCGTACCGAAACCCAGGATAAAGGCCGAAAGATCGGAATCATAGCCTGAATATCCCGGACTCGCCGTTCGGGAGGATAGGCCCGAAACTGCGTCGTGTCCAGAACTGCTCCGATGAAAAGGAGCTGTGGAGAAGGAATTAGATGCGACTTCGGCACATTGATGGAGAACCCCAGCGAGTGCAGGAGTTCGGCCGTAGTCTGGAGGTGGGAGACGACTGCCTGGGACGAGCCCGCCTTCAGCAGCCAGTCGTCGAGGTAGGGGAAGACTGAAACCCCTGCCCGGCGCAGATGAGCTGCGACCACCGCCATCACTTTCGTGAACACCCGAGGGGCACTGGTAAGGCCAAAGGGGAGCACGGTGAACTGAAAATGCTCGGGGCCTACCGTGAACCGAAGGTAACGCCGGTGGGCCGGCAGGACGGGGATGTGGAAATACGCGTCCTGCAAGTCCAACGCTACCAACCAGTCTCCAGGGTCGAGGGCAGTCAAGACCTGAGCTAGGGTGAGCATCTTGAACTTCTCCTTCCGGAGGAAGCGATTGACGTTCCGGAGGTCCAAGATAGGACGCATGTCCTCCTTGTCCTTTTGGGCACCAGAAAGTAGTGGGAGTAGCAACCACGCCCTACTTCTGGGGTCGGAACATGCTCGATGGCCCTCTTGGGCAAGAGGGCCGTGACTTCCTTCTGTAGAAGCACCAAGTGATCCCCTGACATGCGGTGGAATTGAGGTGGCATGGCTGGGGGTGGTCTCGAAGGGGAGGGAGTAGCCCCTTCGGACAATGTCCAAGACCCACCTGTCCGAGGTGATGGTGCGCCAGTGGGGAAGGTGATGGCGGACCCTGCCCTCTACTGGCGTGCCGTGCACCTGAAAGGAGGGACTAGGAGGGCTTGGAGGCCGCGGACGGGTTGGAGGTGGTGGCCTGACCCGCACGCTGGTTGCCCGATCCGCCACGGCGGAATCCACGTCCTCGGCCACGCGAAGACGCCTGCTGCGCGGGCCGGTGGCTGGGCTGCTGACGTGAAGGGCGCCCCTACCGTGGCCACGATAGGGGCGAAAAGCAGAAGGCAGCGGAGGGCGTGTAGCAGAAAGGCCCAGGGACTTGGCAGTAGCCCGTGAGTCCTTAAAGCGCTCCAACGCATGGTCTGCTTTGGACCCAAAAGACCGACTCCATCAAAGGGCATGTCCATGAGAGTATTCTGGACATCCCCTGAAAAACCAGTGGTTCTTAGCCAGGCGTGGCGTCGGAGCGCCACCGTCGTTGCAATCGACCTGCCCAGCGAGTCGGCGGTGTCAAGGCCACAACGGATAGTGTATTTGGCCGCATCCCTTCCTTCCGCAATGGCGCGGGAAAGCAGTGCCTGGACCTCCTCAGGGCACTGGGGCAAAACATCCGCCACCGAATCCCACAGAGAGTGGGTATATCGGCCCAAAAGACAAGCGGTGTTAACGGACCGCAAGCCAGCACTGGAGGAAGAAAAACCTTTCTTCCCAAACTGATCCAGGCGTTTGGATTCCCTATCCGGAGGAGCGGTAGGGAAGGCGGTTTGGGAAGCGGAGGCTTGGACAACCAAGCTCTCAGGAGTGGGGTGGACAGAAAGAAACAGGGGGTCGCCCGGAGCGGGGCGATGGCGTCGTGACACGTTCCGATCCACAGGAGCCCCTGTGTTGGGCTTGGACCAGGCGCCCAAAAGAACGTCCGTGAGGGCGTCGTTAAGCGGCAGCACAGTCTCCGCAGAGGAGGCTGCCGGCTGAAGCACCTCTGTCAAGATGTTAGGCTTGACCGTCAAAGTAGGGAGCTGGAGACGTAAGGCCCCAGCAGCCCTACGCAACACCGTACCAAAATTGGCCCCCTCCTCCGTAGCCACGGGAGGAGACAGCATGCCAGTGTCAGGAGAAGTATCCAGACCACTGGCCTCCCCTAGACTCTCTGTCCAGTCCTCATCATACTGACAGTTGCGTGTCAGAGGGTCATCAGACCCCTCCCAGTCCTCCTGGTCCTCCTCTGGTTCAAAATAAGGAGGAGGAGGGACATTTGGGACCCAAGGTCCCATCGGCGCCGGAGCCGGCGTCGAGCGACGTCGCTCCGGGTCCAAGTCCGGAGCCGGAAGGAACTGGGGACGACGCCGCCCGGAGCCCAGGGCGGCGTCGAGAACGGCACCGGAGACATCGGCGCCGGCGGAGGTGTCGTGAGGTCGACCGGCGTCGATGGGGGTTGTGGAGCCGGGATCGAGGCCGGGGCCGGAGCCGGAGCCGGGATCGAGGCTGGAGGCTCGGGCGACGCCGGGGCCGGAGCCGCCGGCGACGCCGGATCAACCCCATCAGGGCCCGCGGGGCCCGAAGGCGCACCGGAGGGGCCTGAAGGCCCGAAGAGGCGGGCCATGGCCGACAGGAACTCCTGTACCTTGGCCGGATCCGCCCCCGAACCCGGGAAGGGCGGGTATGACGGGGGCGACTCCACAGGCAAGTCCGGGGCCGCGGGGGCGGGGACGGTGCCGGGAGGGGCCTCAGCCGAGTCGCGAGACCGGCGAGGCGAAGTCCGAGAGCGACGATGCTTCTTGGACTTCTTGTGTCGAGACTTACCGGACGAAGAAGACTTCGACGCCGACGACCGGTGTGCACTCCGCGAGCGACCCCTGGACCTCTCACGCGACCGGGGCTTCCGCGGAGCCGAATGCCGGGCCTCGAGGAGCTTTCGAGACCGCTCTCGCAAAGCCTTCGGGTTGAGGGCCTGGCATTCGGGACAAGACTCGGTGTCGTGGCCTCGGCCGAGGCAGAAGAGACACTCCCAATGCGGGTCGGTGACGGACATCATCCGCGCACAGGCGCCGCATCGCTTGAAGCCGGGCATCCCTACGACACCTGAAAGCTGGAAAAACACAGTGAAAAATCACCAAAAAGTATGGTCAAAAATTGACCAGGGCACTGCTCTTCCCGGATCTGCGCTTACTGGCGCGGAAAAGAAGAACTGACGTCAGCGCGCAGGGGCGGCGCCTAAGTACTGCCCGCGACGTCATCCCGGCGATCACGACGCCGACGACGGACGCGGAGCCGCACGACGCCGCCTACCGACGCGCAAGGGTACTGCTACGCAAAACTTTCCGGATCCAGCCTGACGCCTGGGGATATTCTAAGGTAAGGAATCTATCACTAACGTGTCTCTTTCAGATACACTAGTTCAGAGCGTTTCAGGAGAGTGCCTTTTGGGACTTAAGGTGCTTAGGTGCCAGGGTACAAGAAACCACCAGCAGTTCGGCTTTACCTGCCCTGGTGAGTTCAGGTGCAGAGGTGGTGGTCATGTTGGTAGAATCGAGTGCTACATGTAAAAGTTAATGGCAGGGAACCTGTAAAAGAAAGCCTTTAAGTTGGAACTTGGGAGAAGCCCTGCGGAACCCAAAGGAGGGCTCGGCTCTTGAGGTTCTCAGGGGCTAGGAGATACTGTTGGGTTTACGTGAACTCTGGCTGTGGGGGTTTGGTGCAGAGGTGTTTTGTCAGGCGGGTTTCTTGCGTTGGAGGCTCTCACTTTAAGTGTGTGACCTGGAGAGGGAAAGAAAACAGAACAGAAGGGTCACTCTCAGTGCAGCCCTCGTTCATTCTGAAGTCCTTCGTCGGCAGGTCAGCTTTGCTGTCAGTGGTATCCGGGCTGGACAATCAAGTCTTGGTTGTGGCAAATGCTCAGGTACTCTGGGCATAGGTGGTGTGAGGCTCCTGGCGGGCCTAGCATCCTGCCCTGGCGGAAACTCAACCAGTGCAGCCATTTGGTCAAACTATTACATCTGGAGCACCTGGCTAGCCTCAAGGTTTTTTTGCTTTCTTCATGTACTCAGCCATGCTGGAATGAAGGCCAAGGACATAATCCACAATGTCAAGTTTGGGCTCTTTGAGAGGCTTCTCCCAGTATTCCCTCACTAGACGCAGTGGTACCCTAACAGGATGGCCAAACAGAAGCTCAAAGGACTAAAGTCCTCTTCTTTCTGTGGCACCTCTCTGTAGGCGAAAAGCAGATATGGCAAAAGAGCATGCCATCTCCTTCTGAGTTTGTCAGGGTGCTCCATGATCTTACCTTTCATGGTCTTGTTTAATCTCTCAACCAGACCATTGGTTTGAGGTTGATATGGGGTAGTGAACTTATAAGTCACACCACAATAATTCCACATGGCTTTCAGGTAAGCAGACATGAAGTTACTATCTCTGTCTGAAACCACCTCCTTTAGGAAACCAACTCTAGTAAAAATACTTAAGAGGGCTCTTGCAACTGCAGGGGCAGTGACCGTCCTAAGGGGAATTGCTTCAGGATACCTGGTGGCATGATCCACTACCACCAGTATAAATCTGTTTCCCGGTGCTGTTTGAGGGTCAAGGGGACCAACAAGGTCATTCCCTACCCTTTCAAATGGGACCCTAAGCACTGGGAGTGGAATTAAGGGGGCATTTGGTATGCTACCTCTCTTGCCACTGGCTTGACAGGTACACACAGGAGTTGCAAAACTCATTCACTTTCTGGGACATGCCTGGCCAGTAGAAGTGGGTTACTAACCTACTCCAGGTTTTAGTCTGGCCAGGATGCCTAGCTAGGGGAATGTAATGTGCTAAGGAGAGTAATATCTCTTTGTACTGGTGAGGTACTACCACTATCCTTATGGCACCAGGCTTGGGGTCTCTGGCCTCAGTATACAGGAATACCTCCTCCCAAAAGGTCATGTGGGAGCCACTGACATCCCCCTTTTCCTGATCAGCAGCATTCTGTCTCAGGCTCTCACGAGTGGGGCAGGTTATTTGTCCCTGGCAAAGATCTTCCCTAGAGTTTCCCCCTGAGCCTAGGAGCTCTGCAGTGTAATGCCCAGGTTCCTGAGGCCCAGTTCCCCCAAGGGCTGAAAGGTCTTCTCCCTGAGGAGAGGGGACCTGGGCTTGTGTCTCATCACAAGTTGGTTTCATAGCCTTCTTGCCTTTTATCTTGGAGGATTTGGCCATTATTCCAGGCTCCAATATATCTTTTTCACCCTGGGCTTTGCATTGTGCTCTTTTCACACACATTCAGGTATTCCCAGCATGGCTGCATCAGAGGTCTCCAGATCATTACCTAGCAGAAATTCTACTGTAATTGCAGAGGGCACGACCACCTTCTTTTGGCCAATAACCCCTCCCCATTCCAGGGTCACCATAGACACGGGATGAATCTTGACAATGTTATCAGCACTGATAACTGGATATATCTGCCGAGTTAAGTACTGTTCTGAGGATATCAGTTTTTCAGTCACCATGGTGACACTTGAACCTGTATCCCTCAGTGCTTTTACTTCAACCCCATTGATGTGGCTTTTGTCTGTAAATCTCCAGGTTACTGGGCCAGATAGCCAGAGTAGCCATATCCACTATCCCTCTGAGATTAAAGTAGCTTCAGTGTGCACTATGACCTGGTCAGGGCACACTAAGGATCCCATGTGGTGACAATCAACGCCTGAAGGTGTTTGACTAGTGGAAACCTTTTTGGGACAGGGAGAATCAGCAGTTCGGTGGCAATTCTCCTTGCAGACATGACACCAAGCCTTCTTGGGATCCCAGTTTTTACCCTGGTACCCATCCTTTGATTGGGAAGTGTCTCTAGAAACACCCTCCTGAACAGGTTTTTGGGGGCCTATAGAAGTCTCTTTGAGGTTTTCCCCTTTGTGTACCACATCTTTCCCTTGGAAGGTGGAGCAGTAACCCCTTTCTTTTGGTCACCCCCACCTTGGGCCTTTCTGGACACCCTTGTTTTGACCCAGTGATCAGCCTTCTTCCCCAGCACTTGAGGAGAGACTAACCCTTAGTCCACTAAGTACTGATGCAGTTTTTCATAAGTACAATTTCTTAATAGATGCTCTTTCATTATTAATATTATATAGCCCAACTCAGCCCTCTTTTTCCACAGCTAGGATTTTGGCTTCAAGGGCTGCTCTTCTGGCTAGTGTCTCAAGGAGTACTTTCCCTTCGACTAGCTCTTCTTCCTGTCCTGACCTACCACCTGTAGGGGTAGGCACTCAATGTACAGTTTTAGGATAGATGTGAGGGGGTACCTCATCACCTTCTCTAGTTAGGTAAGGTGGGACTACCCCCTGGAGTACTGTCTGCAGACTCATGATCGCTGTCCACCTCCTCATCTACAGGGGTGTCAGGGTCTTCTGTTAAATGGGTTAAACCAAACTGTGCAAAGAGGTCCAGGAGCTTTACTTTTGCAGGATTTGAGACAGTCTTGATTTTGCTGGCTGTACAGAGGTCCCAGGTCAGGATTGCCGGGGAGACCTCCTCGTGGTGCTGGGCCACTTGAACTAGGGCCGTAGGCGTCTGGTGCGGAGTGGTGTAGACTCGCGGATTTGGCCGGAGCCAGAGTCTGTTGGTGAGCAAATCCGGTGTTCACGGGAGACAGAGTCTGGTTTGGGAAGGCAGGGCAGGTCCTCCGGGGTCTGGGTGGCTGCAGGACACACCGGGATTTCGCTGGAGCAGGTCGAGGTCGGGACAGGCTGGTAGGGCGGGGCCAAGTAAGTTGGTGTCCTCCTCCTCTTTCAGCACAGCTTCTTCTGTCCTTCTACTTCTTGTCTGAGGCAAGGTTCAGGGTTGCCCCTAAATACTAAATTTAGGGGCGTTACAGGTAGGTAAAGGTCGGGACCAATGGGTCCCTTCCTTGGGGTGGGTACACCCCCCTATTATGCCACCCTCCGGTGGGAGGGGGGCATAAGCCTCACTCTGGATGGCTGGGCCCCCCCATCTTCAAGATGGCGGGGACTGAGAGCTGTGCTTCACCTCACCTCCCCCACCTGAAGGGTGGGGTTGGCAAAGGTGGGCACACCGCTCCTCCTACCTTGGTTTTCCCGCCTCAAGTGGGGGTCAGAACCGTTGGGGGCCAGTTGCTGGGAGCAGCAAATGGCTGGGGCAGCTTACAAAGGCGACAAGCCTTTGAAGCTTTCCCTTCGTGGACCCTGCCCATCCTGGAGGAGGAGGCTTGGCACCTCGACCCAGGATGTGCTTTGTTTCAGGACCCCAAGAGCGGCAGGCTCTCGACCCAGGGGTCCAGAAACAGGTATGGTGGTGGCAGCTGGCGAGCAGCCACTCAGACAGGAGACTAGAGTTAGGTCATTTTTCAGGGGGCATCTCTAAAATGCCCTCTGAGTAAATTTTTCATTAAATCCCACACTAGCGTGGGTTTAATGTGCTGAGAAGTTTGATATCAAACTTCCCAGTTTTCAGTAAAGCCATTATGGTGCTGTGGAGTTCGTAGTAACAAACTCCTATACCATATACTCTTTATGGCTTTACTGCACTTACAATGTCTAAGAATGGACTTGGACACTGTAGGGGTACAGGGCTCATGCACCTGTACCCTCACCACTGGTATAGTGCACCCAGCTAGGGGGTGGCCTACCTATACCAAGGCAGTAGTTTGTAGGCATGGCACCCAGGGATGTGTGCCATGTTGACTCTTCACTTTGTTCTGCACCAAAACACGCAACCTGCTATGGCAGGTGTGTGTGTGTGTGTGTGTGTGTGTGTGTGTGTAAAGGTACAGGGCCTCTAAGGGTGGCACAAAACGGGCTGCAGCCCTTAGAGGCCTTTCCTGGTCACAGTGCCATTGGTACCTATGGTACCTTTTACAAGGGACTTACATGTGGCCAGAGAGTTGCCAAATGGGTTTTGCTACAGTACAGTTTAGGGAAATAACATAGGCCCTGGGTACCTGGTTGGCAGGAACCCAGGCCACACTCTGTCAAAGTGCATCAACATTAGGCAAAACGTGGGAAGCAACCATGCAAAAAGGGGCACTTTCCAACACTAGCAGTAAACACATTTTCACTTACACAATGATAAAGTATCAGATGGTGGGTAATAAAAGAAAAAACATCTCACCTTATTGAAATAGGTGGCGTAACCACTGCTTGGCCCACAGCCACATGACTCAGTTCAGAGGAATACAGGCAGTAATGTTGTGTGAACGTGTACCTGTTCCTCCATTTCGCCACTCTACATATTTGTTCGACAGATACACCAGGGAAGAGAGCGGTGGTAGTAGATACCACCCTGCTAGAATGAGTTTTAACTTCATCCTTTAGCAGTTTTCCAGCTTTGCTGTGACAACATTGTATAGCTGCTGCAATTTCTCGGGTTACACTTGGCTTAGAAACTGGGAAACCTTTGCGTAGGTTCCCCTAAGTGACAAATAGCAGATAAGACTTCCTGAATTTTCGTTGTAGGAAAGTGCACCTTTTCGACAAGGTCACCCCCACTTTTTGCCTGGTATTCGATGCAACTGACTGGAAGTGCATTGGGTTCCTGCTAACCAAGTACCAGTGCCAGATTTCTTTCCATAAAACTGTACAATTGTTTCCTCAATCGGCAATATCTTTAGCATTCCCTGCAAGTCCCTAGTAAGTGGTACCCCTGGCACCTAGGGCAAGGAGGATAAAAGGGGTCCATCACGGCTGCTGCATGTATTGTGCCACCCTGAGGGACCCCTCACCAATCACATAGAGACTGCCAATGCAGGCTGCGTGTCTTGGTGTGGACAAAAGTGAACATGACATGGCACACTGCCCTTTGTGCCATGCTTGCAGACACTGCTGTAGGAAAGTGTCACTTTTTGCATGGTTACCCCCCACACACACACACACACTTTTTGCCTGACATCCGATGCAACTTGACTTTATGTGCCCTGGGTCCCTGACAATCAGGTTCCCAGGGCCTGTGTTCTTTCCCAAAACTATACCTTTGTACCCACAATTGGCACATCCATGGCCACAGGTAAGCCCCTTGTAAAAGGTACCATGGGCACCAAGGGCAATGTGACCAGGGAAGGCCTCTAAGGGCTGCAGCACCTATTGTGCCACTCTTAGAGACCCTGTACCGTAACACCCACACACTGCCATTGCAGGCTGCATGCTTTGGTAAAGAGAAAAGTGAAGAGTCAACATGGCACATATCTCTGTGTGCCATGCCTGCAATCTACTGCCTGAGGCCTAGGTAAGTCACCCCTCTAGCAGGGTGCACTAGCCCTCAGGTTAGGGCACAGTGGCATGAGCCGTGTACTCCTACAGTGTCCAAGTCCATTCTTAGACATTGTAAGTGTAGTAAAGCCATAAAGAGTATATGGTCTGGGAGTTGGTCATTATGAACTACACAGCTCCATAATGGCTTTACTAAAACCTGTGAAGTTTAGTAGCAAACTTAACAGCACATTAAACCCACACTGATGCCAGTGTGAGATTTAATGTAAAATGCACAGAAAGGACATCTTAGAGATGCCCCCTGAAAAACGACCAGCCCTGGTGTGGTTCCTGAATGGCTGATTGCCATTTGCCACCACCAGACAGGTTTCTGGACCCCTGGGTATAGAGCCTCCGCTCTCTGGGTCCAGAAACAAAGGCCATCTTGGACAGAAGTGTCATGTCTCCTCCCACATTATGGGCTGGATCCACGACGGGGAAGCTTCAGAGGCCTGCCGAATTTGTGAGCTGTCCCTGCCTTTTGCTGCCCCCAGCAACTGGCTCCCACCAGTTCTGCCCCCGGAAGAAACAACAACTGCCAGCTGTCAATGCCAGACACCACCCACGGCCAGTTTTCCTGCCAACACTGCGCCGAACCTTCTCCAACCTCTGCAACCACACGGCCACCGCCCACCCTCCGAACACCAGCGCACCCGAACCCCGAGGTGCATCATTCTCAATGTGTGCTCCCTGCACAAACACGCAGTAGAAATCTGGGACCTCCTCGACACCCTTTCTCCAGACGTCGCCTTCCTCACGAAAACCTGGACCAACTCCACCGCCGCCCCTGACATCGCCACCGCCATCCCCGACGGATACAAGATCCAGAGGAAGGACCGCCCCAACCACCCAGGGGGAGGACTCGCCATCGTGCACAAGAACTCCCTTCTACTCACCACTTCCAGAACGAACGACACCTCGTCCCCCACGGAACACCTCCATTTTCTGATCCAGACCAGCCCCAGAACGACCCTACGTGGCGCACTCACCTACAGAACCCCCGGACCACGAACCACGTTCACCACAACCATCACGGACCACATCGCGCCCCACGCCATCGCCTCCATGCACTACATACTTCTCGGAGACCTGAAATTCCACCTCGACAACCTCAGCGACCCCAACTCCACCGCCCTACTGGACAACCTCGCCAACATCGGACTGAAACAGCTTGTCACCACCCCAACCACAAGGCGGGATACACCCTCGACCCCATCTTCGCAGGAGGGAACATCCGCTTCAGCCACACCACGCAGTCCATCTGCACGGACCATCACTGCGTACACTTCTCCTTCAAAAAACCCACCCGTCACAAACCTACACCACGCCCCGCAAAGGAATTGGAGCAAAGTCACCGAGGAGCACCTCAACTCCACCCTCAACCACGACCTCCCTCCCACCACCGTCAACTCTGCAGCCAACGAACTCCACAGATGGATCATCAACTGCGCAAACAAGCTTGCCCTCCTCCGTAACTCTGACAGACAGCGCCCCATGAAAGCCACCTGGTTCACCACCGACCTCTGTGAATCCAGACGCACCTGCAGACGTCTCGAGAAATCATGGAGAAACACCAAAACCCCGGAAGCTCGGACCACCTACAACAACGCCATGACAGAATACCACCAACGCATCAGATCCACCAAAAAGACCTTCATCCAGGACAAAATCCTTGCCAACATCAGGAACTCTTCTGCATCATCCAGGAATTCACCAAACCCCCAAGCGAAGCCTCGGATGTCATCCCTTCCCAGGACCTCTGCAACAAACTCGGATCCTACTTCCATCTCACGATCAAGTCCCTCTACGACAACTTCAATGAACAGACACCTGACGCCGAAACCACGCCCACCTCCAGCAATGCCAGCGAGCCTACCATCTCCACCTGGGCCCCGGTCACCACCGAAGACACCGCCACGACCATGAAGAGCATTCACTCAGGAACCCCTACGGACCCCTGCCCGCTGCACATTTTCAGAGCTGTCACCGCCATAGCACCCGAGCTACGATGCACCATCAACACCACCTTCGAATCCGGCACATTCCCCGACGACTTTAAACGAGCAGATGTCAAGCCCCTCCTCAAGAAGCCCTCCGCAGACCCGACAGATCTCAAAAACTACAGACCCATTTCTCTCCTCCCCTTCACGGCTAAAGTCACCGAGAAGATAGTCAACAGCCAGCTCACAAACTTCATCGAAGACAACTCCATCCTCGACTCTTCCCAATCCGGATTCCGGAGTAACCACAGCACCGAGACCGCCCTCCTCGCCGCCACAGACGACATCCGCACTCTCCTCGACCAGGGCCACACGGCGGCCCTCATCTTACTGGACCTCTCTGCAGCCTTCGAAACTGTCTCCCACCGCACTCTCACTGCCAGACTCCACGACGCTGGTATACATGGAACTGCCCTCGACTGGATCTGCTCCTTCCTCACTGGCCGAACCCAAAGAATCAGACTCCTGCCCTTCCTCTCCGAACCCACAGTGATCAACTGTGGAGTACCCCAAGGATCGTCGCTCAGCCCCACGCTCTTCAACATCTACATGGCCCCCCTCGCCGCCATCGTCCGACAGCATGGACTCAGCATAGTATCCTACGGTGACTACACCCAGCTCTTCCTCTCCCTCACAAGGCAACCCGACACCACCAAACGCAGCTTCCAGGTAGGAAGGAGAGACGTCGCATCATGGATGAGCAGCAGCTGTCTGAAGCTCAACTCGGAGAAGACAGAAGTCCTCATCCTTGGACCCACCCCCTCAGCATGGGTTTACACCTGGTGGCCCTCTGCCCTTGGCAGCCATCCACTCCCACGGAACAAGCCCGGAACCTCGGCATCATACTCGACTCCTCCCTTACCATGACCCGACAGATCAACGCCGTCTCCTCCTCGTGCTTCAACACCCTCTGCATCCTTCGCAAGACTTTCAAGTGGATCCCCCCCAAATCCAGAAAGACTGTCACCCACGCACTCATAAGTAGCGAACTGGACTATGGAAACGCCCTTTATGCCGGAATCAAAAATGCCTGCTCCGGAAACTCCAGACCATCCAGAACACCGCTGCCAGGCTCGTCCTCGGCATCCCACGACACGAACACATCACCCAGCACCTACGAGACCTCCACTGGCTCCCCGTAGAATAGAGAGTCACCTTCAAGCTACTCACTCATGCCTACAAATCCCTCCACAACACCAGACCCCAATACCTCAACGAAAGAGTCTCCTTCCACGCACCCAAGAGAAACCTCTGGTCTGCCAACCTCGCCCTAACCGCAACTCCGCGCATCCGCAGAACGGGCGGAAGAGCCTACTCCTACATGGCGGCCAAGACCTGGAATGAACTCCCGCTCAACATCAGACATTGCCCCACTCTGCACACCTTCAGGAAAAGCCTCAAGACCTGGCTCTTCGGCTGATTCGGAGTTGCACGATCTCCCCCTCCCCAGCGCCTTGAGACCTTCACGGGTGAGTAGGGCGCTTCACAAATCCCTGATTGATTGATTGACTTTGGGCAGGAGAATCGCGGGAAAATCAAGCTAAGAGGAGAGGTGTGTGCACTTTTGCCAACCCCACCCCTCAGATGGGGGGGGGGGGGAGGATAGGTGAAGCACACATCTCAGTCCCCTCCATCTTGAAGGTGAGGGGACCCAACCAATTAGGGAGAGGCTCATGCCCCCCTCCCACTGGAGGGTGACATAATAGGGGGTGTACCCACCCCCAAGGAAGGGACCCATTGGTCCCGACCTGCACACCTCTTTAACGCCCCTAAAGTTAGTATTTAGGAGTAACCCTGAACCTTGCCTCCTCAGATTCGAGGAAGAAAGAAGGACCGAATGCGAGAAAGTGGGTTTCTGTTGCAGTAAACCCCCCCCCCCCCCCTTTTTGCCAGACTACTTATGCTCTTTGACTTGATCTGTTCTGGGGCCCTGCCAATCAGGACCCCAGGGCCTGTGTTCTTTCCCTAAAACAAACCCAATTGGCAACTCTGGCGACAGGTAGGTCCCTTGTAAATGGTACCCCATGTACCCAGGGCACTGTAACCAGAGAAGGCTCCTAAGGGCTGCAGCACCAATTGTGCCACGCTTAGGGGCCCTGCACCTTTTCACAAACACACTGCCTTGCAGGCTGCGTGTCTTGGTGCAGATCAAAAGTGAAGAGTCGACATGGCACACATCCCTGTGTGCCATGCCTACAAACCACTGTCCTGGCCTAGGTCAGTCACCCCTCTAGCTGGGTGCACTATGCCAGTGGTGAGGGCGCAGAGGCATGAGCCCTGTGCCCCTACAGTGTCTGAGTCCATTCTCAGACATTGTAAGTGCAGTGTACCATTAAAGAGTATATGGTGCTGGGAGTTTGTCATTACGAACTCCACAGTACCATGATGGATACACTGAAGTCTGGGAAGTTTGGTATCAAACTTCTCAGCACATTGTACCCACACTGATGCCAGTGTGGGTTTCAATGTAAAACGCACGACAGAGGGCATTTTAGAAATGCCCCCTGAACTCGACCCACAACCAGTGTCCCGACTGAGTGACTGCTTAGGCTGCCACCCACCAGACATGTTGCTGGACCCCCGGGTCGAGAGCCATCCGCTCTCGAGGGCCTGCAACAATGCACATCCTGGGACGAGGTGCTAGGCCCCCTCCCCCAGGATGCGCAGGGGAAGCTTCAAAGGCCTGCCGCCTTTGTGAGCTTCTCCAGACCACTTGCTGTACTCAGCAACTGGTCCCCACCGGGTCTGACCCCCACTTTGGGCGGGAGAATCGGCGGGAAAACAAGTGAGGAAAGGAGGTGTGCCAGCCTTTGCCAACCCCACCCCTCAGGTGGGGGAGGCGAGGTGAAGCACAACTCCGGGCTCTCGCCATCTTGAACATGGGGAGCCCTAGCCAACCAGGGACAGGATCCTGCCCCCCTCCCACTGGAGAGTGGCAGAGTAGGGGGGTGTACTCACCCCAAGGAAGGGACCCATTGGTCCCTGCCTTTGCCCTACCTGTAACACCCCTAAATTGAGTATTTAGGGGCACCCTGAACCTGGATTCCTCAGATCCAGAAACGAAAACAAGAAAGAAGATAAGAAGGACGAAGAGCAGTGCAGAGCTAACAAGAGGACGACGCCCACTGACTTGGCCCCAGCCCTACCGGCCTGTCTCCCCTCGAACCGGACTACTGCGCAATCCCGGCGTGTTCTGCAGCCAGCAACCTCAACAAACCCGGAGGACCTGCCTGCCTTCACTTCTAAAGACTGTCTCCTGAGAACAGCAGAACTGTTCACCTTTTGCAACCTCTGGCAGCAGCCAGAGACCGCGAATCCAGCCCACTCTGCACCCGCTGAACCCGGCCCGAGCTCGAGTGGAAAAACACCAAGAGGAGGTCCCCCCGGCGATCCTGACCCGAGAACTGGTGACTCCTGACCTGCCTCAAGCTTCCAGCCGACGCCTACAGTCGAAATCCAGAAGGCCCCCCTAACCGCGACCAGAGCTGGTAAGAAGATCCGACTCCAAAAGGCACCCCTGCACCAGACGCCCCACGGCCTGGTGTGCCCCAACCAACGGTGCCTAGCCAACCCCCAACTTCCCAACTTACCTCTCGAAGTGGTGGTCGCACCCAGAAGCCCTTCGTCTCCCTGCCTGCAGCGCGTTTGCAAACCGGAGGCTCTCCATAGAAAATAACAGGGCGCCCGACGTCGAAACAGCACTCTGCACCCGGCCGCCCTAGTGCCGCTGAGGGTGTAATCTCAGTGCATCACAGACCCTGGGGGAACCCTTGACTTAACCCCAGAACCCTAACTCCAAAGACCGAGTACTTACCTCGAAACCGATGACCTGTTTTTCCTCATAGGATAACATTGACACTTTTTCTCCCAAAAAGTTTCTAAGTGTCGACTTTTGAAAACTAAGAATATTCGTTAAAAATCGGACAAATAACCAAATCGTATTCTTTCAACTGTGTGCAGGAAAGGTCCCAGTGCTTAGTCTAGGTACCAAACACTGAGTAGGAAAAGTAACCTAAAAGTAACTTACCTGTGAATTGAATTTCCTTCCATAGGATAACATTGGTGGTTCTCTGTGAAAAAGTTTCTAAGTGTCAACTTTTGAAATACAAGAATATTCTTTAAAAATCGTACCTCTAACCAAAACGCATTTTCTCACCTGTTTTCAGGAAATGTCCCGGTGCTGAATCTAGGATCCAGCACTGTGTTAGAAAAAGTAATCCGAAAAAGTAATTAACTGCATTTTACCTAAAGCACAAGTTACTAACTTGTGTAACGATATATCTGTAAGAGACAGTAGTTAGTGACAGATTCCTTACCTTAGAATATCCCCAGGCGTCAGGCTGGATCCGGAAAGTTTTTGCGTAGCAGTACCCTTGCGTGTCGGTAGGCGGCGTCGTGCGGCTCCGCGTCAGTCGTCGGCGTCGTGATCGCCGGGATGACGTCGCGGGCAGTACTTAGACGCCGTCCCTGCGCGCTGACGTCATTTCTGTACACGACTTTCCGCGCCAGGAACGCAGAGCCATGCAAGAAGCTGACATAGGTGTCTGAAAAATACTAGGGCCCTGAAAGGGATGTCCTTAACCCTAGAAATCAGTTCGCAGAATGGGGAGGATGGGTGGGCGGTAGGAATCTGTCACTAACTACTGTCTCTTACAGATATATCGTTACACAAGTTAGTAACTTGTGCATCTGAAAGAGACAAGTTAGTGACAGATTCCTTACCTTAGAATAGATACCCCAGCAATACCAACCCCGGTGGTGGGTCTGCGAACAAAGATCAGACAAGGAAGTCCCGGAGGACAGAACGGCCAAAGAAGCCGTCCCTCCGGACCTGACTGTCAAGGCAGTAATGCTTTGTAAACGTGTGCAGCGAGGCCCACGTAGCTGCCTGACAGATATCCTGCAGCAGAACACCGCGGCCCAAAGCCGTGGTAGCAGCCGTTGCCCTGGTGGAATGGGCACGCAGCCCAACAGGAGGCTCCTTCTTGGCCAAAGAATAGCAGGCTTTGATACACAAGTTTACCCAGCGGGAGATGGTTCTCTTGTGCACCGCCCAACCTTTTTTGGCGCCCACATAGCCAACAAAGAGCTGGTCATCCACCCGGAAGTGTTGTGTGCGGTTGATATAAAAGGAAAGCGCACGTTTTGGGTCCAGACGGTGGAGCCTCTCTTCCTCTCTGGAAGGATGCGGAGGCGGAAAGAAGGTGGGCAAAGTGATGGTCTGCCCAATGTGGAAGGCAGTAACCACCTTTGGCAAGAAGGACGGACGCGTCCTAAGAACAACCTTGTCTGGATGGACAGACAGAAAGGGAGGTTTGCATGATCGAGCCTGGAGCTCACTCACCCGCCGAGCGGAGGTGATGGCCACCAGAAAGGCTGTCTTCAGAGTTAGAAGACGAAGAGGACAGTTCTGTAGAGGCTCAAAGGGAGCGCACATGAGAAAGGTAAGAACCAAGTTCAAGTCCCACTGAGGCATCACAAACGGAACAGGAGGGAAGAGGTGTGTAATGCCTTTTAGAAACCTGTTAACAACAGGGGACTTGAAAAGGGAGGGCTGATCAGGAAGCCTGAGGAAGGCCGAAATGGCACAAAGATAGCCCTTGATGGTACCCAGGGCAGATCCCTGTTGGGCCAGTGAAAGAAGGAAGAGAAGAACCTCAGAAAGAGGGGCAGAGAGGGGATTCACAGCCTTTGCTGTGCACCATGCCACAAACTTGTTCCACCTGCAGGCGTATACCACCTTAGTGGAGGGACACCTGGCTGCCAGAATCACATCACAAACTTCGGGAGGCAAGTCGAAAGGAATCAACTGCCGCCGCTCAATCTCCACGCAAGCAGGTGGAGGCTGGACAGGTTCGGGTGGAGGACCGTCCCTGCTGCTGCGACAGAAGATCCTCCCGAAGAGGCAGACGGATCGGGGATCGACGCTCATACTGAGTAGCTCGGGATACCAAACTCTTCGAGCCCAGTCCGGAGCCACAAGGATGACTTGGGCCCGGTCGCGCCGAATCTTCTTCAACACTCTGGGTAGAAGTGGTATAGGCGGAAAGGCGTACAACAGACCGCAACTCCACTCGCGACGAAAAGCGTCGCCGAGCGAGTGCCGCCTTGGAAATTCCAACGCGCAGAACTGATGACATTGCGCGTTCTCTTCGGTGGCGAACAGATCTAACCAAGGCTCTCCCCACTGCAGAAAGAGTCCTTGCGCCACTTCCGAGTGAAGACGCCATTCGTGATCCATCATGCACCTGCGGCTGAGTTCGTCCGCCCTGGCGTTCAGGGAACCTGCCAGGTGTTGAACCATCAGGAACATGCCCTGATGTTCCAGCCATGTCCAGAGGCGCAGAGCCTCCTGACAAAGGGTCCACGACCCCACCCCGCCTTGTTTGTTGCAGTACCACATGGCGGTGGTGTTGTCTGTGAACACCTGCACTACCTTCCCTTTGACAGAGGGAAGGAATGCCTTGAGTGCAAGTCGGATCGCCCGGAGCTCCAGAAGGTTGATATGGATCCGGGACTCCGCCGGAGACCAGAGGCCTCTGATCTCCGCCTCTCCCATGTGACCGCCCCATCCCAGAAGGGACGCGTCCGTCACAACTGTGTGCTCTGGCTGGGGAAGGGAGAGTGATCTGCCCATGACCCACTGCCGGTTCGAGAGCCACCACTGCAACTGTTTTGCAGCCCCCTCCGAGATCTGGACGTGATCGGACAGGTTGCCCTGGTGCTGCGCCCACTGGAACTTCAGGTCCCACTGCAGAGCCCGCATATGCCATCTGGCATGATCGACCAGCAGGATACAGGAGGCCATGAGGCCCAGCAGCCTCAGGGTCATCCGTACCGAAACCCAGGATAAAGGCTGAAAGATTGGAATCATAGCCTGAATATCCCGGACTCGCCGTTCGGGAGGATAGGCCCGAAACTGCGTCGTGTCCAGAACTGCTCCGATGAAAAGGAGCTGTGGAGAAGGAATCAGATGCGACTTCGGCACATTGATGGAGAACCCCAGCGAGTGCAGGAGTTCGGCCGTAGTCTGGAGGTGGGAGACGACTGCCTGGGACGAGCCCGCCTTCAGCAGCCAGTCGTCGAGGTATGGGAAGACTGGAACCACTGCCCGGCGCAGATGAGCTGCGACCACCGCCATCACTTTCGTGAACACCCGAGGGGCACTTGTAAGGCCAAAGGGGAGCACGGTGAACTGAAAATGCTCGAGGCCTACCGTGAACCGTAGGTAACGCCGGTGGGCCGGCAGGACGGGGATGTGGAAATAAGCGTCCTGCAAGTCCAACGCTACCAACCAGTCTCCAGGGTCGAGGGCAGTCAAGACCTGAGCTAGGGTGAGCATCTTGAACTTCTCCTTCCGGAGGAAGCGATTGACGTTCCGGAGGTCCAAGATAGGACGCATGTCCTCCTTGTCCTTTTTGGGAACCAGAAAGTAGTGGGAGTAGCAACCACGTCCTACTTCTGGGGTCGGAACATGCTCGATGGCCCTCTTGGCCAAGAGGGCCGTGACTTCCTTCTGCAGAAGCACCAAGTGATCCCCTGACATGCGGTGGAATTGAGGTGGCATGGCTGGGGGTGGTCTCGAAGGGGAGGGAGTAGCCCCTTCGGACAATGTCCAAGACCCACCTGTCCGAGGTGATGGGACGCCAGTGGTGAAGGTGATGGCGGACCCTGCCCCCTACTGGCGTGCTGTGCACCGGAAAGGAGGGACTAGGAGGGCTTGGAGGCCGCGGACGGGTTGGAGGTGGTGGCCTGACCCGCACGCTGGTTGCCCGAACCGCCACGGCGGTATCCACGTCCTCGGCCACGCGAAGACGCTTGCTGCGCGGGCCGGTGGCTGGGAAGCTGACGTGACTGGGCGCCCCTTCTGTGGCCACGAAAGGGGCGAAAAGTAGAGGTTAGCGGAGGGCGCACAACAGAAAGGCCCAGGGACTTGGCAGTAGCCCGTGAGTCCTTAAAACGCTCCAGCGCATGGTCTGCTTTGGAACCAAAAGACCGACTCCATCAAAGGGCATGTCCATGAGTGTATTCTGGACATCACCTGAGAAACCAGTTGTTCTCAGCCAGGCGTGGCGACGTAGCGCCACCGTCGTTGCAAGCGATCTGCCCAGCGAGTCGGCGGTATCAAGGCCACAAGGTATGGTGTATTTAGCTGCATCTCTACCTTCCGCAATGGCGCGGGTAAGCAGTGTCTGGACCTCCTCAGAACACTGTGGCAAAACAGCCGCCACCGAATCCCACAGGGAGTGGGTATATCGGCCCAAAAGGCAAGCGGTGTTGACGGACCGCAAGCCAGCACTGGAGGAAGAAAAAGCCTTCTTCCCAAATTGGTCCAGGCGTTTGGATTCCCTATCCGGAGGGTCGGTAGGGAAGGCGGTTTGGGAGGCAGAGGCTTGGACAACCAAGCTCTCGGGGGTGGGATGTTGGGAGAGAAACAAGGGGTCGCCCGGAGCAGGGCGATGGCGTCGGGCCACATTCCTATCCACAGGAGCCCCTGTGGTGGGCTTGGACCAGGCGCCCAAAAGAACGTCAGTTAGTGCATCATTAAACGGCAGCACAGTCTCCATGGAGGAAGCTGCCGGCTGAAGCACTTCCGTCAGGAGATTAGTCCTGACAGCCACAGTAGGCAATTGGAGGTGCAAGGCTCCAGCTGCTCTACGCAACACCGTTGCGAAATTAGCTCCCTCCTCCGTAGCCACGGGAGGAGACAGCATGCCAGTGTCAGGGGAAGTGTCTAGACCACTGGCATCCCCAAGTTCCTCAGCCCAGTCCTGATCATACTCACACTGTTGTGTGAGAGGGTCTTCCGACCCCTCCCAGCTCTCCTGGTCCTCCTCTGGTTCAAAATATGGAGGAGGAGGGACATTTGGGACCCAAGGTCTCATCGGCGCCGGAGCCGGCGTCGAGCGACGTCGGTCCGGCTCCATGTCCGGAGCCGGAGATAACTGGGGAACGACGCCGTCCGGAGCCCCGGACGGCGTCAGGAACGGCACCTGGGGCGTCGGCGGAGGCGTGGTTAGGTCAACCGGCGTCGATGCGGGTTGCGGTACCACTGGAGCCGGGATCGAGGCCGGGGCCGGAGCCGAGGCCGGGATCAAGGCTGGCGGGACAGGCGACGCCGGGACCGGAGTCGGCGGCGACGCCGGAGCAACCCCATCAGGGCCCGCGGGGGCCGAAGGCGCACCAGAGGGACCTTGAGGCCCGAAGAGGCGGGCCATGGCCGACAGGAATTCCTGTATTTCGGCCGGAGTCGCCCCCGAACCCGGAAAGGACGGGTAATGCGGGGGCGGCTCCACAGGCACGTCCGGGGCCGCGGGGACGGTGCCGACAGGGGCCTCAGCCGAGTCGCGAGACCGGCGAGGCGAAGTCTTAGAGCGATGATGCTTCTTAAACTTTTTGTGCTTCGACTTACCCGAGGAGCGCGAAGACTTGGACTCCGACGACCGGCGGGGGCTCCGCGACCGGCCCCTCGACCTCTCACGGGACCGGGGCTTGGTGCGGCGCGGAGACGACTGCCGGACCTCGAGTAGCTTTCGAGACCGCTCACGCAAAGCCTTCTGGTGAAGTTTCCGGCAGTCAGGGCACGACTTCGTGTCGTGGTCTCGGCCGAGACAGTAGAGACACTCTAGATGCGGGTCTGTGATCGACATCATTCGACCACAGACGTCGCATGGCTTGAAGCCGGGCATCCCTACGACACCTAGGAGTCGATGAAGACTCGAAAAGAAACAGTGAAAAATTCACCAAACATTTAGTCAAAAATTGACTAGGGCACTGCTCTTCCCGAATCTGCGCTTACTGGCGCGGAAAAAGAAGAACTGACGTCAGCGCGCAGGGGCGGCGTCTAAGTACTGCCCGCGACGTCATCCCGGCGATCACGACGCCGACGACGGACGCGGAGCCGCACGACGCCGCCTACCGACGCGCAAGGGTACTGCTACGCAAAAACTTTCCGGATCCAGCCTGACGCCTGGGGATATTCTAAGGTAAGGAATCTGTCACTAACGTGTCTCTTCCAGATACTGTCCTCTGATACTGCCTTCCTGCTCGACCACACTACCACAAATAGAGAGTAAGGTTCTATCTAACCTTAACCTCTGCCTGCCTTTGGGGACTGCTGGACTCTGTGCACACTGTACCTTACCTGGGTGCAGTATATACAGAGTCACTTTCTTACACCAAAGAGCCGTGCTGACCCAGGAAGAAAAGGATACCAACTGCTTTGGCCCCAGCCCTACTGGCTTGTCCAGACTCCGACTGGACTACAGCGAAACACCGGCATGCCCAGCAGCCCCCCAGAGCCCGGAGGACCTGCCATGCAACCATCTTTAAGACTGTCTCCCGTAAGCACCGGATGTGCTCAACAAAGACTCACCCACAGAATCCAGATGGCTCCGCGACTTTGCACCACTCTGCACCCGATGCCCACGGTCCGATTCCGAGTGGCCCAACACCACGAGTAGGTCTCACCAGCGATCCGGACCTCGAATTTGGTGATCGCCAACCTCACTCAAGCTTCAAGCCGACGCCTGCAGCCTCAACCTGAAGGGTCCCCCTGACCGCAACCAGAGCAGGTAAGAAGAACCCAACGCCAAATGACACCCCTGCACCCGACCCCCTACGGCCTTGGGTGCCCCAACTGACGGTGTCCAGGCACCCTCCAAGATCCCAACTTACCTCTCCAGCTGGTGGTCGCATTCAGGAAGCCTCCCTGCCCAAGCCTGCAGTATCTTTACCGAACCGGAGATATCCATTGAAATCCACACGGTCCTCGACGTCGCCTTGGCACTCTGCACCCGGACACCCCTGTGACGCTGGTGGTGAAGCTCATGTGGTGATTGTTGGCCTCTGCAGAGCTGGTCTCTACCCCAGGAGCTTTGCTCCCACAGCCAAGTGGTCCGCTCGGAAGTAGTCCCTGACCGAAGGCCTCATTAGCCCCATTGCTTAACATTGGGCCCCTGCACTCTACACCCAGCCACCCCAGTGCCGCTGGTTGTGCAACTTGAGTGCCCAATAGGACCTTGGGAAACCTTGGTCCTAAACCCCCCCCACCCTCCCAAGACTCCCCCTCGTAAGTCATTTACTTACCTGAGAAACCGCAAACACTTTTTCTCCCATAGGAACCCATGTTATGAGTTTGTTCCTAAACTTTTTCTCTGTCAAGCTGAACTGTTCGTATGAAAAGAAAAGTAACTATATTGCAAATGTGAAAAAGTCTTACTTACCTTGTATTGCAAGATCCATGGTGTGGTATCTAGGTATACCACCCTGAGTAGTTGATGTAATCCAAAAGTAATGTAAAAGTATTCCAAAAGTTATAACTGTGTAATTTAACCTGTTTTAAAACCCAAAACAAACCTGTAACGATTGCAAATTCAACCACAACTGCATTTCCTTGTAAAGTCTTGCATTTGAGAGTATATGTTACTTACCTGTACCAAGTCCTGCTTGGTTCTAGAAATAAAACCGAAGTATACCTTTTTATACTTACATAATTGGTCCGGATTCTGTCTCTGAGTGTGTGCCATCAGTCTTTATTGAGTGAATACAATAAATGCTTAACACACCCTCCTTAAAGGCCTAACTGCTCGCCCACACTACCACAAAGAGAGCTGTTGGTACTTTTCTAATTTAGTCTCTGAAAATGCCTCTAGGGGCTCCCTGGACTTTGCTCACACTATACCTTACTTTGGCATAGTATATACAGAGCCAGCTTCCTACAGCTCCATTTCATAGGTAAGTCACCCCTAAAGCAGGCCTTACAGCCCTAAGGCAGGGTGCATTATAGTACATGTGTGGGCATATCCTCATGAGCAGATATGTCCCTGTGCTGGTCAGTCAAATTCCTGCCAGTGCAAGTGACCAGGGGAGCCATTTTAAGTACATGTGCTGGGTACGAGTTCCACAGCTACATGAGTTACTGAAACCAAAGATGCTCGGTATCAAACATCTTGTATTAATAAGCCCACACTGATCCTAGTGATGGATTAATACATGCACCCAGAGGGCACCTACTGGTGTGCTGATTCACTGGTCCTAGGCAGCCTTCCACCAGACATGAGTTTATGACCCCCAAGGGGTGACGGCCTTTGCTCTAAGGCGGTCAGGAACAAAGTCTGCTTGGGCAGAGGGTATTTACACCTCCTCCCACAGGATGACCTGCGAATTAGTATTCCAAGGCAGGGAACTTCAAAGAGCCCACCACCTTTGGTATGCGAATCTAGCTTCCCTCTCAGGAGAAGATGCCGACCCCCCCACTTCCCACAGGAAGTTGTCATATAGAGGGCATAGTAACCCAAGGGGTAAGTAGCCCATTGGCTCCTAACCTACACTCCCCTAACACTCCTAAATCTAGTATTTAGGGAAGCCCCTGGTACCAGGAAATCAGATCCTGCCAACCTACAAGAAGGATCGAAGAATCGTGAAAAGCAAGAACTGGAGAAGAAGCAACTGACTTGGCGCCAACCCTGCCGGCTTGTTAGTCTATTCTCGACAATTGCGCCAAAGTCGCCTCACTCTTCAAGATGCTGAGTCTCCAAAGCCTGGGAGGACTGCCAGCACTTCTCCAAAGACTCAGGAACTGCTGTGGAGCAGCGAAGCTGTTTCCCTGCATCCTGCAGGCACCCAAGAAAGAACTGCAAGGACTCCGGACCGCAAAGACCCAACGACAGAAAGCACCAATACACCCAAGCCGCCCAGCCTGAGCTGAAGTGGGCAAACTGTGCCAGCGTGGTCCCCAGACCCTCCAGCCTTGAAGCCTACCTTGGGTTTCCCAACTTAGACTTCCCGACTCTGCCTGCAGCCTCTTTGTGCAGGCCCGTCTACTGCAACTGACTCCAGTGACGAAAACCCAATGCCTCAAGACACCTGGCCAGAGCAAAAGTGGACCGAAGGTATCCCCACGTCTCCGAGCATCATGAGGCCTGAGCCCCAACATTGATTCAGTCCGACAAGTCTCCCAATCCAAATCTGCAGCTTCTTTCTGATCAGACCGATCCCCATTGACTAACATTGGGCACCGGACGCCGTATTGCACCACTGCACCTGACCACCCTAGTGCCGCTGGAGGTGACCTGCTGGTGCAGCCTTGGACCTTGCCCTGTACTTACCTTAAGCCCTTAAGATTGGCCCAGTAAGTCGCTATAAAGAACTTGTATGCAGTATTTGTTTTTCCTCCATAGGATAACATTGTCACCTATGAAAATTGCACTAAGTGTACATTTGTGAAACCTAAAAGTATTTCCATTTCTAAATGTACTTACCTGATCATATTGATTCTGGTGCCTAAATATATATACACAAAGATACATGCTATTTTTATAAATTGGTGTGGATCTCGTTAGTGAGTCATGTTTTCCCATTATTGACTGGGTGTGTACTGCAAATGTCTAACACATAAGCATAAGGCTGCTCAACCACACTACCCCCTAAAAGAGCACCAAGCCCCTGTCCACTTATAAGGAATACCTGGACTTGAATGAATGAATGAATGAATGAATGAATAAGCACTTATAGAAAGCATAGCTATCCATAGGCATCCCAGCGCTGATAGCGCAGCACAGAAGTATCTTTTTGCACAATATACCTCTTTTGGTATACTATATAAAGAGCAAGTTTCCTACACTAGTGTTCTGTGCAAGTGTTGAGACATCTTTTAACTTCCAAGGTATGCAATGATCTATCGACCTTACTCTGGGGATTAGGAAAGACTGTCCTAAAGACGATTGGCTCATTTAAATAAAATTTCTATGAGGCCCATCATGCACTGTTTGCAATATTGGGCGAGTCTTTTATGGGCAGCCCAATCGCTAGAGCTAACGCACCCAATTTGTCCAGTGCTTGGTTTAATGAGGAATGCAGGAAGGGGAAAATGAAGCTACATTAGGCTCTCTTGAACAGTGACAACCCTGCCATCAGAGCGTGTAAGGCTCATTATGAAAGTGTACAGTTTAAAGCTCAGATAGAATGGGAGAGTACATTTTGGGAGGATCTATATGAGGCTTCAGAAAAGAGGGACTCAAAGAGATTCTGGCAGCTGGTGTCTGGTAACGGCCAGTCGACCAGTACACGATTCAGTGATTGTATTACACCCCAAACTTGGAATACACATTTCGCTGACTTGTATGGCACCCCTTCTATTCAGTATGAGGTAGGGAGGAACCTGCTTGATGGCATGGACTCCTGATTGAGTGTAGCACCTCTGACACTTCATATAGATTTGACAGACTCAGAGAGGGCAATCAAATCTATTACCCCAGGAAAAGCTGCACAACAGGATGGGGTCCCAGGTGACCCATTTCTCTCCGATTTTTAATCTCAGGCCAAATATTTAAACATCCTGTCTAATACAGCCTAGCTAGTAGGGAGCAGAAATTGCCCCAGTATTTAAGCAAGACCAGAGACTCCCCGTCTAACTACAGGCCTAGAAGTTTAATAGACGTACTTCAAAAAGTCTTTAGTAGGCAGATCCTTTATAAAGAAATATCGTCACACCTCCAGGCTGGGCTTAGAAGACAAACAAGCACTCTAGACCAGGTCTTTAGGCTTCTAGCTATATACTGGAACACAGTCATACTGGAAAAGGCTCATTTATACCTGGTCTTTATTGACCTGAAAACTGCATTTGACTTGAATTGAAAATGTGGGAGGTCTTGGGAGATATGGGGCTACCATATGACCTTTTGGAAACCATCAAGAGTCTGCACTATGAAAACTATTGGCAGGTGCGGTGGGGTCCAAGGGGTGCTCTTACAGAAAAAATAGCAACCCAAAAGGGTGTGCGATAAGGGTGCGTGTTGGGACCCACCCTGTTCTCTTTATATCTGAATGGGGTGGTAGCTTTCCTGGAAGACGGTATAGATGGAATGCCTAAGTTGGCGGCCAGAAAAATTCAGCTTCTCCTGCTCGCCAATGACACTCAATTTCCAAGCCCCTCCTGTGGGCTTCAGACGCTGGCTGACAGATTTGGATATTTTTGTAAGAAAAGAGAGCTGGTGAATCCGAAAGGGAGTACTTTGAACTGGCAGTGAGTGCCAGCTACCTTGAATCTTAGGAACCTGCGATGCTTTGGGTGTATTGGGATGTGAAAGTAAGCATCCTGGAGATCTAATGCTATCATGTGATCCCCATAATTTAGAAGATGCAGGATATCCTGCAAATTAACCATGCGAAAGGACTGCTTCCTTAAATATTTGTTGAGTTTTAGAAGATCTAAGATTGGGCACCACTCTTCTAACTTTTTTTAATGAGAAACAAACAAGCGTAGAAACAGATTCCCCTCTGGGGAACCGGAACCCGTTCTATTGCACGCTTGCTGAGCATGGTTCATTGCTCTTGCAGAAGCAGTCTCAGATGCGAAGGGTGTGAGAAAATGCCTTTTTGACATGGTTAGCCCCCACTTTTTGCCTGGACATTGATGTGGTTTCGCTTGTAGTGCACAGGGACCTTGCCAATCAGGTCCCCTGTCCCAGTACTTCTTCCCTAAAAACTATTCCACAATTGGCCCTTTAGGCTCCCTGTAAGTCCCTAGTAAAAGGCACCTGGGTACCAAGGCCATTGGGACTGAAGAGGGTCCCCTAGGTTCCCCTCACCTAGGCCATGCAGACTGCCATTGCAGCTTGCATGGCCTGGTGCAGACAAAATGAAGTCGACATGGCACACTACATGTGTGCCATGCCAGCTAGCACTGCCTAAGATATAGCCAAGTCACCTCTCTAGCAGGCCTTACCAGCCCTAAGGCAGGGTACACTATATCCCAGGTGTGGGCATATCTGCATGAGAAGATATGCCCCTACAATATTGGGGTCGACTCCTTAATATTGTAAGTGCCAGGGAAGACCTAAAGAGTATATGGGATGGAAATTTGGCAACTCTAGTTCCACAGCACCATAATGGCTTCACTTAACACAGGAGTGTTTGGTACCAAACTACTCCTCGAAATAAACCCACACTAATGCCAGTGTGGGATTTATTGCAACATGTACTCAGAGGTGCCCCCTGAAAACCTACCGATCCTGGTGTGGACACTGACTGGCTTTAGGCAGCCTACCAAACACAGACATATTTCTGGACCCCTGGGTGGAGAGCCTCTGCTATCTGGTACCAGAAACAATGCACATCCTGGGCAGAGGTGTCAAACCTCCTTCCCCAGGATGGGCAAGTGCTCGAAGGAGAAGCTTCAAAGACCTGCTGCCTTTGTACTACGAGCCAGAGCCTCTGCTGCTTGCAGCAGATGGCAGCCCCCGGTTTACACCCTCACTTTGGGCGGAAAAACTTAGAAAGGCTAGGAGGTGTGCCCACCTTTGCCAACTCCACCCCTCAGGTGGAGGAGGGGAAGTTAAACAACTTTTCAGTCCCCTCCATCTTGAAGATGAGAGGACTCCTCCAATCAGCGCTAGGTCTATGCCGCCTCCCACAGGAGGGTGGCATAATAGGGGGTGTAATCACCCCAGGTAAGGTACCCAATTGGCCCTACCTGCTACTCCCCTAAAACGCCCCCTAAATTTAGTAATTAGGTGGCTCTCCCAGACCTGGAAACGAGTTACCTGCGACCTAAGAAGGACAAAGAAGACGCAGTGCAGCAAAGCCTGAAGACGACTACTGACTTGGCCCCAGCAGTACCAGCCTGTCTCCAGCCTCCAAGACCCTGCGAGAAGACTACACCTGTCCTGCCGCCAGCGTTTTTTCCGGAAACCCGAGGAAGACTGCCTGAACTTTGACAAAGACAAGAACGCCTGAGGACAGCGTTCTGTCCCCAAGAATCCAACAAAAAGAATGCCCTGTGGATCTGCGAGTCCAGCCCTCTCTGCGCCCGATGCCTCCGGCCCGTGTCCAGGTGGACCACTGATCCAGAACAGGTTCCCCAGCGATCCTGACCTCAAGTCTCCAGCGTTGGCTTACCCCTCTTGGACTGCAAGATGACACATGCAGCCTGAATCCAGAGGCCCCCACTGACCGCGACTGGCTCCGGTAAGTAGACTCCGGTGTCTAAAGGCACCCCTACACCCAAAGCCCCTGAGCCGAATCGACGGTGCCCCTACGACCCCCTACATCTCTACTTTCCTCCAGTGCCCCTAAATCTCTACTTAACTCTGCTGCCGGTGGAGTCCCTCCTGCAACCTTTGGCGCAACGCCTGCAGCCTGTATGTCAAAAGCAAAGTCTCCATTGACAAGCATTGGGTGCCCAACGTCGAATTTCCACCCTGCCGCCCCTGTGCCGCTGGTGGTGTATGTTTGGTGCTGCTTTGTGCCCCCCCCCCCATGCTTCCTCTAACCCCCAAAGCTTGGCCTGCAACCTATTTACTTACCTCTGACTTTGACCTCAGCACCCGGCCGCCCCTGTGCAGCTGGTGGTGCAGTTTTGGTACTTACCTGATCCTTGCTGACCTTTGGTCCCAAAGACTAAGTGTGATACTTACCTGTATAACCGCATTATTGTTTTCCTCCATAGGATGACATTGAACTGTTCAGAAATTGCACCGACTTTTTTTCAAAGTAAAAAGTATTTCTATTTAAAAACGTTTTTACCTTATTGCAAAGGTCTTGGTCTTAAAATAAAGCACAAAGCTTATTTTTCTAAAATTGGTGTAGATCTCCTTTTTGAGTTGTGTCCATTATTAGTCAAGGTTGAGCAATAAATGTCTTACACTCCTGTGTTAGGCCTAAGGCTGCTCGCCCACAAATAATAGAGCACTTTGGGTTTTACATTGAGCCCTGCACACTTCTGGGAACCCCTGGACTCAGTGCACGGTATAACCACCTAGTGGCCTACCATATACAGAGCCAGCCTCCCTACAAAGGGGGTGTTCCTTTCGGGAAGGGGGGGTATTTGGTGGCTTCTGGATGAATTCCAAGATGTGTTGGTATGTGGCTAAACACCCATTTGTCTGAAGTCATTCAAGACCATTGTAGGAAAGTAGGATCTGCTTTTATGGTCACCCCCACGTTTTGCTGGTATCATTCTGTTTTCTGAATAGTCTGACTGGTGTTAATCAGGACCCCAGTCACTGTGTTCTCTCCCTAAATTGGACTATGGTAAGTACTTTGGTACCTTCCTCATTGGCTACTGGTGTACCCATCTAAGTCCCCAGTACATGGTACTGAGGTACCCAGGGCATAGGTACACCAGGGATCTCCCATGGGCTGCAGCATATATTATGCCACCCATGAGAGACCACTCAAACTGTGACTACAGGTCTGCCATTGCAGCCTGTGAGCTGGTCCTAGCACCACTCAACAGATATAACAGTTTCCTTATATCCGAGGTCACCATATTTAAAACCTATAAGTTACCCCTAAGGTAGGCATTTCAATCCTGAAAGCAGGGTGCTTGGTTATAAGAGGGAAGGTGTCCTGCATAAACAGGACACTACCTACAAACCCAGGAGTCGATTCTCCAGGCTGTGGAAGTGCGGTCAGCCATTTTATACATATAGTGGAAATCAAGCCAATTACGAGACGTTTAACTATATATTGGCTGCACCGAAACCAGTCATGTTTGGTATCAAACATGTTGGAATCCTACCCCAAATCAGATTCCAGTGATGGATGTAGGATCCCATGTACTAGAGGGGCTCCTCTAGGGAGCCCCCCTGTATTCCCGGTACCAGCCTTTCAGGGTCTAACAGCAAGCTAGTGCTGCTGCAGACCACAGCCACAATTCTGCCCTTCTGCTGCTGAGCAAGGCTCAAGCAGGGGAAGATAGAACAATAGGTTTCCTGTCACAGGGAGGTGTGACCACCTCCCAGACAGGTCTTAGTGTATTGGGGTGGGGGCGCTTGCCAGGGCCACCAGACTGATTTGAAGTGCACATTTGGTGCCCTCCTTGCATAATCCAGTTGAAACCAGTTCAGGTAGCAGTTGGCTCCCGCTCTGGCGTGAAACTAGACAAAGGACATGGGAGTATCCTCCCCTCTGTCCAGCCCCAACCCTTTCCTTTGGGTACTTATGGGCTTACCTGTGGGTGGCTCTTCAGATTCGTCGTGGGACAAGATTCAGATCTGAAACCACTTCTACTTCTACCATCTGGGCACTTTGGACTTCGTTGGACTTCGCTTTGGGAACAGAGACTCCATCTGCGAAGACTCCTGCTGCTCCTGGTCTCGTTGCCCTGCCAGTCTTCTGCGTCGCCTGTGCTTCATCCAGGTTCTACTCCAGGCCTGTGGGCATCAAACACACCCAAAGGAATCTCCTTTGGAGTGAAGGAGTCCCTCTGGTTCTCGACTTCCAACGTGGGACAGCTCGTGAACAGCTCCTGGTCTTCCACAGCGTCGCCTGGTCCTCACAGCTGCAGCGACAAGGTCACTGTCAACTCTCATGCATCTTTCGTCATCGGTGGTCACTGGTCTTCCGTGCCTCCTGGCCACTCCAGAGTGGCATAGACTCTGTCCCTTCAGATTTGCAGGTACTCCTCTTCAAGAATCCACCCTTGGATTCCACCAGACTCTTTCACCTTCTTCGCCAACTGCATCTTCATGAAGTCCTCCATTGTGGTCTACGGCATTTCCGACATCACTTCGCACCTATGCAACCAGCTTACCTGGTGTAGGTATCCTGGTTCCTGGGGTATCCATGGGTGGGGTGACTCCAACCTTCCATCTTCCACGGGGTTTCTCAAGGGTCCCCTGGGAAGGGTCCTCCTGCAAAACTGAATCGCGACTTCCCCATTGACTAGAATTGAGTACACAGCTGTGTTTCCACTCTGCACACGGCCTCCCTGGGATTCCTGTGTACTTACCGTGGGTAGTTCCTTGGGTTCCCAGCTCTTCTAAGTCTTCTGGGTCCAGTCTCGACTTCGGTCGCGGTTCGCATTCCACTTTATTAGTATATGGTTTGGTCTCCCCCTGGCAAACACTGTGTATTTGTGCTACTTACCTGCACTGCTGCTGAAGTATTGTGTGTATTGTGATTATATCTCCGGGTAGGAGATATACCAATGTGTTAGTGAGTGTTTATAATAAATACATATTTTTATAATTACACTGTGTGGTTCTTTTTCACTTAACCTACACTATATGATTAGTACTGTTAAAACAAGCTGCTTTACACTCCTTCTGGACTAAGCCTGAAAGACTGCTCTTCACAGCTACCACTTAGAGAGCTTTCTATGGTTGTCTAAGACCACTAAAATCACCGTAAGGGTTGCCTGGATTAGTGCAGGGTGCTTCACATAAATAAGTGTGCACCATATACTAAGCCAGCCTCCTACACTGCCAAATTCAGTATTTAGTGCCCCCCCAACATCAAGAACTCAGACTTACCCGACAACAGAAGAAGGAAAAAGAAGAGCCAACGAAGAAGCGAGAACTGTGGACTACCAGTGGACTTTGGTGCCAGACCCGGCCTGCTCCTGTCCTGACAATCGTGACAACATGATTCGTCCTGCAGCTGTGCATCCTCTAAAAGCCTCAGAGAGCCACCAGCACTTAGCCAAGCCGTCTGCATCTCCCTTGAAGTGGAGGAGCCATTTCCCTGCAACCTGCAGGCACCGACCGGCTCACCGTTCTGCTGACCACAGGGCCCAGGAACGCAGCAGACACCCAGCAGCAGTTTACCATGCTCCCAGAGGTCAGATACGTCTCCCCACTGAGATTGGAGACACCATGAAGCAACCAACACTTGTTTGAAGTCCAATCCAGACTCTGACATCACAAAGACCGACTAGCCAACAAGAGACATCAGCACCAAGAGTGGCCCAGCTGTCCTGTTTGGTCCCCCTTTGCAGGTCTGACCGAGAACCGTGAGTGCCTTTGATGCACGGGCACCAGTTGACCCAAACCCTCTGCACCCGAGCTCACTGGCCTGGGGCCACGAACACCGACAGGGGACCCCTGCTCCCAGGACCTAAACGAACAGAGACCCCCATTGGCAGCTCCCGGACTTCTACCCACGTCCCCCTCTGCAGCCCGTTTCTAGGCGTCCCCCCCTTTTGCCTCTGGTGTAGAGCCCAAGACTACCAACTCGTCCAGCACCTCTGCACCCGGACACTCCAGGGCAGGAAAACCCAAAATGCCGGTGCACCTTGTGACCTTGAGAACCCCCACCCCCCTTACCACCTTAAATCCAAAAGGGGACCCTGAGATTCGATTGCAATTATTTGTATGCAGTATATGTCTCTTTCTCCATAGGAAAGCATTACCACGTAAAACGCAATTGTGTGATACTCTTGCTTACTTGTAAAAATTGCTAACTCGAAAAGTACTTACCCATTTACAAAGTTGTTGGTGTTAACAAATATATATAATAATACCTGTTAATTTTCTAAACTGGTCTAGAGTTTCATCTTGAGTGTGTGTTACATATTTATTGACTGTGTGTTCAACAAATGCTTAACACTAACCTCTGATAAGCCTAAACTGCAAGCCCACATTACCAGAAAAGAGAGCATTTGAGATTATTAATTTAAGCCCTGTAAGCCAATCAGTGTTGTCTGAACTTTCTACATAGTGTATTACATTTCTGTACACTGAATAAAAAGCTAGCTTCCTACAGCCGATCTAACAGTCATGGCTGCCATGGAGGAGAAGTGTTTCCCAATATTGTCCAAGCGCCGGCTTTCCCTATCCGGTGGCGTGGAAATGGGTGTAGAAGAGTTCTTTGAAGGACAGTGGGCCGCTTGCGTCACAACAGAGTCTGGTTTAGGGTGACCATTTAAGCATGCCAGTGAATCATCCAGTGCCATATACTTCTTGTCCCGTCTAGGCAATACTGCCGAAACTGCGGCTGGATTGTTCATGGTTTTAATACCTTCCTCCCAAAGTCAACAATAGGAATTGCCCTGCCAGATTTCTTCGTAGTTTCCTTAGAGTCATAAAGGAAACAATCTGAATGTTTTGTCCTAAAAAGGAGTTGGAATCTTTTAGCTGCCCTTTCTATTAGATTGTGAACACCTCCAATGTCTTCAGGTGGAGAAAGACAAGTTACATACCTTCGGTAACGATGCATCTGGTAGTGACGTGTTAGTTGTAGATTCCTTACCATAGAATTTCCCCCAGGTGTCAGTCTGGATCAGGAAATTTTTTCTTTAGCAGTAACCCTGTGCTTTGTTAGTTGGCTCCGTGTCCGTCGTTGGCACCGTGATGACGTCCCTTGACCTACATAGACGCCACCTATGCGTTCTGAAGTCCGTTCTTAACACGACTTTCCATGCCAGAAGAGCAGAGCCACGAAAGTCACTGACCACTGGTGCGTCAAAACTAGGGCACTTTAGGGGAGTCACTATCCCTAGAAAGCAGTTCGCAGACCAGGGAGGAAGGATGGGGCGGTAAGGAATCTACAACATATGTCTCTACCAGATACATCGAACCGAAGGTAAGTAACTTGTTCATCTGATAGTTGTAGATTCCTTACCTTAGAATAGATACCCCAGCAATACCATCCCTGGAGTAGGGTCTACGACCCAAGATCATACCAGAAAGTCCTGGAGGACCGAACGGGCAAAGTACCCATCCCTCCGGACGTGGCTATCCAGGCAGTAGTGTCTGGTAAACGTGAGCAGGGATGTCCACATTGCTGCCTGACAGATCTCAAGGACTGGAACTTCACGTGCTAATGCTGTGGTTGCCACCATTGCTTTGGTGGAATGAGCACGCAACCCCAAAGAAGGGTCCTTCTTTGCCAAAGCATAGCATATTTTGATACAAAGGACAACCCATCGGGAGATGGTCCATTTCTGAACAGCCCGACCTTTCTTGGCACCCACAGCCAATGAAGAGTTAATCATCCACCCGGAAGTCTTTTGTGAGATCAAAATAAAAAGACAATGCACGTTTTGGGTCCAGACGGTTGACTCTCTCCTCCTCCTTGGAGGGATGTGGAGGTGGATAAAAGGTGGGCAGAGTGATAGATTGTCCCACATGAAAAGGCGTGACGGCTTGGTCAAAAGAACCACCATCTGGATAGACGGATAGAAAAGGGGGCTTAGAAGATAAAGCCTGCAGCTAGCTCACCCTGCGAGCAGAGATGATGGCAACAAGAAAGGCAGTTTTGAGAGTGAGCAACCGGAGGGGACAGTTATGAAGAGGCTAGAATGGAGCACACAAGAAAAGAGGGAACCAGATTTCATTCACACTGGGGCATTACAAAAGGAGATGGAGGGAACAGATGAGTAAGGCCCTTAAAGAATCTTAAAGAATCGGTTACCGATAGGAGATTTGAATAAAGAAGGCTGATCTGGCAGCCGAAGGAAACCAGAGATGGCTGCAAGGAATCCTTTAAGAGTGCTCAAAGCAGATCCTTGTAGGGCCAAGGAAAGAATATACAAAAGGAACTCAGAAAGAGGAGCTGAGAGGGGGTCGACAGCTTCTGCTGTGCACCATGCCACAAATTTGTTCCATCTACAGGCGTACACCGTTTTAGTGGAGGGATGCCTTGCTGCCAAGATAACATCACAGACTTCGGGCGGAAGGTCGAAAGCTGTCAACTGCCACCGCTCAATCTCCACGCAAGGAGGTGGAGACTGGACAGGTTTGGGTGAAGAACATTACCCTGCTGCTGCGACAGAAGATCCTCCCAAAGGGGCAGTCTGATGGGAGGATTGTGAGAAAGTGCCCTCTTTCTGCATGGTTGCCCCCACTTTTTGCTGAACTGCTGATGTACTTTGACTGAGGGTGCCCTGGGCACCTGCTAATCAGGTACCCAGGGCCTATGTTCTTTCCCTAAAACTGCATTGAAGACTAAACCCAATTGGCACTCTCTGGCCACAGGTCAGCCCCTGGTAAATGGTACCCCAGGTACCCAGGGCACTGTGACCAGGGAAGGCCTCTGAAGGCTGCAGCACTTATTGTGCCACCCTTAGAGGTGCTGTACCTTTACACTCGCACACTGCCTTTGCAGGCTGCATGTTTTGGTGCAGAACAAAGCGAAGAGTCGACATGGCACACATCACTGTGTGCCATGCCTACAACCCACTGCCCTGGCATAGATCAGTCACCCCTCTAGGTGGGTGCACTATACCAGTGGTGTGGGTACAGGTGCATGAGCCCTGTACCCCTATAGTGTCTAAGTCAATTCTTAGACATTGTAAGTGCACTGCTGCCATTAAGAGTATATGGTGCTAAGAGTTTGTCATTACGAACTCCACAGTACCATAATGGCTGCACTGAAAACTGAGAAGTTTGGTATCAAACTTCTCAGGACATTAAACCCACACTGATGCCAGTGTGGGATTTAATGAAAAATGCACACAGAGGGCATCTTAGAGATGCCCCCTGAAAAACGACCTACCACTAGTGTCCAGGCTGAGTTGCTGCTTTCAGCTGCCACCACCAGACATGTTTCTGGACCCCTGGGTTGAGAGTCTGATGCTCTCGGGGGCCTGAAACAATGCACATCCTGGGACGAGGTGCTAAGCCTCCTCCCCCAGGATGGGCAGGGTCCACGAAGGGGAAGCTTCAAAGGCCTGCCGCCTTTGTGAGCTTCCCCAGGCCTGTTGCTGCTTTCAGGAACTGGCCCCCACCGGTTCTCACCCCCACTTTGGATGGGAGAATCGGCGGGAAAACCAAGTGAGGAAGAGAGGTGTGATCACCTCTGCCAACCCCACCCCTCAGGTGGGAGAGGCAGGTGAAGCACAACTCTCAGTCCCCGCCATCTTGCAGATGGGGGGCCCTAGCCAACCAGAGTGAGGCATATGCCCCCCTTCCCACTGGAGGGTGGCATAATAGGGGGTGTACCCACCCCAAGGAAGGGACCCATTGCTCCCAACCTTTACTTACCTGTAACGCCCCTAAATCTAGTATTTCGGGGCACCCCCGAAACTTGCCTCCTCAGACAAGAAACTACAAGAAGAAAAGAAGAAGAAGGACCGAACAGCCGTGCCGAAGCTAAGAAGAGGAGGATGCCCACTGACTTGGCCCCAGCCCTACCACCCTGTCCCCACCTCGAACCTGCAGAAGCGAAACTCCTTGTGTCCTGCAGCCAGCAACCTCAAGAACCCAGAGGACCTGCCCTGCCTTCCAAACCAAAGACTCTGTCTCCCGTGAACACAGGATTTCTTCACCAACAGACTCCAGCTCCTGCGAAATCCGCGAGTCTGCACCATTCTGCACCCGACGCCCACGGCCCGAGTTCGAGTGGCCCACCACCACGAGGAGGTCTCCCCGGTGATCCTGACCCGAGATCCAGAGATCCCAGACGTGCCTCAAGCCTCCAGCCGACGCCTGCAGCCTAAATCCAGAAGGTCCCCCAACGCAACCAGGAGCTGGTAAGAAGATCCGACCCTAAAAGACACCCCTGCACCCGACATGCCACGGCCTTGGGTGGCCCAACCGACGGTGTCTAGCCAACCCCCAGCATCCCAACCTACCGCTCCAAGTGGTGGTCGCACCCAAAAGACCTTCGTCCCCGAGCCTGCAGTGTGTTTGCAAACCGGAGAAACCCCATTTAAAGTAACAGGGCGCCCGACACCAAAACAACACTCTGCACCCGGCCGCCCTAGTGCCGATGAGGGTGCACCTGTGGTGCTGTCTTGAACCCCCATTTGCCCTGAGCTTAAATCCAGGAGCTTTGCTCCCACAACCTTGTGGCCGGCTCGTAAGCAGCCACCAGCCGGAGGCCCCCTATGCCCCATTGGATAGTATTGAGCTTCAGCACTCCGCACCCAGCCGCCCTAGTGCCGCTGAGGGTGTAACAAGAGTGCATTCTTGACCCTGAGGGACCCCTGAGTCTAATCCCAGAATACCAACTCCCACAACCGAATACTTACCTATGAACCGATAGCACAATTTTCCTCCATAGGATAACATTGACTGTTTTTCTGTGAAAAGTTTTTAAGTGTGGAGTTAGAAAATCTTTAAAACTTTAACCGAATAACAAACACTTTTACTTACCTGTTTACAGTAAATGTCCCAGGCATACTGCACTGTGTAGAAAAAGTAATCTGAAAAATAATTCACATGACCTACTATTGAAAAGTCAATACAAAGTATATGTACAGTATTCCACAGTATTGCATTACCAGTAATTCAAACTGTAACCAAACCAAAGTATATATACAACTGCAATTCAAATCTGTATTATTACTGCAAAGTATTATCACTTACCTGTGCCAGGCTTGCTTGGTTCTAGGAAATAAAAAAAACTAAAAGAATATTTTTATACAATACCAAATTGGTCAGAAGTTCAGTCGTTGAGTGTGTGATCTCATTTGCTCATTGAGTGTGTACAACAAATGCTTAACACGACCCTCTGATAAAGCCTTACTGCTCGACCACACTACCACAATTAGAGAGTAAGGTGCTATCTACATTTACCTCAGCCTACCTTTGGGGTTCCACTGGACTCTGTGCACACTATACCTCACTTATAAAGTATATACAGAGCCAGCTTCCTACAAGGATCGATGGCCATGTTCAGAAGGTCGGGGTACCAGACTCTTTGTGCCCAGTCCGGAGCTACAATAATGACTTGAGCCCGGTCGCACTTGATCTTCTTCAGCACTCTGGGCAGAAGTGGTACAGGCGGAAAGGCATACAGGAGGCCAAAGCTCCACTCACGACGAGAAGCATCGCCGAGCGAGCGCCGCCTTGGAAACTCAACGTGCAAAACTGCTGACATTACACATTCTCTTCAGAGGCGAACAGATCTAACCAAGGGCTCTCCCCAGCACTGAAAGAGACCTTGAGCTTCCTCTGGATGGAGACGCCATTCGTGATTGACTAGGCACCGACGGCTGAGTTCGTCAGCCCTGGCGTTCAGGGAGCTCGCCAGGTGTTGAACCACCAGGGTTATGTCCTGATGTTCCAGCCATGTCCAGAGGCAGAGAGCCTCTTGACAAAGGGTCCACGACCCCATCCCACCCTGTTTGTTTCAGTACCACATGTCGGTGGTGTTGTCGGCGAACACCTGCACCACTTTCCCCTTGAGAGAGGGAAGGAATGCTTTCAGTGCCAGTATGATCGCCCAGAGCTCCAAAAGGTTGACATGGAGGCCGGACTCTGCCGGAGACCAGACGACTGATCTCCACCTCTCCCAGGTGGCCGCCCAAACCCAGAATGACGCATCCGTCATCACTGTTAGATCTGCTTGGGTAAGGGAGAGGGATCTGCCGCTGACCTAATTTTGGTTTGCTAGTCACCACTGCAGTTGGTGCGCAATTCCCTCCGAGGTCTGGACGTAGTCGGAAAGATTCCCATGATGCTGCGCCCACTGGAGCTTCAGGTGTCACTGCAAAGCCCGTATGCGCCATCTGGCATGATCCACTAGCAGGATGCAAGAGGCCATGAGGCTCAGCAGCCTCAAAGTTATTCTCACTGAAATCCGGGATACAGGCTGAAACATCGGTATCATAGCCCGAATATCCCGGACTCGCTGTTCTGGAGGATAGGACCAAAACTGCACTGTGTCCAGAACCGCCCTGATGAAAGGAAGCATCTGAGAGGGAGTCAGGTGTGACTTCGGCACATTAATAGTGAACCCCAGCAAATGCAGGTCGTCTGCCGTAGTCTGGAGGTGGGAGAGGACAGCCTGGGCGAGCCCGCCTTCAACAGCCAGTCGTCGAGATAGAGGAAGACTGGAACCCCTGATCTCGCAGATGAGCTGTGAGCACCGCCATCACCTTTGTGAACACCCGTCGGGCACTGGTAAGGCCAAAGGGGAGCACAGTGAACTGAAAGTGCTCGTGGCCCACAGTAAACCGAAGGTAACGTCTGTGGACTGGAAGGATGGAGATATGAAAATAAGTGGCCTGCAAATCCAACGCCACCAGCCAGTCTTCCTGGGTTGAGTGCAGACAGAACTTGGGCTAGGGTGAGCATTTTGAATTTCTCCTTCCGAAGGAAGAAGTTGAGGGGCCCGGAGGTGTAAGATAGGACGCAGGCCTTTGTCCTTCTTGGGTACCAGAAAGTAGCGGGAATAACAACCACGACCTACTTCTGGCACAGAGACCCCCTCTATAGCTCCCTTGGCCAAGAGAGCCAATACTTCCTGGCAGAGAAGTGCCAAATGATCCTCCAACATGCGATCGTAAGAAGGTGGCATGGAGGGAGAAGCCCCTTCGGACTATTTGCAGAACCCACCTGTCCGACGTGATGGATTGCCAGTGGAAGAGGTGATGGCGGATCCTGCCTCCGACTGGCTGGTGATGGGCCTGGTACGTCGGACTAGGAAGGTTTAGAGGCGGTGGCCGGGGGAGAAAGGGTAGACTGGCCTGCCCGCTGGCTCCCTGACCCACGAGGACGCTGGGTCCATATGTCTGCGGCGAGACTGGACAGCTTGCATGACTCAGCGGCTAGGCTGGACAGGAAGTGGTTGGGCACCCCTTCCGCAGCGACGAATGGCAGACTGAGGTGGACGCTGGGTAGCCACGAGGCCCAAGGATCTGGTGGTAGCTCGAGAATCCTTGAAGCACTCAAGCGCAGACTCTGCCTTGCCGCCAAAAAGGAGAGTGCCATCAAAGGGTGTGGTGTGGTTTGTGGCCTCATTACCTTCATTGCTAAGTTGGCTTAGGCCTGGCTGCCATGATGCCTTTTATGCACACGTTACGTTGTGACTTTGTTTTCCAGACTCTGCTTGTGCCCGGCTATATTAGAACTGTCTGCCTTTTTGCCTTTCACCTTTTCTCCTGTTCCCTGTGGGTTTCGTCTGCACAACATGTACAAGGTCGAAAAACAACGTCCCTTGTTCTTGCTGATCTGGTCAGCCCCTCGCACTTAGACATAACACAAAATACAGCTGCACTGGAGAAATTCGTGTGCTTTTTAATATGGTGAGCTCGCTGTTTGTGACACTTGGAGAAAAACCTTTCCAGGGAGAAGAGCTGTGCTTGTCTGATGATGTAAACCTTGCATCTAGATATTGAGTTATGGGGGTCCGTCCGACAAAGCCCAGAGGTCTTCTATTTTTATAATAAACTAGTTATTAGCACGGGGAGGGTGGTAAGGCCATTTAGCCCTATATCCACTGTCTTTATAAAAATGCTGTCCCCGTTTGTATTCTATGGAATTGTAACCATGCTTATTATTTTATCATTATGCATTATGCTGATAGTACTGGCACGTGTACTGTATCTTAGAGCACGATAGTTGAAATAAACATTTTAAACTATACAGTGTCTCTTATTACGCACGTTGTGGACAAGTATGAGTGAGTGATGAAAGAGTGTTCTTGCTCCCGCGATTCCTGAGAGAGACCGTGTTCTGGGTTGTCTAATCATTGGTAGCGGCGCTGCGAATGAGACGCTAAAGCTAGTCGGATTGGGATTGTGGGTACTAAGGGGCATGGTTGGCTCACCACTATACTCCGAGGTCCTATTATCCTGTGCATAGCTCTGTGTATGTGCAGAATACCTACAACAAGGGCATGTCCATCAAGGAAGACTGGACATCCCCTGAGAAGCCAGAAGTCCTCAGCCAGGTGTAACGTCTAACAGCCACCGATGTGGCAATCGTTCCGCCCAGTGAGTTGGCGTTATCAAGTCCACATCGTATGGTGAATTTGGCTGCGTCTCTCCCGTCTGCAACTGGTTGAAAGAGAACGGCCCGGCCTCCTCCGCCGCTGAGGCAGCACTTGCGCGACCGTATCCCAGATAGTATGGGAGTATTGGCCCAAGAAGCATGCGGCATTCACCAACCGCAAAGCTGGAGGAAGAGAATATCTTCCCAAGATGGTCCAGCTTCTTGGATTACCCATCTGGGGGAGCAAAAGAGAATGCGCCTTTTGATAAGGCTTGGACTATCAAGCTTTCAGGGGAGGGGTGTTGGGTCAGGAAAGACAGGTTGCCCGGAGCGGGACGGTGGCGGCAGGCAATGGTTCTATCCACAGGAGCCCCTGTGCTGAGCTTGGACCAAGTACCCAGAAGGACGTCCGTGAGGGCTTCATTGAACGGCAAAAGGGGTTCACAAGAGGAAGCCACAGGTTGAAGCACTTCTATCAGGAGGTTAGTCCTGACTGCCACAGTAGGAAGCTCGAGGCCAAGAACCTCGGCTGCCCTACTCACCACCACATTATAGGAAGCTCCCGCCTCTGTAGCCACGGTAGTGGGAGAAAGCAAGACAGTGTCAGGGGACGTGTCCAGACCACTGGCATTACCCAGGTCCATTCACCAGTCCAGTTCCTCAAGCTGGTAAGTTAAAGGGTCCAGCAACCCCTTCCAGTCCTCTTCCTCACATTCTGGCCCAAAAGGAGCGCCAGGAATGAACACAGGAACGAAAGTCCATTCCGGCGTCGGAATTGACATTGGTCCGGCTCCGTGTCCACTTCAGAGATGGGGGTCGATGCAGACTGGGGGCACGGTCGACGCCGGGAGCATCATCGTAGGAATCGGTGTCGGGGAAGGTCGAGTGAGATCAACCGGCATCGATACAGATCCAGGCCTGGATCCACGGGGACCCGCAGGAGCCGCCGGCATCAAAGTCCCAGGGCCCCCAACTGACTCCACAGGGCCCGAAGGAGCGCCGGAGGAGCCGGGCTGCCCAAAGATGTGGTACAAGGCCTCATAGAAATTCTGGATCTGGGCAAGAGACACTTCAGGTACCGGAAAGGGAGGAAGGCGTAGAGCCGTCTAAAGAAGTAGGCTTCAGAGATGGAGCCTTCGAGCGACTGCGCTCAGGATCCTGCGTCGCGTCGGCCGACCGACTGGGAGAAGTCGAAGAATGCCTGTGCATCTTCTACTACTTCTTGTGCTTCCCTGATGTACCCGAAGATCTTCCCGACTACTTCGAGTGCGAGGAATGTGGGCTCCGTGACCGTTCGAGACCTTACTCTCGAACGAGAACGGGAGCGACGTGAAGCCAACAACCGTGCCTCCAGCAGCTTTTGGGATCGCTCCCGCAAAGCCTTCGGGTTCATTACCCGGCACTCGGAGCACGACTTCAGGTCGTGGTCGCGTTCTAGACACCAGAGGCACACAAGGTGCGGATCCGTCAAGGACATCATCCAGTGCCAGGAACCGCAGGGCTTGAAGCCGGTTTTCCGCTGGGACAACATGGCCAAAAAGAGACTAGGGTTAGCTCTCTTCGGATCTGTGCTAGGCTGGAGCGGAAAAAGAACTGACGTCAGTGTGCATGGGCGGCGTCTATGTAGGTCCTGCAACGTCCACCTGGCACCCACGACGCTGAGAACGGACGCAGAGCCGACAGATGCCACCTAACGACGAGCAGGGGCACTGCTGAAGAAAAAAAATCACTGGATCCAGACGGACGCCTGGGGGACATTCTAAGGTAAGGAATCTACAACTAACAGCCTCTATCAGATTCCATTGGTTGCGGTGCTGGTGGTGATGGAGTTGCGATTAGGTAGTCATTCTATTCACTGGGAACCGTTCTAGTGTCTGCAATCTCTCCTTCCCTAACCTCGTCTGAGGAAGAAGTGTCATCTGCCGGTGGTTCTGCTAAGGTCATAGCTAGTGTTCGTTTTGGAGTTGTAGGGGCTGTAAGAGTACGCACGATGCACGGTATAGGAGTTTGCATCTGTGGCGACTGCATTGGTCTTGCTGGCTGCAATGGAGAAGTAACTGGTGCAGGCTCTGGAAATCTCCTATAATAATCTTGAAGTATGAGAGTATTCATCGGAGCAAGTAGCATCTGTACTGAATCCTCATGGTCCTATTGAAGGCCATAATGTGGATACTGGTCCCTGTAACGTTCAAGATGTCGTGCATATTGGGGGCGTGGCCAGCAGTATGGCGGACTAGACGCGTTAGGCGGCAGCTCCGATGGCCGAGAAGAGATCCTGCATAAATCCTGTCGTAACCACTTGATCCTGTACCCTCAAAAACGTAGACCAAGTGTCGGAATGCAAGCTGCACACCCACGGCGACGACTCTGAGGGAACAAAGCCTTGAAACCCGGGAAAACGGTGCTGAAGGTGCGGACCAGGCGGCATACAAAATGGCGGCCGCGTGAGAGTCGGGCGAGGCGGCTGCGGCGTCGGAGAGGTCTGTGAGGCGGTGGACCACCAACAAACCCCAGCGAGACTAACGGTGAGCGGTGGCCTGTAGGGACTGTGGAGGCTGCGGAGGCCGACAGACGTATACCGCGAGATCGCGGGAAGCCCTGAAATCCTGGACACGGTGCCGAAGGTGTGGACCAGGCGACATGCAAAATGGAGACCGCGTGAAAGTCGGACGAGGCGGCTGCGGAGCGGTCTGAGAGGCGGCGAACCACCAATAAACAAACCCTCACCGCGATTCCAAAGGTGAGCGGTGATCTGTCGGGATCGTAGAGACTGCGGAGGCCGACCGGCACATACCACGAGACCGCAGGAGGGACACGAATTGCCGTAGAGGCCTGACGCGGCGTTGCAGAGCCCCGGACTGGATTTTGCCCAATTACGCGGAGGAGCGCACTTGAAGTAAGCTGGGGTGGGCGCTGAACGCGCACCGACACCGGAGGCGGGAGATATTAAGGACTTGTGTGGGCCCCGGGACCCGATCGGCGATATTGAAGAGAGCTGGGAGGGCTGCGAGGTACTCCGGAGAGAGCCCCGGGAAGGGGTGAGAAGATCGGCATAGGGAGCCGGCGTGGGGCACTAGCACTGAAGCAAGAGGCGACGAGGTCAAGCGATGGGAACCCACTTAGGGCCACACTGAGCGCAGCAGACGAGTCACGGTCCGCCCGGACCCCCCCTCTCCACCCCCAGTGGCATACTCCGGATCTCCTGTGGGACGGGAGGAGCGAGCACCAAGGCCGCAGGACTGACCGCGATAAGGACCTTGACGACGCAGTGGAGGGGTTCAGGACCCGCGGCTGAGCCCGATAGAGAAGCGACACCGGACACGCCTGGGAGCGCGGTAAGGTGCTGCAAGAGATCAGGGCAAAGACCTACAGGAGCCCATGCAACACCAGGGGGGTGGCCCCACACCATTGCCAACTGGGACCCAGAGAACAGCGTTAAAAGACCCGAGGCATTCCCGGGCACCCACGGTGAGGGGAACGAGGAGAGCGGACTTGCTACTGCGAGGGTGCCTGGCGGTGAGTACCCTGTAGGGTGGAGTGCCTCGTCGCCCCCGATGGCACGTGATAAGGACCCCAAAGCACAGAAGCAAGGGAAGCTAGACAAATTTCCTAAACCAATGTCGGTACCAGACCCCCAGATGGCAGGACCAGTGGACCCCCCAGATAATACTGTCCTTCACGCCATACAGTCTTCCAGGGAGGCGCTTGAAGGCAAGATTGACGAGGTCAAAATAGACGTTAACCTGCTACGCCAAGATCTACGAAAGGGTTCAGAGAGGGTCACGCAGGCGGAACACCGTATCTCAGAGGTGGAAGATGTCACCAATGTGCTAAAAGGCGAAGTTACGGCCCTCACAAAGACCATGGCAGAGACTCTCTGGAGGGTCGATGATGCAGAAAATCGAGCGAGGCGAAACAACCTTCGTTTTCTTGGCTTTCCGGAGGCCATCGAAGGGACTGACGCGGGCGCTTACCTGCACAAATGGCTGCTGGACACGTTCCCGGACACCCACTTTTCACAGTGCTTTGTCATCGAGAGGGCGCACAGAATACCGGGGGTCAGACCACCACCAGGGGCACCTCCACGGCCGTTGATTGCAAAGTTCCTTAATTATCAAGACAGAGACCTCATCCTCAAGGCCTTCCGACAGAAAGGGGACGTCCGCACAGACAATACCAGAATCATGGTGTTCCCAGATTACTCCCGTGAGGTCCAGAAACAACGTAACACATTTGATTCCGTGAAGGACAAACAACGGCAGCTACAGATCACATATATGCTCCTCTTTCCCGCCAAACTGAAGGTGATCTATGGCGATAAGACATTGTTCTTCAGCACTCCGGAGGAGGCATGGCACTGGTTGGAAGAGCGCCCAGTGTTAAGAGGTTCCAGGGAGCTGTCACCGCGCTCCGGGAAAGTGTCTGCTACACGAAATAACACAACCAGATCACAAAAAGGCACGCCGGGACCTGGGGGAATGTTGCGGAACACAATGCCTAGACCCACGCCCTACCGTAACACCAGAAGGACGGGTGTGGCACGACAGGAACAGAAGCCAGAGGGCGCCTCTCGGGGAAATGGCCCTGGGGAGCGCAGCCGATCCACAGAGACTAACCCAAACTACTCAGCAAATTGCACCGATCAGGATATCACGACAGACTCAGAAGACGACCACCCGTTGCTGCAGGACATTAACCGTATGGAGAACGTAATGGAGAAGGAGGTGGACACTGAGAGAGACACTCGGTCACCGGACGTGGAAGACAAAACTGAAGAGTTACAGGAGGCCAGAAGAGCCGCATGAGAACTGAGCCAGGGAGCAGCGCTACACGTCACCCCACGTGTTTTGTTCTGGTTCCTGGATCTGTTTTCCTTCCCCATTCCCTTTTGGTTTTCCTCCTTTTCTCTCTCCTTTTCCGCTCGCGGGCCTCTCCACCCCGCCACTTTCCCTTTTGTTTTTTCCACCTCGTTATCTTTTCTGTATTCTGTATTGTCTCGCTGTTTTCTTTCCCACAGGGGTATTCCCAGGTAAACACTCTCTAGTCCCTCGAGAGAGGCCTGTCCGAACTATCCTCACTTTTGGAGTGCGCTTACAAGTGGCCAGTCGGTTTTGAACCGATCTGCCTGATAGCCTAAGCTCTAGATGGTTCACCCGGGGTCCGCAAACTCCTGAGGGGGGCCAAGAGAGACTGAGGGAAGTTTAAGACAATGGGCTGGGGGGGTGGGGGGAGGGAGGGCGATAGACCTCGTCGATCTGAGCACGGCACAGTTGGTCCTGTTGACCCTAGGGGCAGTCGGTCGGATGTTGGGGAGGTGTGGGAGGGAGGGTGGGGAGGGAAGTTGGGGTTCTCTTGCAAAACAATGGCACACCAGTGGGACAATAGTAGTTTTCAGATTGCAGCAGTGGGGGGAGGGAAATGGGCCGACAGCGAGACTGGGCACCGCACATGACTGGGATGGCAATGGCTGAGCAAGGAACATACTCTATCCTCTCATGGAATGTGAATGGGATGGGAAATAAAGTCAAGAGGGGGTTAGTGGCCGCTTACTTTAAGAGACTAAAGCCTGACGTCATTCTCCTACAGGAGACACACTTACGAGGCACACAATGTGGTTTTCTAGGCCGTGGTGCATACAAAACGTTGGCACACGCTGGCTTCTCCACTGGAGCACGGGGGGTAGCGATACTAATCCGGAAAAATCCACCCTTCAGACTGGAACATACCTGGACAGACCCCAATGGCACGTATGTAGCGGTAAAGGGGGTGTGGAACAGACGGAACGTTACATTTATCAGTGTGTATGCGCCGCCTCGGCTCCAACGGCAGACACTAGATAAGATCGCAGCAATACTGTTGGAGGCCGGTTCAGACACACACATCATTGGGGGTGACTTCAAAGATGTAATGGACCCCATGCTTGACGGCACGACTGCTACGACTAGGGATCCCAGGGCGACCCCCTTACGACGGTTCGCAGACACACTAACACTTACAGACCTATGGCGTAGGCAGCACTCCCAGACCAAAGCCTATTCCTTCTATTCCGGAGCCCATAAAGCTTTCTCAAGGATAGATTACATATTCGCCCTGGGAGGAGACCTGGGGGAGGTCCACGAAGTGAAATTCTTGGCTAGAGGCCTCTCAGACCACTCGCCCATATGGCTTACAGTGGGAACCCGCCCGCACCAGCAGACTGGGGGATGGAGACTCAACGCGTGGGTATTAAAGGATGTACAGGTTGCAAGCAAACTTAGAACCGACACGGAGCTTTATTTCAAAGAGAACGTGGGGTCGGTTGACTCGGCAATCACATTGTGGGAGGCATACAAACCCGTGCTCCGGGATAGGGCCCAAAACATCATAGCTCACAAAAAACGAAAAGAGGAGGAAGAGGTCACTGGGATTGAAGCCCGATTAGTACAGCTCGAAGCGCAGGCAAGTCTGGATCGGGACCCCACACTGCTGCGCAGTCTACAACTTCTCAGGCAGGAATACTTCACGTTAGCCAGGCGAGAGGCGCAACATGCGATACAAGCCCTACATCGGCGACTGTATGACACAGGGGACAAGACGGGCAGACTACTGGCGTGGCTCAGTAAAAGAGAGCAAGATAGTAGATGGGTAACCCAGATACAGGGGGAGGATGGCATGCTCTACGAGACCCCAAGCACCATAGCAAATGCCTTTGCGGATTATTACGAGGCCTTCTATGCGCCGCAGGCGCTAGCTGAAACATCCCAAATTCAAGACTATTTACGGGAGATACAGCTCCCCAAATTAGAGGACAGTGAGTCAGCATTCCTAGATACTAAAATCACTAAGGAAGAAGTCATGACAGCCATTGGACAGAAGAAAACAGGGAAAGCCCCTGGGCCCAACGGGCTCCCATCGGAATTCTTCAAACAGCACTCCACACTCTTTAGCCCGCACCTCCTCCAACTATACGTGGAAGCACATGAGACGGGGACTCTCCCCAGAGACCTACGAACTGCCACGATAACAGTTATTCACAAGAAAGAGAGACTGCCGAAGCTGTGTAGCTCATATCGCCCTATCTCACTCATCAACTTAGAGACCAAAATACTAGCTAGAATATTAGCGAATAGGCTCACAACTGTAATTGCGGGTCTCATACACAGAGACCAATCTGGCTTCATGCCAAAGAGGTCGACGAGACATAACTTGAGACGGCTACACAACTGGTTGGAGGTGGTCAACAAACGGGAGGAACCACACCTAGTCTTGTCACCTAGGCTGATCGGGGGCTCGGGCAGAACACTCGGGTGAGGAGAGTGACTCTGCCGGGTTCTTCCGCTTTTTTTAAAATTGGTATTTTACTCTGTTGACCTTGCTGATCTTTTAATTTACACTTTTAATCCTATCTGCTGCTATTTTGAATTTGCACTTACCTGTTTGTTTATTTCATTGTGCGGGAAGAGCTGTGTTAAGGCTCGAGGGTAGGAGGGGCCGTGTCCACTTCCGCCTCAGGGCAGCGGTCTAGTTGCTGCTCCTGACGTCGGAAGTGTGGTATAAATGTGCCCGGTGAAGCGACCGCGCACAGGCTGATCGGGGGCTCGGGCAGAACACTCGGGTGAGAAGAGTGACTCTGCCGGGTTCTTCCGCTTTTTTTAAAATTGGTATTTTACTCTGTTGACCTTGCTGATCTTTTAATTTACACTTTTAATCCTATCTGCTGCTATTTTGAATTTGCACTTACCTGTTTGTTTATTTCATTGTGCGGGAAGAGCTGTGTTAAGGCTCGAGGGTAGGAGGGGCCGTGTCCACTTCCGCCTCAGGGCAGCGGTCTAGTTGCTGCTCCTGACGTCGGAAGTGTGGTATAAATGTGCCCGGTGAAGCGACCGCGCACAGGCTGATCGGGGCTCGGGCAGAACACTCGGGTGAGAAGAGTGACTCTGCCGGGTTCTTCCGCTTTTTTTAAAATTGGTATTTTACTCTGTTGACCTTGCTGATCTTTTAATTTACACTTTTAATCCTATCTGCTGCTATTTTGAATTTGCACTTACCTGTTTGTTTATTTCATTGTGCGGGAAGAGCTGTGTTAAGGCTCGAGGGTAGGAGGGGCCGTGTCCACTTCCGCCTCAGGGCAGCGGTCTAGTTGCTGCTCCTGACGTCGGAAGTGTGGTATAAATGTGCCCGGTGAAGCGACCGCGCAGCGGACGCGCGCAGCGGGCGCGCCGCCGGCGCGCCGAAGGCGCGCCTAAGGCAAGCCCATCTGCGCCCGTCCGCGCACGACCGGGCCCAGGGTCCAGGCTCTCTGGATCTTCCCCCCCCCTCGGAACTATCATTACTCGAGCTCTCAGCTCCACCAGTTAAATAGTGGATTAGGAACCACTTGCTATCATCAAATGGCTTGTGGAAAATCCCTGGAAACATGTCCCCATTGCTCGTTTACCCTTTCCTCTCAGAAAATTAGGATCACTAAGCCCCCTGTATCTACTAGGTCCTTTAAACTTCTCTTACTAAATTGTCGCTCTTTGCCCAAGCATACTACAGAGATCTCTATACTCTTAAAGGATTATGATCCAGAGGTCCTATTTTTATCGGAAACATGGCTGAATTCCAGCTCGGAACCTGACATTGTTCAAGCGCTCCCCCAGGGGTACCAGATACAGAGAGTAGACAGGCCAACAGGCAGGGGTGGTGGGATAGCTATTGTCTATAAAGATCATCTCACATGCCGTATGTTGGGAAGCCCACTTCTGGATTGTGAGAATGTCCACTTTTCATTAGAATTTACCCCACTTCTCTCATTCACAGGCATTTTGATTTACCGGCCCCCTAGTGCTATGGGCACTTTTTGTAAAACCCTGCTTGAAACAGTTATCAATTCTGCCAGCACAGCAGCTAATCTTACTGTCCTTGGAGATTTTAACCTACATTTTGACGATCTGGAGGCAGTGACGGCGCTGGAATTGGTGCGGGATCTTACGGCTTTGCAGCTATCTCAAAAAGTTATGCAAGCCACCCATGTTAAAGGGCACTGCCTGGATTCGTGTTTTCGAATTTGGAGAACCTAAAAGGGGATACCCCCATCCCTGTCCCATGGTCTGATCATTTTCTTATTCCCCTATCCTGGAGCCCTCAGGTCATCGTTCCCTGTGTACAACCTTTATTAACTATGAAACGACCCTGGTCCAAGCTTGCCACGGACAGCTGGGCTCTTGAACTGGAAAATACCAGACCCAAGCCGAATTCCAGCCCTGGTGCAGCCAATGATGACTTTTGCAATTGGATAGACGACTCACTAAATGCAGTCCTCCCTAAAATATTGATGAAAAAGACAGAGGGTTCGTACAAACCCCCTGGTACTCCCCAAATTACGCATTCTTAAACAGCAATGCAAGGTTCTGGAAAGAAGTTGGAGGAAAGATTATTCACCTAGCAAAAATTGGAATATCGGAGTGCCATTGATACTTATAAAGCAGGCATTAAACAGGCTCAGAGCTCCTACTTTGAGGAAAAAATTTTGTCGACTGGAAAAACCTTCATCATTATAAAGAAGCTCCTCAAATCCCCTGCCCCTCCCGTGGCCCCTGACATTTCCGGACAACGTTGTAACAGATTAGCAGACTTCTTTACTACTAAAATAGAGAACATTCTTAAATGCCTGCCTCAAATTGATGATGAATATGATCTACTAGGTGAGGATTCTGATCAAGGTGTCCTGTCAACTAGACCTTTGTTGGAGACTTTTCCACTTATCACCCAGGAAACTCTTTTGACTCTGCTTTCCTCGATGAAAAGCGGGTCTCCTAGGGATCCTGCACCTATGAATGTCTTGGTAAAGGTTGCTTCAATAATTGCCCCTGTTATCACAGATGTTATCAACGCATCTTTAAGTACAGGAATAGTTCCCTGCAATTGGAAAAGAGCTATGGTAAAGACTCTGTTGAAGAAACCCAATCTGGATCCAGGGGACTTGGGTAACTACCGCCCTATCTCCTTGCTTCCCGGGATGGCCAAGATCGCTGAAAAGTATGTTAATCTCACTCTCTCTAATTTTATCGAATCCAACAATTTGCTCCACCCTTCCCAAACGGGATTTAGACCACGACAGGGCACGGAAACTGCCTTGTTGGCAGTCGTTGAAGAAAGTAGAAATATTCTGGACTCAGGAGGGGCATCCGTCGTCATACTCCTCGACTTGAGCGCAGCATTTGACACAGTGAATCACCGTATCTTGACTTACCGCCTTGGGAAGTCAGGAGTCACTGGTATTGCACTGCAGTGGCTGCGCTCCTTCCTGGAAGATAGATCCTTCCAGATATTTGAAGGTGAGATGACTTCTAAATCGATGCCTCTGCGCTGTGGAGTACCTCAAGGATCCTCCCTGAGCCCGACTCTTTTAATGTGTATATGGCCCCATTGGCGGCTATTGTAGCCCCCTTTGGAATCCACGTGGTGACTTACGCCGACGACACCCAATTGGTCGTTGCGCTTAATCAAGCTAAGCAACTATCCCAAGACCTTCACTCATGTCTGGAGGAAGTCTCTAAGTGGATGGGGGCGTCCCACCTTAAACTCAATGGAAACAAGACTGAGATTATGATCCTGGGTAATCCTTCTAATGTTTCATTGAGTACCATGTGGCCAACTTGTATGGGACCTGTCCCAACTCCCAGGAGTGAGATAAAGAGCCTAGGAATCTGGCTAGATCAGAATCTGACATTTAAGGTGCAAGCCAGGAGGACGGTGGCAACTTGTTATGGTCTGATGAGAATGGCCCGCAAAGTGCTTCCTCTTCTCCCTTCCCAAGCCAGAAAAATATTAGTTCAATCCTTGATATTATCAAGGATAGACTATGGAAATGCACTCTACTTGGGGGCCCCAATGGCAGTAATCATGAAACTGCAAACGATTCAAAACTGTGCGGCCAGACTACTTCTTGGAACATCAAAACGCCTCTCTGCGAAACCGGCCCTATGTGCCCTTCACTGGCTTCCAGTGAAGGAAAGAATCAGCTTTAAAGCTCTCTGTATTGTCCACAAGTCTCTGCAAGGGAATGGGTCTACTTTAATCTCGACAATGTTCCGCCGCTATAAGGCCACCAGGGAATTACGTTCGGATGAACTCCATCTGGTGGAGGTCCCAAGGATCAAGAGGGCGAGAAGTGGTGGCCGCCTTTTCTCTCTCAATGCGGCCAAACTTTGGAATGCTCTACCACTTCATTTACGCAGGGAACCTAACCATCTTGCCTTTCGAAGGCAACTAAAAACTCTGCTATTCCCCTGAGTGTGCCTGCCTACGGTCACTGGTCTAGCCTAGCGCTGGGAGGCCTCCGGGTAGCCATGCGCTTTATAAATACCATTTTCATTTCATTTCATTCATTCATTCATTTCATTCATAGACGCCGAAAAGGCATTTGACACCGTTCATTGGCCCTTTCTCATGTCTGCACTGGAGGCATTTGGCCTCGGACTGGTGTTTCGACAGTGGATCGCCGTGCTCTATGACAGACCCCTGGCACGGGTTAGAGTCAACGGTGTGGTATCCTGGGAATTCCCCATAGGCAGGGGCACCCGCCAGGGATGCCCGCTATCCCCGCTGCTTTTTGCGTTAGTGCTGGAGCCGTTAGCCTGTGTGATACGTGCACACACCGGTATAACGGGATTTCGGGCAGGAGGAGAGGGGGAATCTGACGAGCGTATTTCACTATACGCCGATGACCTACTGTTATATATCACAAATCCGGACAAAACACTCTCCTGCATCATGGAAAGCTGCGATGCGTATAGCGCGCAGGCGGGTTACAAGATTAATTGGGGGAAATCTTATTTATACCCAGCAGACAAGAGGGGCGAATATACTACAGGCCCAAGCCACCTTCAATTGGCCCGAGAAGGCATAAAATATCTAGGGATCTACGTAACGACGAATACGCAGGCAGCCTTGGATCACAATTTATACAGGGTACTGGGGGAGTTCCGCGACGACGTGGAGAGATGGAAGGCTCTACCACTGACCATACTTGGTAGGGCAGCTCTATACAAAATGATCGTGCTTCCCAAATTCCTATATGTGCTACAAAACACATATCAGCTGTGGCCTGCGGCGGTGTTTACTAAAATAGAGGCCATACTGCGGACATTTTTATGGGATGGGAGACCACCAAGGATAGCACTGGCGACATTGCAACGTAACCAATATAATGGCGGTATTTCTCTGCCAGACCTCCGGGCCTACTACTGGGCTGCCCATTTAATAGTTGTGAATGAATGGGAACATGTAGAGGGCGACCATCCCACATATGCCCTGGAGCGCACGCAGTTTACTAACCACCCGTACACACACTATCTATATGGTGGGAGGGGCGCATCAAAGCTCCTTACTGCGACGCGGATCGTCCTGGCGGTATGGAAGCAAGCGGGAACGCAAATGAAATGGGACAAGCGGATTACTAGGGAAACCCCGCTGTGGGTGGGGAACAGACTATGTGAGATCACAAAACTGCGAGGTTTCAAGAAATGGGATCTATTGGGTATCTCACACCTCAAAGACATACTGTACCGCAAAGAGTTGGTTACTTTCACACATCTCCAGGCAGAATACGACATGAACACAACGCAATACTATAAATACCTGCAACTGGCCCATGCGTGGCGGGCACAAGGCTTAGACACTGACGACATTCCAGAATACGCGCCCCTGGAGGGCCGACTCTTGATGGGGGAAATAGCAGATAAGGCGGTCTCCTGGACATACAGGACGATAATAAACAATAAACCGAACACGCTGCACAAATTAAGGACAAAATGGGAAACAGAGGTGGGAGAGATGGACGATTTAGACTAGGAAATGGCACTTATGCATCCTAGAGAGGTGGCCATCAGATCGCACCTCAGACTAATTCAATACAAATATCTACATAGAGCGTATTATGATAGAGCCAGGTTGCACCGCATTGGGAGGGCCGAAACTCCAGACTGTCTGCGTTGCAGGAGGTCAGAGGGCACATTCTTCTACACGGTGTGGGAGTGCCCAAAGATTCAACGATACTGGGTAACCCTGAGGGAGGAGCTCAGTGATATTATGGGGGTACCGATCCCGGTCAAACCTGCGTTTGACATATTAGGAGTAGCCACAGACATTGACCTCCCCAAACCAAAGCTGACTCTGGTACAACTAGGGTTAGTGGTCGCAAAGCGTGACATAGCTAAGACATGGGGGGCGATGGAGGGCCCGTCCCTCACTGAATGGAGAAAGAGTATGGATACGTACATGTTAGGTGAAAAGACGACCTACACAGCACGGGGTTGCCCTAAAAAGTTCTGGAAAATATGGCAAACCATGGCTCACGCACTATGGACTCTCGCTTTCCGCTTCACAATGATCTCTTATGGTGGGGTGCATAGCTGGGAGGGATGGATGGGACCCTTAATACTGTTTCTGTATTTAATAAGGCTGCACGGCCCTCTGTCACTGCTGTATGATGATGATATTGATGCCAAACTGCACATGTTTATATGTTTTGCTGATTGCTATTGTCTTTACGCTGCAAACGAGAAAATGCCAATAAAAATAGTTTTAAAAAAAAGATGTCGTGCATATTGATCCGGTCCGGATAGATAATACTAATCCTCATAAAACTCCTCTTCGTCATCTTCCTGACATTTCAGAGGACTATGCGCTGCATCAAAAAGACCATCATCTGACTCCTCTTCATCAGGGAGAATTGCCGGTGGAAGAGGAGAGACCTGACTTGGCGATGTGTGCGCAGCTTGCAGCAGGTCTGTAGCCATTCCTTCCTTTTTTTAAAGTGTCGTCAACGACATCAGTGGTCCCACTAAAATCTTTGGAGATGGCTTTCTCGTTGGTGATGCTGTCGTTGACAGTACCGTTACCGACATGCCTTTTGCTGATGGTGCTGTCGTCCACGAGGTCCTCGTCAAAGGTATATCGTCGATGTCCTTGTCAATGCCGCTTTGGCCGACGGTGTAGTCTTTGACAATATTCCTTTTGAAAGTATCGTTGTCGATGCTATTAGCGACAAGGAAATGATCAGAGACGGTGTCAGACAAGTAAAGGTAGACATTGTCGTCATAGTTATTGTTGAAGTGTCGTCGTCATTGATGTCGACGACGGTGTCGATGAGAATTCAAAGTGAAGTTTTGATGCAGTTTTGTGTAACTTCGCTATTAATGGAAAAGAGGATTACTTAACTGTGAGTCTACCCTTACAGAAGGAACAGTAGGCTCAAACTGAACCTGTTCTGAGGAGATTTTCTCCTTTTTTGACTTTTGAGCATCTGTGACTTAGACTGACCTGATGATCCATGATGAGTTTTCTTCATCGCCTTTTTAGGTGATCCTGGAGGCACTCTGTCTTGAGATCTATCCCTTTTTCTGGACTTTTCTGTTGTCATTTGTAGGAAAGTGGCTCTGTATATACTGTACCCAAGTAAGGTTCAGGGTGTACAGAGTCCACAGTCCCCCAGAGGGTTGACAGAGGCTAAAGTTAGATATAACCTTACTCTCCAAAGTGGTAGCTTGGTCGAGCAGTAAGGCAGTATCAGAGGACAGTGTAAAGCATTTGTTGTACACACTCAGTCAGCAAATGAAGCCACACACTCAAGAACTGAACTCTAGGCCAATGGTTTGTATATAAAAAAATATATGCTTGTTTTATTTTAGAACCAACAATAGGGTCAAAATATACTTTCTCAGTATGAGATGCTTTGGTTATTCACCTTACAGATAGGCAATAGACTTTTATATAGTGGTAATCACAGTTGGTGCAAGAGGCAACACAGGGTCAAATTCAATGCAACATTGAGCTCAATGGAAAATTATGCTTAATTACAATTGATTACTTTGCAGAGCACTTTTTCTAACCACAGGACTGGATCCTGGATTCAGTCCTGGGACACTTCCTGTAAACAGGTAAGAAAAAGCGTTTTGGTTATTGTAGTGATTTTTGAAGAATATTACTATATTTCAAAAGCTGACACTTAGAAACTTTTCTGGATAAAATTACCAATGTTATCCTATGAAAGGAAATACAGTGTGCAAGCAAAGTATGTTTACGTTACTTTTGTAATCCAGTGCTGGACTCCTAGGTTCAGCACTGGGACATTTACTTACAACAGGTAAGTAATTACGTTTTTGTAGTTTGTTCGATTTTTAAAGAATATTTGTAAAATACAGAAATCGACACTTAGAAGAAATTTCACAGAAAACCAGTCAATGGATCCCTATGAAGGAAAAGTGAGTTAACGGTAAGTAACGTTGCGATTACTTTTTAGGGCCAGTGTTGGGCACTCGGGTCCAGCACTGAGGCCCCTCCTAATACTAGGTGAGTATTTTCGTTTTCGTGACTCGGTTGATTTTTGGTGAATATTCTAAAGTTTCAGAACTCCACACTTAGAAGAAATTTCGCAGAAAATCAGTCAATGGAACCCTATGGAAGAAAAGTGAGTTATCGGATTTCGGGTAAGTACTTGACTGGCAGGGTTAAGGTTCTGGGTAAGACTCAGGGGTCCCCCAGGATCAGGTAAGTACAGTTTTTACACCCTCAGCGGCACAGGGGCGGCCGGGTGCAGAGTGAGAAGGCCCAATGTTATCCTATGGCAGGCGGGGGCCCCGGGTTGGTGGCTGCTGGCAAGCAGGCCACGCGACTGTGGGAGCTGGGCTCCTGGTCACTTGCTCAGGGCAAGTAGGGAAGTAGGTTAGGATAGAGGTTGCACTTCCAGGGGCACTCGGGCGGCTGGGTGCAGGGTGCTTTTGAGCCGTCGGGCGCTCAATGTTAAACAATAGAGGTCGTGAAAGGTGAAGAAAGGCTGCAGGCTCGGGGACGGTGATTCTTCAGGGACGACCAACACTTCAGGAGGTAAGTTGGGGTCTTGGAGGATAGGTAGACACCCAGGAGTTGGGCACAGGGGGCCGTGGGGCGCCGGGTGCAGGGGTGTCTTTTGAGGTCGGGAAATCTTACCCCCTGCTGGTCGCGGTTGGAGGGGTCCCTTGTACTGAGTCCAGCCACTCAGTCCGGACACTGGAGGTCGGGTTGGTTTCAGGGGGCATCTCTAAGATGCCCTCTGGAGTGCGTTTTACATTAAATCCCACACTGGCATCAGTGGGGGTTTAATGTGCTGAGAAGTTTGATACCAAACTTCTTAGTCTTCAGTGGGGCCATTATGGTGCTGTGGAGTTCGTAATGACAGACTCCCAGCACCATATACTCTTAATGGCAGCACTGCACTTACAATGCCCAAGAATGGACTTGGGCACTGTAGGGGCACAGGGCTCATGCCTCTATGCCCTCACCACTGGCATAGTGCACCCAGCTAGAGGGGTGGCTGACCTAGGCCAGGGCAGTGGCTTGTAGGCATGGCACACAGGGATGTGAGCCATGTCGACTCTTCACTTTTGTTCTGCACCAAGACACGCAGCCTGCAAAGGCAGTGTGTGTGTGTAAAGGTGCAGGGTCCCTAAGGGTGGCACAACAAGTGCTGCAGCCCTTAGGGGCCTTCCCTGGTCACAGTGCCCTGGGTACCCATGGTACCATTTACCAGGGGCTGACCTGTGGCCAGGGATGTCAATTGGGTGTAGGTATCAATGCAATTTTAGGGAAGGAACACAGGCCCTGGGTACCTGGTTGGCAGGAGCCCAGGGCACACTCAGTCAAAGTACATCAGCCATTCAGCAAAAAGTGGGGGCATACCATGTAAGAAAGATGGCACTTTCTCACACAACTCCCCCAAACGAAAGATGATGAGACTAACCTTGCCCTATGGAGTCTTCATTGTCTAAGTGGAAGAACCTGGAAAGGCCATCTGCATTGGCATGGGCAGTGCCAGGTCTGTGTTCCACTTCAAAGTCCATTCCCTGTAGGGAGATGGACCACCTCAACAGTTTTGGGTTTTCTCCTTTCATTTGCATTAGCCACCTGAGAGGTCTGTGGTCAGTTTGAACTAGGAAGTGAGTTCCAAACAGGTAGGGCCTCAGCTTCTTCAGGGACCAGACCACAGCAAAGGCCTCCCTCTCAATGGCACTCCAACGCTGCTCCCTGGGGAGAAGCCTTCTGCTTATAAAAGCAACAGGTTGGTCTTGGCCTTCATCATTGGTCTGGGATAGGACCGCTCCTATCCCTAGCTCAGAGGCATCAGTCTGCACAATGAACTGCTTGGCATAATCTGGTGCTTTTAGAATTGGTGCTGAGCACATTGCTTCTTTCAGAGTGTCAAAAGCCTTTTGGCAACAAACTGTCCAGTTTACTTTCTTTGGCATCTTCTTGGAGGTGAGTTCTGTGAGGGGAGTCACAATGGACCCATATCCCTTCACAAACCTCCTGTAGTACCCAGTCAAGCCAAGGAATGCCCTGACTTGGGTCTGAGTTGTTGGAGCTACCCAGTCCAGGATAGCCTGGATCTTGGGCTGTAAGGGTTGTACCTGGCCTCCACCAACCAGGTGGCCCAAGTACACCACAGTGCCCTGCCCTATCTGGCATTTGGATGCCTTGATAGTTAGGCCTGCAGTTTGCAGGGCCTTTAAAACCTTCCCAAGGTGGACCAGGTGATCCTGCCAGGTGGAACTGAAGACAGCAATATCATCAAGATAAGCTGCACTAAAGGACTCCAACCCAGCAAGGACTTGATTCACCAACCTCTGGAAGGTGGCAGGGGCATTCTTTAAACCAAAGGGCATAACAGTGAACTGAAAATGCCCATCAGGTGTGGAGAATGCTGTTTTCTGTTTGGCTCCTGGGGCCATGCCAATCTGCCAGTACCCTGCAGTTAAGTCAAAGGTACTCAGGTATTTGGCTGCACCCAATCTGTCTATCAGTTCATCAGCTCTTGGGATAGGGTGTGCATCTGTCTTGGTGACAGAGTTGAGACCCCTATAGTCCACACAAAACCTCATCTCTCTCTTTTCACCCTTTTGATGAGGTTTGGGGACCAGAACCACTGGGCTAGCCCAGGGGCTCTCAGAGGGCTCAATAACCCCTAGCTCCAGCATCTTGCTGACTTCAGCTCTGATGCTTTCCTTAACTTGGTCTGACTGACGATAGATCTTGTTTTTGACAGGTGCACTGTCACCAGTGTCCACATCATGGGTACACCAGTTTGTCAGACCAGGGGTCAAGGAAAGAGCCCAGCATACTGCTGCAAGACTTGCTTGCAGTCAGTCTGCTGTTGGGCAGTGAGGGTGTCTGAAAAGACAACTCCATCTACTGACCCATCTTTTGGGCTGTGGGAGAGGAGATCAGGGAGAGGTTCACTCTCAGCTTCCTGTTCCTCATCTGTCACCATCAGCATGGTGATGTCAGCCCTGTCATTGTAGAGTTTTAGGCGGTTCACATGGATAACCCTTTTGGGTGTCCTGCTGGTGCCCAGGTCAACCAGGTAGGTGACCTCACTCTTTTCTCTAGGATAGGGTAAGGGCCACTCCATCTGTCCTGGAGGGCCCTTGGTGCCACTGGCTCCAAAACCCATACCTGTTGCCCAGGTTGGAATTCAACCAGTGCAGCTTTTTGGTCATACCAGTGCTTCTGAAGCTCCTGGCTGGCCTCAAGGTTCTTGGATGCCTTTTCCATGTACTCAGTCATTCTGGACCTTAGGCCAAGCACATAGTCCACTATATCTTGTTTGGGTTCTTGGAGAGGTCTCTCCCAGCCCTCCTTTACAAGACAGAGTGGTCCCCTCACAGGATGGCCAAACAGAAGTTCAAAGGGTGAGAAACCTACCCCCTTCTGTGGCACTTCTCTGTAAGCGAAAAGCAGGCATGGTAGTAGGACATCCCATCTCCTTTTGAGTTTTTCAGGGAGCCCCATGATCATGCCTTTCAATGTCTTGTTGAACCTCTCAACAAGGCCATTGGTTTGTGGGTGGTAGGGTGTAGTAAACTTGTACTGCACCCCACACTCCTTCCACATGTGGGTCAGGTAAGCAGACATGAAGTTGGAACCTCTGTCTGAAACCACCTCCTTAGGAAACCCTACCCTGGTGAAGACACCAATGAGGGCTTTGGCTACTGCAGGAGCTGTAGTAGTCCTAAGGGGAATAGCCTCAGGATACCTAGTGGCATGATCCACTACCACCAGTATGAATTTGTTCCCTGAGGCTGTGGGAGGTTCCAATGGACCCACTATGTCCACACCTACCCTTTCAAAGGGAACCCCCACCACAGGTAGTGGTATCAGGGGGCCTTTGGATGGCCACCTGTCTTGCCACTGGCTTGACAGGTAACACAGGAGCTGACAAACTCCTTCACCTTTTGGTGCATCTGGGGCCAGTAAAAGTGGCTAACTAGCCTTTCCCAAGTTTTGGTTTGGCCCAGATGTCCAGCTAGGGGATGTCATGAGCCAAAGTTAGGAGGAACTCCCTGTACTTCTGGGGCACTACCACTCTCCTGGTGGTTCCAGGGTTGGGGTCTTTTGCCTCAGTGTACAGTAATCCCTCTTCCCAATAGACTCTGTGGGTACCACTGACATCTCCCTTGGCTTCTGAAACAGCTTGCTGCCTCAGGCTTTCAAGAGTGGGACAGTCTTGCTGTCCCTGGCACAGCTCTTCCCTAGAGGGTCCCCCTGGGCCCAAGAGTTCAACCTGGTAAGGGTCAAGCTCTAGGGGCTCAGTTCCCTCTGGGGCTTCCAGGTTCTCTCCCTGAGGAGAGGGGTCCTGCTCTTGTGACTGTGTAGAAGCTGGTCCGCCAGTCTTCTTTCCTTTTCTCTTGGTAGGCTGGGCCATCATTTCAGGCTCCAACACTATTTCTTCACCCTGCCTTTTGCTCTGTGCTCTTGTTTTTACACACACCAATTCAGGGATGCCCAGCATGGCTGCATGGGCCTTTAGCTCCACCTCTGCCCAGGCTGAGGTTTCCAGATCATTTCCTAGCAGACATGCAGCTGGTAACTTCGGAGAGACCACTACCTGCTTCAGGCCAGTAACCCCCCAGCCTAATGTCACCATGGCCATGGGATGACTAGTGGTGACACTGTCAGCATTGGTGACTGGGTAAGTTTTCCCAATCAAGTATTGCTCAGGGGAAACCAGTGTGTCCCTCACCATAGTGACACTGGCACCTGTATCCCTCAGAGCCTCTACTCTAGTTCCATTCACCCAGGGGTATTGCAAATACTTCTTTAAGTTGGGTGGCCACACAGCTACAGTGGCAAATTCCACTTCCCCTAGGGAGACCAGACTTGCCTCAGTGGGTTCCCAGATTTGCTCAGGGTACACTTCTGATCCCATCTGTAAACTTGCTGCCCCAGGAGTAGCTGTACTGGGTGCCTTAGGGGCTTTGTTGTGGGGGCAAGTTTTGTCTACAGTGAGGTGTCCTGACTTCTTACAGTTATTACACCAGGCCTTCAAGGGATCAAAGTTCTTCCCCTATAGGGTTGAGGCACATAGGGAGTAGTTTGGGACCCACCCCCTGAACAGGTTTTTGGGGCCCTTTGGAAGACTCAGACTTTTTATCTTGGGGATTCTCACCACCTTTCCCCTGGGGGGTTTGGTGACCACCTTCTTTTGGTCACCCCCAGTGGTTGTCCTTGTCACCCTAGTCTTGACCCAGTGGTCTGCCTTCTTTCCCAATTCTTGGGGAGAAATTAGACCTAGGTCTACCAAATGCTGATGCAACTTTTCATTTGTGCAATTACTTAGTATGTGTTCCTTCATAAACAAATTGTAAAGTCCAGAAAAATCATGCACATTATGTCCAGCTAACCAGCCATCCAGTGTCTTTACTGAGTAGTCCACGAAGTCAATCCAGGACTGGGTCTGGGTTTTGTGAGCCCCCTGAATCTAATTCTATACTCCTCAGTAGTGAGCCCAAATCCCTCAATCAGAGTACTCTTCATGAGGTCATAGGACCCTGCATCTGGCCCAGAGAGGGTCAGAAGCCTGTCTCTGCAGTTACCAGAGAACAGTTCCCACAGGAGTGCCCCCCACAGAGGTTTCTTTACTCTTCTTATTTCACAAGCCCTCTCAAAGGCTGTGAACCATTTGGTGATGTCATCACCTTCCTCAAACTTAGGGACAATCCCTTTGGGGATTTTAGGTTCAGAAGTTTCCTCCCTATCCTTATTTTTAGTATTGCTGCCACCATTGATGGGTGCTAAACCCATCTCCTGTCTTTCCTTCTCTAGAGCCAGGAGTCTGGTCTCTAGGTCCAGTCGCTTGGCCAACCTGGCTAACAAGTTGTCCTCCTCACTGAGGGTATCCTCAGTGTCCTCTCTGGTTTGTATATAAAAAAATATATGCTTGTTTTATTTTAGAACCAACAATAGGGTCAAAATATACTTTCTCAGTATGAGATGCTTTGGTTATTCACCTTACAGATAGGCAATAGACTTTTTATATAGTGGTAATCACAGTTGGTGCAAGAGGCAACACAGGGTCAAATTCAATGCAACATTGAGCTCAATGGAAAATTATGCTTAATTACAATTGATTACTTTGCAGAGCACTTTTCTAACCACAGGACTGGATCCTGGATTCAGTCCTGGGACACTTCCTGTAAACAGGTAAGAAAAAGCGTTTTGGTTATTGTAGTGATTTTTGAAGAATATTACTATATTTCAAAAGCTGACACTTAGAAACTTTTCTGGATAAAATTACCAATGTTATCCTATGAAAGGAAATACAGTGTGCAAGCAAAGTATGTTTACGTTACTTTTGTAATCCAGTGCTGGACTCCTAGGTTCAGCACTGGGACATTTACTTACAACAGGTAAGTAATTACGTTTTTGTAGTTTGTTCGATTTTTAAAGAATATTTGTAAAATACAGAAATCGACACTTAGAAGAAATTTCACAGAAAACCAGTCAATGGATCCCTATGAAGGAAAAGTGAGTTAACGGTAAGTAACGTTGCGATTACTTTTTTTCAAAGGGTGAGAAACCTACCCCCTTCTGTGGCACTTCTCTGTAAGCGAAAAGCAGGCATGGTAGTAGGACATCCCATCTCCTTTTGAGTTTTTCAGGGAGCCCCATGATCATGCCTTTCAATGTCTTGTTGAACCTCTCAACAAGGCCATTGGTTTGTGGGTGGTAGGGTGTAGTAAACTTGTACTGCACCCCACACTCCTTCCACATGTGGGTCAGGTAAGCAGACATGAAGTTGGAACCTCTGTCTGAAACCACCTCCTTAGGAAACCCTACCCTGGTGAAGACACCAATGAGGGCTTTGGCTACTGCAGGAGCTGTAGTAGTCCTAAGGGGAATAGCCTCAGGATACCTAGTGGCATGATCCACTACCACCAGTATGAATTTGTTCCCTGAGGCTGTGGGAGGTTCCAATGGACCCACTATGTCCACACCTACCCTTTCAAAGGGAACCCCCACCACAGGTAGTGGTATCAGGGGGCCTTTGGATGGCCACCTGTCTTGCCACTGGCTTGACAGGTAACACAGGAGCTGACAAACTCCTTCACCTTTTGGTGCATCTGGGGCCAGTAAAAGTGGCTAACTAGCCTTTCCCAAGTTTTGGTTTGGCCCAGATGTCCAGCTAGGGGATGTCATGAGCCAAAGTTAGGAGGAACTCCCTGTACTTCTGGGGCACTACCACTCTCCTGGTGGTTCCAGGGTTGGGGTCTTTTGCCTCAGTGTACAGTAATCCCTCTTCCCAATAGACTCTGTGGGTACCACTGACATCTCCCTTGGCTTCTGAAACAGCTTGCTGCCTCAGGCTTTCAAGAGTGGGACAGTCTTGCTGTCCCTGGCACAGCTCTTCCCTAGAGGGTCCCCCTGGGCCCAAGAGTTCAACCTGGTAAGGGTCAAGCTCTAGGGGCTCAGTTCCCTCTGGGGCTTCCAGGTTCTCTCCCTGAGGAGAGGGGTCCTGCTCTTGTGACTGTGTAGAAGCTGGTCCGCCAGTCTTCTTTCCTTTTCTCTTGGTAGGCTGGGCCATCATTTCAGGCTCCAACACTATTTCTTCACCCTGCCTTTTGCTCTGTGCTCTTGTTTTTACACACACCAATTCAGGGATGCCCAGCATGGCTGCATGGGCCTTTAGCTCCACCTCTGCCCAGGCTGAGGTTTCCAGATCATTTCCTAGCAGACATGCAGCTGGTAACTTCGGAGAGACCACTACCTGCTTCAGGCCAGTAACCCCCCCAGCCTAATGTCACCATGGCCATGGGATGACTAGTGGTGACACTGTCAGCATTGGTGACTGGGTAAGTTTTCCCAATCAAGTATTGCTCAGGGGAAACCAGTGTGTCCCTCACCATAGTGACACTGGCACCTGTATCCCTCAGAGCCTCTACTCTAGTTCCATTCACCCAGGGGTATTGCAAATACTTCTTTAAGTTGGGTGGCCACACAGCTACAGTGGCAAATTCCACTTCCCCTAGGGAGACCAGACTTGCCTCAGTGGGTTCCCAGATTTGCTCAGGGTACACTTCTGATCCCATCTGTAAACTTGCTGCCCCAGGAGTAGCTGTACTGGGTGCCTTAGGGGCTTTGTTGTGGGGGCAAGTTTTGTCTACAGTGAGGTGTCCTGACTTCTTACAGTTATTACACCAGGCCTTCAAGGGATCAAAGTTCTTCCCCCTATAGGGTTGAGGCACATAGGGAGTAGTTTGGGACCCACCCCCTGAACAGGTTTTTGGGGCCCTTTGGAAGACTCAGACTTTTTATCTTGGGGATTCTCACCACCTTTCCCCTGGGGGGTTTGGTGACCACCTTCTTTTGGTCACCCCCAGTGGTTGTCCTTGTCACCCTAGTCTTGACCCAGTGGTCTGCCTTCTTTCCCAATTCTTGGGGAGAAATTAGACCTAGGTCTACCAAATGCTGATGCAACTTTTCATTTGTGCAATTACTTAGTATGTGTTCCTTCATAAACAAATTGTAAAGTCCAGAAAAATCATGCACATTATGTCCAGCTAACCAGCCATCCAGTGTCTTTACTGAGTAGTCCACGAAGTCAATCCAGGACTGGGTCTGGGTTTTGTGAGCCCCCTGAATCTAATTCTATACTCCTCAGTAGTGAGCCCAAATCCCTCAATCAGAGTACTCTTCATGAGGTCATAGGACCCTGCATCTGGCCCAGAGAGGGTCAGAAGCCTGTCTCTGCAGTTACCAGAGAACAGTTCCCACAGGAGTGCCCCCCACAGAGGTTTCTTTACTCTTCTTATTTCACAAGCCCTCTCAAAGGCTGTGAACCATTTGGTGATGTCATCACCTTCCTCAAACTTAGGGACAATCCCTTTGGGGATTTTAGGTTCAGAAGTTTCCTCCCTATCCTTATTTTTAGTATTGCTGCCACCATTGATGGGTGCTAAACCCATCTCCTGTCTTTCCTTCTCTAGAGCCAGGAGTCTGGTCTCTAGGTCCAGTCGTTTGGCCAACCTGGCTAACAAGTTGTCCTCCTCACTGAGGGTATCCTCAGTGTCCTCTCTGGGACCAGGACCACCTAGGTGGCCCTTAGGTCCCCAGAGGTCTATTCTTGGAGTTAAGGGTGCAGGGACCCTATCTTCCCTAGGAAGTGATGGAGGTGGGTTACCATCCCCATCCTCCTCATTCCTTTCCTCCTCTGTTGGGTCATCACCATGCTCAGAGGGGTGGGCTTTAGCATACTCAGCCAGGAGCTCCTGGAGCCCTTGTTTGGTTGGATGCTGGCCCATTGGTATATCTTTAAGTTTGCATAAGGACCTTATCTCTTTGAAAGACAAATGAAGATAAGGGGTGAGGTCGAGCTCCTCAACCAGTTCCTGTATGTCATTATTATCTTCACTAGTAGCTGGGTTCTTGTCTTGAGACATTTTTTTAAAAAAATTCTAACCCCTCTAACCTTGGCTATAGTGACTTTTTATTTTCTAAGATGCTACAGGGACTTAAGCAAGGCCCTAACAAGACTTTTAGTAATTTGGTAAAAAAAAATGCCAATTAAAAAAATCAGAATTCTAAAGGCAATTTAAGAGTTCTGTCGTGTGATCAGATGGTAACCAAGTAGTCCAACAAATGCAAGTTTGTATCCCACCGCTGATCCACCAATGTAGGAAAGTGGCTCTGTATATACTGTACCCAAGTAAGGTTCAGGGTGTACAGAGTCCACAGTCCCCCAGAGGGTTGACAGAGGCTAAAGTTAGATATAACCTTACTCTCCAAAGTGGTAGCTTGGTCGAGCAGTAAGGCAGTATCAGAGGACAGTGTAAAGCATTTGTTGTACACACTCAGTCAGCAAATGAAGCCACACACTCAAGAACTGAACTCTAGGCCAATGGTTTGTATATAAAAAAATATATGCTTGTTTTATTTTAGAACCAACAATAGGGTCAAAATATACTTTCTCAGTATGAGATGCTTTGGTTATTCACCTTACAGATAGGCAATAGACTTTTTATATAGTGGTAATCACAGTTGGTGCAAGAGGCAACACAGGGTCAAATTCAATGCAACATTGAGCTCAATGGAAAATTATGCTTAATTACAATTGATTACTTTGCAGAGCACTTTTCTAACCACAGGACTGGATCCTGGATTCAGTCCTGGGACACTTCCTGTAAACAGGTAAGAAAAAGCGTTTTGGTTATTGTAGTGATTTTTGAAGAATATTACTATATTTCAAAAGCTGACACTTAGAAACTTTTCTGGATAAAATTACCAATGTTATCCTATGAAAGGAAATACAGTGTGCAAGCAAAGTATGTTTACGTTACTTTTGTAATCCAGTGCTGGACTCCTAGGTTCAGCACTGGGACATTTACTTACAACAGGTAAGTAATTACGTTTTTGTAGTTTGTTCGATTTTTAAAGAATATTTGTAAAATACAGAAATCGACACTTAGAAGAAATTTCACAGAAAACCAGTCAATGGATCCCTATGAAGGAAAAGTGAGTTAACGGTAAGTAACGTTGCGATTACTTTTTAGGGCCAGTGTTGGGCACTCGGGTCCAGCACTGAGGCCCCTCCTAATACTAGGTGAGTATTTTCGTTTTCGTGACTCGGTTGATTTTTGGTGAATATTCTAAAGTTTCAGAACTCCACACTTAGAAGAAATTTCGCAGAAAATCAGTCAATGGAACCCTATGGAAGAAAAGTGAGTTATCGGATTTCGGGTAAGTACTTGACTGGCAGGGTTAAGGTTCTGGGTAAGACTCAGGGGTCCCCAGGATCAGGTAAGTACAGTTTTTACACCCTCAGCGGCACAGGGGCGGCCGGGTGCAGAGTGAGAAGGCCCAATGTTATCCTATGGCAGGCGGGGGGCCCCGGGTTGGTGGCTGCTGGCAAGCAGGCCACGCGACTGTGGGAGCTGGGCTCCTGGTCACTTGCTCAGGGCAAGTAGGGAAGTAGGTTAGGATAGAGGTTGCACTTCCAGGGGCACTCGGGCGGCTGGGTGCAGGGTGCTTTGAGCCGTCGGGCGCTCAATGTTAAACAATAGAGGTCGTGAAAGGTGAAGAAAGGCTGCAGGCTCGGGGACGGTGATTCTTCAGGGACGACCAACACTTCAGGAGGTAAGTTGGGGTCTTGGAGGATAGGTAGACACCCAGGAGTTGGGCACAGGGGGCCGTGGGGCGCCGGGTGCAGGGGTGTCTTTGAGGTCGGGAAATCTTACCCCCTGCTGGTCGCGGTTGGAGGGGTCCCTTGTCCTGAGGCTGCAGGCGTCGTCTGGGTCGTCGAGGAGGGTCCTTGGCCACTGGATTCCAGGTCAGAATCGCCGGGGGTCGTCCTCGAGGTCTTTGGTCACTCAGGCACAGGCTGGACTCGGCGGGTGCAGAGTGTGCAGGTTTCGCGGCTCCGTGCCAGGGCCGGGTCTTTGGTAGGTTTTCTTTTGAGCAGTACCACTGCTCGTGGGAGTCCCTGGGTCGAAGGCTGTAGCACAGAAGTCAGGTCCTCCGGGGTTTGTGAGGTTGCTGAGGCCGGGATTCCGCAGGAGCAGGTTCAGAGGTCGACAGGCCGGTAGGGCTGGGGCCAAGTCAGTTGTTGTCGCCTCCTTTTTAGCAGCTGCACGGCTGGTCTTCTTGCTTCGTCTTCTCTTCTTGTTTTCGGATTTGGGAACTGCGGAAGGAAGGTTCAGGGAGCCCCTAAATACTAAATTTAGGGGTGGTTACAGGTAGGTAAGGGCAGGGACCAATGGGTCCCTTCCCTGGGGTGGGTACACCCCTATTCTGTTCCTCTCCAGTGGGAGGGGGACAGGAGCCTGTCCCTGGTTGGCCAGGTCCCCCATCCTCAAGATGGCGGGGACTCGAAGTTTGTGCTTCACCTCGCCTCCCCCACCTTAGGGGTGGAGTTGGCAGAGGTGGGCACAACCCATTTCCTGCTTCTGGTTTTCCCGCCGGTTCTCCCGCCAGGAGTGGGGGTAGAACCAGTGGGGACCAGTTTGCTGGAAGCAGCAAATGGTCTGGGGAAACTCCAAAGGCGGCAGGCCTTTGAAGCTCCCCTGCCCATCCTGGGGAGGAGGCTTTGGCACCTCGTCCCGGGATGTGCATTGTTTCAGGCCCCTGAGAGCAGAGGCTCTCGACCCAGGGGTCCAGAAACATGTCTGGTGGTGGCAGCCTGGGCAGCCACTCAGTCCGGACACTGGAGGTCGGGTTGGTTTCAGGGGGCATCTCTAAGATGCCCTCTGGAGTGCGTTTTACATTAAATCCCACACTGGCATCAGTGGGGGTTTAATGTGCTGAGAAGTTTGATACCAAACTTCTTAGTCTTCAGTGGGGCCATTATGGTGCTGTGGAGTTCGTAATGACAGACTCCCAGCACCATATACTCTTAATGGCAGCACTGCACTTACAATGCCCAAGAATGGACTTGGGCACTGTAGGGGCACAGGGCTCATGCCTCTATGCCCTCACCACTGGCATAGTGCACCCAGCTAGAGGGGTGGCTGACCTAGGCCAGGGCAGTGGCTTGTAGGCATGGCACACAGGGATGTGAGCCATGTCGACTCTTCACTTTTGTTCTGCACCAAGACACGCAGCCTGCAAAGGCAGTGTGTGTGTGTAAAGGTGCAGGGTCCCTAAGGGTGGCACAACAAGTGCTGCAGCCCTTAGGGGCCTTCCCTGGTCACAGTGCCCTGGGTACCCATGGTACCATTTACCAGGGGCTGACCTGTGGCCAGGGATGTCAATTGGGTGTAGGTATCAATGCAATTTTAGGGAAGGAACACAGGCCCTGGGTACCTGGTTGGCAGGAGCCCAGGGCACACTCAGTCAAAGTACATCAGCCATTCAGCAAAAAGTGGGGGCATACCATGTAAGAAAGATGGCACTTTCTCACATCATTACTATCCTCTTCAGAATGAGAGGCTTCCTTAGATTTTAATTTCAGAACCCAGATGAGTAGTTTTCCCTCTCTATCCTTTACTGTTTTTGAGGTAAAAGTGTAGCAAATTTTGCAGTCTTGCCTTATGCTCTGGATGTAAGCAGTAGAAGCACTCCTTGTGAGGATGATCCGAGTGCAGCCTCTTTTTGCCACATATTCCATATGGCCTACAAAGTCGTTTTCTTGCTGGTTCTTTCATGGTTTTTAGTCAGAAGCTGTTAGTAACAGGTTTCAAGATGTTTCTGAGGTAATGTGTTAAAATACAGGAATTTGAAGCAAACTGATTGAAACTCAGGGACATTCCCTTCACATGACGTGCAGAAGAAAATATGAGGGAGTGTAGCCTCTGTAGAGAGAGTTCTTTAGGGTGCTATCGCCCAATTCGCTGAACTTTGGTTCTTAATAAATGATGTGGATAAGTTAGTAAAGTGAAAGTTTTAGCTATAATGTGCTATGTGCATCATTGAATACTGCTTCCTATGGTGCCATGGGACTCCAACTTCGACAACGGGGAATGATTCAAGCCTGTGAATCTATGAAAGATCCAATACTGGAGAATAAACCTTTTCACATGCTTTAAAACCTACTTGCATAATAAAACTAAGTCGCCTGCAAAAAAAAAAGCCTTGGAGTCCACAAGGACTAGGAAACTAATGTTTAGAAGTGAGACAAGCTAAGTTGATCATATTCAATGTCTCCGTTACTACATATCTAAAATGCTACTTCACAAACTAAAGCAGCCTTGAAGCTTGCAAAAGCCTGATATATATAATAAAATGCCAAAATGCTAATTTTAGCTAAGATGACCAGCTAGAAAGCTGACCAGTGCATCGCATTTTGCTCCATATTAAAACTCTAATTCATTTGTAAATTTAGATTTGAGGTACAAATATCACAAAGATGATTTCAAACTAGCTCTCCGAAGCTCTTTCATCTTACAATAGTTGAAATTAGATTTCACTAGTCCAAGTCCTCCTGGAGAACAAAGGGCCTTTTGATGAGGCTACCCCACTGGAGAATGTCTGGCAGGAAAGCAGGGGAAAGTTAAATACAGAAATATTAACCTACACTTTTCTGAGGAAGGTGAAGGAAGAGATCATTCCAAATGGCCACACAAATCTCACACAGATTTTTTTTATTTACTGGAAAGGCAAGAAATAGTGTGAACTTGCTTTTGAAGCTGCCCTTTCCACAAGTAGGCCAGCTCATCTTATGTAGGAGGTTATCAGAGGACTATGGCCAGTTAGAGTAGGTTCTCATCTGATGGGGGAAGGAAGATTATCTACTTTTAATAGACAAGTCCAACGATTGGCTTTGGCAGATGAGATAGCCTTCTGCTCTGTTGGAAAACCTTTAGAGTTTCTGAGATTATGTTAGGCATAAGTTAAAAGGATTGCTGAATAGAAAGATGGGGCACAGCATTGAAATGAAGTGCAGACACATTTGGGGCCCTATATCAACATCGGCTTAGTTAGTCCTATTTCTTGGTCTCCCATCACATGGAACTCGGAACACTGTCTGGAACTTGGAGAAGAAAAGTTGACTAGGTCTACTTGCTTGCTTGCCTGAGAAAGGACAGAGATCTTGGATCTTCCTTCCTCTTGAAACTAGAGCTCTAAAATTGCTCTCAAAGAACCAAGAATTAGAACTCTGAAGACCACATGGAAATCAAGAGAGAGAAGGGCACCTTGGAAGATGTAACAACTGACCACTGGAACTTGACAGTAGCTTGTGCTCTTGCATGATTGAAGGGGTGAGCCTGTTCCCTACTGCTATCAGTGCCATGGTACCCTCAAGCTGTTCCTGGTAGGCAGGGAGCGTTAGAAGTAATCAGGAAGAACATATCCAGTTTTTAGTTAAGGTGATACTGGACCTTTAGCTGCTGTTGTGAAGCTGCTGGCGACAGAGGTTTCTTTTCCTTGAATCCGTGTCCTCAGTCTTCTAGGACAGATCTTCACCTCAAAGTTTAGAAACAGAACTGAACAGACTATTTTGCTACACATTCTAAATGTTATGTTAAAACGGATGCATAAAGCGCGTAGCTACTCAAAACGGTGTCCCGGCACTGTCAGGGCAGTAAGGGCAAAGATAAGAGCGCACAGGCAGTCTATTGAACAAAGAGTCAGGTTTTAAGCATTTTCCTGAACAGTCCTTCATCCTCAATGAGCCTCAGTTCTAAAGGAAGATTGTTCCAGCCCACTGGCCGCAAAAGAGAGAAAGTCCGCCCGCCGGCTTTTCCGAGGACCCTTGGAATCATGGCCAAGTGATATTAAAGGAGCGCAGTTTTATTAAAGGGCTGTATTAGGAAATCCTAGAGGACAAATAGTCTGGTTCAGAGTGGTGAAGCACTCTGTGCACCAGAAGAAAAGTCTTAAAAAGAATACGCTTGTGTACAGGAAGCCAGTGCAAATTTCGCAAATGTGGAGAAATGTGCTCCCTTCTAGATAGACTAAGAACGAGCCTAGCGGCAGCATTTTGTACTTTTTGAAGTTTACTCACAAGATATTGCAGCAAATCTACATAAAAAGGCATTGGCATAGTCCAGCCTGGAAATGACCAATGCCAAGACCACTGTAATCCTTTTTGGGACCGACAGGAAGTGCAGGAATTTCTTGAACATGCGTAGCATGCCGAAACATTTGCCTACCACAGAATGAACTGGATTATGGATGGACAACTTATTTCCAAATTTCGCACCCAGGTTATTGACGGTTTAGACTTGCCTATTGGGTGGAGGTGCCCCATCTGGCCAGTGCATTTCCAACTTGAGATCAAAATTATTACCCACCCTAAGCACCTCAGTCTTCTCGGTGTTGCACTTCAGTTGGAAAAAGCTCATCCAGTGGAAAACGGCTGAGAGGAATGGTTTAATAGCATCTTGTTCAACTAGAACCCCTTGTCAAAGGAGAAAACAATCTGGGTATCGTCTGCATAAGAGATTATTTTTGCCCAAAACGAATTCAAGGAGTCATGTAAATATTAAATAATGTGGGGCTAATAGCCAACCCCGGATGGACCCCGACTGAGACATTTTGGCTACCAGAGGAACAGGGAGGTATTCTTGCCTCCTATCCTCTAGGAAGATTTGAACCACTTCCAAGCCTTGTCTCTGGTGCCAATCTCCTGAAGTCGGTTGAGCAGCCTGGCATGCGGGGCCATGTTGAATGCTGCTGACAGGTCTAGCAGTACCACGACTGCCCTACCGCCAGTATTGATGGTGCTTTTAATTAGTTCAGAGACTACCAGGATGGCCGTCTCTGTGCTGCACCTTGGCGCCTAAAGCCAGATTGGCTGGGATGTAATAGTCAATATACTTTGAGAGCTGACAATTTTCCAGAAACGTGGATGGCACAGGCAAAAGGGAAACAGGCCTGTAGTAGCCTGGAATGTCTGGGTTTGTACTTGGCTTTTTTTTATTTTATTAAAGCTGTAAACTCTTAGCCTGCTTCTACCTGGACGGAGCTGTAGCCAGGGAGTAATTTAGGAGGGCCATCATAATGGGGTTAATAACATCTACTCTCAAAGCCAAGAGGAAAGGGGGTCAGAGATCAGAAGGTGAGCAGGACTTAGAATTAAGGATAGCCCTTCCAGAGTCTTCAATAGAAATCTCATTGAATTCGGTCATCAAACAGGACACAGAATTAGGGGGTTGAGTTGATCCAAGAACCTCAACATCCAAAGTCAAGGATATTGTAAGACTATTCTGGATCTCCTGTATTTTGCTCTGAAAAAATAAGGCCAAATCTTTGCACCATTTGGCCGAAGAAGTCTTGCTTCTGCCAATCTAGTGGACTCTAGCGAAAGGGTTAAGGAGCCGCGTTTAGTGATTAACAGTCTTCCTGCGGATTTCCGGATGATGGGATAGAATTTCCTTCTTTACACTTGGATTGTGGAGGTCGCATTTGGAGTACTTTATGTAAAATTAATGTATACAACTAAGTTACAACATGATATAGTTAATCTCGGACAGTGTTCTTGGAACCGTGACGAAACTTCAGATCATATTATTTCTAATGAAAATGAAGTGCACTATGACTATAATAAGCACAGGGAATTGAAGGATACTAATATTCTGCATGCTTTATTTTTGCTGCTTTAACAGGGGCTTCCATGAGAGTGCCCGGTATTCTCTTCCCCCGTGATGCAAGGCAGGTGGTATGTTATGGTATGTACTATTCAAGGTGATTATTTGTTTGTAATGAATCACAATAGGATGTGGCAGAAGTAGACGCCTTAGCAGGACTCCTATACATTATCTCATTTACAGAGAGGCATCATAACCTACATAGTTCGGGTGATCTCGCTTGGAGGTTGGAACAGATTTATCTTGTTTTACAGGTACTGAGTAAGAAAACAAGTTACTTACCTGTAACTACAGTTATCCAGTATTGGTATCTTTCATAGATTCACATGCCTGAATCATTCCCCGTCGCCGAGATGGGAGTCCCACGGTAAAATACAAAAGTAGTGCCATAAGTAATAAATAGGCCAAAAGAGGCCAAAGGCTATATCTTAGTAGCCTATCTACGTCCTTATAGGAAAAGGACCAAAAGTCAGCTCCAACCAATCAGCACCCTCTAGAACATTCCCAACAGAAGCAGTTCTCCTCAGATTTTCCAAGCACAAGTGGGAAGTAAATATCCCTAAAATCACTGAGAACTGGTTCCACGGGGAGGAGGGTGGGTGCATGTGAATCTATGAAAGATACCAATACTGGATAACTGTAGTTACAGGTAAGTAACTTGTTTTCTTATCCAGTATTGGGGTATCTTTCATAGATTCACATGCCTGAATCAGAATAGCAAGCAGTACCGAAATTGTACTGTCGTTTGCGGATGGTGGGAGACTTACCATTTAACACTCCAAATATAAATCCACCATTTTGAAATATTGCAATGACAAAGCATAAAAGCAATAACCATACAGTGGATATAAGAAACATAAATTGAGAAACATAAGAGCAGGGACATTGTAATCAGTGCAACAGTAAAGAAAACTGATAATAGACAAGCGTTAAAGAAATGTAAAGAATCTGACCATATTGAAAGATGGCGTAGCACAGCTTGTCCAAACGCTGCATCCTCCTTTTGTGCAGATTGGAGGCAGTAGTGTCTTGTGAACGTGTGGACATTCTTCCATGTCGCAGCATGGCATATCTTGTCCAATGTAACTCCAGCAAACAAAGCTGTAGATGCCGCAACAGTTCTGGTGGAATGTGCTTTAGCTTTCACCCTGAGAGGTTTGTTTGCTTTTTCGTGGCAGAAGTGAATAGCCGATGCGACCCATCTGGCTATTGTTCCTTGTTTCCCTTGACCATAGGCCACTAACAGTTGATCCGTTTTTCTAATATCCTTTGTCCTCTGAAGATAAAACTTCAAACATCGTTTTACATCTAACGAATGTAATGTCCTCTCAGCTGGAGTAGATGGATCCGGGAAGAAAGTTTGCAATATAACAGGTTCGTTCAAGTGAAATTGTGTGGGTACTTTTGGAATGAACTTAGGATTCGTCCGCAGGATCACATAGTTCTGTGTAAAACGCAAGAATGGTTCTTTGATCGTAAAAGCCTGAATCTCACTAACCTTCCTTGCAGAGGTGAGAGCCAGTAAGATATTTGAGATCTGATTTATGGATCGGTTCAAATGGTTGTCTCATCAGTTGTGCTAACACCACATTGAGCTCCCACTCCGGAGGTGGCGAAAGCAAAGGAGGGAAAGTGCGAAAAAGTCCCTTCATGAATTTTTTTACAAGAGAAGACGAACATAAAGAAGGAAGCTGCGGGGATTTCCTGTATCTGGAAATAGCAGCCAGGTGAACCTTGTCTGACGAGAAAGGGAGTCCAGACTTGGCCAGTGAGAGTAAGTAAGGTAAAATCTGTTCAGCAGGAGCTTGGACTGGATGAACTTTATTGTTTTCACACCAACAACAAAATCTTTTCCATTTTAAACGATACGTCTTGATAGTGCTTTCAGCACGAGATTTAGACAGTATGTCTCGACAGTCCTGTGAAATACTGAGATCCTTGAACTCTAGGAATTCAGGAGCCATGCGTGCAAGTGCAGGGATTGCGGATCCGGATGGACTACCTGACCACTGTTCCGTGATAACATGGTCGGTATCGGATGCAGGCGAATGGGTTTGTCTTGTGACAACAGCAGAATCTCCTGGAACCAATACTGTCTGGGCCAACGGGGTGCAATCAGAATTAGGCGGCAGCCTTCCAGTTTCAATTTCTTGAGCACTCTGGGGATTAATGGAATGGGGGGAAAAGCGTAGGCATAGATCCCGGACCATCTCATTGAAAGGGCATTTCCCCTTGACCCCGGTTGAGGGAACCTGCTGGCGTAATATCGGCATTTCTTGTTCTCCTGTGACGCAAACAGATCTAGAGCTGGTTTGCCCCATGTCTGAAAGATCTTGTTCACTTGAGTTTGTTCTAACTCCCACTCGTGGCAGCCGGATAGAGATCTGCTTAGCGAGTCCACTAGTGTATTGGGTAGACCCTTGACATGCTCGGCCTTCAAGGTTATTCCGTGAAATGTTGTCCATTCCCATAATTCTTGCGCTTCCTGGGAAAGCGTTATGGACCTTGTTCCTCCTTGTTTGTTTATGTAGTACATGCTGGTCGTATTGTCGGTACGGACCAGCACTGAGGAACCTGCTATCCTTGGAAGGAAAGCCTGCAGAGACAAGAAAATGGCCCGAAGCTCTAGACTGTTGATGTGCTGCTGTTTCTGTGACTGAGACCATCTTCCCTGGATCTGTAAATCCTGCAGATGACCTCCCCATCCTTCCATGGAAGCGTCTGTCATTAATACGAAATCCGGGATGTCTTGCAGAAAAGAGAGACCTTGGGCAAGATTTGCTGCTTGAGACCACCAAAGGAGTGCGTCCACCATACGTGTGGTTATTTGGATAACATCCTCGAAAGAACCCAATGCCTGTTGCCATTGTTTCTGCAATTCCTCTTTAAGAGGTCTCATTTTGAGCCGCGCTAAAGGGATCAAGTTGATCGCTGAGGAGCACATTCCTAGGAGCGACTTGAATGTTCGAACTGAAACCGACGCTCTTTTTGAAATTGTTGTCGCTAATTTTTGAAGGCGCACTTGACGATCTTGAGACAAGAATGCTTTGCACTGGACAGTGTCCAGGGATGCTCTGAGGAATAGAATGTTCTGAGTTGGAATTAAATTTGATTTGCCCTTGTTCAAAGTGAGCCCTAGTGAATCGAACAGACAGACAGATTGTTGTAGCAACCTTGGCTTCTTGCTTCGACGGAGCTTTGAGCAGCCAATTGTCGAGGTATGGGAAAACTTGGATCCCCCGGGATCGTAAAGTCGCTGCTACCGGTGCTAAGCACTTGGTGAAAATCTGTGGCGCCGATTTTAGGCCAAACAGGAGTACCTTGTATTGATAGTGGATGCCAGCCACTGTGAATCGCAGATATTTTCGATGTTTTGGATGGATAGGGATATGAAAGTATGTGTCTTCCATGTCTAGAGAAGTCATGAAATCCCCTTCGTTTAAGCAACCCAGAATATCGGAAAGTGTTACCATCCGGAATGTTTGCTTTTTGAGAAATTTGTTGAGATTGCGGAGATCCAGAATCGGTCGCCATTCTCCTGACTTCTTTTTTATTAGGAAGAAACGAGAGTAGAAACCTGTTCCTCTCTGCTTGGATGGTACTTCTTCTATTGCTTCCTTGAGGAGCATGATCAAGACTTCTTTGCGCAATAAGTGAAGACGAGGGGGACTCTTGGGCGGGGTGGTAGGTGGTATTTGGAGAAATTCTAGTGTATGACCCTTGGTGACGAGGTCCAGCACCCTGCGGTCTGAAGTGATCTCGTGCCACCGCTGTGCATAACCAGAAATTTTCGCACACACGGGTAGGGGGGTAAGGATGACTGGCACCCTGAAAAGCTCATTGCTTTCTGGCAGAATCATGGCCTTGTTGTTGTGTTCGCTTCCGGCCACCCTGGCGAGAGAAACCAGCCGTCGATGACTGACGGTAAGAGGATTGATTGTACGACTGTCGGTATTGAGGTTGGTATTGTCGATACTGCTGATTCGACTGATAGCCGCCCCGATATGTAGAGAATCCTCGCCCTCTGGCTCCTCTGAAAGGTATGCGTCTATATTGTAGAGCACCTAAAGATTTTGCGGTGTCGGTCATTTTTGATTGCCTAAAAGGCATCATCTATATGTTTCCCGAACAGTGAATCCCCATCATAGGCCATGTCCAGTATCTTCTTCTGAACTTCGGGTCTAAAGGTAGTCGCTATAAGCCAACCTTGGCGCCGAAGAACAGCTGCCCCACCTAACTGCCGAAAGCTTGTGTTGGCGATGTCTAATGCGCAGTCAATTGTTTCGGAAGCAGCTCGCTCACCTTCTAACAAGATCTTCCGTGCCTCCTCTCTTTGATCCTCTGGGATAAGATATATGAATCCCGCCATATCTGACCACATTTGGCGGTCATAACGGCCAATGATGGCCAAGGCATTAGCAGCCCTAATTGAAGCTGCAGCCATAGATGAGAATTTTTTCCCTAAAAGATCCATACGACGTCCCTCCTTGTCTGGAGGAGTGGTAATTGGTGTTGCAGGGCTTTTAGAACGCCGTTGTGCAGCCTGAGATATTACCGAATCTGGCCTCAGATGACCTATGAGGCAAGATGGACTGTTCTCTGGAGCGCGGTATTTCTTCTCTATTCGAGGCAACACCGCAGTTATGAATGCAGGCGTCTTCATGATTTTCACGCCCTCTTGCCAGATCTAATCAATGATGGGAATAGAGCGAATGACCTTCCTGGTATCCTCCTTGAAGTCATGTAAAAAACAGTCTGTTTGTTTGACCGTAATAGGGAGCTGAAACCTAGTAGCTGCTCTTTGCATTAAATTATGAAATCCTCCGATGTCCTCGGGAGGAGGATCAGAGGGCAAATGCGGAGGCGGAGATGGGGTCTCGATGATATAATCGTCCCATGGATCTGGAGCATCTGCCTGTTTAGGCAATTCGCCTTCCTCAGCCTCCTCATCCGAGGAGGAAGTGTCTTGAAGTTCATTGGCAGGTGGATCTTGAGCAGGAGCAGGAGTACTAGGTCGAGTAGGCTCTGGTACTGTAACAGGAACCTCTACTTGTGAAATTGGGTTCTCTATCGGAATCTGCTGCGGAGGAAATCTCAGACGATAATCCGCCAACATAGCCTGTAGGTCTTGTATAAGTGCTGGAGGAAAATGAGACGTTTCCCTCTGACGAGATTCCTGCCTGTGATGAAACTGGTATGTATGCCGCGGAGCCATATATTGCCCATGGTAGTAATGCTCCTCTTGGTAATCATCCTCGTCAGTGTCTTGACATTTAACATTAAGCTCCGATGGACTATGAGCCACTCTTTATGGGTCTTCCTCCTCTTCCTCATCATAATCCTCGTCCTCCATGAAACCTTCAAACAGATGGGAAGGTGGTAGCAGAGAAATTTTACTATAGTCCTGAAAAGGCCTTTGAATTGTCTTTATCTGATAAACTCTCGTCGACTGGGGCGTCGACGGTGCAGAAATATGAATGGTAGGAATGTCTCTCGCCAACGGTCCTGTCGTCGACGGTGGTAAAATCAGAGGCACATTCATAGATGGTACCGTCGACGGTGTGGTCGTCGATGCCTCTCCTGTCGACGGTGTCGTCGACGACGGTGCAGTTGGAATCTTCGTCGACGGCTTCTTCATCGACGGTGCGTTGTCGACAGGTTTTAACGATGGCCTCGTCGAAATAGAAATTCTCGTTGACGAGATAGGTGATAAAATAGCCGTCGTCGAAATAGTCGCCGTCGACGATGGCATCGACGACCTAACACATACCGTCGACGATGTGGTAAAAGTCGTCGTCGACACTGATTTTTTGTGCTTTTTACTCACAGTTTCTGAAGAGGATGATCTTGGACGCTCTGAGTGGAGTAGAAGGCGGAGATGATGCTGGCTCAGAGGAGTGTTTAGAACTCCTCTCTTTGTGAAGAGATTTTTCCTGGGAAGTTTTCAGATGTTTTCTTCCCTCACCTGAGGAGCCTTCTTGAGACCTAGCCCTCTTGCTAGATGTGGAAGCTCGGTCCTCTTCCTCAGCCGAAGAAGGACGCTCTTTAGATTTGAGCCACAAAAGTAATCTTGCCTCTGTCCCTCAGAGTCTTGCTGGGAAAGGTACAGCAGATTTTACAATCTTTAGCCTCATGTTTGGGGTAGAGCCAATAAAGAATCTTTATGAAGATCATCAACATGGACCCTCTTCCTCCCACATGTCCTGCAGGAGCGGAAGAGGCCCTTCTTGTCAGACATACTTGCTTGAAGAGCTGAAGAGAAGAAAACTGAGTAGCACTCAGGGAGACTCCCTTCCACACGACGTGCAGTGAAAATCTGAGGAGAACTGCTTCTGTTGGGAATGTTCTAGAGGGTGCTGATAGCTGAATGGTTGGAGCTGACTTTTGGTCCTTTTCCTATAAGGACGTAGATAGGCTACTAAGATATAGCCTTTGGCCTCTTTTGGCCTATTTATTACTTATGGCACTACTTTTGTATTTTACCGTGGGACTCCCATCTCGGCGACGGGGAATGATTCAGGCATGTGAATCTATGAAAGATGCCCCAATACTGGATAAAGGGTGGTTCATGAATTTCTTTTGCTTATCAAACCATCAAAAAGGATGTTTATTTTTTGGGAGATCTCCCTCCCACCTGTTCCCTTCCTTCCCTTGCTTGATCATCTCAATAGTCTGTGCTATTATAGCATACAGACTTGAGGCCATCGAGAGGTGGACCATTGTGAGCAACGTTCGGATCTTGAGGAAAAATCCAGCTGACACTCATAGTACTCTCTCTTTGAATGGTTTATTGGGGTCACAATCTTTTTGAGAGCCCTTTTATACAATGCTTTAGATTATATAGTTTTCGCCATTTTCTTGCAGCCCTCTTACATAGTTCTTTATCCAGCCTGAGCTCATCACAGAACCAGGGGCTCAAGACCCTACTTCTGCTAGATGAACAACCTGGGACAGGAGCCAAATTCTCCACTGTAGAGCACAGGCAATTGTCAACCTTCAGCGTGATAGAGTCAATGGAGCCTGAAAGAATCAGTTTGTTGTTTTCCAGGGCATGCTGCTTTGAGAGATCTTAGAGAAAGGTCTAGTAAAGCGCGAGGGAGCATGGGTCCCTGGACTGACATAAGGCAAGATAAAACAATTGAATTGGATCTAATAATGATCAGGCCAAGCCAGAGGAGTAGGGTCCACCACTGCTAAACTGAGATTAGAATAAAACAAATAGATAGTATGGTCCCCCCCGAATGAGTGGCGTAAATGTGTGACATTTACCTTTGGAAAAAATCGAACACTGCTTCTACAAGTGAGTATAACTGTGACATAAGGCATTTACCTACTAACTGAACTGACTATTCTCTAGGAGTGGAGGGGTTTCGTGTTAGTGCTAAAAACAGTGACTTTGAAGACGCAATGTAATAGATTTTGTTGTTTAAATCGCTACATATTTTTAACTAAATTGGTTAGTTTAACTATTTAATTTCTTTCCTTTAATGCTTTTTGTGTTCTGCTAAAATACTTTACATGGATTTTCTTTGAGAAGCGTGTCATTTGCTGCCACCCTTTCCAAGAGTAAACACTTTTTTCCTCATTGAGACTACTTTCCACCATTTGGGTTATTTGCTACGTGTTCATCCACTGTACTCCTGCCTTGATAATCCAGTTTCACACAACCAGTATTTGTTAAGATGGGTACACTCACTCTTCACATCTACCATCCTCCTTTCCTCATCTCACCCTACTACTCTGTCAAATACATTCTGCTCAACTCTCTCATGCCTCCAGACTGCAATCCCTGAGGCAGCATTATTGTTCAATAATTATTTTGATTTACTTTCATTTTCTTTTGACAACAGTCCAGTTATGACACCATCACCTACCCCTCTCTCTACACAGCATTCTTGCTTCTGCTGAGCATCACTCATCAGAATCAAACACCCTTGCTTCCAAAAGAGGTCTTTACCTGTTTTCTTTCACAATGTAAGTGGTCAGAAGTTGCAACAGTTGCCTGTTCTCCTGCACCACGTCCACGTGATCTGAATCTTTTGGGGGAGCTGTCGTCATGCGAGTGAGCCAGGCCTGAAGACGTGTCGGCTCCACACAGGCCAGCTGAGCAAGTGAGCCACACAGACGGAGGAGACTTGGATTCGGACTCTTTTCAGCTGTGGCCAAAATAAAGTCAAAAAGGAGTATCAGTATTACAACAGAAAGTTAATACATCAAAACTAACATGTAAGAACTAGCTCAAAAATGGTTACAACACATACCGCAAATAAACCGAACTTATTATTCAAACTAATTATCTGTACGATAAGCTCAGTGGCACTTTAGTAATATGTTATTTTCACTATCAGAAAATTATTTTGAAGTATTGGTAAATTTAAATCTTCAATTCCATGTGTGAATCTGACAAGTGTTCTGTCACCAGGCAATCATGTAGTGCTTCCTGATGCTGTTCAGATGATGTAGCAACATAAATACATACTATTCCACATTATGTTTCAGATTTCACATTCTATTAATGAGAAATCATGGCCAACAATTTTCCATTTTACTTTGTAATTTTGCTTAGAGTTTGATTTAAAAACAAGTTACTTACCTGTACACTGTGGTTCTCCAGTATTGATATCTTTTATAGATTCACATGCTTGAATCTTCCCCGTGGTCATGGTGGGAGTCCCACAGTAACTTAAGAAATGGCAGTAATAACATTACCATAGACCTCCATAGAACAGAAAAACTCAATTAAAACTTTTCAGCCTCATTTTAGAACATCCAAACTTCAGAGAATCACAGCTGAGACCTCAGAGTTCCCTTTCCCCACAGAGTCACCATACCTCAGATTTCGAGCACAAGTGTAAAGGTATACAAACTGAGGTAATTGGTGAGCCTAACCTGGGAGGAGGGAGGGTTGCATGTGAATCTATAAAAGATATCAATACTGGAGAACCACAGTGTACAGGTAACTTATTTTTTTCTCCAGTATTGAATCTTTTATAAATTCAAATGCTTGAATCCGACTAGTAAGTAGTAAAAACATAATAAGAGAAAAGAAACGGTGGCGGGAGGTGAACCATCCCACCATGACTCAAACTTGTAGCATCAGAAAATCAAGAAGAGAATAATCAGCATTCTAAATTACACACAGTTTATAGAGAACATAGCCGGCCAAAAGCTGCCTACCTTAAGCAAAGAGGCGTCCGAATGTAGCTTGTCCAACAGCGATATCTGTCTTTTTCCAACCATCAAGGCAGTAATGCTTAATGAATGTGTGAGCGTTCGCCCACGTTGCCGCCCTGCAAATGTCCGGGAGAGATGCTTCCACAAACAGGGCTGAGGTGGTCGCCACTTTCCTGGTAGAGTGAACTTGTGCTTTTGCAAGGAGCAGTCAACCAGCTTTTTCATGACCGAAGGAAATCGTGGAGATGACCAAACTTGCAATGCTGGCCCTTGTCAAGGCATGTCCTTTCCTGGGTGCCGAGAATGAGATTAGCTGAGTGGATTTACGGAATGACTCCGTTCTTTTCAGATAAAACTTTAAGCATCGTTTGATGTCCAGAGAGTGCAACGCCCTTTCCGCTGCAGAGTATGGATTCGGAAAGAACGTTGGTAAAACAATCAGCTCATTGAGGTGGTAAGTTAAAGGCACCTTCGGTATAAAAGAAGGGTTAGTGCGTAGGATAACTCTGTCTGGTAAAAACTGCAGATACGGTTCTTTTATGGTGAGAGCTTGGATTTCACTGATACGTCTAGCTGACGTAAGGGCCAAGAGAAAAGCCACTTTCCAGGAAAGGAACTTTAATTCTCATTTGTGTATTGGCTCAAAGGGAGGACGCATCAGTTGAGACAAAACGGTGTTTAATTGCAACAAAACTGTAGGAGGCTTAACAGGTGGGAAAACTCTAAAAAGCCCCTTCATAAATTCTTTGACGAGTCAGTTAGACCACACAGAAGTTTGATTTGAACGTCTTCTATATCTAGAAATTGCAGCAAGATGAACTCTTATGGAAGAGTGAGAAAGTCCTGATTTCGCGAAGTGCAAGAGATACGGCAGCACCTGCTCCAGTGATGAAGAGAATGGATGCAATGCTTGCGAGATACACGAAGTACATAACCTCTTCCATTTAGCTGTGTAACATTTCAACGTAGACGAAGCTTGAGATTTCTGAGGTATCTTAGTACACTCCTCGGAAAGCCTCAAATCCCCAAATTCAGCGTGGTGAGGAGCCAAGCTTACAAATGAAGAGAGGGAATTTGTGGATGAACCACTTGGCCCTGGTTCATGTAGAGAAGATCCTCCTTTGGAGGGAAGAGAATCGGGGCACACTCTGATAGGCGATGCAGCTCGGTGTACCAGAACTGTCTTACCCACCCCGGAGCGATGACAATGATCCGACAGGGCTCTTGCTTAATTTTTTGAAGTATTCGAGGAATGAGTGGAAATGGGGGAAATGCATAGGTGAACATCCCCGTCCAAGGAAACTGGAAGGCGTCTCCCCATGAATTTTGATGAGGATGTCTGCTTGCAAATAGAGGACACTTTGTTGAGGAACGTAGCGAATGTTGGGTAACCCCAGGATTGAAACACCTCCTTCAAATGTTGGTCTTTGAGCTCCCATTCGTGGCACTGTTTGGAGGCCCTGCTGAGAGAGTCTGCCATCTCGTTGTGAATCCCTGGCACATGCACCACTCGCACGGAGATGTGGTTGGCAAGGAGCTATTCCCATATCTGCTGAGCAAGAAGGGAAAGAGCCCGAGATCTCGTTCCGCCTTGCTTTCGGAGATAAAAAATTGTCGTAATGTTGTCCGTCCTGACGAGCACTGACGCATCTTTGATCCGAGGTAGGAAGGCCTTCAGACCTAAAAACACTGCCTGGAGTTCCAGAATGTTTATATGAGTCTCCGCTTCCTGTTTGGACCACTTGCCGTGAACCTGTAATTCCTGAAGGTGAGCCCCCACATCCGTCCAGACGCATCCGAGGTCATCACCAGCTGTGGTACAGAGTGAATGAAAGAAAGACCTTGCGACAGGTTGTCCTTGACCATCCACCAGGCCATGGCAGCCGTCATTGATGCAGCAATCCGAACCTTGTCGTTGAATGAGCCTTGAGACTGAACCCACTGCACATCGAACTGTTCCTGCAGCGGTCGCATGGGAAGTCGGCAATTGGGAATGAGCGAGATGCAAGAGGACATCATCCCCAGCATGGACTTGTACTGCCTCACAGAAGCGAACCTTCTTGATGAAAGAAGCTTTTGAGTATCCATAATGCACAATATTCTTTCCTGAGTGTGAAAGGCTTTGCCCAGATCTGTGTCAAAACGTGCACCCAGAAAGACCAACGATTTGGCCAGGATAATGGACAATTTTTCCAGATTGATGCGAAGACCTAGAGACTGGAAGAGAATCAGACAGGCTCTCGTTGAAATTTCTGCCGCTTGGAAAGACGGAGCCTTTATGAGCCAATCGTCCAGGTATGGGAACACCTGGTGACCTGAACGTCTTAAGAAGGCTGCTATCAGTGCCATGCACTTTGTGAACACCCCGAGAGCTGACTTTAAACCAAAAGGGAGCGCTTTGAATTGATAATGGCATCCTGCCACCTTGAATCAGAGAAATTTTCGATGTTGAGGGTGAATAGGAATATGAAAATAGGCGTCGAGGAGATCGAGAGACGTCAGAAAATCTCCTTTCTCCATTAGAAGAATCTCCTGAAGAGAGCGCGTCCTGAAAGATTGACTCTTTATAAACTTGTTCAGCATTCTGAGGTCCATGATCTGCCTCCATTTCCCATTTTTCTTTTTGATGAGAAAGAAGCAGGAATAAAACCCCCGGTTTTGCTGGTTGAGGGGTACCTCCTCTATGGCCTGCTTGAGGAAAAGCAAATTTATTTCCTTCTTGAGATCTGGAAGGTGACGGAGCAGAACTTTGCGCGGTGGAACATTTGGAGGATGCTGAATGAATTCTAGCGTGTGGCCATGTTGGAAAATGTCTAGAACCCATCTGTCTGAAGAAATGGAGTTCCATTTCTGAAAGGATGCGGAGAAGAAGTGATTGTGGTGTGGGTCTATGGTAGTAGGGGCCTGATGATCTTCATTGCCTCCTATTGGAGTCTTGGGACTTTCCAGCAGATTGCTGCCTCTTGTGTCCTGCGGTCTCGAATAAGTCTGAGCGGTGTTGGACTGAAAAGACCGGTTGTATGGCTGGTAGGTAGTCTGCGGATATAGCTGGTACCAATGCTGAAATTGCATCGGGGATAAGAATTGCCCCCGACCTCTAGCCCGAAAGGACTGAAAGCGGCGCTGTTGGAGATTGCCTAAGGCTTTGACTGTATCCGTGTCCTTCTTGATAGATTGTAACTCCTCGTCTATGTGCTTACCAAACAAGCACTCCCCATCAAAGGGCAAATCTAAAACCTTGGCCTGTACCTCAGGACGAAAGGTGGTTGCTTTTAACCATCACTGGCGGCGCAGGACCGCGGCTCCTGCCATCTGTCGAAATGCAGTGGATGAAACGTCCATAGCTATCTCAATGAGCTCTGAAGATGCTCTTTCTCCCTCCAAAAGAATAGCTCTTGCCTCTTTCTTTTTATCCTCTGGTAGATATGCGAAGAGAGTAGAGATGTCCGACCACATCTGCCTGTCATATCACCCCAAAATGTCCATGGCATTAGAAGCTCTAATGGAGGAAGCCGCCAAAGCCGATAACCTCTTCCCAATATTGTCGAGGCGACGACCCTCCTTGTCCGGTAGGGCAGTGCAGGGAGATGCTGGATTCTTGGCTCTTCTCTGTGCTGCTTGCATGATCACAGAGTCCGGCCTCAGGTGACCAATGAGGCACGCAGGCGAGTCATCTGGAACTTTATATTTTTTATCCAGTTTTGGAATAACCGCTGGAACGGAGGCAGGTGTCTTCATCAATTTTAGCCCTTCTTGCCATAGAAAGTCAATTATAGGAATTGCTCTCACTGAAAGTGGAGTGCCTGGTTTAAAATCATATAGAAAACATTCAGTCTGTTTGGTTGGCATTGGTAAATCAAAACGTTTGGAAGCCCGCTCCAGAAGATCATGGAATCCCCCGATATCTGCCGGATGGTTAGGAGATGGTGGCATAGGGGCTATGTAGTCATCCCATTCATCATGGGCATCTGTGTCTGTTTGTATCTCACCTTCTTTCGTCGGAGTATCCTCCGTGATGACTATAGGAGAAGGAAAGGTCGTCTACCTTGTGGATTTGGGAGTACTTTGGCCTGGAAGAATAGTGGGATCCTCTTGGGGAGGTAAAGGCCTCTGAGGAGCATTTGCGTCTGGAAAACGCTTGTAATAATCATTAAGCATGTAACGGAGATCAAACACCAGAGACATTGGAACGTTCATTGATGGTTCCCTGAACTGATTACGCTCCTCCTCTCAGTCATCATAAGGATAGCTTTCCTGGAAGGAATCTTGCCTCTGCATGACCAATGTGCCTCTTTCCTCAAATGAAAATTCTCCTGCCATATAAAAAGATGGATCAAAGCCCTCAATGTCCTCATCATCAGAATCTTGGCACTTGACCCTTTAACTGCGATGGACTGTATGCAGGGCCAAACATACCTTCATCCTCTGACTCTTGGAAGTTCAGAAGGCGAGCAGGAGGTAACGGAGATATCTTTGAGTAATCCTGGATTTGACTGTGCTGAAGGAGACTGATTCTTCCCTCCGTCGATAGTCCCGTCGACGGCACAACCGTCGATGCAATAGTGTGTGGTACCGTGGACAGCTTTCGTCTGCGGGTACTTCGTTGCCGGCGAAATTCTTGACTGTGACGGCCTCGTCGACAACGACGTCGTTACCGTTGAACCTCCCGTCGTCGTTCCTGCAGTCGACGTCTTAACCGTCGAAGCTGTCGACGGTGCAGGAACCTCTGGCTTTCTTGAGGAGAGTGAACTCTGACGACGACTCCGTCGACGGTCGAGAAGATTGGTCTCTGAGAGGAGTCAGAGGCAGACACAGGCGCTGAAGAGGGTTCTGAAGCCCCTGACAGATTTCCTGTGTTTAGGCTCAGATTTGTCCTGGGATTTAGATCTCTTAGAGTCCCCATGATGTGAAGAGGGACTGCCATCCTTTCTTTTCTTTGAGGAAGAATGAGCTTTCTCCTCAGGTTCAGACTCCGAATCTGAAGCAGCCTTTTTCTTCTGTAGCCAGAGTAACAGCCTACCCTCCCTATCTTTGAGGGTTTTAGTTGAAAAAGTGCAGCAATATTTGCATTCCCTGGGTTTGTGGTCAGGGTAGAGGCAATACAGACACTGTTTGCGGGGGTCTTCAGAAAATAGCCTACACTTCCCACAGGTCTTACAGGGCCTAAACAGCCCTTTTTTAGGCCCTGGCATCTCAAAGGCAGGAAGGTCAAAAGTATAAAGTCCAAGAAATACCTTGAGAGCAGCTAAAGCGGAGACTGGAGGTCAAACGTTGAGGAGAAAATACTGTAACAGAAAATACTGTAACTGAGAAGAGCTCAGGGAGACTCCCTATCACACGACGTGCAGTAAGAAATCTAAGGTATGGTGGCTCTGTGGGAAAAGGGAACTCTGAGGTCTCAGCTGTGATTGGCTGAAGTTTGGATGTTCGAAAATGAGGCTGAAAAGTTACTTAAGTGAGTTTTTCTGTTTTATGGCGGTCTATGGTAATGTCATATATTGCTGCCATTTCTTATATTACCGTGGGACTCCCACCATGACAACGGGGAAGATTCAAGCATGTGAATCTATAAAAGATTCAATACTGGAAAATCTGGATATATTTGCTCACTTAATTATGCTTGGGTGCTATTTCGTGCTTAGGAAAAGATCCTCAACATTAAATCCTGTTGATGGGTAGCTTGTTAATCTGAATTTGTACAACATCTGCTGTGTGTAGAATCTCTGAAAATCTTGCAAAAAGAGTAATCTTTTTCCAAAAATAAATGTGTCTGACTACATCTGGGTGTAGGAAAGTGGATTATTATGTAGTGGGGTTGTGAGATCTCCCCATGTAATAATGTGAGTCTCTCTTAGGTCCAGTTAGGTTTACAAACAAAACTTGTAGTTCAGTCCTGGGCAGCTGGCACAGAGCAGTGAGGCTCAGTCAAGTGGACAAGTGTAAAGCATTTAGCAGTGACAAAACAGTCAATAAGTAAGAAAAACGACAATACAAAACTGACACCAATTTATAAAAAGAGAGGATAGTTTTTTATCCTAAAATAGTCGCCAAAGCTTAATCAGCTTAATGGGTTCTGAGCCAATGGGCCAGAACGACTACCAGTCTCCTCTTGGACGGGCCACAATGGGTTGGGGGCCAATCAGAGTGAGCACTAATGTCCAGGCAGACAGTTACCTGTCATTCCAATAGTCTGAGTCCTCAGTGCACTTTTCTCCTTTACCGCAGTCCAGCAAAGAGTGGTCTGAGGGCTGGGGATACATGAGCTGCCAAAGAGATGCGGTGAGTGTTCCTGGGCCACTCTGATATACACGAGCATCAGGGGTTGACTCTGGCTTCACGACTCGATCTCCCACATTGCAGAAGTGTGTTACAGATCCAGTAGCCCCTGTTCAACTGGGCTCACGTTGACAGCAGTCTCAGAGGTCGCCTACAGGTAAGCAAATCTTTGGGGGGGGGACCAGGGCCACTTCGACTTCTGCTATGGGTCCCCCAGTCTTGGGGACACCTCGGGAAGGTCAGGCCTTGGTCTGAAAGCAGGCACTTCAACTTCCAGTGGTGGTCAGGCATTCCTGAGCAGCTGGGTACCTAAAGGGTGCAGGATTCCTTGGTTTTAGGTAGTCCTGAAGCTTAACAGGAGGCTAGGCAACTAGCCCTTAGGGTCACTTCTTCAGTCCTGGAACAAGTGGATATCTTTTCCACAAGTAGGAACAGCAGGCACAGTCCTTTATTCCCAGTCCCTTGGATGCAGCAGATGAAGTCCAGTCTTTAGTGCAGCCTCTGTTTGCTGGGTCTAGGGAGCAGCAGGACAGTCCTTCTGCCTTCCTTTAAGTCCAATAGTGATCAAATGGCCCTGCTTAATTTGCAACAGAATGAGTGTCGGTGCCCAAAGCTCTGCTCAGAAGCGTCCAGCCCGTGCTATTAAATGTTAGGCTTCTGTAATCCACTACCAGACACTCCCTGGCCCTTTATCTCTCTTGCCCATCCCTGCTTTATCTCTTTGAAACAGTTTTCCATCTAATCCCTTCCTCCTATACCATTTTTTGCTTTCCCTCCTTTGCTCTTGGTCAATATCAGATGAGGAAAAATAAGTGCTGGTCCCCAAAAATGACAGCAGCTGACCCTCACCCGCTCACATTAACCACTGATCTGAGGACTGTATGTATAGGGTGCCACATGTATGCTATATACATGTTTGTGGGAGAGGAAGACTCACAAGCAAATGGGGCCATAGTTTCCACGCTTCCCACTTTATAACACTTCCTGGGGGTTAGGTCACCAAAAAATCTGAGGATACCCTTATTTGTGCAAAACTATGATGTCTCCTCCAGGCGGAGCCCTCGGCACACCACTGGGGTGTCCCCAGCATAATGAGCAACTCCTCCTGGAAAACCAGTTCAGCAACAAATGTTCCCTCTCTGGAGAAGATGGTAGCTGTCTGCCTTCACAAATGAGGGCTTGTGGAGGTGTGACTCACATTTGCTTCACTGAGACTGTAGCCATCTTCTGGAGGAAGTCACACCTCTACCCACCAAGGATTTCTCTTTGTTCCCTGTTCCTGGGAAGCTTTACACTTCCTAGTAGGGGGGCAGCCTGTTTTGGGTGACAACTACTGAAGGCAGTCAGGAAGAGCTATCAATGGTCTAAGCAACTAAGTGATGACTTTCTAAAGTCATCTTTGCTTTAAAAGTTAATTTAAATTAGACTTTAGCAATTAGTCTGGTTTAATGCAACAATAAATGTGATACCTTGGAGTACTATCTTTGGTAGTCCCAAATGGAAGTTACTACTTAGCATGATGGCTAATACAACTCCATGTTAGCCAAAAGGGCTACAAACCTTGCTAGTGAGAAAACTGCAATTTTGACTTTTCACTGTCGGGGCATGTTGAGCACACAAGAAGAATGATTTTCTGTTTATTATTTAGTACCCTGCCTTGTGGGCTACTAGGGACTTCCTTTTGGGTGACTTATTAATATGAAAAAGGGAGGTTTGGACTTGGCAAAAAAGTTTATTGGCAGGTTAGAAACTGTCCGACTTGGTTATGATGGCAGACCTAGAGCCATGTTTTCACATTGCCAGTATATTGGTGGCACAGTTAGTGGCTGCAGCCTACTAGTGACATTTAACGTTCCAGCCCTGGGTACCTCATATCATATATTAAGGACTTATAGGTAAGTCAAGTAAATCAACTGGGCATTAGTCAAATATACACAACTTGAGCACATGCACTGGGGCCTGGAGAGCAAGGCCCAGTGCACTACAGTCGAAAAACCAGCAGCATCAGTCCAAAATTAGGGGCTGTGGGATCATACTAAAAGAGGCCCTTTCCAATAATTTTAAAGCAAAGCAGTTTTTTTCACCCATGCCAGGTTTGTGTCTTGGTGTTATATTTTTATAGTTGTAAATGAAAAGTTTATTTTTGTAACATTTCTCCAAGATTATTCTCCTCAGCTGCTCACATTACATAACTCTCACAACTAATGTATTGACAATTGCTTCTTCAGTGTTGCTTTCATGTGGTGGTACACTACTCTGAGGGGCTCAACGTCAAGAGATACATCATTGACAAAGGTTAACGTTCCACCCTCAATGAGCTTAATGTTGATAGATCTAAAATATATGTAAAGTCACCAGCAGCCTCAAGTCACTTTCTAAAACTTTAGGCACCAGCAACACTTTTTCTCGATATCATCACATTCTTACTCTCACGGTAAGGAATAACCTAATCCCCCTTTAAGCATACCAGGAGACCTCATATGCCAATGACACTAATAATTATTTTAGGAAAGCTAGATTTCTCTACAGAACTGAATGATACCAAATCCTACAGACACTCAAAGATATTAAAATCTGATGGAGAAGTACTAGTTATTAACCACACTAATATACTGTTACATGTTTAGCTACTTAACTCAAACAACTTACGCGCCATAAGCTTAACTTTGTCCCTGAGGTGGTTAATGGGTCTGAGTGAGGTCAGTATTAGAAGGTTCAACAGCTTCTGCAACTAAAGAAAATGTTTCGAAAAATAGATGTTGATAAAGGCAAGGGGCGGAACAAACAACAAATCTTAACCGCAGTCTAAGCACAAATAGAAACTTCAACTGACAAGCAGTAAACATGTCAGTAGACTTTGGGTAGAAACTTGCTCTTCTGCTTTTTGACCAGCAGTAGTGAGGGGCGGATAATGGTAATTCTAACACACTGCATGTGTGGAGAGAGAGTGTGAGAGTGAGTGAGTGAGTGAGTGAGTGTGTGAGTGTGTGAGTGTGTGAGTGTGTGAGTGTGTGAGTGTGTGAGTGTGTGAGTGTGTGAGTGTGTGAGTGTATGTTGCAGAAATACACCCATTACAATGGCACTTCAGGCATGCCCTGTTTGGCCTGACAGCAGCTTGGAGCCAGCTGGACAGACCTGTCAAAAATCACACTCTTGATCGACTGGAAAACTTGACCTTGAATATTAAATGAGGCATCCCTATCAATCAATGAATCAGGGGCTTATAAAGCGCGCTACTCACCCATGAGGGTCTCAAGGCGCTGGAGGGGGGGGGCTTGCAGCTCCGGATCAGTCGAAGAGCCAGGTCGAGGCTCTTCCTGAAGGTGTGCAGAGTGGGGGAGCGTCTGATGTTGACTGGGAGCTTGTTCCAGATTTTTGCTGCGACGTAGGAGAAGGCTCTTCCGCCTGCTCTGGTTCTGCGGATGCGTGGGGTCTCTGCCAGGACGAGGTCGGTGGAGTGGAGGTTCCTTTTGGGTACGTGGAAGGAGACTTTAATTAAGGTATTTGAGTCCGATGTTGTGGAGGGGGATTTGTAGGCGTGGGTGAGTAGCTTAAAGGTTACTCTCTTCTCGATGGGGAGCCAGTGGAGGTCTCGTAGGTGCTGGGTCATGTGCTCATGTCGTGGGGTTCCGAGGACGAGTCTGGCTGAGGTGTTCTGGATGGTTTGGAGCTTGTGTAGCGGAGTTTTGTTGATTCCGGCGTAGAGTGCCTTGCTGTAGTCCAGTCTGTTGGTTATCAGTGCGTGGGTGACGGTCTTTCTGCATTCGGGGGGGATCCACTTGAAGGTCTTGAGGAGGGAGTTGAAGCAGGTGGAGACGACGGCGTTGATCTGGCGGGTCAAGGTGAGGGAGGAGTCCAGAATGATGCCGAGGTTCCGGGCGTGGTCGGTCGGGGTGGGTGGGATTCCGAGGGCAGGGGGCCACCAGGAGCTGTCCCACGCAGTGGGGGAGGGTCCGAGGACGAGGACCTCTGTCTTCTCCGAGTTCAGTTTTAGGCAGCTGTCGCTCATCCAGGCTGCGACATCTTTCATTTCCTTCTTGGGAGTGGAGTCTGGTGTCTTCGGGGTTCTTGGTGAGCGAGAGGATGGGCTGGGTGTCGTCGGCGTAAGATACTATGCTGAGCCCATGCTGTCTGACGATGACGGCGAGGGGGGCCATGTAGATGTTGAAGAGCGTGGGGCTGAGCGAGGATCCTTGGGGTACTCCACAGTTGATCTCTGTAGGTTCGGAGGGGGGAGGGGGTTTGGGGAGGGGGGGGGTTTGGGGAGTCTGACCCTTTGGGTTCTGCCGGAGAGAAAGGAGCGGATCCAGTCTAGGGCGATTCCTCGTATACCGGGGTCGTGGAGTCTGGCCGCGAGAGTGCAGTGTGAGACGGTGTCGAAGGCTGCGGAGAGGTCTAGTAGGATGAGGGCCGCAGTGTGGCCCTGGTCGAGTAGCATGCGGATGTCATCGGTGGCGGTGAGGAGGGCGGTCTCGGTGCTGTGGTTGCTGTGGAATCCGGACTGGGAGGAGTCGAGGATGGCGTTCTCTTCGATGAAGGTGGTCAGCTGGGCGTTGATGAATCTCTTGGTGACTTTGGCTGCGAAGGGAAGGAGAGAGATGGGCCGGTAGTTTTTCAGGTCCGTCGGGTCGGCCGATGGTTTCTTGAGGAGGGGCTTGACCTCTGCCCGCTTCCAGTCGTCGGGGAAGATGCCGGATCCGAGGGAGGCGTTGATGGTCCGGCCTAGTTCGGGTGCTATGGTGACGGCGGCTCTGTGGTAGATATGCGGTGGGCAGGGGTCAGTGGGGGCTTCAGAGTGGGTGTTCTTCATGGTCGTGGCGGTGTCTTCAGTGGTGGCGGATTTCCAGGCGGTGATGGTCGGCTGATTGTCGGTGGTGGAGATGGGGGTGGTGTCCGGAGTCTGTTCGCTGAAGTTGTCGTAGAGGGCCTTGATTTTCAGGTGGATGTAGGAGCTGAGCTTGTTGCAGAGGTCCTGAGATGTTGAGACGTCCGTGGCTTCGCTGGGGGGTTTGGTGAACTGCTGTATGACGTTGAAGAGTTCTTTTGCGTTACTTGCGTTGGTGTGGATTTTGTTCTTGATAAAGGTCTGCTTGGTGGCTCTTATGCGCTGGTGGTATTCATTCATGGCGTTCCTGTAGTAGTTCTGGTCTTCGGTGGTTTTCCTGTTCCGCCAGAGTTTCTCGAGGCGTCTGCAGGAGTGCCTGGCTTCTTGGAGGTCAGTGGTGAACCAGGCGGCCTTCAGGGGGCGTTGTTTGACGGGGTGGCAGAGGGGTGCGAGCTTGGCAGCGCAGCCGGCGATCCAGCGGTGTAGTACTTTGGATGCGGAGTTGGCGTCAGTCGTGGTGGAGGGGTCGAGGAGGAGGGTGGTGTTGAGGTGTTCTTCTGTGATCTTGCTCCAGTTCCTTCGTGGCGGACATGGGGCGGGTTTGGGTGGTGAAGGTGAAGTGTACGCAGTGGTGGTCTGTCCAGAGGGGCTGCATGGTGTGGCTGAAGTGGATGTATGTCCCTCCTGCGAAGATGGGGCCGAGAGTGTGTCCGGCTCTGTGGGTGGAGGTGGTGACGAGCTGCTTCAGTCCGAAGTTGTCAAGGAGGGTGGTGGAGTCGGGGTCGCTGCGGTTGTCGAGGTGGAAGTTCAGGTCTCCGATGAGAATGTAGTCCGTGGAGGCGATAGCGTGGGGTGCGACGAGGTCGGCAATGGTGGTTGCGGAAGAGGCACGAGGGCCGGGGAGTCTGTAGACGAGGGTCCCTCGCAGCGTAGTTTTGAAGCTGGTTTGGATCTGGAAGTGGAGGTGCTCTGTGTTGGAGAGGGGGTCGCTCATGCTGGAGGTGGAGAGTCGGAGGGAGCTCTTGTGTGCGATGGCGAGTCCTCCTCCTGGGCGGTGGGGGCGGTCCTTTCTTTGGATCTTGTATCCGTCGGGGATGGCGATGGCGATGTCGGGGCGGAGGTGGCGTTGGTCCATGTTTCCGTGAAGAAGGCGACGTCTGGCGAGAGGGTGTCGAGCAGGTCCCAGATCTCAGTGGCATGTCTGTGGAGGGAGCGCACGTTGAAGAGAATGCACGTCAGGGCTTCGGTGGTGCGAGAGTCCGGCGTGGGTTCAGCGGTCGTGGGGGGGCTGTTGATAGTGAAGGATGGTCGGCAGTGTAGGCAGGAGAACTGGCCGTGGGTGGTGTTCGGCGTCATTCTCTGGCAGTTGTTGTTTCTTCCGGGGTTGAGTGCGAGGAGGGCGGCAGAGTTGTAGCGGTGGGGGGTCGTAGATCCAGGGTTCCTGGCGCTGGCCGCGTGCAGACGGGCTTGCCTTTGGCGCGCCGGCGGCGCAGCCGCCATTAAGTAGGGGAGAGGGAGGGAAGCGCAGCTGGGAGGCGGGAAGCGAGAACCAGCAAGGGGGGGGGGGGGCCGCGGGGGCAGCAGCGGCAGGAAGGGCACAGAGGCAGAAAACAGGCACACGAGAGACAGAAGAACAGAAAAAGGCACAAGGCAGACACGGGCACAAGAAAAAGAAAAAACAGAAAGGGGCACAAGACGGACACAGGCGCAAGAGAGAGAAAAAAAACACAATAAAACGGCAAAGTGGCACAAAAACAGACACGGGCACACAGACAGACAGCAAAGTGGCACAAAGACAGACAGACAACAGCGGCCAGCAGAAGAGCAAGGCTCTCCACTGGACCACCAGGGATGAGGCGCAGGCAGGAGCCTGCGGGTGGAGGAGGGCCTCAGAACCTACCTGGGCAGCAGCGCCCAGAGCAGTGGCAGAGCAGGTCTCTGACCAGGAGGTCAGGGGTCTTGCTCGCACTCCCTCGCAGCGGCCGCCATTGAGTAGGGGAGGGGGGAGGGAAGCGCAGCTGGGAAGCGGAACCAGCAAGGGGGGGGCCGCGGGGGCAGCAGCGGTGGGAAGGGCACAGAGGCAGAAAACGGGCACAAGAGAGACAGAACAGCAGAAAAAGGCACAAGGCAGACACGGGCACAAGAGAGACAGAAAGAAATGAAAGGGGCACAAAGAGACACGGGCGCAAGAGAGAAAAAAACACAATAAAATGGCAAAGTGGCACAAAGACAGACACGGGCACACAGACAGACAAGCAAAGTGGCACAAAGACAGACAGAGACAACAGCGGCCCGCAGAAGAGCAAGGCTCTCCCACTGGACCACCAGGGATGAGGCGCAGGCAGGAGCCTGCGGGTGGAGAAGGGCCTCAACACCTACCTGGACAGCAGCGCCCCGAGCACAGTGCCGGAGCGGTGGCACTTGACAGCGGAGCTGCGGGGGGAGAGCAGGTCTCTGACCAGGAGGTCAGGGGTTTTGCTCCCACTCCCTCGCAGCGGCCGCCATTAAGTAGGGGAGGAGGGAGGGAAGCGCAGCTGGGAGGTGGGAAGCGGGAACCGGCAAGGGGCGGGGGGGGGGGGGCGCGGGGGCAGCAGCGGTGGGAAGGGCACAGAGGCAGAAAACTTTCCCTAAGCAAATTTTGCTGCCAACAAGGCAGAGTGAATAATATTTAAGAGTGGGACGTGTGACATTAGAAATGGCATGTTCCCCCCAGCGGCTAGATCCAAAACATTAATCCTGGTTAGGTTGTAGCTGGCACATAGATCTATGCTTTGAATTTTCCAATCTATAACTTTTGACTTGTACCACCTACGGACTCCGTTCAAAGACTTATTTTTATATTTAATAAAAATCCAATCTGAAGCTGCTGCAGGCTAATTTGTATTACCTCTCCAGCAACTGCCCATCCTAATGCTTGGTCTGAATGAGGTGTGAAATTCTTCTCAGGTGCTACACAATAGGTTGGTCTGAAGAAAAATGTACTTACCTGTGTTAACGTTTGTGGTGGAAACTCTATCCACCTGCAGATTCCTCAGTTGCAGAACTGCAGACGTTAGACTGGATCTGGAAACTTCAAAGCTCTCAAGTCGCCGCTGGCAGATGACGACATTGAAGCCATATAGCGCACGTCCCAGCGCAACGTCCTCAGTTTCCACTCATTTTTTTCCATGCCTTCCAGGCGGGTGGTAGATTGTCTATGACAGAGTAGTGCAGTACCAAAAGATACACTGGGATCTGATCAACTTTCCCTATAACTCACCCACCAAACAGGAAGGAGGCAAGTCAGTGAGGAATTTGGAGGTAGACTGAATATCCACCAGAAAGATTATTACCAAAGGTAAGGAATTTTTCCTGATGGATATTTCTATCTGCAGATTCCTCACCTATAGAACAGAGCTCATAGCAATACCCTACCCAGGAGGAGGGTTGATGGATAGTTAGATGAGAAAATCCTGAACAACAGAACTGGCAAACTGTCTGTCCCTGCACATCTCGGGGTCAAGCAGGTAGTGCTTGGCGAAGGTGAGCAAGGACACCCATGTTGCTGCCTTACAGATTTCTGCAATAAGAACCCCTCGCCATACCCCCCATCGGCAAGGGCAGAAATGGCAGACTTAGCCCAGGTAGACTGGGCCCCGATTCCTTCAGGAGGTTCTTTCTTGGCTAAGGTGTAGTCGGTCTTGATGAAGAGGATGATCAATTGTGAAAGAGTCCTCTTTTGCACTGCCTACCTTTTTTGGCACTAAAAAACCACACAAAGAGCTGGTCATCCAGTCGAAAGCCCTTGGTGCGGGGTCCAGGTAGTAATTAACCACCCGCCTAGGATCAAACCAATGCAACCATTCCCCTTCTTTAGTAGGATGGGTGAGAATAGAAGGGTGATGGATTGTACAAGAGGGAAAGGAGTTACCACGTTAAGAAGGAAAGCAGCCCTGGTTTGTAACACAAACTTATCAAGATAGGATGGCAGCTAAGGGCTTGCAGCTCACTAACCTTTCTAGCAGAAATGAGAGCAACCAAAAGTGGCTGATGCACTTACAACCCGGGAGAATGGACTCCGAAGGATGTAGGGGTGCCCCGCTCATGCAGGGGGCACCCTCACACTTAGGTCCCAGCACCCTGCCTTCAGGATTGAAAGGACTGCCTTAGGGGTGACTTATAGGTTTTAAGTGTAATGACCTTAGATATAGGGAAACCTATATCTGTATTAAGTGGTGCTAGCACCAGATTACACCCGCTGCAATGGAAGGCCTGGAGTTACAATTTGAGTGGTCTCTCATTGGTGGCATAATACATGCTTCAGCCCATGGGAGACCCCTGGTGTACCTACGCCCTGGGTACCTTAGTACCATATACTAGGGAATTATCAGGATACACCAGTAGCCATTCTGCAGGGTACCTAAATACTCACCATGTCTAATTTAGGGAAGAAGCACAGAGACTGGGGTCCTAATTAGCTGGATCCCAGTCAGACTAGTCAGGAAAACAATGACACCAGCAAAAAGTGGGAGTGACCATGAAAGCAGATCCTACTTTCCTACACAGCCCATTTTAGATCTTCAGACCGTCAATCTCTTCCTCAGGAAGGAGAAATTCAAGATGCTCACTCTAGCTCAGGTCTTGGCAGCCCTAAACCAAGAAGACTAGATGGTAGCGATGGACCTGCAGGATGTGTATTTTCACATCCCCATCCTGCCGGGCCACAGGTGTTACCTGCGAGTCAAGGTCGTCCACGAACACTTTCAGTTTACCAGACTCCCCTTCGGCCTTAACAGTGCCCCTCTGGTGTTCACCAAGGTGATGGCGGTGGTCGCAGCTCATCTGCGCAGGTTAGGAACTACTACAGAATATGTGTGGGCAAAAAGTGGGGGACATCTGTAAAGAGAAGTCCAATTTCCTACAAACTGTGTAACTGAGAACAAGATGTCTTACTTTAGAAACTGACACCTTCATGTCAAACGAAAAGTAAACCGCCCATCACAACACCAAAAGGGGAAGAGTGAATAGGAGGGATAGAGTTTGTGAAAAGGCTCATCCCCCACATTTCTGCTGCAGGAAAACTAAGCATTTGAGTCGGGAGTGTGCAGAAACAACTCACCATTACTGGGCACGAAGCAGCTTTAGATGATTATAAAGTTGAAAATTCCACAATAAAGCAAGGCATTGAATTATTTAACCTTAGTGGCCATAGAAATAATTATAAACTGTTTTCAAATTCCTAGCTAGGTTTTAGAAACATAAGGTTTCAAGGTAAACAGTGACTTAAAGTTGTATCACTCTTAAAGTTAAAAGCAACCATGCGTTGCTCAGTACAGCTTGCAACAAACAAAAATTAGAATGCAGACTATGCTTGGCAGATGAATTTAACAAATTTGAACTTCAGGTCAGAGAATTCTCATGCTGATGCATGGAAGTATGATAGTTCTTAGATGGAGAGTTGTAGGAAGCTGTGTTTCTGTTGCAGAACCACCCCCCCCCCCCACACACACACACTTTTTGCCAGACTACTGATGCACTTTGACTTGATGTGCCCTGGGTCACTGCCAATCAGGTTCCCAGGGCCTGTGTTCTTTCTCAAAACTGTACCTTGTACCCCCAATTGGCACCTCTCTGGCCACGTCAGTCCTTTGTAAAACGTACCATGGGCACCAAGGGCACTGTGGTCAGGGAAGGCCTCTAAGGGCTGCAGCACTTATTGTGCCACCCTTAGAGGCCCTGTACCTTTACACCCACACACTGCCATTGCAGGCTGCGTGTTTTGGTGCAGAACAAAGTGAAGAGTCGATAAGGCACACATCCCTGTGTGCCATGCCTACAACCCACTGCCCTGGCATAGATCAGTCACCCCTCTAGCTGGGTGCCCTATGCCAGTGGTGAGGGTACAGGTGCATGAGCTCTATACCCCTACAGTGTCTAGACCAATTCCTAGACATTGTAAGTGCAGTAATGCCATTAAGAGAATATGGTGCTGGGAGTTTGTCATTATGAACTCCACAGCACCATAATGGCTTTACTGAAAACTGGGAAGTTTGGTATCAAACTTCTCAGCACATTAAACCCACACTGATGCCAGTGTGAGATTTAATTAAAAATGCACTCAGAGGGCATCTTAGAGATGCCTCCTGAAAAATGACCAGCCTCTGGTGGGTTCCCCGACTGGTACACACCAACCTGCCACCACAAGACATGTTTCTGGACCCCTGGGGTGGGAGCCTTCGCTCCCTGAGCTCAGAAACAAAGCCTTTCCTGGGCGGAGGTGGTCACATCTTCCCCCAGGCCAGGAAGAGCCATCTGTGGCAGAGGAGCTTCAAAGACCTTGCCCCTTGGTGTGCTCACGAGGGGTGAGCACACCAAGGATGTTGTCACCCTAAGATTAGTAGCCCATTGGTTACTGACCTCGAGAACCCTAAATACAGTATTTAGGGGGCAGCCCTGAGCCAAGACGACATTCCCGCAACCTAAGAAGAAGGACGAAAGAAGACGCCCAGCAGAGGAGACTGCAGAGAAGAAGTGTCTTGGCCCCAGCACTACCGGCCCATCTGCAGTATCCGGAGATCCTGCGCCAAAAGTCACCTTGTCCTGCAGCAAGCGACCTCCAGAACCCCTGGGAGGACTGACTGACTTTAACAAAGACCGGATCTCCTGTGAACAGCAGCTCTGTTCAAAAGAAACTCCCAAGACAGACACTGAGCCTGCTGAGGACAAAGAAAACTGACACCTGAAACCACCACTGCACCAGACGCCTACGGCACCAATCCGAGTGGCCCACAGGTCCCAGCGAGGACCCCCAGCGCACCAGAGTCCGAGTCCACCATGGGTTGACTCCTCCAGGACTCTCCAACGTCGCCTGCAGCCTCTGCACAGAGACCCCCCCACCCCCAACCGCGAGTGGCCCGGTAAGGTGAAATCCGAACTCAAAAGACACCGCTGCATCCAGCCGCCCTGGAGAAGATAACCTGAGGTGCACCTACGTCTCCAAGCCCTCCAACTTACCTGCCCAGCTGTTGGTTCCACCCGGAAGTCTTCCTGGACCGAGCCTGCAGCCAAAATCCAAAACCGGCAACTCCCATTGAAAACAGGGCACCCAACACCAAAAGAGCACCCTGCACCCCTGGCCCCTGTGCCTCTGTGGGTGCACCTTGTGTGCTAAACTGGATCCCCTTTGCCCTGAGCTTAAGTCCAGGAGCTTTGCTCCCACAACCCAGTGGCCTGCTCGTGAGCAGCCACCAACCAGAGGCCCCCTATCCCCAATTGGATAACATTGGGCCTCAGCACTCTGCACCTGGCTGCCCTAGTGCCGCTGAGGGTGTTCTGAGAGTGCATCCCACAAACAAGTACTTACATGCAAACCGTTAACTTAATTTCCTCCCACAGGATTGAATTGACTGCTTTTCCTTGAAAAATCTTTGAAGTGTGGAGTTGGTTTGTATGAAACATTGAAAAACTGCATATGTGTAAAAACTGAATTACTTATCTTTTGTCTAGGAAATGTTTCAGAGTGATATCTAGGCATATTAAACTGATTAGCAACAGTATCTTAAAAAGTAATCCAATAAGTAACATGCACAGTAATCTGTAAAGTAACTGAAAAGTAATTTCGAACTGTTGACTTAACTGTAATTCAACCAACTGCATTTGAACCTACATTCAACTGTAAATCACTGCATAAGATTTTGCAAAGGATTATTTCACTTACCTGCACCAGGCTTGGCTTGGTTCTAGAAATAAAATAACTAAATATTTTTTATACAAACAAAAATTGGTCTGAGTTCAGTCTTTGAGTGTGTGACATGATTTCTTGCCTGAGTGTGTACAACAAATGCTTAACACTACCCTCTGATAAAGCCTTACTGCTCGCCCATACTATCACAAATGGAGAGTAAGGTGCTATCTACTTTTACCGCTGCCTGCCTTTGGGGTGCCACTGGACTCACTATACCTCATTTTGGTATAGTGTATAAAGAGCCAACTTCCTACAAGAGTCACATATATTAAGAATAAAATTGGGGAACTTGACCCCGTTTCACTTTCAATTCTTTGGCAACGCCTGCTGCACAATTGCTTAAAAAAATAATGCTCTCAGTTTAGAATTGTCTCTCGAAACGGTTTTGATTTTCAGCCCTATGTTATTTTTAAAAGAGTATACATTAAATGTACTGCCATGAAGTGGTAAGTCAGTTTGTGATTTAAAGCTGCTCAGTGGAACAAAAATAGTTTCCCTCGTAAATTAAGGAAGGCTTGTTCAGTAACAGTTTAACTAGATGGGGGCAGAGGTGGAGATTGTTAAGTAATTTACCCAACTATGGTGTGAGAGAAGGGCTCACTACATGGAAGAGAACCAAAACCACCCTTTTGGTAGTTTGACAGATTGAGTCACTCACAATATTAGACTGGTCTTGAACAGCATCAATTTAATATGCACAATATACACTACATCCAATATCAAACTAAAAAGCGCATAAAGACTTGTGTATGAAGCCTTATGTACACAGAGATGTAAGCTAGTTATTCAACTTAGTCAAACCAAATAGTGCTATGTGCCCCTGCGATATACAACATGATAGCAGTGTAAATTCAAGACTTACTCAGTTGAAAGAGTTTAGTGAAGAATTTAAGGACACAATTGCAGAATTTTGCTGAAAGATTGACATTGGCTGTTGACATCATGATCTGGACCAGCTCACCACTGCAAAAAAATAAGCAATTAACATTTAATTGCAGAATTCTCATTCAAATCAAAAGATCAGAAAATGAAAGTGTTACTTACCCTGTAAGCATGTTTGTAGAATGCAGTGCTGCAGATTCACACACTGTGCATACTCCTGTCATCTAGTGTTGGGCTCTGATGTTTGCAGTTCTTCTAAGAAGTCTCGAGTCACAAGATGTGCTGCGACTCTTGCATAAGTCAACAATGTGCATGGGCCCTGACCCCGTGTTAAATTGTTTTTTGCATAGTGTGTGAAATGATGTATGGAGTGTCAACAGAGCTTAGGTTGTTGCCCCTTATATATTGTGCAGTATAAACTGAATAACTGAAGAGATCTACAATCATCACATGATTCCGGGAAGGAGGGTGAGTGAAAATGAATATACAGCACTAAACGCTAAGAACAGATCTTTAAAAGGTAACATTTTCCGTTCATAGCATGTGTGGCTTTGGATACACATGCTCTGCATTGACTGAAAATCAGTGCCCTCTGTAAACAGTAACTTGTAAGTTGTGGACAAGCCTTTTCCCCTTGCCGCATCAGAGGCGCTTTTAGTGGGTCTACATGCTTCCCGCAGAATAGTCATGCATCCCTGAGAAAGATTTAGATAGTCAAACTCTAGGACCTCTGGTGCTAGATAACTAGATTGAGCTATCTGGGGTTAGGGTGTCTGATTTGGCCTGGTCTCTACATGAGAAGATCCAGCATGAGCAGCTGCTTTTCATAGGGGCTGATGGACATTTATAGGAGCCTGGAGAACTAGAGCTGCCTGGCCCAAGTGGGAGACATGGGGATGAGCATCAAGGATGTTTGTCTCATTTTCCTCACTACGTACAGCAGGAATGGGTAGAAGAGAAAAGGTGTAGGCAAACATCTGTAGGAAACTGGCTCTATATATACTACACCAAAATGAGGTATAGTGTGTATAGAGTCCAGGTGTCCCCAGAGGTAGGCAGAGGTTAATGTTAGGTAAAACCTTACTCTCTATTTGTGGTAGAGTGGTCGAGCAGTAAGGCAGTATCAGAGGACAGTGTTAAGCATTTGATGTACCCACTCAGTCAGCAAATGAATTCACACACTCAAAGACTGAACTCTAGACCAATTGTTTTTGCATAAAAAAAATATACTGTTGTTTTATTTTTAGAACCAAGCAAGCCTGGCACAGGTAAGCATTAAATTCTTTACAGTAATAAGTTGCTGATTGTAGAACAGTTTGAAAATGCAATAGGAATTGTACTTTGTTTGATTTACAGGGGATGCAGTAGGTTGCAATACTTAGCAAATACAGTACATTGAAATGAATAGGCTTTTTCAGTAAATTACAGTTAAGTTACTTTTCACGTTACTTTTCTAACTCAGTGCTGGATACCTAGATTCCAGTAAACAACAAGGGGTTGTGGCTCCAATCAGCAAGGCTGAGCCAGAATTAGCCTAGATTCAGCACTGGGACATTTCCTGCAAACGGGTAAGTAAATACGTTTTGGTTATTCGTGCGATTTTCAAAGAATATTTTTAGATTTCAAAACTCCACACTTAGAAACTTTTTGAAGGAAAAATTGTCAATGTTATCCTATGGAGGAAAAACAGGTTATCGGTTCAAAGGTAAGTTATCGACTGTGGGAGTTAAGGTTCTGGGGTTAGACTCAGGGGTCCCCCAGGGTCAGTGATGCACTCTTGTTACACCCTCAGCGGCACTAAGGCGACCGGGTGCAGAGCGTTGAGGCCCAATGTTATCCTATGGAGGATAGGGGATCTACGGTTGGTGGCTGCTGGCAGCAGGCCACTGGGTTGTGGGAGCAAAGCTCCTAGACTTTAGCTCAGGGCAAATGGGGAAACAGCTTGGCACAAAAGATGCATCCTCAGCGGCACTAGGGCGGCCGGGTGCAGGGGGCTGTTTCGTCGTCGGGAGCCCTGTTTCCAATGGAGAACCTCCGGTTAGCAAAAGCACTGCAGGCAGGGAGACGAAGGACTTCTGGGTGCGACAACCACTTCGAGAGGTAAGTTGGGAAGTTAGGGGTTGGTTAGGCACCGTTGGTCTGGGCACACAGGGCCGTGGGGCGTCGGGTGCAGGGGTGCTTTTGGGGTCGGAACGGCTTACCAGCTCCGGGTCGCGGTTAGGGGGGCCTTCTGGATTTCGACTGCAGGCGTCGGCTGGAGGCTTCAGGCAGGTCAGGGGTCGCCGGATCTCGGGTCAAGATCGCCGGGGTGACCTCCTTGTGGTGTTTGCCCACTCGAGCTCGGGCCGTGGACGGCGGGTGCAGAGTGGGGCAGGTTCGCGGTCTCCGGCTGCTGCCAGAGGTTGCAGTTTGAACAAATCCGGTGTTCACGGGAGAAGCAGTCTTTGGAAGTGAAGGCAGGCAGGTCCTCCGGGGTTTTTGAGGTTGCTGGCTGCAGGACACACCGGGATTTCGCAGGAGCAGGTTCGAGGGGAGACAGGCCGGTAGGGCTGGGGCCAAGTCAGTGGGCGTCTTCCTCTTGTTAGCTGGCTGCACGGCTGTTCGGTCCTCCTTTTCTTCTTGTTTCTTGGCTGGATCTGAGGAAGCAAGGTTCAGGGTGCCCCCTAAATACTAGATTTAGGGATGTATGACGATATCACGCATGCATTACATCGCATGCCATTAGATCGCGGTTTTAACAACGCAAGTCGTTACAACGACTTGCGTTGGAGGGCGCGGGACTTAGGAGTAGTTTAATTTACTATTCCAACTCCAGCCTACGTACAGTAGGGAAGGTGTTGGATAGTAAATTAAACTACTCCTTGTCCTATAGCGCCCTCCAGTGCAAGTCGTTGTAACGACTTGCGTTGTAAAAACCGCGATCTAATGGCATGCGATGTAATGCATGAGTTCTAAAGGTTGTTTCCCAGATTTAGGGGCGTTAAAGGTAGGTAAAGGGCAGGGACCAATGGGTCCCTTCCCTGGGGTGGGTACACCCCCTATCGTGCCACCCTCCAGTGGGAGGGGGGCAGGAGCCTGTCCCTGGTTGGTTGGGTCCCCCCATCCTCAAGATGGCAGGAACTCGGAGTTGTGCTTCACCTCGCCTCCGCCACCTGAGGGGTGGAGTTGGCAGAGGGGGGCACACCTCTCTCCCTCACTTGTTTTTCCCGCCCAAAGTGGGGGGTAGAACCAGTGGGGACCAGTTGCTGAAAGCAGCAAATGGTCTGGGGAGGCTCACAAAGGCGACATGCCTTTGAAGCTTCCCCTTTCGTGAAACCTGCCCATCCTGGGGGAGGAGGCTTGGCACCTCGTCCCAGGATGTGCAGTGTTTCAGGCCCCTGAGAGCAACAGGCTCTCGACCCAGGGGTCCAGAAACATCTGTTGGTGGCAGCCTAAGCAGCCTCTCAGTCGGGTCAGTAGAAGTTGGTCGAGTTTCAGGGGGCATCTCTAAGATGCCCTCTGTTGTGCATTTTACATTAAATCCCACACTTGCATCAGTGTGGGTTTAATGTGCTGAGAAGTTTGATACCAAACTTCCCAGGTTTCAGTGTAGCCATTATGGTGCTGTGGAGTTCGTAATGACAAACTCCCAGCACCATATACTCTTAATGACAGCACTGCACTTACAATGTCTAAGAATGGACTTAGACACTGTAGGGGTACAGGGCTCATGCACCTGTACCCTCACCACTGGTATAGTGCACCCAGCAATAGGGGGGGGGGGGGTGACTGACCTATGCCAGGGCAGTGGTTTGTAGGCATGGCACACGGATGTGTGCCATGTCGACTCTTCACTTTGTTCTGCACCAAGACACGCAGCCTGCAAAGGCAGTGTGTGAGTGAAAAGGTGCAGGGCCTCTAAGGGTGGCACAATAAGTGCTGCAGCCCTTAGGGGCCTTCCCTGGTCACAGAGCCCTGGGTACCTGTGGTACCCTTTACCAGGGGCCAACCTGTGGCCAGGGATGCCAATTGGGTTTAGGCTTCAATGCAGTTTTTAGGGAAGGAACATAGGCCCTGGGTACCTGATTAGCAGGAGCCCAGGGCACACTCAGTCAAAGAACATCAGCAATTCAGCAAAAAGTGGGGGCATACCATGCAGAAAGAGGGAAGTTTCTCACACAACCCCCCTCCCCCCCCCCCAAACGAAAGATGATGAGACTAACCTTTCCCTAGAGAGTCTTCATTGTCTAATTGGAAGAACCTGGAAAGTCCATCTGCATTAGCATGGGCAGTCCCAGGTCTGTGTTCCACTGCAAAGTCCATTCCCTGTAGGGAGAGGGACCACCTCAACAGTTTAGGATTTTCCCCTTTCATTTGCATTAGCCATCTGAGGGGTCTGTGGTCGGTTTGAACTAGGAAGTGAGTCCCAAACAGGTATGGTCTCAGCTTCTTCAGGGACCAAACCACAGCAAAGGCCTCCCTCTCAATGGCACTCCAACGCTGCTCCCTGGGGAGAAGCCTTCAGCTTATAAAAGCAACAGGTTGGTCCTGGCCTTCATCATTAGTCTGGGATAGGACCGCTCCTATCCCTAGCTCAGAGGCATCAGTCTGCACTATGAACTGCTTGGAATAATCTGGAGCCTTCAGAATTGGTGCTGAGCACATTGCTTCTTTCAGGGTGTCAAAAGCCTTTTGGCAACTAACTGTCCAGTTTACCTTCTTGGGCATTTTCTTGGAGGGGAGTTCTGTGAGGGGAGTCACAATGGACCCATATCCCTTCACAAACTTCCTGTAGTACCCAGTCAAGCCAAGGAATGCCCTGACTTGGGTCTGGGTGGTTGGAGCTGCCCAGTCCAGGATGGCCTGGATCTTGGGCTGTAAGGGTTGTACCTGGCCTCCACCAACAAGGTGGCCCAAGTACACCACAGTTCCCTGTCCTATCTGGCATTTGGATGCCTTGATAGTTAGGCCTGCAGTTTGCAGGGCTTTTAAAACCTTCCCCAAGGTGGATCAGGTGATCCTGCCAGGTGGAACTAAAGACAGCAATATCATCAAGATAAGCTGCACTAAAGGACTCCAATCCAGCAAGTACTTGATTCACCAACCTCTGGAAGGTGGCAGGGGCATTCTTTAAACCAAAGGGCATAACAGTGAATTGATAGTGCCCATCAGGTGTGGAGAATGCGGTTTTCTCTTTTGCTCCAGGGGCCATGCCAATTTGCCAGAACCCTGCAGTTAAGTCAAAGGTACTTAGAAATTTGGCTGCCCCCAATTTGTCTATCAACTCATCTGCTCTTGGTGACAGAGTTGAGCCCTCTATAGTCCACACAGAACCTCATCTCTCTTTCCATCCTGTGGGTGAGGTTTGGGGACTAGAACCACTGGGCTGGCCCAGGGGCTCTCAGAGGGTTCAATAACCCCTAACTCCAGCATCTTGCTGACCCCAGCTCTGATGCTTTCCTTGACTTGGTCTGACTGTCGATAGATTTTGTTTTTGACAGGTGCACTGTCACCAGTGTTCACATCATGGGTACACCAGTTTGTCAGACCAGGGGGCAGGGAAAAGAGCTTAGCATACTGCTGCAAGACTTGCCTGCAGTCAGTCTGCTGTTGGGCAGAGAGGGTATCTGAAAAGACAACTCCATCTACTGACCCATCTTTTGGGCTGTAGGAGAGGAGGTCAGGGAGAGGTTCACTCTCTGCTTCCTGCCCCTCATCAGTCACCATCAGCATGGTGATGTCAGCCCTGTATTGTAGAGCTTTAGGCGGTTCACATGGATAACCCTTTTGGGTGTCCTGCTTGTGCCCAGGTCAACCAAGTAGGTGACCTCACTCTTTTTTTCTAGGATAGGGTAAGGGCCACTCCACCTGTCCTGGAGTGCCCTTGGTGCCACTGGCTCCAAAACCCACACCTTCTGCCCAGGTTGAAATTCAACCAGTGCAGCTTTTTGGTCATACCAGTGCTTCTGACGCTCCTGGCTGACCTCAAGATTTTTGGATGCCTTTTCCATGTACTCAGCCATTCTGGAGCTTAGGCCAAGCACATAGTCCACAACATCTTGTTTGGGTTCTTGGAGAGGCTTCTCCCAACCCTCTTCCACAAGACAGAGTGGTCCCCTCACAGGATGGCCAAACAGAAGTTCAAAGGGGGAAAACCCTACTCCCTTCTGTGGCACTTCTCTGTAAGCGAAAAGCAGGCATGGTAAGAGAACATCCCATCTCCTTTTGAATTTTTCAGGGAGTCCCATAATCATGCCTTTCAATGTCTTGTTGAATCTCTCAACAAGGCCATTGGTTTGTGGGTGATAGGGTGTAGTAAACTTGTACTGCACTCCACACTCTTCCACATGTGTTTTAGGTAAGCAGACATGAAGTTGGAACCTCTGTCTGAAACCACCTCCTTAGGGAACCCTACCCTGGTGAAGACACCAATGAGGGCCTTGGCTACTGCACGAGCTGTAGTAGTCCTAAGGGGAATTGCTTCAGGGTACCTAGTGGCATGATCCACTACCACTAGAATGAATTTGTTCCCTGATGCTGTGGGAGGTTCAAGTGGACCCACTATGTCCACACCTACCCTTTCAAAGGGAACCCCCACCACAGGCAGTGGTATCAGGGGGGGGCCTTTGGGTGGCCACCTGTCTTGCCACTGGCTTGACAGGTAACACAGGAGCTGACAAACTCCTTCACCTTTTGGTGAATCTGGGGCCAGTAGAAGTGGCTAACTAGCCTCTCCCAAGTCTTGGTTTGGCCCAGATGTCCAACTAGGGGGATGTCATGAGCTAAAGTTAGGAGGAACTCCCTGTATCTCTGTGGCACTACCACTCTCCTGGTGGCTCCAGGGTTGGGGTCTCTTGCCTCAGTGTACAGTAATCCCTCTTCCCAATAAACTCTGTGGGTACCACTGACATCTCCCTTTGCTTCTGAAACAGCTTGTTGCCTCAGGCTTTCAAGAGTGGGACAGTCCTGCTGCCCCTGGCACAGCTCCTCCCTAGAGGGTCCCCCTAGGCCCAAGAGTTCAACCTGGTAAGGGTCAAGCTCCATAGGCTCAGTTCCCTCTGGGATGTCCAAGTCCTCTCCCTGAGGAGAGGGGTCCAGATCCTTTTGCTGAACAGAAGCTGGTTCCCCAGTCTTCTTACCTTTTCTCTTGGAAGGTTGGGCTATACTTTCAGGCTCCAACACTTCTTTTTCACCCTGCCTTTTGCTCTGTGCTCTTGTTTTTACACACACCAATTCAGGGATATCCAGCATTGCCGCATGGGTTTTAGTTAAACCTCAGCCCAGGCTGAGGTTTCCAGGTCATTGCCAAGCAGACATGCAGCTGGTAGCTTTCGAGACACCACTACCAGTTTTAGGCTAGTAACCCCCCCCACCCCCCACAGTCTAATGCCACCATAGCCATTGCATGGTTAGTGGTAACACTGTCAGCATTGGTGACTGGGTAAGTACGCCCAATCAAGTATTGCTCAGGGGAAACCAGTATGTCTCTCACCATAGTGACACTGGCAACAGTATCCCTCAGAGCCTCTATCCTAGTTCCATTAATCCAAGGGTATTGTAAGTATTTCTTTAAGTTGGGTGGCCACACAGCTACAGTGGCAAACTCAACTTCCCCCTCTGAAACTAGAACTGCTTCAGTGTGCAACCTGATTTCCTCTGGGCACACTGTTGATCCCATCTGGAGACTTGCTACACCAGGAGTGGCTGTAGCTGTAGGACTAGGGGCCTGTTTGCTAGGGCACGCATTGTCTCCAGTTAAGTGTCCCAACTTTCTACAGTTGTTACACCAGGCCTTTGAAGGATCAAAGTTCTTCCCCCTGTATCTAGGACCAGATTGGGAAGAGTTTTGGGACCCACCCCCTGTGCAGGTTTTTGGGGCCCTTTAGAAGACTCAGACTTTTTATCTTGGGGATTCTCACCACCTTTCCCCTGGGGAGGTTTTGTAACCCCTTTCTTTTGGTCACCCCCAGTGGTTGTCTTAGTCACTCTAGTCTTGACCCAGTGGTCTGCCTTCTTTCCCAATTCTTGGGGAGAGATTAGACCTAGGTCTACCAAATGCTGACGTAACTTTTCATTCGTGCAATTACTTAAAATATGTTCCTTCATAAACAAGTTGTAAATTCCAGTAAAGTCATGCACATTGTGTCCAGTTAACCAACCATCTAGTGTCTTTACTGAGTAGTCTACAAAATCAATCCAGGACTGGTTTTGGGTTTTGTGAGCCCCCCTGAATCTAATTCTGTACTCCTCAGTTGTGAGTCCAAATCCCTCAATCAGAGTTTTCTTCATGAGGTCATAAGACCCAGCATCTGGCCCAGAGAGGGTCAGGAGTCTGTCTCTGCTGTTACCAGAGAACAGGTCCCACAGGAGTGCCCCCCAGAGAGGTTTCGTCACCTTTCTCATGTCACAAGCCCTCTCAAAGGCTGTGAACCATTTAGTGATGTCATCACCCTCCTCAAATTTAGGGACAATCCCTTTGGGGATTTTAGGATCATAAGATTGCTCTTTATCCTTATTATTTTGATTGCTGCCACCATGGATGGGTGCTAATCCCATCTCCTTTCTTTCTTTCTCTAGAGCCAGGAGTCTGGTCTCTAGGTCCAGTCTTTTGGTCAGCCTTGCTAAAAGGCTGTCCTCATTGAGGCTGTCCTCAATGTCCTCACAAGAACCTGAGCCACCTGTGTGGCCCCTAGGGACTGAGAGGTTGATTCTTGGAGTCAGGGCTATTGGAGCCCTTGTCTCCCTAAGCAGTGGAGGAGGAAGGTCTACCTGGTCATCCTCTTCTACTACTTCCCCATCTGACTGGTCATCACCTTGTTCAGAGGGGTGGTCCTTTGCATACTCAGCCAACAGCTCCTGGAGCTTTTGGTTGGTTGGGTACGGACCCATTGATATGTTTTTAATTTTACATAAGGACCTTACTTCCTTGAAAGACAAGTGAAGGTAAGGGGTGAGGTCAACCTCCTCAACCATGTCCTGTATGTTATTATGGTTATCTTCACTAGTAGCCGGGTTCTTATTTTGATACATTCTAACAAAAAAGTTCTAAGTCCTCTACCCTCGACTACAGTGACTTTATTTTCTAATATTCTAAAGGGACTTAAGCAAGGCCCTAACAAGACTTTTAGTAGTTTTGTAAAAAATGCCAATTTGAAAAAATCTGAATTCTAAAGGCAATTTAAGAGTTCTGTCGTGTGATCAGGTGGTAGCCAAGTAGTCCAACAAATGCAAAGTTGTGTATCCCACCGCTAATCCACCAATGTAGGAAACTGGCTCTATATATACTACACCAAAATGAGGTATAGTGTGTATAAAGTCCAGGTGTCCCCAGAGGTAGGCAGAGGTTAAAGTTAGATAGAACCTTACTCTCTATTTGTGGTAGAGTGGTCGACCAGTAAGGCAGTATCAGAGGACAGTGTTAAGCATTTGATGTACCCAGTCAGCAAATGAATTCACACACTCAAAGACTGAACTCTAGACCAATTGTTTTTGTATAAAAAAATATACCGTTTTATTTTTAGAACCAAGCAAGCCTGGCACAGGTAAGCATTAAATACTTTAGAGTAATACGTTGCTGATTGTAGAACAGTTTGAAAATGCAATAGGAATTGTACTTGGTTTGATTTACAGGGGATGCAGTAGGTTGCAATACTTAGCAAATACAGTACATTGAAATGAATAGGCTTTTTCAGTAAATTACAGGTAAGTTACTTTTCACGTTACTTTTCTAACTCAGTGCTGGATACCTAGATTCAGCACTGGGACATTTCCTGCAAACAGGTAAGTAAATACGTTTTGGTTATTCGTGCGATTTTTAAAGAATATTTTTAGATTTCAAAACTCCACACTTAGAAACTTTTTGAAAGAAAATTGTCAATGTTATCCTATAAAGGAAAAACAGGTTATCGGTTCAAAGTTAAGTTATCGACTGTGGGAGTTAAGGTTCTGGGGTTAGACTCAGGGGTCCCCCAGGGTCAGTGATGTATTCTTGTTACACCCTCAGCGGCACTAGGGCGGCCGGGTGCAGAGAGTTGAGGCCCAATGTTATCCTAAGGAGGATAGGGGATCTCCGGTTGGTGGCTGCTGGCAAGCAGGCCACTGGGTTGTGGGAGCAAAGCTCCTAGACTTTAGCTCAGGGCAAATGGGGAAACAGCCTAGCACAAAAGATGCACCCTCAGCGGCACTAGGGCAGCCGGGTGCAGGGGGCTGTTTCGTCGTCGGGAGCCCTGTTGTTTCCAATGGAGAACCTCCGGTTAGCAAAAGCACTGCAGGCAGGGAGACGGAGGACTTCTGGGTGCGACCACCACTGAGAGGTAAGTTGGGAAGTTAGGGGTTGGTTAGGCACCGTTGGACAAGTTACTTACCTTCGGTAACAATATATCTGTAAGAAACATTAGTAGTGATAGATTCCTTACCTTAGAATATCCCCAGGCGTCAGACTGGATCCGGAAAGTTTTCGTCAGCAGTACCCCTGCGCGTCGGTAGGTGGCGTCGTGCGGCTCTGTGTCCGTCGTGGTCGCCGAGATGATGTTGCGGGCGCTACTTAGAAGCCACCCACGCGCGCTGACGTCAGTTCTGTACACGACTTTCCGCGCCAGGAACGCAGAGCCATGCAAGATACTGACCACTGGTGCATTGAAACTAGGGCCCTGAAAGGGATGACCTTAACCCTAGAAATCAGTTCGCAGAACGGGGAGGATGGGTGGGGCGGTAAGGAATCTATCACTACTGTTTCTTACAGATATATCGTTACCGAAGGTAAGTAACTTGTCCATCTGAAAGAAACGCATAGTGATAGATTCCTTACCTTAGAATAGATACCCCAGCAATACCAACCCCGGTGGTGGGTCTGCGAACTAAGATCACACCAGAAAGTCACGGAGAACAGAACGGCCAAAGAAGCCGTCTCTCCGGACTTGGCTGTCTAGGCAATAATGCTTGGTAAACGTTTGCAGCGAGGCCCACGTGGCTGCCTGACATATGTCTTGCAGGGGGACACCACATCCCAATGCAGTAGTGGCTGCAGTAGCTCTGGTGGAATGAGCACGCAGCCCCACCGGAGGTTATTTTTAGCCAAAGAGTAACAGGCTGTGATACATAAGACAACCCAGCGGGAGATGGTTCCCTTATGGATCGCCCGACCTTTCTTGGTGCCCACGTAGCCAACAAAAAGCTCGTCGTCCACCCGGAACTGCTGTGTGCGGTTGAGATAAAAAGAGAGCGCACGTTTTGGGTCCAGACGGTGGAGCCGCTCTTCCTCTCTGGAAGGAGGCGGAAAGAAGGTGGGCAAGGTAATAGTCTGCCCAATGTGAAAGGTCGTAACCACTTTTGGCAAAAAGGAAGGACGTGGCCTGAGCACAACCTTGTCCGGATGGACTGAAAGGAAAGGAGGCTTAGAAGAAAGCCTGGAGCTCACTCACCCGCCTGGCGGAAGTGATGGCCACCAGGAAGGCAGTCTTTAACGTCAAAAGACGAAGAGGACAGTTGTGAAGGGGCTCAAAGGGAGCGCACATCAAGTATGTGGCATCACGAAAGGAATAGGAGGAAAAAGGTGTGTAATGCCTTTGAGAAATCTATTTACAACAGGGGACTTGTAAAGAGAGGGCTTATCAGGGAGCCTGAGAAAGGCCGAAATAGCAGAAAGGTAGCCCTTGATAGTGCCCAGAGCAGAGCTCTGCTGGGCTAAAGAGAGAAGGAACAGTAGTACTTCAGTAAGAGGGGCAGAAAGGGGATCCACAGCCTTTGCTGTGCACCATGCCACAAATTTGTTCCACCTGCAGGCGTATACCACTTTAGTAGAGGGACGCCTAGCTGCCAGAATAACGTCACAAACTTCAGGAGGCAAGTCGAAGGGAATCAACTGCCGCCGCTCAATCTCCACGCAAAGAGGTGGAGGCTGGACAGGTTCGGTTGGAGGACCGTCCCCTTCTGCTGCGACAGAAGATCCTCCTGAAGAGGCAGTCTGTTCAGAGGATCGATGCTCATACTGAGTAGCTCGGGATACCATACTCTTCGAGCCCAGTCCGGAGCCACAAGAATGACTTGGGCCCGGTCGCGCCTGATCTTCTTCAGCACTCTGGGCAGTAGTGGTATAGGCGGAAAGGCGTACAACAGACCGCAACTCCACTCGCGACGAAAAGCGTCGCCGAGCGAGTGCCACCTTGGAAATTCCAACACGCAGAACTGATGACATTGCACGTTCTCTTCGGTGGCGAATAGATCTAACCAAGGCTCTCCCCACTGCTGAAAGAGACCACCTCAGAGTGAAGACGCCATTCGTGATCGAGCATGCACCTGCGGCTGAGTTTGTCCGCCCTAGCGTTCAGAGAACCTGCCAGGTGTTGAACCACCAGGGACATGCCCTGATGTTCCAGCCATGTCCAGAGACGCAGAGCCTCCTGACATAGGGTCCACGGCCCCACCCCGCCTTGTTTGTTGCAGTACCACATGGCGGTGGTGTTGTCTGTGAACACCTGCACTACTCTCCCTTTGACAGAGGGAAGGAATGCTTTTAGTGCAAGCCTGATCGCCCGCAGCTCAAAAGGTTGATATGGAGCCGGGACTCCACCGGAGACCAGAGGCCTCTGATCTCCGCCTCTCCCATGTGGCCGTCCCATCCCAGGAGGGACGCATCAGTCACCACTGTGAACTCCGGTTGGGGAAGGGAGAGGGATCTGCCGTCGACCCAATGCCGGTTCGTGAGCCACCACTACAACTGTCGTGCAGTGCCCTCCGAGATCTGGACGTGATCGGACAGGTTCCCCTGATGCTGGGCCCACTGGAACTTCAGGTCCCACTGAAGAGCCCGCATATGCCATCTGGCATGATTGACCAGCAGGATGCAGGAGGCCATGAGGCCCAGCAGCCTCAGAGTCACTCTGACCGAAACCCGGGACAAGGGCTGAAAGATGGGAATCAGAGCCCGAATATCCCGGACTCGCTGTTCGGGAGGATAGACCCAAAACTGCGCCGTGTCCAGAACCGCTCCGATAAAGAGGAGCTTCAGGGAGGGAATCAGTTGCGACTTCGGCACATTGATGGAGAACCCCAGCAAGTGCAGGAGGTCGGCCGTAGTCTAGAGGTGGGAGACGACTGTCTGGGGCGAGCCCGCCTTCAACAACCAATCGTCGAGATAGGGGAAGACTGAGACCCCTGATCTGTGCAGATGAGCTGCGACCACCGCCATCACCTTGGTGAACACCCGAGGGGCGCTGGTAAGGCCAAAGGGGAGCACGGTGAACTGAAAGTGCTCGTGGCCTACCGTGAACCGTAGGTAACGCCGGTGGGCTCGCAGGACGGGGATGTGGAAATTGGCGTCCTGCAAGTCCAGCGCCAGCATCCAGTCTTGTGGGTCGAGAGCAGACAAGACCCGAGCTAGAGTGAGCATCTTGAGCTTCTCTTTGCGGAGGAAGCGATTGACGTTCCGGAGGTCTAAGATAGGATGCAGGCCTTTGTCGTTCTTGGGCACCACAAAGTAGTGGGAATAACAACCACGACCTACTTCGTGCGTCGGATTGTGCTCGATGGCCCCCTTGGCCAAGAGGGCCGCAACTTCCTGCTGAAGAAGCACCAAGTGATCCCCCGACATGCGGTGGTATTGAGGTGGCATGGCTGGGGGGGTAGTCTCGAAGGGGAGGGAGTAGCCCCTCCGGACTATCTCTAAAACCCACCTGTCCGAAGTGATGGTGCGCCAGTGGGGGAGGTGAAGGCGGAGCCTGCCGCCCACTGGCGTTTGATGGGCCTGAAAGTTCAGACTAGGAAGGTTTGGAGGCAGTGGTGGCCGGGGTGGTGGTGGACTGACCCGCCCGCTGGCCCCTTTGTCCGCCACGGCGGAACCCGCGTCCGCGCTGGGATGATTGCTGCACCGGCCTGTGGCTCTGTTGCGAACGCTGCGGGGCGCCCCTTCCTGTGCCACTAAAGGAGCGAAAAGCAGAAGGAGGGCGGACTTCAGAGAGTCCCAAGGACTTGGCCGTAGCCCGTGAGTCCTTAAACCTCTCCAACGCGCTGTCCGCTTTGTTGCCGAAGAGGCGACGGCCATCAAAGGGCATGTCCATAAGGGTGTTTTGGACATCCCCCGAAAATCCAGTGGTCCTCAACCAGGCGTGACGGCGAACCGCCACCGTCGTTGCAATCGATCTGCCCAGTGAGTCGGCGGTGTCTAGGCCACAACGAATCATGAACTTTGCTGCGTCTCTCCCCTCTGCAACAGCCTGGGAGAGATCAGGCCGGGCCTCCTCCGGACACTGGGGCAGCACGTTCGCCACCGTATCCCACAGAGAGTGGGAATAACGGCCCAAGAGGCATGCGGTGTTCACGGACCGCAGCGCAGAGCTGGTGGAAGAAAAAATCTTCTTCCCAAACTGATCCAGCTTCTTGGATTCCCTATCCGGTGGTGCGGAAGGGAAGGCGGTTGGGGAAGCAGAGCCTTGGACAACCAAGCTCTCGGGAGTGGGGTGTTGGGAGAGGAAAATGGGGTCACCCGGAGCCGGGCGATGGCGTCGGGCCACGTTCCTATCCACAGGAGGTGGTGTGGCGGACCAAGTGCCCAAAAGAACGTCAGAGAGGGTTTCATTGAAAGGAAGCAGCAGCTCCGCAGAAGTAGCTGCTGGCTGAAGCACCTCTGTCAGGAGGTTAGTCCTGACGGCCACAGTAGGGAGCTCGAGGTGTAGGGCCTCGGCCTCCCTACGCAACACCACTGCATAACTGGCGCACTCCTCTGTAGCCACGGTAGGAGGAGACAGCATGCCAAGGTCTGGTGAGGTATCCAGACCACTGGCGTCCCCCAATTCCTCAGCCCAGTCCTGTTCAGACTCGCAGGCTGCAGCGAGAGGGTCCTCAGACCCCTCCCAGTCCTCCCCTTGCTCCTCAGGCTGTTCAACAGGTCTAAAATAAGGAGCAGGGACATGGGGATAGAAATCCCCAAGCAGGGTCGAGAACGGCATCGATCGACGCCGGCTCGGCGCCGTGTCCACTTCGGGGCTGAAACGGAGGTCGACGTCGTCCCGAGGTGCGGGCGGCGTCAGGATCGGTGCCGGTGGAGTCGACGTCGGTGGAGGCGTAACAAGGTCAACCGGTGTCGACCGGGATCCAGGCCTGGATCCAAGGGTGTCCTGCGGCGCCGGGGGCGGAGCAGACAGCGACGCCGGGGCCAGAGACGCCGGCGAGGAAACGCGAGGACACCCATGCGGGACCGCGGGGCCCGAAGGCGCACCGGCGGGACCCGACGGCCCAAAGAGGCGAGCCATGGCCGACAGGAACACCTGCATCTGGGCCGGAGACGCCGACGACCCCGGGAAGGGCGGGTAGTCGGGCGGCGACTCCATGGACTCCGCCGGAGCCGCGGGGGTGGCACAACCCATACCCTCAGCCGCGTCGCGCGACCGGCGAGGGGAAGTCAGAGAACAATGGCGTTTCTTCGACTTCTTGTGCTTCGTCTTACCTGACCCCCGAGTGCGAAGACTTGGATCCCGAAGATCGATGATGATGACTCCGCGCACGGTCCCTCGACCTCCCTCTGGACCGGGACTTTGAATGGCGCGGAGCCGACTGCCGGGCTTCCAGCAACTTTCGGGACCGCTCCCGCAAAGTATTCGGCGCCATGGCCCGGCAGTCGGAGCACGACTTGGGGTCGTGGTCGCGCCTCAGGCAGAAAAGACACACACGGTGCGGGTCCGTCACCGACATCATACGGTGACAATGCCCGCAGGACTTGAAACCGGGCATCCTACTGCACCAGGAGTCGAAGACTCAAGAAAAACAGAGACAAAAAGCCTCAAAAAGTTAGTCAAAAATTGACTGGGGGTTCCTGCTCTTCCCGGATCTGCGCTTGCTGGCGCGGAAAAAGAAAGAACTGACGTTAGCGCGCGTGGGCGGCGTCTAAGTAGGGCCCGCGAAGTCATCTCGGCTACCACGACGCCAACGACGGACGCGGAGCCGCACGACGCCACCTACCGACGCGCAGGGGTACTGCGGACGAAAACTTTCGGGATCCAGTCTGACGCCTGGGGATATTCTAAGGTAAGGAATCTATCACTATGTGTTTCTTTCAGATGGTTTGGGCACACAGGGCCGTGGGGCGTCGGGTGCAGGGGTGCCTTTTGGGGTCGGAACGGCTTACCAGCTCCGGGTCGCGGTTAGGGGGGCCTTCTGGATTTCGACTGCAGGCGTCGGCTGGAGGCTTGAGGCAGGTCAGGGGTCACCGGATCTCGGGTCAAGATCGCCGGGGTGACCTCCTCGTGGTGTTTGCCCACTCAAGCTCGGGCCGTGGAATGCGGGTGCAGAGTGGGGCAGGTTCGCGGTCTCCGGCTGCTGCCAGAGGTTGCAGTTTGAACAAATCTGATGTTCACGGGAGAAGCAGTCTTTTTAAGTGAAGGCAGGCAGGTCCCTCCAGGGTTTTTGAGGTTGCTGGCTGCAGGACACACCGGGATTTCGCAGGAGCAGGTTCGAGGGGAGACAGGTCGGTAGGGCTGGGGCCAAGTCAGTGGGCGTCTTCTTCTTGTTAGCTGGCTGCACGGCTGTTCGGTCCTTCTTTTTGTTCTTGTTTCTTGGCTGGATCTGAGGAAGCAAGGTTCAGGGTGCCCCCTAAATACTAGATTTAGGGGCGTTACAGGTAGGTAAAGGGCAGGGACCAATGGGTCCCTTCCCTGGGGTGGGTACACCCCTATCGTGCCACCCTCCAGTGGGAGGGGGGCAGGAGCCTGTCCCTGGTTGGTTGGGTCCCCCCATCCTCAAGATGGCGGGGACTCGGAGTTGTGCTTCACCTCGCCTCCCCCACCTGAGGGGTGGAGTTGGCAGAGGTGGGCACACCTCTCTCCCTCACTTTTTTTCCCCGCCGGCTCTCCCGCCCAAAGTGGGGAGTAGAACCAGTGGGGACCAGTTGCTGAAAGCAGCAAATGGTCTGGGGAGGCTCACAAAGGCGGCATGCCTTTGAAGCTTCCCCTTTCGTGAACCCTGCCCATCCTGGGGGAGGAGGCTTGGCACCTCGTCCCAGGATGTGCATTGTTTCAGGCCCCCCGAGAGCAACAGGCTCTCAACCCAGGGGTCCAGAAACATGTCTGTTGGTGGCAGCCTAAGCAGCCACTCAGTCGGGTCACTAGAAGTTGGTCGAGTTTCAGGGGGCATCTCTAAGATGCCCTCTGTTGTGGATTTTACATTAAATCCCACACTGGCATCAGTGTGGGTTTAATGTGCTGAGAAGTTTGATACCAAACTTCCCAGGTTTCAGTGTAGCCATTATGGTGCTGTGGAGTTCGTAATGACAAACTCCCAGCACATATACTCTTAATGGCAGCACTGCACTTACAGTGCCCAGGAATGGACCTGGGCACTGTAGGGGTACAGGGCTCATGCACCTGTACCCTCACCACTGGTATAGTGCACCCAGCTAGAGGGGTGACTGACCTATGCCAGGGCAGTGGTTTGTAGGCATGGCACACAGGGATGTGTGCCATGTCGACTCTTCACTTTGTTCTGCATCAAGACATGCAGCCTGCAAAGGCAGTGTGTGAGTAAAAAGGTGCAGGGCCTCTAAGGGTGGAACAATAAGTGCTGCAGCCCTTAGGGGCCTTCCCTGGTCACAGAGCCCTGGGTACCTGTGGTACCATTTACCAGGGGCCTACCTGTGGCCAGGGATGTCAATTTAGGCTTCAATGCAGTTTTTAGGGAAGGAACATAGGCCCTGGGTACCTGATTAGCAGGAGCCCAGGGCACACTCAGTCACAGAACATCAGCAATTCAGCAAAAAGTGGGGGCATACCATGCAGAAAGAGGGCACTTTCTCACAACATCCTGGACCAGTTCAAACATAGTGCATTGCCCATGGGCAATGGGTGTGAGTAGTTCGAGGCAAAACTTGGGCATCTTGCATTTTCGGAGGGGGTGAAGAGATCTATTTGGGGGGTGCCCCAAAACAGGAAGTACATGGGTAGGACTTCCAGATGGAGTTACCACTCTTGGACTTGTTAATGAGCTCTGCTGAGCAGGTCTACAAAGTTGTTGTCCAACCCCAGAAGGTGCTCTGCTAGGAGTTGTATGTTGTGCTTGATTACTCAATGCCAAATCCCCTGCACTAGCGCTGGCAGCTGGGGAAAGTGTACAACGCCCTGTTTCTGTAAAGTAGTACATGACTGTCATATGGACAGTCATGCTGAGGACTACCTTACCTAGAATGTACATGGAAGGCTTTGAGGGCTAAGCGTATGCTAACAGTTCTAAATAAATTATGTGCTAGCCCTTATGTTCTGGTGCCTACACACCCCTGCACAGTCATGGTGTTGAGATGCACACTCCAGACTATAAAGGAAGTACCTGTGGTAATTGTCACGTGTGGAATCGGGTCTGAGAAAGGCCTGACCTGCAACAGGGTGATGCCATTCCACCGATAAAGAGAGCTGTAAATGCTGGTCTTTACCAAAAACATATCTTTCCACTGTGTCACAGTGTGACCATTGTGTCGAAAGACACGCTTGTAGGGGGCAAATATGGCGCCTGACATGGGGAACAATGGCGATGCACAAGGCAAGGAGGGACATATTGGTCCTGGCCATGAGACGACTGGGCTGAATAAGAGGTAATAGCAATGCCAACTCTTAGTTGGGGGTAGGCGTTGCCTGGACTGTGTTTAGCACAGATCCTAGAAAGGGTGAATTCTGTTGAGATTGGGGAATAGAATAGCTATCCCTACAACACTTCCCTAGGGGTGATAGGTTACCCTAAAAATGGTAGTAAAGATGGATATCACATATCAGGCATGGGAGATGTACTGACGTCGTATTGCAGACACTATAACATACTGTATAATATGCTCATATACACTTCAAGGGACCGTGAAGTTTCTGAAAATGGCTGTTTATGACAATGTGCGATGACAGTTGTGTTTTGTATTGTTTCTTTCTTTCTTAAGAAATTCAAAATCAATAAAAATGTTTAAAAAAAAATAATAATTCTGTTGAGCTTGAATGAGAGACCTGGTGGCATTTACGTTGATCCCCATGTTGTGGAGCAGGGAAATACCTAGAGTGAGGCTAGGCATTGCTGACTGCTGCTGCACTTGATCAGGTGACCCTAAAAGGGAGAACTTTGAATTCGTAGTGATGTCCATCTACCACAAACTAAAGGTACCAGCGATGGGCAGAGTAAATGGGTAGGTGGAAGGAAAATGCTACTTACCCAGTATGCATCTGTTCTTCGCATGTAGAGCTGTAGAATCATATGCATTGCATAGATCGCCATCTAGTGTTGGGTCCGGATGTTTGCACTTTGTTTTTCTTCAAAGAAGTCTTTCCAGTCACAAGGTAGGTAACTCCTCCTTTCGGTGATAGTACGCATGGGCATCGACTCCATTGTTAGATTGTTTTCCCGCAGAGGGTGATAATGGAGTTAGTAAGAGTAGTAAAAAGGAGATGTCCATGAATGCATGTATCTAAGTAAGATGTTACTGCAACAGGTATAGGTACCCGGGGAGGCGGGCGGGCGCATATGATTCGACAGCTCTACATGCCAAGAACAGATGCATACTGGGTAAGTAGCATTTTCCGTTCGAGGCATATGAGCTGTAGATCATATGCTTTGCATAGACTACATAGCAGTTATCTCCCAAAGCGGTGGCTAACCTGTAGCTGTTGCAGTGGTTTGAAATAGTGTGCGTAAAACTGCTTGGCCTACTCTAGCTTGCTGTGCTGCCAACACATCCACAGAATAGTGTTTTGTGAATATGTGAGGTGTAGACCATGTTGCAGCTTTACATATATCATCTATGGGTATATTTCCCAAGAATGCCATAGAAGCCCCCAGTTTGCGTGTAGTGTGTGCTCTAGGGGGAACTGTTAATGTCCGTTTAGCCTTTGCATAGCATATTTGAATGCATTTGACAGTTCACCTTGCAATACCTGATTTTGATATAGGATTGCCTTTGTGTGGTGGAGCAAAAGCGACAAAAAGCGGATTTGTGTTACGGAAAGGTTTTGTCCTTTCAATGTAATAGAGCAATGCTCTTTTTACATCTAATGTGTGTAATGCACGTTCTGCCACTGAATCTGGTTGAGGGAAGAACACGGGTAACTCAACAGATTGATTGATGTGAAAAGCAGAAATGACTTAAGGAAGGAATTTAGGATTAGTCAGAAGAACCACCTTATTTTGGTGCATTTGTAAGAAGGGTTCTTCTATAGTCAATGCCTGAAGTTCACTTACTCTTCTGAGTGATGTGATGACAACTAGGAAAGCAACTTTCCATGTGAGAAATTGCAGTTCACATCTGAGTAATGGTTCAAAGGGTGGACCGATTAGTCTGGTGAGAACAATGTTGAGATTCCACACAGGAGCAGGTGGACGTCTCGGGGGAATAACTCTTTTGAGTCCCTCCATGATTGCTTTAATGACAGGTACCCTAAAAAGAGATAGATGCTGTCTATTTTGGAGGTATGCAGCTATAGCAGCTAGATGTAGACGTATGGATGTGTATGCTAAATTGGCACGTTGTAAATGTAACAAATAGCATATAATGTTTTGGACCGAAGCATCAAGCGGGTTGATGATGATGTTATTACAGTAAATCACAAACCGCTTCCACTTTGCTGCATAGCAGGCTCTTGTGGTAGGACGTCTAGCTTCTTTGATAATATTCATGCAGTCTGGCGGTAGATTAAGGTAGCCAAACTCTAGGACTTCATGTGCCAGATCACCAGATTGAGTTGACTGGGGTCTGGGTGTCTTATGTCTCCATGGCTCTGTGTGAGGAGACTGGGTGTAAGACGTAGATTTTGATGAGGAACTACCGAGAGTTCCAATATGATTGTGAACCATGGTTGACGTGCCCATGTGGGAGAAACTAGGATTAGTGTCAGGGACGCTTGTTTGAGTTTCCGAACCACTAATGGAATGAGTGGGAGAGGCGGAAAAGCGTAAGCAAATATCCCTGACCAGTTCATCCATAGTGCATTGCCTTTGGATAACGGGTGTGGATACCTGGACGTGAAGTTTGGGCATTTTGCGTTTAGGTGAGTGGCGAACAGGTCTATGTCTGGGAAGCCCCACATTTGAAAGAATGGGAGGAGAACTTGGAGGTGTAGTTCCCATTCATGGATTTGCTGTGTTTGACGACTTAGCAGATCTGCCATCTGGATTTTTACTCCTGGGAGGTGTTCTGCTTAGAGATAAAATTTTGTGATGAATGGCCCACCTCCAGATGTCCTGGGCTAGGTGGGACAGTTGGAGGGAGTGTGTCCCCCCTGTTTCTGAATATAGTACATGGCTGTCATGTTGTCTGTACGAATTAGCACAGTCTTCTTTACTAGCTGAGCGTGAAATGCTTTCAAAGCCAGAAAAATTGCTAACAGTTCTAGATGATTTATGTGAAGCTGTTTTTCTTGCAAGCTCCACATCCCTTGAATTGTGTGGGTTTGGAGATGTGCTCCCCAACCTGTCAGTGATGCGTCTGCTGTCAATACTATCTGTGGAATCGGGTCGCTGAAGGGCCGCCCTTTTAAAAGGTTTTGTGTGTTCCACCACTGCAGAGAGCGATGGGTGCGGCCGTCTACCAACACTAGATCTGATAACTGACCTTGAGCCTGGTTCCACTGTCGTACTAAGCATTCCTGTAGTGGGCGCATCTGAAGTCTTGCATAGGGAACTATGAAAATGCAAGACGCCATCATTCCCAGTAACTGCATGAACAGTCGAGCTGGTAAGGAGTGTTGAGGCTGGAACTGAGATATCAGGTTTTGAATATTCCTGATTCTGGTTGGGGTTGGGTATGCTGGAGCTTTCCGTGTGTCTATAGTAGCTCCTAGATAGTCTTGAGACATAGATGGTTGGAGATGGGATTTGGTCCGATTTACTGTGAATCCTAGCTGGTGAAGCAGTTGCACAGTTTTTTATGTGTGGCGTAGACATCTGTTGTGTGAGCTGGCCTTTATGAGCCAGTCGTCTAAGTATGGGAAGACGTGAACATGTCTTCTCAGGTGGGCTGCGACTACTACCAAGCATTTTGTGAAAACCCTGGGAGCAGTTGCTACTCCGAAGGGAAGGACTTTGAATTGATAATGTTGGCCTGTTACCACAAACAGGAGGTATTTGCGGTGCGCAGTGTGTATTGGAATATGAAAGTAAGCGTCCTTTAAATCTAGAGTGGATAGAAAGTCGCCTTGCTGAAGGAGAGGAAGCACTTGTTGGAGTGTTACCATATGAAAATGGTCCGACTATGTATAGGTTTAGTTCTCTGAGGTCCAATATAGGCCTCAGAGAGCTGTCCTTTTTGGGAATTAGGAAGTATAGGGAGTACACTCCTGTTTCTTGGTATTGTAAAGGGACTGGTTCTATTGCACCCTTTTGCAACAAAGAAAGAACCTCTTGCTTTAAAAGGGTAAGATGTTCTTGTGACATGAGGTGTGACTTCGGAGGAATATTCGGGGGAGTGCTTGTAAGTTCCAGGCAATAACCAGATTGGATAATTTGTAGAACCCATTTGTCTGATATAATCGTATTCCAAATGGGTAGAAATTGTGAAAGACGTCTCCCGTCAGAAGTGGAATGATCGGGCGGTATGGGAAATAAGTCACTGCTTGTTGTTTGCAGGGGAGGTGTGTGTTGAATTACCTCTGCCTCTTCCCTTGCCGTTGTTTCCTCTATACCCTCCTCTAAAATACCCTCTTGAAGAGGGCGACTGATTGTTGCCTTTGTAAGAGGAGGAGGGAGTCCCTGTAGATACATTTTTGGAGCCGCCCCTATTGAATGAGCGACGAAAGGAACCCCTATTAGAAGGTGATTGTAGAGCCCCCAAGGACTTCGCAACTTCAGTATTTTTTTTCATTTTTTCCAGTGATACATCGACAGCTGGGCTAAAGAGATGTTCTTTATCAAAATGTTGATTAAGAATAGAGGCTTGAATCCGGAAATCCTTAGCCAAGCATGTCTACGGAGTAGCACACTAGTGTTTATTGCCCGAGCTGCTGTATCTGCTTGATCCAACGCACACCTGATAGATGTATTAGTTATTAATTTACCTTCTTGAATAAGGTCACTGGCTTTAGCCTTATGCTCATCAGGTAGAAATTCAATGAGCTTTTCGAGTTCGTCATAATGAGCTCTATCATACCTTGCCAACAATGCTTGGGCACTGGCAATACGCCAATTATTAGCTGCTTGTGAGGCTATCCTTTTTCCCGAAGCATCTAATAATTTGGACTCCTTATCAGGAGGAGGGGCGTCCCCTGTTGATTGAGAGTTAGCTCTCTTACCAGCATTGGAAACGACTAGAGAGTCTAAGGTTAACTGGCCTTTAATATACACAGGGTCATTAGGTGCAGCTTTGTATTTTTTCTCTACCCTACGAGTGATGATCCTAGCTCTTACAGGGTCTTTAAAGATATCCTCAGTGTGTTTGAGCATTGCCTTTAACATTGGCAATGTTTGTGTAGCCCTTTGAGATGAACTCAGTATCTCTAACAAAAAAATCCTCGTCTAAACTTTCCTTATGAAGCTCTACTCCATGATATTGTGCGGCCCTATTAAGGAGCTCAATGTATCCAATGTTGTCATCTGGGGGCGAAGGCCTCGATGGATATAGGTCAGGGTCATTATCTGGTTGAGGAGCATTATAATGATCCCATGGATCAGGATCTTGTGGTGCATATTCATCCATGTCCTCATCGTCATCCCCTGTGACTTGTGGGTCAGGTGATGGTGGTGTAGGGGAATGTGTAGGTGTAATCAGTAAATTTGGATTAGTGGGTGAAGGTGGGGTATATGGTGGAGAGGGGTTAGTGTCCACATTTTTCTTCTTCATAGGAATGTGGTAGTCCTCTGGTAGGCCCATTTTTCTTTTCTCTGGAAGTTTGGTATGAATACGTCCAGTTTCTGGGTGAATAACGATCTCTTTCTGTGTCGGATCCGACGGTGGATTATCGGTCCGAGGCTCTTTAGTTGCAGTACTTTCTTTTGATGCCGGTTTTGGCATCTACCGTTTCGGCTCCGAAGGTTTCGGCTCCGAAGGTTTAGGTTTATGCAACGGTGGCACGGAAACCAGAAGGTGTTTTGTTTCCGACGCAGAAGGTTTCGGGTCGGCACTGGCATGGGGACGAGTAGAGCCCGAGCCGGAAGGCTGTTTATGTTTCGGCGCCGGGGCGGTCGAAATTTTTTCTCAGTGCCGACCTTGGCCCGAAGGCAGAGGAGGAACCGGAGCCTTTTTATGAAGGAGATGGTAGGGGAAGGATAAGTTACTTACCTGTAATCCTAGTTCTCTTCCAGGGGTATACTCATCAAAGTCATAAGCACTGAATAGTCCCGCCCACGTGCGGGGACCCCGGAGCAATAGCCAATAATATGCATATACCTACATATATATCCATAAACACATATAAGTAAATATATATATATATATATAGGTGATATGCATAAAACAAACATATATGCAGCCTGATATTATATACTAGGCTCAGAAAACCTGCCTCATTGCATGTAAAACCTTTTAAATTTGAACAAATAAACATACCCCATGATATAATCATGATTAAAACAAGTAAACCACTTTAGTTTGCTTTGAAACAACACAACCTTTATTTTCAAAGGTAAAAGGGGTAAGACCATAGAGGCAGGTCAGCCTAGAGAGGCTGCATATAGAACAGTTAGGAAAAAACTGGCGCCGTGCCTTTAAGACCTCTTGGAACCCTCAGGCTCCCATCATGCACTACAGGTGACAGTTAGGTCAGTTCTTTTGGACGGCGTAAACAGTGTGATCACAGTATGGGTAACAGATACATCTCACATGAACATGGTATTCGTCCGGGGAGGAGGGAGGGTTGCTTATGACTTTGATGAGTATACCCCTGGAAGAGAACTAGGATTACAGGTAAGTAACTTATCCTTCTCTTCCAGGGGATACTCATCAATAGTCATAAGCACTGAATAGAGTAGCAAGCCATCCCCATACTCTGCGGGCGAATACCATTATATCATGCCAACCAATCCAACTTATATTACCCAAATAAGTTCCTCAAGGATGCCTGGCCAACCCTAGCATCAGCTTGAGTGTCAGAATCAAGACAATAATGGCATGCAAAAGTGTGCACCGAACGCCATGTGGCTGCTTTACATATGTCTTGAATAGGAACTTTACTCAGCATAGCTATTGTAGCTGCTTTTCCTCTTGTAGAATGTGCTCTCGGCCTGCCTGAGAGCTGTTTGTGTGCTAGCTGATAAGATAGCATAATGCATGACACAATCCACCTAGAAATGGACCTTTTAGAGGCCGGAGAGCCAGTGTTCAATGGTCCGTAATTAACAAACAATCTGTCAGTGTTGCGTACAGTTTTAGACTTATCCAGATAAAACTTCAACACCCTTTTAAGATCCAGTGAATGTAATGCCTTCTCAGCAGGTGTGACAGGGTTCACAAAGAAAGTGGGAAGAGTGATCGACTAGTTGATGTGGAACTCCGAGACCACTTTCGGAAGGAACTTCGGGTGAGTTCTTAGTACCACTCTGTTTGCATGAAAAACGAGATAAGGCTCCGACGAGCACAGAGCCTGTATCTCGCTCACCCTGCGAGCAGACGTGATTGCCACAAGGAATGCAGTCTTCCAAGAAAGATGTTGCAGCGAGGCCTTATGTATAGGTTCAAAAGGAGGGCCCATTAACTTGGAGAGAACGATATTGAGTTCCCAAGAGGGAGATGGAGCCCTCACTGGAGGATAGACTTTCTTTAGGCCATCTAAAAAGTCCTTAACCACTGGCATTCTAAAAAAGGAAACCTGATTGGGGGACTTCCTATAAGCTGTTATCGCGGCCAAGTGAACTTTAATAGATGAATACTGCAATCCTGCTTTTGCCAAAGACAGTAAACTTGTAACAGTACCTGTTCCTGACCATGAATAGGATCATGACCCTCTGCAGTACACCACATGTAGAATCGCCTCCATTTGAAAGCATATGTTCTCCTTGTGGAAGGACGTCGAGCCTCTTTCAAGATCTGCATGCAGTCCTGAGAGAGACCTAAGTGCCCATATTGGATGAATTCAGGAGCCATGCTGCTAGCTTCAGGGACGGCAGATTGGGATGGAACACTTTGCCGCCCACCCTGGTCAGCAGATCTGGTTGACAGGGTAGCCTCCTGTGCGGTACTGTCGAAAGGCGAAGAAGGTCCGGGTACCACCACTGGCGAGGCCAGTCTGGTGCAACCAAGATCATCCTCGTTTTGGATCTGTACAGCTTCCTGATCACTAGAGGAATGAGGGGGACTGGTGGAAATGCGTAGAGTAATGTCTCTGACCAGTCTATCCATAGAGCATTCCCCTTGGAGCCTTGTTGTGGGAACCTGGGAACCCTTGCTGCCCCTGATTGTGATCGTTTTTTCCTTTCTGTGCCTGTTTCCCGCCGCTGCGCCCCTGCGGCCCCGCCCCCTCACTGCCCATTCGCTGCCCCATTCCCTGCTCCTCCCTCCCACCTCCCCATTTATGGCGGCCGCTGCGTGGTGAAGAGAGCGACCCCTGACCTTGACTGGTAGGTCGCTCCCCCACCACACAGCTCCGTCTGTGTGCCCTGCTGCTGCCCCCGATTGTGCTCGTTTTTTTCCTTTCTGTGCCCCCTTGCTGCCCCTGATTGTGATCGTTTTTTCCTTTCTGTGCCCCCTTGCTGCCCCTGATTGTGATCGTTTTTCCTTTCTGTGCCCCCTTGCTGCCCCTGATTGTGATCGTTTTTCCTTTCTGTGCCCCCTTGCTGCCCCTGATTGTGCTCGTTTTTCCTCTGTGCCCCCTTGCTGCCCCTGATTGTGATCGTTTCTTCCTTTCTGTGCCCCCTTGCTGCCCCTGATTGTGCTCGTTTTTTTCCTTTCTGTGCCCCCTTGCTGCCCCTGATTGTGATCGTTTTATCCTTTCTGTGCCCCCTTGCTGCCCCTGATTGTGATCGTTTTTTCCTTTCTGTGCCCTCTTGCTGCCCCTGATTGTGATCGTTTTTTCCTTTCTGTGCCTGTTTCCCGCCGCTGCGCCCCTGTGGCCCCGCCCCCTCACTGCCCATTCGCTGCCCCATTCCCTGCTCCTCCCTCCCACCTCCCCATTTATGGCGGCCGCTGCGTGGTGAAGAGAGCGACCCCTGACCTTGACTGGTAGGTCGCTCCCCACCACACAGCTCCGTCTGTGTGCCCTGCTGCTGCCCCTGATTGTGCTCGTTTTTTTCCTTTCTGTGCCCCCTTGCTGCCCCTGATTGTGATCGTTTTTTCCTTTCTGTGCCCCCTTGCTGCCCCTGATTGTGATCGTTTTTCCTTTCTGTGCCCCCTTGCTGCCTGATTGTGCTCGTTTTTTCCTTTCTGTGCCCCCTTGCTGCCCCTGATTGTGATCGTTTTTTCCTTTCTGTGCCCCCTTGCTGCCCCTGATTGTGATCGTTTTTTCCTTTCTGTGCCCCTTGCTCGTTTTTTCCTTTCTGTGCCCCCTTGCTGCCCCTGATTGTGATCGTTTTTTCCTTTCTGTGCCCCCTTGCTGCCCCTGATTGTGATCGTTTTTTCCTTTCTGTGCCCCCTTGCTGCCCCTGATTGTGATCGTTTTTTCCTTTCTGTGCCCCCTTGCTGCCCCTGATTGTGATCGGTTTTTTCCTTTCTGTGCCCGTTTCCCGCCGCTGCGCCTGCGGCCCCGCCCCCTCACTGCCCATTCGCTGCCCCATTCCCTGCTCCTCCCTCCCACCTCCCCATTTATGGCGGCCGCGCGCAGCGGGCGCGCCGCTGGCGCGCCGCTGGCGCGCCGAAGGCAAGCCTGTCTGCGCCCGTCCGCGCCGTGGCCGCGCCCAGCGCCAGACCCCCTGGTCCGGGCATCCCCCGCGCCCGCCACATCAACAGACGCCGATACGACGCCAGCACCCTCCACGCACTCAACCCCGGAAAAGATCACGCCTGCTACCAGGCCACCCCGAAGCGCACCCAAGGGCCCTTCACCTGCCGGAACTGCAGCTTCGCCAGCACCCGCCCCGCCAAACCACCGCCCAGGAAAGAACCCAACTACCTCAGATGCATCCTCCTCAACACCCGCTCCGCCCGCAAACACGCCATCGAACTCTGGGACCTTCTCGACTCAACCTCCCCAGACGTCGCATTCCTGACGGAGACCTGGCTGAATCCCGCTTCAGCCCCCGACATCGCCATTGCCATCCCGGACGGATGCAAGATCACCCGCAGGGACCGCACCAACGGAGTCGGAGGAGGCATCGCCATCGTCCACAGGAACACCCTCAGAGTCTCAACCAACACCGACGACACCCTCAGCACCGCCGAACACATGCACTTCCAGATCCACACCGATCCCAACACCACCCTCAGAGGAACCCTCATCTACAGACCCCCGGACCCCGACCACAGTTCAGCGATTCCATCGCTGACTTCGTCAGCACACACGCCATCGCCTCCACGGACTACATCCTCCTCGGGGACCTGAACTTCCACCTCGAGAACAACAAGGACACCAACTCCACCACCCTGATCGACAACCTCGCCACCCTCGGACTCAGACAGCTCGTGACTACACCCACCCACGCCGCCGGCCACACGCTAGACTCCATCTTTTCCGCAAGCCCACACGTCTCCTTCAACCACACCTCCGAACCCCACTGGACTGACCACCACTGCATCCACTTCACCTACAGGAAGCCCACCACGCACCACCGCACCGAACAAATGCCTCGCCGCTGCTGGAGCAGAGTCACGGAAGACCAGCTAACCACAACCCTCGCCCTGAGCCCACCCGCCGAACCCTCCGACCCCGACACCGCCGCCCGCAACCTCAGACAGTGGATCGACGACTGCGCCAACACCCTCGCCCAGCTCAAGAATCCGCCCAACAGCCACACCAGCAAGAAAGCCACCTGGTTCACCGAAGACCTCCAGGCCTCCAAACGAACATGCCGAAAACTGGAGAAGATCTGGCTCCACGAACGGACAGCGGACAGCTACGCCGCCCACAAGAGCGCCACCCGCAATCACCATCACCTCATCAGATCCGCCAAAAGGGCCTCACTCAAAGACCGCCTAGACAACAACGCACACAACAACAAAGAGCTCTTCAACATCGTGAAGGAACTCTCCAACCCCAGCTCCAACACCAACGACATCCAGCCGTCGCAAGACCTGTGCGACTCACTGGCCACCTCCTTCCACCGCAAAATCGCCCACATCCACGACAGCTTCAACACCACGACCGCCCCGGCAACCACCGAGACCACTGCCCCCACAACCACCAACCGCCTGCTCTCCTGGACCAACATCAACGACGAGGACACCAGCGAGATCATGAACACCATCCACTCCGGTTCACCGCTAGACCCGTGCCCTCACCACATCTTCAACAAAGCCAGTACAGCCATCGCGCCCCATCTCCGGAAAATAATCAACATCTCCTTCGAGACAGCAACCTTCCCGGAAAGCTGGAAGCACGCCGAGATAACCGCCTTACTCAAGAAACCCAAGGCAGACCCCAAGGACCTCAAGAACTTCCGACCCATCTCTCTGCTCCCGTTCCCCGCGAAGGTCACCGAGAAAATCGTCAACAAACAACTGACTCGCTACCTCGAGGAGAACAACATCCTGGACCCTTCCCAGTCCGGCTTCCGCAGCAACCACAGCACCGAAACCGCCCTCATCGCCGCCACCGATGACATCAGGACCCTGCTAGACAACGGAGAAACAGCAGCCCTCATCCTCCTGGACCTATCAGCCGCCTTCGACACGGTCTGCCACCACACACTACGAACACGCCTTCCCGACGCCGGGATCCAAGAGAAGGCCCTGGACTGGACCACATCCTTCCTTTCCGGCCGAACACAAAGCGTCCGCCTCGCCCCCTTCCGATTCAAGGCCACCAAGATCATCTGCGGCGTACCCCAAGGCTCCTCCCTCAGCCCAACGCTGTTCAACATCTACATGGCACCCCTCGCCCACGTCGCCAGACAGCACAACCTCAACATCATCTCCTACGCCGACGACACCCAGCTGATCCTCTCCCTCACCAAAGACCCTCACACCCCCAAAGCCCACCTCCACGAAGGAATGAAGGCCGTCGCCGAATGGATAAGGACCAGCCGCCTGAAGCTGAACTCGGACAAGACGGAGGTCCTCATCCTTGGTTCCAACCCTTCAGCCTGGGACGACTCCTGGTGGCCAACATCACTGGGAACAGCCCCGCCACCCACCGACCACGTACGCAACCTAGGGGTCATCCTCGACCCCACCCTCTCTATGACTAAGCAGGTCAATGCCGTTTCCTCATCCTGCTTCAACATCCTCCGAATGCTCCGCAGGATCTTCAAGTGGATCCCCACCGAAACAAGAAAAACAGTCACCCAGGCCCTCGTCACCAGCAGGCTGGACTACGGAAACGCCCTCTACGCAGGAACGACGGCTAAGCTCCTGAGACGGCTGCAACGCATCCAGAACGCCTCTGCACGTCTTATCCTCGACATCCCCCGACGCAGCCACATCACACCCCACCTGAGAGACCTGCACTGGCTCCCTGTCAACAATAGGATAACCTTCAAGCTCCTCACCCACGCACACAAAGCACTCCACAACTCCGGACCAGCCTACCTCAACAGACGACTCAGCTTCTACACCCCCACCCGCCAGCTCCGCTCGACCAGCCTCGCCCTCGCCACAGTCCCCCGCATCCGGAAAACGACCGCCGGCGGCAGATCCTTCTCCCACCTCGCCGCCAAGACCTGGAACACCCTCCCCACCAACCTCCGACAGACCCAAGACCTACTGGCCTTCAGAAGACTCCTCAAGACCTGGCTCTTCGATCAGTAGCAGCACCACCCCCCTCTTCCCCCAGCGCCTTGAGACCCTCGCGGGTATGTAGTGCGCTTTATAAGTGACATGATTGATTGATTGATTGAAGACGTGGCATTTTGCGTTGTCTGCATCTGCGAACAGGTCTGTGTCTGGTTCCCCCCAGGCTTGAAAAATGTCCTGTGCTACTTCTTGCTTTAGCGCCCAGTCGTGCGCTTCTGCGAAATGCCTGCTTAGGCCATCTGCCTGAACATTTAGGATGCCCGGAAGATGGACCGCCGAGATCTTCATGTCCCGAGCCAGAAGCCACCTCCAGATCGCCTGTGCTTCCAGCGACAGAGGCCTGGACCTGGTGCCCCCCTGCTTGTTCAGGTAAAACATTGTTGTTGTATTGTCCGTTTGAACAAGGAGGGCATTGGACTTGATGGACAGAAAGAACGCCTTGAGGGCCAGATGAACTGCCCTGAGCTCCAGCATGTTTATGTGATAGAGCTGTTCTCTTTCCGACCACAGGAATTGTACCTGCAGGTACCCCATGTGGGCGCCCCATCCTTGAAGAGACGCATCTGTTACAAGAGTCAGCTTTGGAGGTTCCTCGTGAAAAGGGCTGCCCACGAGAAGATGAGACCTCCGCATCCACCAGCCGATGGAGAGTTTGACAGACAGAGGTATCGTTATCGTGTCCTCCCAGCGATTGGAGATCTGGGACCACTGATCTTCCAGAGCCTGTTGAAGAGGTCTCATGTGTAGCCTGGCATTCGGGACTAGAAAGATGCAAGATGCCATAGAACCCAGAAGAGACGAGACTTGTCTGGCTGTTGGGTAAGGGTTCCGCAAAATGGTCTGACACTTGAGGAGGATGGATGACAGTCTCTCCTCCGAAGGATACGCTCTTGCGTTTACCGTGTCCAGAGTTGCCCCCAAGTAATGAATTCTCTGCGTTGGGTTGAGGATGGATTTTTTGAAATTGACATGCAGACCCAATCGATGCAGATGTCGAACGCAGTAAGCGAGGTGTAGTTGCAGAAGTGCTGGGGAAGCACTTTTGAGAAGCCAATCGTCTAGATAGGGGTAGACGAATATTTGTTTCCTTCTCAAGAACGCCGCTACTACTGCCATGCACTTTGAGAAAGTGCGAGGGGCTGACTTGAGACCGAACGGTAGGACTGTGAATTGGTAATGGTCGGATTGAATGCGAAACCTTAGAAACTTCCGATGCTTCAGAGAGATGGGAATGTGGAAATAGGCATCCTGAAGATCTATGGAACACATCCAGTCTTGTGGGTGCAAGTGTGGAATTATCTGATGCAAGGCCAGCATTCTGAACCTTTCCTTCAGAATAAATTTGTTCAGTCGCCTGAGGTCTAGAATGGGCCTGAACTCTTTGCCGAGACCTTTCTTTGGGACTAGGAAATAACGAGAGTAAAGTCCTTGATGACGTTGCTGCCATGGAACCTTTTCGATGGCCTCCTTTAAAAGCAGGGCAGATACCTCTTCTTGTAGAAGACTTACGTGATGGGAGGTGGTCTTCCGGGGAGGAATAGAAGGTGGAGGTGACTTGAACCGGATGGAGTATCCGTTCCTTACGATGTTTAGAACCCACTTGTCCAGTGTAATTTTGGTCCACTCTTCTAGAAACATACGAATGCTTCCCCCACCGGAGTGGGTAACGGGTTTAGGGGAAGCAAGCACTCACTGTTTCTGCTGTTGCTGCTGCTTGGCAGCTGGTGCAGACTGCCTGGAGGAACCTCCTCGTCCTCTGCCTGGACGTTGCTGATTGTACTGGGATCTCCCTTGGTGCTGTTGTGTAGACCACTGAGGGGTTTGAACTCTCTGCTGGTAGTTGCGCCGATCGTAGGGGCGATAGCGCCGTTTAAAGTCTTTCCTCTTTTCGAGTCCCACTGCCTTGACCGTGTCCAGTTCTGTCTTCATGCGCGACATCTCATCATCGGCATGAGATCCGAAGAGCGAGGATCCATTGAACGGCAGGTTCAGGATCCGATGTTGGGCCTCCGGCTTCAACCCCGTCAACCTTAGCCAGGAAGAGCGACGGGCACAGATTCCATGAGAGTACCCATGTGATGCTAGATCTGAGGCATCCGCTGCCAGGAAGTCTTGCTTGTCCTCCTTAGGGAGTTTGTCCGTGAAACGTGACAGGGAGTCCCAGAGAGAGCGGTCATAACGACCCAGCAAGGCCGAAGCGCTGGCTACCTTCATGTAGGATGCGGAGGTGTTGCACATCCTCTTGCCTATTGAATCCATGGCCTTACTGTCTTTGTCAGGTGGTACCGTGGAAGACGCTGCCCCTGTCTGGTTCTTCCGCGCGGCCGAGACAATGACTGAATCCGGAGGTGGATCGGATCTCAGAAACAGAGGGTCTGTGTCAGGAGCTTTATATTTCTTTAAGATTCTTGAGGGAGCAGCACCCACTGAAGCTGGAGTCAAGAACTTGTGCAACGCAGGCTCCAGTAGACCAGGCACCAAGGGAAGTAGAGGTCTGGATGACGCCCTCTGATGCAGCGTTTCAAAGATGATTGAGGTTGTTGGAACATGAACAGGCATCTCAATCTGAAGTTTAGCCGCTCCCCTACACAAAACCTCATTGAAGGTGTTGAGATCGTCAATCGGGGATACCCTACTCGGAGGTGTTGAGGAAAGAGTGGGTGAGTAGTCCGCTTTAGATGGTCTAGATGATGAAGACGACCTATGGCTCTTACTCCTGTGAGAGCGATGACTAGGTCTAGAAGCTCTACTTCTGGGAGAGCGGGGTGTATGCCTTCTCACCGATGGAGATCTGCGTGACCGGGCTCGTCGATCATGCCGCCCTGAGGGGTGCACCGACTATCAATGGAGACCTGGATCTGCTACGTGAATGGACCACCCTGGTAACCTTCCGTATCTTCCACTCCCTTATATCTCCCAGCCATCTAGGAGAGATGTTTGTTACAGGGTGTGCAGGCGGAGCTGGAGAGCGCTCTGGCGGGATCTGAACGGTCTGAAGCCCCGGAGAGGAAGAAGCACTCCTGGAGGCCATTTGGATGTTCTCCGTCGCTGACTCCGACCTCCTCGACGCCGACCTCCTAGACGTCGACCCCCTCGACGGCGATCTGGACCTCGATCTGCGGGACCTAGATCTCGACGTCGACCTCCTCGATGCCGATCTCGCTCTCGACGTCGACCTCCTCGACACCGAAGTCCTAGACGGCGATCTCGCTCTCGACGTCGACCTTCTCACCGTCGAAGGCGACTTCCTCGGAGTCTGTCTTCTCGACGCCCGAACGCGCCCTTCTCGACGTCAAACCCCTGGCGATGCCTGTTTCGACGTCGAATGTCTCGACGGCGACGGCTGTCTTGCCGGCGTCGACACCAAAACCGCTCTGCTTGACGACGAAGCTTGCAGTACCTTCGGCGTCGGTGGTGTCTTCGACGTCGTTGGAGGTGCTCTCGCCGGCGGGCTTCGACGTTGATGTGCCAACGTCGGTATCTCACCGCCTCTCGCTGTAGGTGAGCCAGATGTGGTCCGCCTACGCGATTCTTGATGACTTGGAGCCCTCGACGTCGAAGGACGTTTCGACGTCGACTTCGACGCTGACTCAGAGCACAACGGTACCTTGGACGTTGATCTGTCCCTCGACGGCGACCGATGTCTTCTTTCGTCATTTTTTTCTTTGCGTCTTGAGTGAGAGGAGGGCTTTCTTGCAGACAGTTCTCCTTTAGCACTTGCCTTACTTCCTCTCTCCAGCATAGAGTGCAGCTTTATCTTCTTCCTTTCCTTAAGGTTTCTTCTGGAAAACTTGCTGCAATGGTAACACTGGTCTGGCTTGTGTGATGAAGGGAGACAAGCAATACAGACCGAGTGTGGGTCCGATTTGGACATCTTTCCACAGGCCGGGCACTTAATAAATAAGGCCGGCATTTTGAAAGGGAAAAAAGTGAAAAATTTAGGGGGAAAAACAGCTGAATCTAACAGCTAGTCAGTAAAGACGCCGAGTGAAACAACAATATTCCACTCAAAACCAAAATTAGTGAAAAAAACCACTAACTGGGGAGCTCAAACTCCAGGGTCCTCATAGAAGGAGCCGGAAAAAAGAACTGACCTAACTGTCACCTGTAGTGCATGATGGGAGCCTGAGGGTTCCAAGAGGTCTTAAAGGCACGGCGCCAGTTTTTTCCTAACGGTTCTATATGCAGCCTCTCTAGGCTGACCTGCCTCTATGGTCTTACCCCTTTTACCTTTGAAAATAAAGGTTGTGTTGTTTCAAAGCAAACTAAAGTGGTTTACTTGTTTTAATCATGATTATATCATGGGGTATGTTTATTTGTTGTTCAAATTTAAAAGGTTTTACATGCAATGAGGCAGGTTTTCTGAGCCTAGTATATAATATCAGGCTGCATATATGTTTGTTTTATGCATATCACCTATATATATATTTACTTATATGTGTTTATGGATATATATGTAGGTATATGCATATTATTGGCTATTGCTCCGGGGTCCCCGCACGTGGGCGGGACTATTCAGTGCTTATGACTATTGATGAGTATCCCCTGGAAGAGAAGGAAGTCTCTTTACTCACGATCCGTTGTCCCGGTGGGAGGTCTTCGGAGTCGGCTTCGGACACGGAGATGTGTTCCTCCTCCATTTCGGCTTCCTGCGCTTGCATTTCTTCTTGTTCGGACTCGTCTCCGAGGAGGTCCGGCGCAGAGCCACTTTGTTGGCACATTTCATGACGTCGAGCCCGACGATCACGGAGGGTTTTCTTCGACCTGAACAACCTACACGCTTTGCAGTCTTTCTCGTCGTGTTCCGGGGATAGGCAAAGGTTGCACACCTCGTGGGGCCGCTGGGTGTTGGTAGAATGTATGTGGCACGAGGAAACATTCACGCTATGCTCTATCTATGGCTCTACCGGAGATGACCCCGAAGTTTTAGAATTCCTGGATGTTGAATTAGCCTCCTGGCCCTCCCCGGTTATAATGTGCGGGGATTTTAGTATTAATGGTTTGGGAGGCCTCTGGGGGGAAGCGGGAAGTAGCTACGCAGGTAGAAAGAGAAGAGTCTATGGGGCACTTACTAACCTGGCTCAGAATAACGCGCTTATAGATAGTTGGGCTCAGCTATATCCCACTGACCCTGGTAGTACATTTTTTTCCGCACCCCATAAGATTACTAGACTCGATTATTTTTTTGTGTCTTACTCACTAAAATTAAGTTGTAGGATAGAAAAATATCCTCGGATAATCTCAGATCATAACCCCCTAGTTTTAACAATTACCTTTGGTGGGGGGGAAAGACAAGAGAAGGCCTGGACTTTCGAGCGCGGGCTTTAAAAGGATCCAGAATATTTGATTCATATGAACGAATGGATCAAGGGGTTCTGGGAGATTAATAGAGAGTACCAGTCCAGGGATTGTCTGGGATGCGTTTAAAGCCGGGGTTAGAGGAGAGACTTTGAGTTATAGTTTGGGCCGGCTGAAGAGGGAGGGTCAACGGGTGAATATATTATGCAAGGCATTGGTGGATGCGGAGGAGGAGCTCGCAGGCGCGATTCGGATGAGCAAACCACTGGAGGATATATTGCTTAAATTGGCAATAGCAAAGGCTGAAATAGGGGATATCACGGCGAGTAAGGCTGCAGAAAAAATTTTGGCGAGAAGGGAACTCTGTTATGAGCTTAGTGAACGGGTGGGGCATACCCTGGCAGTACGACTTAGACAAAAAAATATGGCCGGGGAGATCAGGGACATTATAGACAGAAATGGAAATTTAGTAGAGGGGTCACTAGGGATCCGGGAAGTCTTCCGCCAATTTTATGAAGATCTTTACAGGGATGAGCAACGAGGGGAACAGAGACTTAACCAAGAATATCTACGGGGAATACCGATGCGAAGTATTGATCCCGAAGACAGGGAGGCACTTGATATAGCGCTGACCCAGGATGAGATATATGGTGCATTAGGGAGTCTGCCGTCCGGGAAAGCTGCCGGACCGGATCAAATTCCCTTAGAGTTTTATAAAACATTCCTTGAGGTCATAGGACCGGATCTGGCGGCCATAACCGGCCAAGCTCAGCAAGGCTGTTCAATCCCCGAGTCATGGGCTGGGGCGGATATGGTTGTGTTTTTAAAGAAGGGTAAGCCACCTAGGGAACCGAGCTCATATAGGCCAATAACGCTGATGAATAGCGACGCTAAAATATACTCAAAAGCCTTGGCGACCTGTCTAAATCAAATAATTGGGAAAATAGTTCATCCCAACCAGCATGGCTTTATCCCCGGGAGGGGTACTACAGAACATACTCGAAGAGTTATAACCCTATTTGATATAGCGGAAGTCTCAGGGGATCCTATGGCTTTAATACTCATGGACGCTGAAAAAGCGTTCGATAGGGTCTCCTGGGACTATCTCTGGGATGTTATGAAATGGTTTGGGATTGGGAATAACTATATCCAGGCAATTCAGGCTTTATATAAAGTACCGAAGGCTCGGCTCAGACTGAATGGGTGATACACGGCGCCAGTGATTATTAAGCGAGGCACTAGGCAGGGGTGCCCCTGCTCGCCTCTCCTCTTCGCTTTATACATTGATCCCCTGATAAGGAAGTTGGGTGCCACCATTAGTAGAAGACCTATGTGTTATCATGGGTTGGAGACAAAAATATTGGCCTACGCGGACGATGTCGCTGTGGTCACTCCTAACCCCCAAGATACAATGGTTGCTATAGAAGAAGAGACTCAAGCTTTTGGACCGATATCCGGGTACGCATTAAATAGCCAGAAGACGTTGATAGTCAAAAATAAGTGGACTAAACTAGAAGATTTACGGGTGGTGGATTCAGCCGTCTATCTGGGTATTGATATAACCCCAGATTTGGGGAAACTAGTAGAAAGAAATATTGACCCAATTATAGGGAAAGCTAAAAAAGATTTTGATAGATTGAATAATCTTCATATGTCATTGGTAGGTCGCAGCAATGTGGTAAAGATGGTTTTCCTCCCTAAGATACTCTATCTCTTTAGGGCCATACCGATAGAGTTTGAAAAGCAATGGTTTACGATACTTCAGCACATCGTGAACAGGTTTATATGGGCTCATGGAAAAACCAGACGGGCTATAAGATATAGGTCATTGCCTAGGGAGAGAGGAGGTTGGGCAGTCCCAGATTTTAAGATGTATTATTGGGCTTCGGCTCTACAATATAGGTCTGTTCTATTCGGGAGGGCTATTGGTGTCTCTTGGGATAATTCAGGATCTCCTGATGTATATGAACTACTATTAGGAGAGGGAGCGATCAATTGCTTTATGAAATTTAGCGAACCAAGCTATTATAAAAAAACGAGATTTAAGACTTTGATGGCCGCATATAAGATCTGGGCTGCATTTAAAAAGAAAATTGGCCTTGGCAGATTTAATTTTTACACACAGCTATACAGAAATCAACGCTCCCGAAATTTTTTCTGATGCAATAATGTTGGAATGGGAGGAGAAGGGGCTGCGGGTCTTAGGGAATTTAAATACCTACAGTTACGGAGCTTTTTTAAAGGGAAAAGGGGAGGGCCGTGTGGTTTCCAGAAAGATGTAATCATAGATGTTATAAGAGCGGGAGAGAATTGTACAATTAAGAAAATTTATGCCGAATTGCAATCACTTAAGCCGGACGATTTGGATAAATATCGGAAAAAGTGGGCTGATAAGCTAGGCATAGATCAGGATTGTTTTTCTGACTCGTTAGAACTGGGTCAAACTATCCTGTGTTCAGCGGGACTACAGGCTCAGCATTTTAAAACGATCTTTTCTCTGTATCATACGCCCGCAAGGATAGCGCAGTGGGGTGGACAGGAAGGAATCAGGTGTCCTCGGTGCGATGGCTCTGAAGCTGACCTAATACACATGTTCTCGACCTGCCCCCGGCTGGTAAATTTAATAAAAGCGATAGAAAAATTTCTGGATCAAACACTGAATATACAAACGCCATTAGACCCAGCTCTAATACTTTTGGGGATTCAAATGAGGGGAAGGCAAAACTCATTTTTATTATTTTCTGTTTCTTGCCATGGCTGCCCTACGTATTATCATCGACTCTGCGTGGCTGGATCAATCAGCACCAACCTTTCAGCAATGGCTTGCTAAGTCGCTAGCTATATATAATTTGGAGAAAGGGATTTATGAGAGAAAGGGCTAGAGAGGGAAAAAACTTGGCAGGCGCATTTGGGAACCTATCTACAGATGGAAGAAAGCTGTGAATGATAGTAGATCTTGATTTAATTTAGTTACTTACATTTTAAAAAGGACTTTTGATTTTTTATTCACAAGGATAAATTGCTGCTCTACCGACTTTAAAAAGGTATTGGATTTCATGAATTTGTATTGTATTCTGATTGATAATTTGATCCTCGAGTAACAAATGTACGTTTATTGTGGTGCTGTATCTATTCGAAAAAAAAAAAAAAAAACTTAAAAAAAAAAAACATAACTTACTGCAAAATGTTTGCAGGAATTCAAACAAAAAGAAGCCAGCTAAAAGCATATTTATAAGCAGTAATTGAGGATCCTTCTCTGATGAGCTGGATAAACAAACTGCCTCAGTTACCCTGCACTGCGTGATGGGAAAAAGGGCAGTCTCTGGAGATCTTTAAAGGTTGAGTGTCTATTTTGCATAGTGCGTCCTGAGCATATTGGAGGTTACAGTTCTTCTCTATTTTAAAAAAGGTCTAATATATTGGTGCTTTCAGCCAAATGCACTGGACTGTCAACTTGACTAACTGAATTTACTTTCCAAAACCAAAATAAAAGAATAAGATATGCAGGCAATATTGCCCCTCAGACAGGTTTACACTGTAAGAATATTTTTTTAAATGGTGTTCTGGGCATCCCTTGTCTGCAGAGAGATTCTACCTTTTATGGATATCCGAAAGAATCCCATAACAGAGAAGCTGCTTTGCTCCGTGAGACCAAGATAGGGGTCCATCAAAGCCTTGAAGGACATGGGCTCCACCATGGAGAAGGTGGGCTGCAGGATTTCCATGAGGAGGTTAGCTTCTTCTCCTCTACTTGTAAGGGTAACTCTAAAACTTCAGCAAGATTACCAGCAGTAAATGAAGCAGCCTCCTCCACTGGGAGGGCCCAATGGCATTCAAAATACACCTCAGGAGAGGTATCCATCCTAATGGCATCTACAGGGCAAAGTAGTTCTGTACATCTATATAAATAGGAGAAAGGGGACCTCTTGCCTCATTGCTGTCATCATCACCAAGATAGACTGTGTTCAGCATTTGGATGTGGTCATAATCTCAGCCAAAGAGGACCCCCCACCCCTGATCAACAAAGTACTTAACCTGAGGAAAAGGTCAGGAGGGGGATGCTTCCTCTACTATGTGCTGCTTCTTACATCTGGACATGAACAGAATGCTCTTTGTATTTGGAAAGTTTGCCACCTACTGTAATAAAATCAAAGTCTGCGCAGAGGACGTTTCTGGCACCAGTGGTAGAAACACCATCAAGGCCTTCAGCATCTTAAGAGGTGCTGCCAGTGCCAGAATGGCATCAGAAGGTGGCAGAGTGGGTCCAGCAGGCACCAAGGATGAAGTCACCAGCGGAAGCCCTTTCCAAAATCTCAAAGGCTTCTTAGGGCCCGAAGATGCACCAGAAAGAGCAGGAACAGAGCAGAAGGCAGGCATCCAACCAAATCAGGTGAATGCTGTAATTGGAATAGGTTCAGCGCCAGTTGCCAGAAACTTCAGAACAAGAGTAGGAGGCTAAAGAGCAGAGTCTGGCACTGGCTACATTTCCACCAATACATCCTGAGTGGACTAGGTCGAGGCTGGAGTCAGGGCATGACGACTGACTGGAAGAACTTACCCTAGAGCAAGATCAACATCAAGCAGCAGAACAACTTCTCTTGTGGAGCTTCTAGTTGGATGACCAGCCCTTATCCTTGGAAGTGGCTCACTTCAAAGACTAGGCTGGCATAGGCAAGCCGGAGCAAGAACTGGAGTACGACAGAGCGATGACAAGCCCGGCATTTATCACTGGCCCCTGCCATGAAAAGCTTTACCTCCTTGAAAGTCCTGGCATGCATAGAGCCCCACTTATCACTCAAACCTGGAATCATGCTTGGGATCCTAGCAACTAAGATGTTGTGGGTGCTCTGGAATGCTTGCTGCAGAAATGACCCAACTTAAACCTTAAAATCAGGGAGGCAAAACACCAGTACACTGCACAACTAAAACTTTTTGTAGGAAAAGTATCTAAGGAGGTCTACTCTGGATCTACATCAAAGAGCAAGGAAAAACAAGGAGTTCATGTCAGTGCGAAATATTGGTGCAATATACAGCTTTGTGACCTAATGTCCAGGTAGTATTCGAGAGCCGCATCAGAGCCATGGTGCTACATATCAGGGCAGGAGAACTGTTCTAACTTGCCTGAATCCAGTCTAGTATCGGGAGGATATTCAAAAGGTGAAGAATAAATTTATGGGAGCATCCATCAGACATGTTAAATTTAGCACCTTTTTGCAGCATGTGGAACTAAGTAACTCTAAATGTCTCTCACCAATGAAGCCGGACAAAGAAAAAATACATATAGGGGAGTTCATATTCCAATGCAAAGGGGACATGGCCTTGTAGTTTGGGCCAGGGAGGGGACAATACTGAGCTGCAGATAAATGGTAGACATGTTTAAAAACATAACAGCTGGAGTGACTGAGCAATAACTGTGTTCTCAAACTGATTTGATTATTTCCACCAATTATTTTTATGCGATCTACCCTTATTTTGCAAGATCTTTGGATAGGCCAAGAGTTGAATTCAAGAACTTCAAATGTGAAACTTAATACACAGAAAATGCATGAAAAAGACACAGCTATCAGTCATTCCTAACGAGGAAAGGAATTATGTCCAAGCGTCAGATTTCGCTATAACTGCACAACAGAAAATTGCACCAGTGCTCACCATCGTACTACAATCACAGTAACAAGAAAGCACACCATTATCTTGGCATCTTTTTTCATAGTGGAAATAATGCAACATAAAAATTCACACACATACTCCAATAAATCCAGGTACAATATGACCAGGACATTATCATACTCCTGGTGAAGCGAATGTCACAAACTAATTATGTTAATTAAAAAATAATTTTAGCAACCATTTGTAGAACCTCACCTGCCAGAGAAGAACTCCTCCATCGCTTTCCGGGCCTGACTGCTTTCCAGTTGCTTTTCCAAATGTTGCAGACACTCTTCAAGGATGGACTCCTCAAGTCCACTAGAGTAGAAAGGGAAAATAAATAAAGATAGTGATGGCTATCATCTCTCAAGGTAACAACCGTGAAGAAATTCAACTTACCTGGAACCAGCCATTAAAAGTCCAGAGGAACACCAACTTTTTAATCTAATGTAGTCTAGCTGTTACCAAAGTTGCAAGCTTTTCTGCAATACTATTACTTCCTAATTCCCTTTTAACCTAGGACTGCTTCCAGGCATCTTCAACTTAAGTCGAGAGTTGCCTTCTGCGATGGACCTCTATTGTTCTCCCAAATAAAAGCTAGTTATTAAGGCATTCCGGAGGCCTAATGCATAGAGCAAATCCTCTATTAGGATCGTGGTCATTTGTTGTAAAGCCAACATTCTGCCTAGCTCCTGTTGGATGAACTTGTTTCCATTATCTTAAATCCAGAAAAAGTTTTAAATCTGAACTAGAGACCTTTTTCTTTGCCATGAAGTACCTTGAGAAAACTGAAATATTTATATGTCTGAACTGGGACTATTGCAAGTTAGGAGATGTGTTCCTGGGGGGTCTGTGTCAGTCAGCAGTTACTGGCCAATATTCTGCATGGGTATTGTCACTTTCCACATGTGTCCCAGAACAACGGCAGTTCAATTGGATAACTTTTGTGCACTTTACTCTCTAGGGTTAACAAAGCTGCCAAATGAGCAAGTTCCTTACCTTTGGTAATGATCTTTCTGGGGAATGCACTAACCACAGATTCCCCAACTTCAGAATATTTGAGGCAGTCTAACTGCAGGCTGAGAATTCTCCTAGCTCAATAACAACAGCACACTACTCAGGGAGTGACAGAGTGGAGAAGCACAGAGGCGCCACCCCAGGCGCCATCTGTTTCTTCAATTACTTCTCGTTTGCGCCCTGAGACAATCATCCTAAATAAATTGTAGATGACAATGTGCTGTCTAACACGTCCTTAAGCTGCTGATTACTTTCTGAAAGACTATACAGGTAAGGCTTTCAGAATAGTAGTCATTAGAAACATGAGAAAAAGCACTTTGTCAGTCTACATTGCAGCACCTATGTAAATTGCTGTATTGACTATCACTAGAAATGAGAAAAAAAAGTGAGATAGGGGTCATTTTGAGAATGAAAAATATGTACTGCCCTTTTTATGCTCCAGGACCCTCTGATACCCACGATGCCTTACACCGGCAGCTAGCCTCAGAATCTATTATTTTCAGAGGTATACTGTAGGAAGAGAAAAGTACGTTGCTTTTTTCTGATGTCTAAGAAATGAAGCCAGTGCAGGGAGGAGCAAGGGTTGTTTACAACTTCAATGAAGATTCCTATGATGCAGAACCACGACTACAAGTAACCATTTTTTTGCCTTATAAGATCTTTATTGAGAGTGCAATAGCGAGCAATAAAAGAAAGGAATATGCTACTTACCTTGTAAGCATCTGTTTGTGGAATGTAATGCTGTAGATTCACATGCTTTGCATACTCCTGCCATCTAGTGTTCGGTATGGATGTGTGAAAGTTGTTTTTCTTCGAAAAAGTCTGTGAGAAAATGGGATTCTGTTGCAGTATCCCCCTGCGCCCCCTCACTCCCAACATTTTGATTGGTATCTGGTGCAACTTGGACTGAAAGTGTGCTGGGTCCCTGCTAATCAGGTCCCCAGCACCAGTGTTCTTTCCCTAAAACGGTTCCTTGTTTGGAACCACTTCAGCTACCCCTGTAAGTCCCCAGTAAATGGTACCCCTGGTACCTGGGGCTCTGGGACTGAAGGGGGTACCCTAGGGTTGCAGCACCAGTTGTGCCACCCTAGGGACCCCTCACCCATGCCATGCAAACAACCACTGCAGCCTGCATCCCTAGTTGAAGAGAAAAACAACAAAACTGGCATGGCACACTGCCCTGTGTGCCATGCCAAGCAGCACTGCCACATGTATAGGTAAGTCACCCCTCTAGCAGGCCTTACAAGCCCTAAGGCAGGGTGCACTATATCTTAGGTGTGGGTATATCTGCATGAGCAGATATGCCTCTACAATATAGAAGTTTATTCTTCTATATTTAAGTGCCAGGGAGCCATAGAAAGTACATGGGCTGGGAACTAAACAGCTCTAACACCCCAGCACCATGATTGCTTCCCTGTACCCAGGAGTGTTTGGAATCAAACAACTTTTTAAAAACCCTCACTGATGCCAGAATTGGATTTATTAAAACAAACTCATAGGGCATTTTAGAGGTGTCCCGTGAAAACTTACCAACCCTGGTGTGGTCACTGACCAGTTCTAGTCGCCAGCCTGCCACCACCAGACATGTTTCTGGACCCATGGGGTGAGAGACTGTTGCTCTCTGGGCTCAGAAACAAAGGCCTTCCTGTGTGGAGGTGTCACACCTTCTCCCCCAGGCAGGCCCCGTGCACGACAGGGGAAGCTTCAAAAGGCCTGCTGCCTTTGTAATACGACACCCAGCCTCTGCTGGTAGCAGCAGATGGCAGCCCCCGGTTTAGACCCCCACTTTGGGTGGGAAAAACCAGGAAGAACAGGAGGTGTGCCCATCTCTGCCAACTCCACGCCTAAGGTGCAGGAGGCGAGGTGAAGCACATTTTTCAGTACCCATCATCTTGAAGATCGTGGGACTCCTCCAATCAGGGCAAGGACTTTTCCCCGCTACCACAGGAGGGTGGCATAATTGAGGATGCAGACACCCCAAGTGAAGTGCCCATTGGCCCTACCGGTCACTCCCTTAACATGCCCCTAAATCTAGTATGTAGGTGGCTCCCCCAGACCCTATAACCAGTTCTGGTCATCCTAAGAAGTGAGGACGAAGAAGACGTTGTGAGGAAGACTGAAGACAACCACTGACTAGACCCCAGCTTCAAAAGCCTGTCTGCAGCTTCAAAGACCCTGCAAGGAAAACGACGCCTGTCCTGCAGCCAGCGACCTCCAAAACCCCAGGGAGGACTGCCCGCCTTCGAAAAAGACAAGAACTCCCGAGGACAGCAGACCTGTCTCCAAGAAACCAAGACAAAGGACTCTGATGCCCTCCAGAACACGATCACTCACCACTCTGCACCAGACACCACCGGCCTGAGTCCAGGTGACCCACCGTTCCAGAAACAGTCCCTCAGCGTTCCTGAGTCCAAGTCCAGCGTTGGCTGACCCCTCCTGGACTCCATGATGACGCCTGCAGTGTAAATACATAGGCTCCCCCAACCGCGACCAGCTCCGGTAAGAGAAACATGGCGTCAAAGGACACCCCTGCACCCGAAGCCCTTGGAGAGCTCAACTGACTGTCCCTGCGACCCCTAAGCATCCCAACTCACCTCTCCTGTCACTGGTGTTCTTCCTGCAGCCTCCTGTTCGATGCCTGCAGCCTCTTTCCAAAACAATTCCTCCATTGTGCGCCCAGCACAGTGTTTGCGCCCAACCGCCCTTGTGCCACTGGTGGTGTATGTTTGGTGCTATCTTGTGGCCCCCCCTGTGCTTGCCTAACCCTCTAACTTTAACCCAGCAGCCGCGTTACCTGCAACCAGCATGTCTTCAAGCACCCCCAGTCTCCATCGGTTAACATTAGGCCCTAACTCCAGATTTGACCTCTGCACCAGGTTGCCCCGCTGGTGGTGCAGTGCTTGCGCTTACCTGAACCTAGCCCTCTGCTGACCTTCAACCCCGAAGACTGGAACTGTAAGTTGTGTACTTACCTGCAAAAATGCATTATTGTTTTCCTCCCATAGGTTAACATTGCAAAGACTGTCAAGTGTCCACTTTTGAAACTGAAACGTATTTTTATTTAAAAACGTACTTACTTCTATGATTGTTTTGTGGTCTTGGTAAATAAATATACCAAAGTACTATTTTTATAAATTGGTCTCGGATTTATTCATAGAGTGTCTCTCTCATTTACTGCCACGGTGTGTACAACAAATGCATTAACACGACCCTCTGATAAGCCCAACTGCTCGCCCACACTACAACATAAAGGAGCATAAGTGTTATCTATTTAGCCTCTGTACAACCTCTGGAGACCCACTGGACTCACTACACACTATAACCCTTTCTGGTATTGTATATGGTGAGCCAGCCTCTCTCACTCCTCCTCTTGGTGAAAATGCGCATGGGGATCAACTCCATTGTTAGATGGTTTTCCTGCACGGCGGGTGAGAATGAAGTGTGAAAGTAAATGATAAGTAAAGAGATGTCCGTGCATATGAGAAGAGAAAAGCAACGGCCACAGTATTCCGGGGAGGAGGGTGGGCGCCTGTGAATCCACAGCACTACATGCCACAAACAGATGCTTACAGAGTAAGTAACATTCCGTTGGAATTATGTGCGGCTGTTAATAAACATGCTGTGCATGGACTGTAAAGCAGTCCTCAGAAGTAGCGGCTAACCTCTGGGCGTTGCAGTTATTTGGAAAAGTGCACTTAGCACTGCCTGACCCAAATTAGCTTGTTGGCATGCTACACCATCCACACAGTAGTGGTGCAGAGGTGTGTCACAGTGTCGGTGTCCCATCCACTTCAATGGGGAATGGTTCGGTTGGAAAGAGTCTGCAAGCTTGGACTGGGGGAAGTCCAGTCTGGCCAAACCCAAGGATGGGCTTAGGTCTTGTGGGTCTGGGATCCCCGTTTGGCCCGGTCACCTCCCTTGGACTCAGGCTCTGAGCAGCGGGTGCAGAGGTGCTTTAAGGCATCAGCCACAGATTTGTTTGTCTTTGTTTCTGTTGCAGATGGGCAAACAGGACAGCTGGGCCACTCTCAATGTGCGTCTCAATGTCCCTGAAGTCCCTCGATGTGCAGGTTGGTCTTCCTCGGCGCTGGGTGTCCGGACTGGACACAATAAGCCTTGGCTGCTGCAAGGGGTCCAGTACCCCCAGATATGGGTACTATGCAGCTTCAGTCGGTGTTGGCGTCCCCACACTTGGAGGAAGGACTGATCTAACCTGTAGGAGCACTGCTACCTCTTCCTGGGCAGCTGCTTCGTCTGTAGTCCCCCTAGGCAGCAGGCCAATGTACCGGGAATTACTTCTTTGGTGCCTGCGGATGCAGGGGAATAGCTCCTCTACTCCAAGAGAGTTTCTTTGGCCATTGGCAAAGCACTGACAGCCCTACGGGTTTCTAGGAGTCTGCACATTGGCAAGATGAGTATGTTGCTCCACGAGAGTCAGGTGCAGAAGGCAGGATGACAGGGTTGGCACCAAGTCAGTCGTGTTCCTCAGTTCTCGGATCAGCAGTCTTCTTTGTCCACTTCTTTTTGTCTGTTGAAATCCGATATCCTGGTATCAAGAGACAGTGTGGGTTTATTAATATGAGGTGGTGGACACCAAACACCATATGTTTCAGTGAAGCCATTATGTAGCTGAGAAACTCGTTTTGACCAGTGCATTGCTTAAGATGGCTTCCTTGTTCACTTGTACTGTCCGTCGCCTTTTTCAGTTTTTGTGTTCTGCTTGTACTGTCAGTAATTGAACTGGCAGGCACAGGGGCATAATTGCTCATGCAGATGTGTGACCATATGTAATATAGCGCACCTTGCCTTAGGGCTAGAAGGCCTGCAGTAGGGGTGACTGGCAAATATTACATGCAGTGTTAGGGGACATGGCACACAGTGTGTGCCATGTCGAGTTTTCACTTTTTATAGCACCTTGTCACGCAGCCTGCAGTGTGTATGGGTTTCGTGCTTGGTCCCTTAGAGTGGCACAAGATATGCTGCAGCTCTTAGGGACCCTCTTTAGTACCTATGCCCTAGGTACCAGAGGTACCACTTACTAGGGACTTACAGAGGTGCTAAAGGCCAGGTCACAAGTGACCAGTTGTCTTGCTTTGGGGAAAGAACACTGGCACTGGGGACCTGGTTAGCAGGAGCCCAGTACACACCAGTCAAAGTTGCATCACATACCAGGCAAAAAGTGGAGGGAATACTGCAACAAAAACCCAGTTTCCTACAAAGGGGGCATGTATAAAGGGGCTCAAATGGAGGGCCCTCTGAGTTGTGTAAGGACAATGGTAAGATTCCATGAGGGTGCAGGTGGAAGCCGTGGTGGAATTACTATTAAGACCTTTAATGAAGGCCTCAATTACTGGGATTTTAAATAAAGAAACATGCTGTCTATTTTGAAGATAGGCAGCTATTGCGGCCAGATGTAACCATATGGATGAAAATGCTAGGCCAGAGATCTGTAAATACATCAAGTAACAGAATGTTTTGCACCGCTGCATTAAAAGGATCAATTTGTTTAGAGTGACAATAGCAGACAATTTTATTCGATTTGGCCGCATAGCATGCTCGAGCGGTAGGTCTGCGGCTTCCTTGAGAATGGTCTAGCACTCAGGTGGGAGACTGAGGTATCCGAATTCTATGACCTCAGGAACCAGATCGCTAGGTTGAGAGATTGGTCTGGTTGCCCGATTTCGCCATGGTTCTCTGAGTGAGCGAGAAGGTCCAGCCTGTTGGGGAGCTTCTCATGGGGACTACCGAGAGGTCCCGTAAAGTTGTGAACCAGAGCTGGCGAGCCCCTGTAGGAGCTATTAGTATGAGCATTAGAGAGACTTGTAGGACCTTCCAAACCAGAAATGGAAGGAGAGGGAGAGGAGGAAAATCATAGGCAAATGTCCCTGACCAATTCATCCACAGTGCATGGTCACTAGATTGTGGGTGTGAGAACCTGGACGCTAAGTTTTTGTATTTGGCATGGTTCATGGTTGCGAACAAATCTATTTGGGAACCCCTATTTTGTGAAAGTATCGGCGGAAGACTTGCGTGTTGAGTTCCCACTCGTGGACTTCCTGCCGAGGTCGGCAAAGTCGTTGTCTTTCTGGAAGGTACTGCGCTAACAGGTGGATGTTGCAACGGAGAGCCCAGAACCAAATGGTCTAAGATAGGTGAGACAGTTGGGGAGAATGGGTCGTCGTCCCCTCCCACCCCCTCCTTGGTTTCTGTAGGTAGTACATGGCTATCATATTGTGTGTTCGGACTAGGACAACTTTGCCAATCAGGTGAGGTAGGAACACTTTCAATCCTAGGTGAACAGTTGGAAGCTCTAGATATTTGATGTGGAGACCCAGGTATTTCGTCTTGCACAGGCCCTGCACTGTGAGAACCTATAAGTGTGCACCACACCCCGTGAGTGATGCGTCCGTTGTGACAGTGGTGTGGGGATCAGGGTCGAGCAAAGGCCACCCCTGTAATAGGTTGTTGGGGTTCCACCACCACAGAGTGATGAAAGTGGCGGCCTATCAACACTAGATCTTCCCAGTGACCCTGTGTCTGAGACCACTGCTGAGCCAAACATTCCTGCAATGGACACATGTGCAGTCGTGCAAGTGGTACTATGGCAATGCACCAGGCCATCATGCCTAAGAGACGCAAGTGTGTCTTGACTGTCAGCTGGTGATTTGGTTGAAATTGGGGTATTAACGCCTGGAAAGACCAGATCCTTGAGGCATTGGGATAGGCTAGGCCTAGTTGTGTGTTTAAAAGTATAGTTCTAGAATGTCGTTTGCGGCTCTACAAATCCCGGACAGATCACATGGCCTTCAGAGTGGCATTAAAATCGTATCATAAAAAGAGAAGGTTAGCCAAAAAAGCACATTTCGTGAGGAGAATAGTGGTTCCTCAAAGGAACTATTCAAGATAGTTAAATAACTATCTCATCCTGTAACCTTGAACCATAAAACATCTCACTCGGTACAGCGGTGCGAAGAACTGGCAGAACTTTTTCATGAGAAGTCCAACAAGATCTACTCCACTTTTGAGACCCAACCTGCCTTGGAAGAGTCTTTCCTGGAAAAGGCCAACCCACACCCAGAACGTCCATCCATTGGAATGAGTTTCAGGAACTCACAACAGAAATGGTGGAAAGAACTATGAAGGAGGTACCATCGGGCTCTTCACTGATCCCCTGCCCACATTTTTTTTTCTCCAGGCTACCCTCAATCTTAAGCCCTTACATCACCTGGCTGTTTAAGTCTTCCCTGAAAAATGCCGATTTCCAATTGAGCTGGAAATATGCTCTAGTGCTGCCACTATTAAAGAAGGCTGTGGCAGAAGCTGCTGTCCTTTCCAACTACTGTCCTATTTCTCTCTTATCCTACATGACAAAAGTGTTGGAAAGAATAGTCAACGTTCAGCTTTCACAGTTCCTGGAAGACAACATCCTGTAGGAAAGTGGGTTTCTGTTGCAGTAACCCCCCCCACTTTTTGCCAGACTACTGATGCACTTTTTCCTGGTGTGCCCTGGGTCCCTGCCAATCAGGTTCCCAGGGCCTGTGTTCTTTCCCCAAAACTAACCCAATTGGCATCTCTGGCCACATGTCCGCCCCTGGTAAATGGTACCACAGGTACCCAGGGCACTGTGACCAGAGAAGGCCTCTAAGGGCTGCAGCACTTATTGTGCCACCCTTAGAGGCCCTGTACCTGACACTCACACACTGCCTTTGCAGGCTGCGTGTCTTGGTGCAGATCAAAGTGAAGAGTCGACATGGCACACATCCCTGTGTGCCATGCCCACAAACCACTGCCCTGGCATACATCAGTCACCCCTCTAGCTGGGTGCCCAATGCCAGTGGTGAGGCTACAGGTGCATGAGCCCTGTACCCCTACAGTGCCCAGGTCCATTCCTGGGCACTGTAAGTGCAGTGCTGCCATTAAAAGTATATGGTGCTGGGAGTTTGTCATTACGAACTCCACAGCACCATAATGGCTACACTGAAGACTGGGAAGTTTGGTATCAAACTTCTCAGCACATTAAACCCACACTGATGCCAGTGTGGGATTTAATGTAAAATGCACAACAGAGGGCATCTTAGAGATACCCCCTGAAACTCGACCAACTCCTAGTGACTTGACTGAGTGGCTGCTTAGGCTGCCACCACCAGACATGTTTCTGGACCCCTGGGTCGAGAGCTTGCTGCTCTCGGGGGCCTGAAACAATGCACATCCTGGGACGAGGTGCCAAGCCTCCTCCCCCAGGATGGGCAGGGTTCACGAAGGAGAGGCTTCAAAGGCATGCCGCCTTTGTGAGCCTGTCCAGACCATTTGCTGCTTTCAGCAACTGGTCCCCACTGGTTCTACCCCCCACCTTGGGTGGGAGAACCGGCGGGAAAAACCAGTGAGGAAGAGAGGTGTGCCCACCTCTGCCAACTCCACCCCTAAGGTGGGGGAGGCGAGGTGAAGCACGACCTCGAGTCCCCGCCATCTTGAGGATGGGGGGACCCAGCCAACCAGGGACAGGCTCCTGCCCCCCTCCCACTGGAGAGTGGCAGAATAGGGGGTGTACCCAGCCCAGGGAAGGGACCCATTGGTCCCTGCCCTTTACCTAACCTGTAACGCCCCTAGATTTAGTATTTAGGGGCACCCTGAGCCTTCCTTCCTCAGATCCAGCAACAACAAGAAAAGGAAGAAGAAGAAGAAGGACGAGAAGCCGTGCAGAGCTAACAAGAGGACGACGCCCACTGACTTGGCCCCAGCCCTACAGGCCTGTCTCCCCTCGAACCTGCTCCTGCAAAACCCCGGCGTGTCCAGTGGCCAGCAACCTCAAAAACCCCGGAGGACATGCCTGCCTTCACTTTCCAAGCTGTTTCTCCCGTGAACACCGGACGTGTTTGAACTGCAGCTTCTGGTGCCAGCCAGGAACCGCGAATCCCGCACACTCTGCACCCGCCGAATCCGGCCCGAGCGGGCAAATACCCAGAGGAGGTCCCCCCGGCGATCCGGACCCGAGATCCGGCAACCCCTGACCTGCCTCAAGCCTCCTGCAGCCTCAATCCAGAGGACCCCCCTACCGCGACCAGAGCGGGTAAGAAAATCCGACGTCCCAAGGCACCCCTGCACCCGACGCCCCACGGCCTTGTGTGCCCAAACCAACGGTGCCTAACCAACCCTCTACATCCCAACTTACCCCTCGAAGTGGTGGTAGCTCCTGGAAGATCCTCGTCCCCGAGCCTGCAGTGTTTCTTTGTCCTGGAGAATCTCCATTGAAATCAACAGGGCACCCGACATCAAAACAGCACCCTGCACCCGGCCGCCCTAGTGCCGCTGAGGGTGCCCCTTTGGTGCTAACTTGGTCCCCAACGTGCCCTGAGCTTAACCCTAGGAGCTTTGCTCCCACAACCCCGTGGCCTGCTTGCCAGCAGCCACCAACCGGAGCCCCCCTATCCTCCATAGGACAACATTGGGCCTCAACACTCTGCACCCGGCCGCCCTAGTGCCGCTGAGGGTGCAACAACAGTGCATCACTGACCCTGGGAGACCCCTGAGTCTAACCCCAGAACCCTAACTCAAAAGACCGATTACTTACCTTGAAACCGATAACTCATTTTTCCTCATAGGATAACATTGACACTTTTTCTTCCAAAAAGTTTCTAAGTGTCGACTTTTGAAAACTACAAATATTCCTTAAAAATCAGCCGAATAACCAAAACGCATTTTCTCAACTGTTTTCAGGAAATGTCCCAGTGCTGAATCTAGGATCCAGCACTGAGTAAGAAAAAAGTATCGATAACCTAACTTACCTGCTAAGTGAATTTCCTCCCATAGGATAACGTTGGTGATTCTGTGTGAAAAAGTTTCTAAGTGTCAACTTTTGAAATGCAATAATATTCTTTAAAAATCGTACAAACTACAAAAACGTAATTACTTACCGGTTTTAAGTAAATGTCCCAGTGCTGAATCTAGGAGTCCAGCACTGGATTACAAAAGTAACGTTAAAGTAACTTACCTGCGAATTGAATTTCCTTCCATAGGATAACATTGGTGGCTCTAGGTGAAAATGTTTTAGTGTCAACTTTTGAAATGCAATAATATTCTTTAAAAATCGTACCTTTAACCAAAACGCATTTACTCACCTGTTTTCAGCAAATGTCCCAGGGCTGAATCTAGGATCCAGTCCTGTGTTAGCAAAAGTAATCTGAAAAGTAATTAACTGCATTTTACTTAAAAAGCCCATTCAATTGAATGTACTATACCTGCAATGTGTTGCAAACTGCTTACTTAAAACTGTAACCAAAACCAGTACAAGTTACACTGCAATTTTGAACTGTGTTCATACAAGTAATTTACTACTGAAAAGTATTTTTAGGCTTACCTGTACCAGGCTTGCTTGGTTCTAGAAATAAAACAGTATATTTTTTTATACAAAACAATTGGCCTATAGTTCAGTTCTTGAGTGTGTGGATTCATTTGCTGACTGAGTGTGTACATCAAATGCTTTACACTGTCCTCTGATACTGCCTTACTGCTCGACCAAGCTACCACTTTAGAGAGAAAGGTTCTATCTAACTTTAACCTCTGCCAAACCTCTGGGGACTGCTGGACTCTGTACACACTGTACCTCACTTTGGTGCAGTATATACAGAGCCACTTTCTTACACATCCTGGATGCGTCTCAAACAGACTTTAGAGCCAACAACTGCACAGAATCAACCTTGTTGGCGGTAGTGGACAGAATCAGATCAGATCTTATTAGATCTGTCCACTGCCTTCGATACTGTCTCACACTCCCAGTTAGTCCACAGGCTACACGAAGCAGGTCTGCACTCTACCACCCTACAGTGGTTTGGAGCTTTTCTGTCTAACATCTCATTCTGTTAATCTGGCTCCGTTCAAATAGACTCCCCTTCAGGCTGACTGTGGAGTCCCACAGAGGTCTTCCCACAGCCAGTTATGTTTAATATCTATGTTGCCCCCTTGGCGAGTATTGTTAAGCCCTGGGGCTTCGAGACATTCTCCTACGCAGACGATATTCAGCTTATCGCCATTGATGAGTCAGCCAAAAATTTGCAAGAATGTACTGGGCTCTCTTCTCTGATGTGGCCAGCTGCATGCAATCACATTGTCTAAAGGTGAATGCAGAGAAAACTGAAATTCTGCTCTTTGGAGGGGTTGACAAAGTATGGAATGACACTTAGTGGAACATCTCTCTTGGTGTGGCTCCATTACCCAAAAGAGCTGCCAAGAATTTGGGAGTCGTATTTGACGACAGGACAGTTACCCAGTCTCTCATTTAGAGCTGATTGAATTATGGCAACGCCCTATATTTAGGGATTGCCGACATTCTGTATGAGCTACAGACAGCTAAACAGGTAGAGGTAGCCAGACTGATCTAGAACAGCCCCAAAGGAAGCTCAGCATCAGCCAGCACTTAATCTGCTGCATTGGCTCCCAGTGCGGAAAAGAGCCAGGTTTAAATTACTCTGTTACATTCACAAGTCAATACATGTGGCAGGGCCAGCAATACTGTGTGGCAAAGTGGCCTTTTACAAATCCAGTAGAGTGCAGCACTCTTCCCATCAAGCCTTGATCCGCAGCACACAAATCAGGAAAGCCAGAATGGGCGGCCGCTAGTTTGGTCATCTAGCTGCACTTTATTAAAATTCCTTATCTTTGGAAATGCGTCTTAAGGAGGATCTCCTTGTGTTTTGAAAGCGCTTGGAGACCTGGCTTTGTATGCGCCTCAGGAAAGGAAGATGGCCAAGTATTGCTCCAATCCAACTCTGAAGTAGTACCCAGGGAAGCTAATAAAGGAAATGGTCTTCTACTCAAAGGCATTAAAGGAATACTACTTTCAACAGAAATCTGCTCCGGATTACTCCTCTGCATTAGTCAAGTTTTGCATTTTAGTACAAACTTGCCTAAGCCTGGGTAACAAGGTACAAACACAAGGTTAGTAGACTGTGTAGTCAGATAGAGAAAGGTTTCATACTCATTGATGATATTTATTAAAAAAGGGAAAAGTCAAATCTCTACATTTGCATGCCCCTTTCTTTTAGTTATGGGACTATGTTTCATATAACTTGGGCTACAAAAAAAAAATAATCAAATAAGACCGCTTTATTGTCTGTATTCCCTCCTGCCATAATGAAGTGGCTATTTACCTGTTGGGGTCGGAGTGATTTGCCAGAATGTTGTAACAGCCAGTGATAAGCTTCTCGTAGACACGGGACACAAATTCATCAGACTCTGCAGGACCTAGAATCCTCTCCAAGGAGGTGCTGCTGATTTCCGACACACACTCTGTGCTGGTCTCCAACAGAAGGGGAAGCAGGGACTTGATCACCTGTAGAGGATTTAGCTCATCTGGACACCAGCTGAATGCAAGAGAAGAAACTAAATTAACTGAAATATCATTCAGTGAGTAGGAAAGACAGTGAAAAATCAATGGAAGGAGGATAATGGATAGTTGTAATAAAGACTCAAAGAAGATGGGAGTACAAATAGAAATGCCATAATTAGGGTTAGGGCAACAAGTGAGGTCAAAAGTTAATTAGTGAGGGGTGAGCAAATATGCAAGGTGAAGAGAAGGAAGGGGAAAGCAGAAAGGTCAATAGTGGAAAGGATGAAAAACTGAAAGGCCAAAAGGGGACGTATAGGGAGGAGTACGCAAAAGGTTAAGGGAGGTCAATGAAAAAAGGTAATGAAAGCACTGGTGAGGCAAACAGAAGGGGAAAAAGACAGATGCTAAATCAAAAAAGGAAATAATGTTAGTCATAAAAGAAAAACAAAGAACATGTTGGGAACTGAGAGGGAAGAAGCGTTTGAAAGAACTGAGGACAAGTAGGAAAAAAAGGGAAGAAAGGACAGAGAGTGCAGGTAAAGGAAAATAGGATGGATTAAAAAAGGGAAAGAAGTTAAGGGTACACTACACTTACACAATTAGGTCTCCAGTGAGTCGGACCAGAGAGAGGAGTATATGCTTGAGAGAGGTGGCAAGGGGCAGACTCTGGCTGCAAAGAGTGCCTAGGTGGGCAGCCTGCACAGCACAAATATAGCTTTCAGCCGGAATTGTGTCATTAGCAAAGGCATTGCGCTGAAAAGCAAAAAACACCTGTTCAGAAGAGACTCAATATTTCACTAGAGCTTAAAGAATGCAGACAAACAAAGGTAAAAAAAAAAAAAGTAAAATGAGCCCCTCCTCCCGGTCAATAATCTAATCTGGAGGACCCCTTATATCACCAGAGTGCATCCTAAAAAACTAAGAACAACTTCTTGCAGTATTGTGGACCCAACACTAAATTGAGTACACCGTATACGAAACAACAACAGATGCATCTTGCAACTAGAAGGGGGGGGTGTGTCAAGAAACTAAGGGTGTGGCTATATATTTATGGCTCTGAAAAATACCATTTCATTTATCATTTCTGGTGCTCTTCCAGTGAATACCTTACCCATGAACCGATGTTAGGAAACTCGTTGGTATGGATGCTGTTCCAGGATTCGCATAGCGCCTGCACTGCTGAAGGCAGGTTTTGTACTAGAGCTGGACCTGTAACCAAAAGAGGCAATAAAGAAAAAGAACGAGCTTTCCTGCAGCATTATGTTCAACAGACATTCCAAACAGAATTCTTCCATTTTCAAAACACAACACCAAGCCTAATAAAAGTCAAGGAGAGCAGTTAATTTAGCTGGCGTCAGAGAGCCAGGCTCCAAGATAGCCATACCAGCGTGAGGCTTCTTGAACTGGACACACAGAGCTAAATAATCAGTTTTTAAGTGCCCAAAAAAATCTGCCAAAGGACAACTATCGCCCGAACATGCAGAAAGGAATAGGGTGAGGTTTATATAATTTAGCTTTGGCACTGCTATGAGCTGCATGCCAAGAACCTACAGAATGGCAAATAAGCAGTGGACCATCAACTGTGCTTTGGTGCAGTGCTGGTGTGGCACTGGAATGCACTGATCCCAAAGGATGATGAGAGTGCCATGGAGAGTGGCTGGAAGACACGCTTACACACAAATGGCCAGTGACAACCTGTGGCCTGGGGTCGTGTTCCAGGGAAGTCAGATGTGTGGAGATTAGTGGCCTGCTTGTGCCCCTGTGGTAGTACATTGGCAGTTGATGTCAGAGCCACTGTCCAAGTGAGGGTAAGCCACCAAAAGCTTAGAGACAAAGACCGGTCCCAAGGACAGAGTAAGGAGGAGTGCATCAGGCAGCCAAGGACAGCAGCAAACACAAGGAAAGTGAATCGTGTGCAAGGATCATTACTGTCCTAGCATGGAGAAGTGCTCAGGGCCCCATAAAGTAGATTTGGTAGCAGGCCAGATTGGGGAGAGGCAGTGGGGGTTAAGAGAGATGGTGTGGTTGCAGGTGAAACTGCGGTGAGTCCACCTCCGCCTCCTGTGATACAAAGAAGCTTCTTGAAGCAGAGATCATGCGAAGAGGGCCTGCGTTGACATGGCTTTTAGAAAGAGTAGACTATGAGGCTCAGCAAAAAAACTACAGCACATAAAATGAGCACTAGGGCAGCAGCTGAAGTTGTGAGGAGAGCTGGAGACGCATGCAGACCACACATGTAATTTTGAGAAATTTCACAGAACACCACAACTGGCTATTATAAGCCTGTCCGTGGCCTACTGAATGAGAAAAGAGGAGATGGGGAATCCTTTGTCACAGCAAATGAACACTGCAGATGGGTTATCTAAAGCCAGCTAATGGTGCACTTGACTGAGTATGAAGCGCAGCGCAACTTAAGTCATGTAGTTCATTTGGAAGCAGACTACACTGCCACTTTACCAAATTCCCTAATAAGTTGCCTTGCTGAGACACTTGAGCACTGGTGTAATTTGAAACTCTAGAACACTGATAAAAGGTACCATATTGCAGAGAGTTGAGGGCAAGAAGGGCTACCTGCAACGCACTATAGATGACAACCAATGCATTGTTCTTCTTGACCGCTGGCTAACATCAGGCGACCAACTGAGTGCGTGAAGGGGTGATTAAGTGCGCTTAAGATGGGGAGAGGCTATCAAAAACAATCCAAACTACCTTTTGAAGTAAAAATACATCCAAGATAGATTTAAAAAAATTCAAAAAAACATTTTTATTGGGTTTTTCGGTGTTTTTGTTGCATTGCAAACTACAACCACATTCGTCAAATTACATTACATGGTAAATGCAGCAGAATTACTGAGGCATATCAGGTCATTCAGATTTATACAACAAACATTAAGTTGCGACAAGAAGAGTTCCTAGGAGCTTTAAGCTACCCCTTTAATGAGTGCTGCATTTCTGTATCTCACCCGTGATTGAAACTTCAACTTTTAACTCGGGATAGCAATGAGGGCAAAGGAATAGGGGAGACGGGGGGCGGTGCAGGCGTGTCCTGTTGCAATGATGACAGTAGGGAGCGTGGTTACGGGCATGGGATAGCATGCTAGAGCGTCCCAGCATGTTGGACAGTAATGAGGGAAATTAAGGGCTCAGGAAGGGTGGGCTTGGTAGGGGAGGATGGTCAATTCTAAGGGGAGGTGTGCCCATCTAGACGCCAAAGGGAGGGACCCTACCCCTGCGGGGGCGCATCACGTGTCAGTTGTTTGCCAGAAGTGCACGAGTAAGATGGCTCACTGCGGGGACATGGGTCGCTGGCATATCTGGCGCACCTCTTCATATCGGAGTGCTTCTTCCTCTGCAGCGCCCCATTTGTGCACTACCCCTGTCCATGCCTCCACTGGAGGGCCCGCAGGTGCGCGCGAGTGTAGTGTAATTGCTCACTTGGCCAGGAGGAGGGCCTGGGCTGCGAAGCACGTTTGCACCTTGTGTTGCTTCCTACGCCGGAATACGCCTAGTGAGCAGGCTCCACACGTGTGAATGTCCGGGAGTCCTGTGACTTCCCACAGCCTGGCATGAATGGCACGCCAATAGTGTTGTAGAGCAGGACCATAACATGTGTATAAGTGTTGCATTAGAGGTCTGACATCAGGGGCAAGCAAATTGTGACTCTGGGAAGTGACGGTGGAGCTACGCAAGCATTAGATAGGCCCTGTGCAAGATGAAGAACTGTATGTTCTTGAATCGTGAGTTTTGGGAGACCCGTTTGGGGAATTGAAGTGCCCTCTCCCATTCTCTATCACGGAGCACTCTCCTGAATTCTTTCTCCCATTTTTGGAGAAGTGTAGCAAGCACGGTGGTAAACAACTTTCGTATGGCTCTGTACAGCCAGGTGATGAGATGACAACCGGGTCCCATGGTTAACACTGTCTGAAGTACTGGCTGTGCCGTGGGTTCCCCCCCAGATAGGTCCCAGAGGTGCTGGCAGGTGTGTGCATGTTACCTGTGGAGGAGGAACTGCCCTTGGGGGGGGGAGCTCTCTCTCCTCAGCCAGTTGGTCAAAGGGGAGGAGGTGGCCCTCTGAAAAGATGGCTCCCATCTCAATAAGTGAATGACTGCTCCAAACTCCTAGTTCCCCGGCTGTGTAATATTCTCTGCCTCGACGCAAGCCAGCCAGCAACAGCATGGGGGTGTAGAGTGGAGTCTTCCGGGAGAGGCGATGTATCCTAGCCTTACTAAAAAGCATCCAAGATTGATGGTAAAGATAACATGGATTGTGAGTAAGACAAATCTCTAGGCAACATTTTGGTCATGAAATTATTGGACCATAGATTAATGGTAGTGATGTTAAACCCAATGCACCAAATTCAATATAAAATGCTAAGTTTTATTCATACAAAATGTTAAAATAAGGGCTCATTTTATGTATAATCATATGTATCTTTTGTGTATAGTTTGATGTATAGGCTGTTATCAGATTCACTTCTGTGATTTTTCATACTTCACTGTGTGAAATTAAGATCAAAGTTCTCAGTTACATGAATTCCATTTGCAACATTGTTTTTCATTGTTATTATTGTTTATGTCATACTATACTGTTTTGTCACCGAACATATATTTTGGTGTTCTATTCATCGATAAAATCTGAGCCCTTATATTAACATTTTGTATGACTAAAATTTTAGCATTTTATATTGAATTTTGGTGCATTGGGTTTCACATCATTACCATTAATCTATAGTTCAATAATTTCATGACCAAAATGTTGCCTAGAGATTTTTCTTACTCACAATTGTATTTTCCCTGTCCTAGGAACGTCTATTAGTTACAGGGGTCCTTATTTACACATTTTAAAGATAACATGGATGCCATGGAATGTGCAGGAGCAGGCTGTCAAGGTGTGACTACTGGATATGAACATAGTGTTAAAGAATCAATGGAAAGGAAAATGCTACTTACCAGTATGCATCTGTTCTTGGCATGTAGAGCTGCAGAATATCATACTTTTGCATAGATCGCCATCTGGTGTTGGGCTCGGATGCTTGCACCTTGTTGTTGTCTTGGAAGAAGTCTTTTGTAGTCACGAGATAGGTGACTCCTCCCTTGGACGATAGTGCGCATGGGCATTAACTCCATCTTTAGATTGTTTTTCACCATGATGGGAAATGATGGAGTTTGTAAGAAACAGAAAAGATGTCCATGTGAATGTATCTAAGTAAGATAACACTGGAACAAGTACAGGTTCCGGGGAGGCGTATGATATTCTGCAGCTCTACATGCCAAGAACAGATGCATACTAGTATGTAGCATTTTCCGTTCGAGGCATATGAGCTGCAGAATTCATACTTTTGCATAGACTGTACAGCAGTGTCTCCCCTAGCGGTGGTCACCTGTACCTGTTGCAGTGGTTTGGAAAAGTGTCTTAAGAACAGCCTGGCCTACAGAAGCCTGTTGCTTCGCCTGCACGTCTACACAATAGTGTTTGGTGAAGGTGTGTGTAGTAGACCATGTCGCTGCTTTACAAATGTCTTCTAGGGGAATGTTCCCTAAGAATGCCATGGAAGCCCCTAGTTTGCGTGTTGAGTGCGCTCTAGGGGAATTGTTAATGTGCGTTTTGCCTTCTGGTAGCATATTTGAATGCATTTGACTATCCACCTGGCAATTCCAGCTTTGGAGATGGGGTTGCCTTTATGAGTGGAGAGAAAGCTACAAACAGTTGGTTTGTCTTTCTAAAAGGTTTAGTCCTGTCAATATAATAAAGTAAAGCTCTTTTGACGTCAAGTGTGTGAATAGCTCTCTCTGCTACGGAATCTGGGTTTTGGAAAAACACTGGTAACTCTACAGATTGATTAAGATGGAAAGCAGAGATTACTTTGGGAAGGAATTTAGGATTTGTTCTAAGAACCACCCTGTTACGATGTATTTGTAAGAATGGTTCTTGTATGGTTAAAGCCTGGATCTCACTTACTCTCCTGAGAGAGGTGATTGCGACAAGGAAAGCTACTTTCCATGTAAGAAACTGCAGTTCACATTTGTGTAAAGGCTCAAATGGGGGACCCATGAGCCTAGTAAGGACAATGTTTAGGTTCCACACTGGAGAGGGTGGTAGTGTGGGAGGAATTATCCTCTTAAGGCCTTCCATAAAGGCTTTGATAGCGGGTACTCTAAACAATGACAAATGTTGTCTGTTTTGCAGGTAGGCGGCAAGGGCAGCCAGATGTAATCTTATGGATGAGTTTGCTAGATTACATCTTTGTAGATGCAGCAAATGATAATCTGAATGGAAGCATCTAGCGGGTCAGTTTTGTTGTTATTGCAGTAAATGACGAATCTTTTCCATTTGGCTGCATAGCAAGCTCTAGTAGTAGGGCGTCTGGCTTCTTTGATAATGTTCATACAGTTCGGTGGGAGGTTTAGGTAATTGAACTCTAGGACTTCAGGAGCCAGATCGCTAGATTCAGTTGTTCTGGATCTGGGTGCCTTATCTCTCCATGGTTCTGCGTTAGCAGCTTTGGGGAGAGACGTAGTTTTTGGTGTGGAATTACTGAGAGTTCTAGGAGTGTTGTGAACCATGGTTGTCGTGCCCATGTGGGAGCAACTAGGATCATTTTGAGAGGCTTGAGCTTGCGTACTACTAGCGGAATGAGTGGGATTGGCAGAAAAGCGTACGCAAATCTGCCTGACCAGTTCATCCATATCGCATTGCCTTTGGACAACGGGTGTGGAAACCTGGCAGCGAAGGTTGGGCATTTTGCGTTTGCGTGTGTGGCGAACAGATCTATGTCTGGGTGGCCCCACATGTGGAAATATGGTTGAAGAGCTTGAGGAGGAAGTTCCCATTTGTGTATCTGCTGTGTCTGACGACTTAGCAGATCCGCAATCTGATTGTGCACTCCTGGAAGATGTTCTGCCAGAAGATATATGTTTTGCGGAATGGCCCATCTCCATATGCTTTGCGCTAGATGAGATAGCTGCAAAGAATGTGTTCCTCCTTGTTTCTGTATGTAATACATTGCTGTCATATTGTCTGTGCGGACCAGGACTGTCTTGTTGAGGAGATGTGCTTGGAATGATTTTAGCGCTAGAAATATTGCCAGTAGTTCTACGTGATTGATGTGGAGCACTTTTTGTTGAGTGGTCCACCTGCCCTGAATTGTGTGGCTTAGGAGATGAGCTCCCCAGCCGGTGAGTGATGCGTACGCTGTTAGCACTATCTGTGAAACTGGCTCTAGGAACGGCCGCCCTTTGGAAAGGTTTTGTGTGTTCCACCACTGCAGAGAGCGATGTGTGCGGCTGTCCACCAACACCAGATCTGTAAGTTGACCTTGAGCTTGATTCCACCGACGTGCTAAGCATTCTTGTAAGGGCGCATCTGAAGTCTTGCGTGAGGTACTATGAAAATGCAAGAGGCCATCATTCCTATGAGCTGCATAAACACTCGAGCTGGAAGGGAGTGTTGGGGTTGAAATTTTTTGATGAGGGTTTGCATACTGGCTATCCTGGCTGGATTGGGGTATGCTAGAGCTTTGGAAGGGTCTATTGTGGCCCCTAGATACTGATGTAGGTAGGAGGGCTGTAGATGTGACTTGGCATGGTTTATTGTGAACCCCAAGTGGTGTAGCAGCTGAATTGTTTGGTGAGTGTGATGAACACACTGACTGTGTGACTTGGCTTTTATCAGCCAGTCGTCCAGGTATGGGAACACATGGATTTGCTGTCTTCGCAAGTGTGCGGCTACTACCGCGAGACACTTTGTGAAGACCCTGGGTGCTGTGGTTACTCCGAATGGGAGAACTTTGAACTGATAGTGCTGGCCGTCCACTGTGAACCTTAGATATTTCCTGTGAGCAGGGTGTATGGGAATATGGAAGTAGGCGTCCTTGAGATCTAATGTGGCAAGGAAGTCGCCTTGTTGCAGCAGTGGAAGGACCTGTTGGAGAGTGATCATGTGAAAGTGATCTGACTATGTAGAAATTGAGAGGTCTGAGGTCCAGTATTGGCCTGAGAGTACCGTCCTTCTTGGGGATTAGAAAGTAAAGGGAGTAAACCTCTGTCCCTTGATGCTCTAGGGAAACTGGTTCTATTGCGTGCTTTTGAAGCAGTGAGAGAACTTCCTGTTTGAGTAGCGTTAGATGTTCTGTGGACATTGGACGCTGTTTGGGCGGTATGTTGGGGGGAGTTGCAGTAAGTTCCAGGCAGTAACCATACTGGATAATTTGTCTTACCCACCTGTCTGCAGTGATGGAATTCCAGACAGGTAGGAACTGTGAGAGTCTTCCTCCGACCGGAGTGGAATGGTCTGGAGGGAGCGGAGGGAAGTCATTGTTTGTTAGTGGGGGTGGTGCGAGTAATGTTACCTCGGCCTCTCCCTTTGTTGTCATTTCCCCTGTACCCACCTCTGAAATATCCTTTGTTGGGGGATGTTTGTGTGGGACTTTTATAGGAGGAGGAAGCAGTGTCTGTGCTGATGTTCTTGGATGCGCCCCTATAAAAGGAGCGACGAAAGGAGCCTCATGTAGATGGAGACTGTAATGCTCCCATAGATTTCGCAGTCAGTGTCTTTTTTCATTTTCTCCAAGGCTGTGTCTACAGCTGGTCCAAAAAGTTGTTCCTGATTGAACGGCTGATTCAGTATAGTAGTTTGCACTTCTTGTTTGAACCCAGAAATGCGCAACCAAGCATGTCTTCGTAATAACACGCTAGTGTGGATTGATCTAGATGCAGTGTCTGCTGCATCGAGGGCACATTTAATGGATGCGTTTGTGATTAACTTGCCCTCCTGAATCAAATCATTGGCTTTGGCATTGTATTGGTCAGGCAAATGCTGCATTTGGCCCTCAAGCTCGTTGTAGTGAGCCCTATCGTATCTGGCAAGTAATGCTTGTGCATTAGCTATCCTCCAGTGATTAGCTGCCTGGGCGGCAACTGATTTGCCTGAAGCGTCTAGTAATTTAGACTCTTTGACTGGAGGTGGAGCATCACCGGAGGTCTGAGAGTTGGCACACTTCCTAGAATTGGTCACTACCAGGGAATCTAAGGGGAGTTGTCCTTTAATGTAGGTGGGATCATTAGGGGCGGGTTTATATTTTTTATCAATCCGAGGATTAAGAATCCTGGTCCTGACAGTGTCTTTGAAGACGTCTGGAGCATGTTTGATGACACCTTTCAGCATGGGTAATGTTTGTACTGTCTTTTGTGACTGTGCAAAAGTGTCTACTAGGAAGTCTAGGGGTCTGAATGCATTTGAACGCCATGATATTGGGCAGCCCTATCAATGAGCTGACTAAACCCAATGTTGTCATCTGGGGGAGATGGCCTTGTTGGGTATGCATCCGGATCAGGAAGGTCTGGAGGATCTACAGGGTGATTGTAGTCGTCCCATGTGTCCTGTGGTATGTTCGTGTCATTAGGATCATCGAAAAGGTCATTATGTCCACCCCCACCCCCTAGGTCATCATCATCCTGTGGTGGTGGTGAGTATGGAGGAAGTATGGGAGACTTTGGAGGGGACAAAGGCTTAGTAGGAAGAATAGGAGAAGAGGGTCTTATTGGTGAAGTTGCACAGTCTCTTTTCTTCACAGGCACCTCAGGGATGTGTGGGGTATCCAATTTCCTCTTGTTCTGCGGGATATTGACAATATGGCCTGTTTTAGGGTCCACATGCAGTGTTTTCTGTTTCGGATCGATAGGATCCGGTAGAAACAGTTCTTACTCGTTGGCGTCTCCCTTCGGCGCCGATTTTTTCGGTTCCGAACGTGGTTTAGATTTCTGCTCTGGAGCCTTAGAAGGGGTTTTTGGGTCCTTCGGCTTGGAGTCCGAAATCTTTTTCGGATCCGAAGGTTGTCGAGGTTTCTTCGGATTTGAGGCCTTGTGTTCTTTCAGTGCCGAAGTGCTCGGTGCCGAGGTCTTTTTGAAGACAGCGGGAGTAGGATGTGTTCCCGCTTTCGGCACCGACGGTGTTTTTGGGGCACCGACGTGCGGCTTGCTCGATCCCGAGCCGCCGGAAGGCTTCTCCTTTGTCTTCGGAGCCGGGCCCAGAGGCGGGGCTTCTGAAGTTTCCTTTGGGTCGCGACTAAGGCCTTCAGGCGAAGTCTTGACCGGAGCCTTCTTTTTTTCGGGTGGGGTTGGGGCAGGGGCAGTTGTACTCACTCGTTGACTTGGAGTGATGTGGTCATCGGAGTCGGAGTCATCTGCTTCGGATACGATGTCGAGATCCTCCGAATCCTCTGCCTCTGGAACGTCAGGGCCTTCATCGAAGATGTCTTGTGGCACCGATGCAGCCTGTTGCGCCATAACGTGTCGTTGAGCCCGGCGATCACGGATAGTCTTCTTGGACCGGAAGGAGGCGCAGGCTTGGCAATCTTTTTCTTCGTGTTCGGGCGAGAGACAAAGGTTGCAGACCTTGTGTTGGTCGCTGTGTGGGAATTTAGCTCCACACTGGGGGCATTTTTTTGAATGGAGTCCTTTCCATTAGCCGTAGGCCCGAAAGGCGTCGATAGACCCAGCAGCCTGCGTCGACGACCGGAATCGAGTTTTGAGTTAGCGCGTCGAAAGGCACGCGAACGAAAACAATACCGTCGAGTTTGTGATGGTTTGCGCGTCGAAAAGGTTTGGCAAACACGGTACCGAACCGGAGCGCTGAAGTTACATCCGAACCCGATGGCGGAAAAAAACAATCTAAAGATGGAGTCGATGCCCATGCCCACTATCGTCCAAGGGAGGAGTCACCTATCTCGTGACTACAAAAGACTTCTTCCAAGACAACAACAAGGTGCAAGCATCCGAGCCCAACACCAGATGGCGATCTATGCAAAAGTATGAATTCTGCAGCTCATATGCCTCGAACACTTATATTCTAATAACTCGCCTTGACCACATGGCTAAGCAGCAGTATAGTGGGTATTGCTGAATAGAACAAATAAAAAATTTATATATTTATTCCTCCGTATCATTGTTTTGTTATATATGATTGTGTTCTTTACCCAGATATAGGAGGGTGAGTTGGGTATACCCCGAGATATATACGAATAGAACAAAACCGGCAAGATAAGAACAGTTGTAGAAAAGCCGCTAAAGGAAAACTTCGACAGTCAAAATTCTCAGTACTGTTGTTGAAAGGATGTACAAGCTCCTACCGAGACCACCGCTGGGAGCGGCAGCCCGATCCATAACACCACAATTACTCAACTACAGGAACCAGAATACGGTGCTGAAACTACCCAGGGAAAGCGCTATATAAAATAAGAGGGGTCTAAGACTGCCAATTTTCCTCATTTCACAGTGGCAGTCCAATATAGCTAGGAGAGGAAATGCCACGTTTAAGAAAACATTTCAAAAACATAATATAGAATACAAGATGCTGTGTTCTGCAAGATTGAAAATGATAGTTTAAGGGAGGGCCCATGTTTTCTCCGACACTAAGCAGGCATCCACGGTGCTGAAGTGGAGGAATGAATGCAACTCACTGTAGCCCACAGGGAAGGAAGGAGCACATGATTCTCAGCTGAGAAAAACTAATACAGTGATCAAAGTTTGCAAATTGGGAATCAAGGAGTGAGAGTATGCTTACAGTGGATCCCACACTGTAGTGTGTGAAATATGTATCTTGAAAATTGGTGATGTATAAGTTTGCTTAAAGCTTCTATTTTATTATTACACCTATGATGTTTGACCACACCAAAGAATGGAGAGCTCTGCCTCCCCCATGCATACAGCTATTATGTTCTGTGTTATGCCAGCTTTAGGTGTACAACAGGAGTTGAGATGGTAGGGTTATTTGAACCCAGTTATGAAAGGAGAGAAAGCCAAGCTGGCAAACTGGGTGTCAGTGTGGGTAGGTGGAGGGAGGGTTCGGTGTGGGCGGGGGATTGGGGAAGAGGGAGAGGGAGAAACTATTTCTGCAGCACAAGATTGCAGACTAAGCAGGAAATGCAAACAGGAGATGGCTCAAGAAGAATTATATCGAACATAAGAATTAGGACACAAAGTACATAGGAATTACAGTATAATCAACTAAAACAGTAGTTTTTAACCTGTGGTCGGGGTGCCCCTAGGGGGCCACGAAGCCTACTCAGGGGGTCAGTGACCGCTTAGAAAATTAAATATTATTAACAGAATAATAAAGTGTATATAAAATGGAGAAGCAACATTTAAAGTTGAGCATTTTAAAGCGTTCCGTAAATATGAAAGAATTTGAAATTGGAGGCTAAAAATTATGTTGGTATCCTCAGACTGACTTCTGCAAGGGGTGCAAGTGTATCAAACAGAATATAGTATGGACGATGAGTGGCCAAAAGGGAATTTAGAAAGGCTTTAACCTTTCCATAAAAATTCTGATTTCTTAAAATATTTTTCGTGAATTAAATAAAATATTTCATCATTTATTAATCTGTTTGATGAATGCTTGTTTCTGTATTTTTGTGCATTGTTTTGCATTACAAATCATCAAAAATGCTTATGTCGGGGTCCTGAGCTTCCAGTAATGACTCAATGGGGGCCCTCAAGTTCTAATAACGATTCAGTTGGAGTACCTGGGTTCTAGTAATGGTTAAGTGGGGGGTCCACAGAAGTCAAAAAGTTAACAACTGCCGACCTACAATGTTAAGAGTTTTATATAACAAACGCAATGCACAACAGGTGCTAGCTAACTTAGATGCAAAGCTGAAATTGCCTTATTGCCAAGAATCACATCGGACTAAAAAAAGGGAATGATCATTCATCACTAGGTGGAGTGCCCATAAATATTTTTGCTTCGTATTCAGGCTATGTGAGAGGGATGGCAATCATCATTAAACTAAATATGTTCTCTTGGACCCTTTCATAAACTAGCAGATGAGGAAGCATGGTATTTATTTGTCCGTGGGATCCTGGGGTTGACGCATTTCACTACTGTAAACATATATGGTCCAAATGGGTGGGGACTTAAAGTATCAACCAGTAGTTGGACAGGCGGCACTTAGCAGCTAGACACCCCACAGCGGCAGGTAAAGCATTAAAGTGCTTGATGTCACAGGATTGCTGGATCTGTGTTACACTAGGCACAGTAGAGAAAGGGATTCCAAATTCGACTCAAAAGTGAACAGCATGGATTAGCTGCTGGGGAGTAAATTTATAAGTGGGTGGACCGATCCAGCTAAGCACCTGTTGCAAACTTTATCCGATCATGCCCCAGTGTTGGTTTGATTCTGGCCAATGCAACGCACAAAAAACACTGCATGTAGCAGTTCCCTTGTATTGCTCTACTGGACAAAACATTTATAGTAGATTTAAAAAGGACAACTTTGGAATACTTTAACTTAAATGTGGGGTCAGTGGCAGAGTGCAATGTGGAGCATTTAAAGTATATATATATATGAGGAAAGTTCATTGCCAAGCAAGCTGGAATATAACACGTTTGAGCTGGTTGGAAAACAAGATTAAAGAGCTGAGAAGGAGACTGTGCTGCTTCTGGGGATTAGCAGACCTAATGGATGTCAATGCTGAAAACAGACAGCCGGCAGGAGGAGAAGTGCACTATTTAAGGAAGTAGGTAATGGCACTCTAATGAGAAAGCAGTTAGTGGTGCTATCATTTCTAGTGTGGAAGGGCAAGATGAAAGTACTGTGTTCCAGAAAAGGATCTTTAATTAAGCTTTGCAGATCGGTTCAAAGAACGATTGCCTTAGTTGGCTCAATACTGGCACTGGAAGGTGCCAAATAGAAGGGAAAAGCTCTAAACAGCCCTTTCACAAATTGTTTTACAATCCTCTGTGAGATCAAGGATTATGAACTGTCCTCAGTTCTTCTGATTGTTTGATGAAAGCCAGATTACTGTTACTGAGGAGTACTTAAGGCCACTTCTGACTAGGTGTAGCACGTAAGGAAGGAACTGGTGGGGTTGCATGGGGACTGGGTTGATGTACCACATGCAGAAGGGCTTCCCTTTTCTGTTCTAACTATTCGTCATTGAACAAGGGCATGCTTGCATCTGGATATCTAGGCAATCGGGCAGGATGTACAAATAGTTCAAATGTTTAAAGTCTAGGTTATAACCAACAAGGCTGTCAGATTGAGTGACTTGAGCTCATGGAAGAGTATCTCTTCGCTGTGTCTAGAGCCTGGGGTGAGGTTTGAACCATGTTGCAGGGCATGTGGACAGTCTCAGTAGGTCGCTATACCACAACTGGTGAGGACACGCAGGGGCTAAGAAAATCTGGGAATAATGGTCTACTTTTGCTTTCTAATTATGCCCTGTACCAGGACTGTGGCACTACTTTGGGTCCCAAAAATGGGGTTCTACAGTTTAAAAAGGAGGTTTAATCAATAAAAATCTTCAACGTATATTCGCTCATAGTATTCTCTTCATCAATTGGCCATATTCATTGGTATATATGATCAAATCATAATGATAATCAAAAATTTCTCCCAAAAAATCCTCAATGCATTTTGGACAGAAAGAACAAGTTACTTACCTTCTGTAACGCATTATCTAGTAGTGACAGGATTTTGCCGCAGATTCCTTACTTTAGAATCAGGCGCAAGACTGGATCTGGAATTTGTTTTCTCCATAGCACGTCTGCGTGTCGGAAGAGGGCATCGCGCGACTCCATATTGACGTCTTTCCTGACTATTTTCTGCACTCAAAACATGGAGCCACATATAGAAACTGCCTATTGAAAACACTGTGCTAAAATAAAGACACCCTTGTGTCAAATAATCACTAAATTATTGAGGATGTGAATTTCCACAACGAAATAATTCAGGATGTGAATTTTATAACAAAATCATTGAGGATAATGTGTTACCGAAGGTATGCAACTTGTTCATCTGATAGACATCTAGCCGCAGGTTCCTTATTTTAGAATCAAATACCAAACCATACCATCCACGGAGGAGGGTATGTGAACTGAGGCCATTAAAAAGTCTCTGACTAGAACAAAACCAGTCTAGAACAAGAGAAAAAGACCGGACATTTATAAAAATTGAGATGAGCAATATCATACTCCATAAATTAAAAATCTGTGTACAGAACCACAAATAAGTATAGTCATAAGACATTAAAAAACATGGGAATAAATTATCCCTTTTAGCATGAGTTTAGTTTATTTTTAAATTTGATATAGACCTCAACTGAGGTCAACAAATACACAAACATAATTTTAAAACATATATCATAGTACCCGTAGCATCAGCTTTAAGCATATATAATGTAAACACATTATCATCATGGCTTTTAAAACCGCTTTAAGAAAAAAAAACTTGTTTAAGAATTATACAACTAACAACAGATAAATTCATCCAATGGTGATTTTTCAGAGCTTAGTTAGATCTTATGAAAAAGTGACGTATCTGAGCTTTAGGTGTTTATAATTTTAAAACACTATCATCATAGATTTTAAAACAACTTTTAAAAAAAACTCTTTAAAAATGTATACAGTTGATAACAGGCAAATTCATCCTGTGGTGATTTACAAAGCTTAATTAGACTTTGTGTAGACAAGACGTTATATCTAATACTAATAGGCCTTAAATACCTCCGCCGGGCTTCTACTAGGGTTGGATTAGGGCAGACAGATAATACATGAATTAGATCTTGTATTCCTCCCTTACACAAGTCACTGAGCCCTGTTGTGTTTTCAGAGTTATTCCACTTTGCTATGTAAACTTTCAATGGGAGGATTTCCAACCTCCGTAAAAGAATACAGCGACGTACCCTGTGATCTAATTAAAAATAAGTGCATTTCTCAGGGGATTTATAGTCTATGGTTTTTGTGTATTCTGTATAGTGTTTTAAGTGAAGACAGTGTTCTACGTCCAGGTCAAAGCTTAATCTTGGGGTCAGATTCTTTAAAAAGAGCTTTAAAAGTGCCGGTGTCCAAGTTTGTAAAAGTGCTACTGTGCAGTGAAACAGGTTAAGAGCTGTATTAAGATTTATATTAAAAGTGTACAATGACCACTCATCTCTGAAAGGTTCCAGTTTTAAAATGTGCCTTAAAGAACCAGAGTCAGCATGTAAAAGATGATATGCCCATCTTAGTATATTCAAGATAGCTCTTGCATATATACTAGCTAAGGAGAGTTCGAGGCGTATTACTTGGGCCGGAACAGCTTGGTTTACTCTTACCAGTTTCCGTAGAGAATTCCCTTCTCTCGTTTTTACAAATTGCCAAGTTTTTATGTGTGTATACTCTAGACCATACGTTAGAATGGGAGGGATTTTCATAAGATAGACCTCTAACAAAGGTTGGAAGTGTCTGTTTCCGGAAGAGGAGTATAGGCTCAAGAGTGCTCCTATGTGGGCATCTGCCTTTCGACCTATGTGATGTAGGTGGGAGGAGTTCTGTTAAGTTTGGGTAAAAATCCGACCTAAGTGAGTGTATTCTCTAGTGCTTTTCCCCCCAATGACCAATGAGAAGGTCGGAATCGCTTTTTCCCCCTAAAAGGTAACATTTTGGTTTTCGAGATGTTTGGGACTAAAAAGTTGTCTTCTGCATAACCACTTAGTGAATTTAAGTTTCTTTGGAGTCCTATCGGTGTAAGGTCTAATATCACAATGTCATCCGCGTACATTAAAATATGTATGTCAGTCAGTGCTAATTTCGGTGGAAAATATTTTACTTGGGTGAAGTACTCTGGTAGGTCGCTTAAATAAAGAGAGAATAACAAGGGGGCAAGGAGACAGCCTTGTTTTAGACCGTTTGACATCGAAATTGGTCTAGTTAACCCCTTTTCTCCCCCCATTTTGACTCAGCACCAGGTTTCTGTATGGAGGGATATGATTATTGTAAGTACATTTTGTGGGATCCCTAGCCTCACCAGTTTTTTCCAGAGTGTTGGCCTGTCCACCCTATCAAAAGCCGTGGTAAAATCAATAAAAGCACAGTATACAATTTGTAATTTTGACACAACATATTTGTCCAGTATCGTTTGTAAAATAGCGATATTGTCCGTGCAAGCGCATGCGCAAGCCCGCTGGCCCGCCGAGACTGCTCCGAGGGGGAAGGAAAAACGGCGCCTGGCCTGTGGACAGCAAGCGGGACACCTCCTGAGTGCCCGGGACAATTGCTGTGATCCCTGCTTCGCCTGACGCTGCCCATCGCAGTGCCGAGACTCATGCAGTGCCGGGGGGAAAAACAACGAGGTCCCGATCCTGTCGCCCCCTGTGGGTAAGAGAGCTCCGACACGAAACCGTGACGTTGTAAATAAAAAGGCAAGGGAATGCAGCTGAGGCGACCGGGGAAACTCCAAAGCGCCCCACATTGCGGAGAGACAACAGAGATCCGTTACAACAGAGGGGCGGCGGCATAAAAACATCGGCGTGCAGCGAGGGACACGCGGGAAAACGTACCTGCTTCTTTGTGTCCTGGGGACCGCGTGGGTCCTTTGCTGGCGGGTGGACTGCAGCCGGGAAGAGCACAGATCGCGAACTGGCTCCCTGCCTCATTAAAGCCAGTGTGTGGAGGGCGCAGAAACCAACAACGCATGAGACTGTACTCAACGTGAGTGGCTCAGCGCGCCCAGTCGGACTCTTTGAAAAGCACGAGGGGCCCCAGACACTAACGGTGATATCAGTGCGACTGCTATTCTCCCCTGCCCACTACGCTTTGTCAATTGCCACAGCTGCGACCTGTTTTTGGGCTGGCTCCCTCGCCTGCGTGACAGCAAGACAGCGCATCATTTGTGGGACTTTGCGTGTTGCAGGGTACTGTCCGGTGTCACTTTGAACCGCTGATGCGCCGGTGGAGGTGCTATACGACTCACACGCTGCGACTGTTAGCCCCTGCTGTGCAGTGAGATTTACGGACCTCCTCTAGTGAGCCCTGAAAACGACCAGACCATAACTTTCGGTTGTGGGGACGCACGAACTGGGATCCGAGCCCACACGTTCCGTCACCCTCCTCACTGCGACGGCTGAGCGCCACTCCTATCGAGGTGAGAACTGAGCAAAGGTGCTATACCGCTGTAACACTCAAAAATGGGGAAACCAGACAGGAATCAATCAAAACTTCACTTTGAACAATCAAAGAAGGCAGTCGAACAAGGCATAGACGATCAGCCCCCCTCCCAGTCGCCAGTGGCGACGACAAACTCGGAAGCTCCAGTGGACTTCCAGTCCATGTTCACAACGATCCAATCAACGCTATCTATTATCGACGGGAAAATTGACACTCTAACCTACCGAGTAGATCGCATGTCTGAACGCCTGGATAGACACACAGAAAGAATAGACATGGCGGAGCGACGCATATCAGACACAGAAGATGCTCATCACCAACTCGAGACCAAACAAGAGAAAATCGACAAGACCTTAGCAACACTCATAGCGAAGGCAGAAGATTTGGAAGCAAGATCTCGTCGAAACAACCTGCGCTTCATGGGGATAGCAGAATCGACGAACGTGGGCAACATGGAGCGCTACATTGAAAATCTCCTGGTTACGCTTCTGGGGAAGGAAACGTTCTCAGATGTGTTCATTATCGAAAGGGCTCACAAATCCTTGGCACCGCCGCCTCCACCCGGGGCGCGTCCGCGCCCAATCATTGCGAAAATATTGAACTATAGAGACCGGGACAAAGCGCTTCGTAAGGCCCGAGAACTGGGCAGTCTGAAACATGAAGGGATGGACATCTCCATTTACCCGGACTTCACACCACAAGTCCAAGAAGCGCGAAAGAAGTTTTTGGCGGTGAAAAAGAAGCTACGAGACCTCAACATTCCGTATGCAATGATCTACCCGGCCAGGCTGCGGGTAACGGATGGCGGCAAGAGCACAGTTTAAAATGAGCCCTAAGAAGTGCTCAAATTTCTACAGCTAAAAGGCACACAAGCACAGCGCAGAAGATCACCCAGAGGCGAGCAGGAGAAGCACGGAGGCGCCTCTGACATCGAATGAAGGACTGCTCTCCCTTGCTTAACTGCGGTGCCGGGACGGCACTCACTGGCTCTCTGGGCAGCGCTCCCTATGGACACAGATAAGTGGTGGACACGGTTGGGTGGTTAAATGGCGGGCGTGTAGACCAATGGGTAAAGCATACATAATTGCAATATAGGTATATAAGCAAAGATGGGGAATGCATTCTAAATTCCAAACGGATAGTTCTTCGAATATAGCAGATTATGCCGATAATTTTAACTTTGCTCCCCTACAGGGGATCGGATAGGCGACCCCCCACGTGACACCGTCACTGGGGATCCCGGCTGGCGGCTCCCGCTACCCTGTGTGCACCACACCACGTTATTGGTTCCTCATGGGACTGTTTGGGGAGGGGGGGGGGGTGGAGGGGTTCTTAGTTTCAATACGGGATGGCTTTGGCAATTGGGGTATGCTGAAGTGGGGGGGGGGGATGGGCTTGTTCTGTATTGGGGGGTGTTACTGTGATTGTACCAACATGTCAGATGAGACTTGCGTTGATTGCACTATTAGATTACTGCGGCGAGATATGGAACTCAGTAGAATGTGTGTTTCAATCTGAATATGGGTGAGAAATGTAACTGCGTAACGTGGAACGTTCGGGGGCTCAACACCCCGAAAAAAATTAGGCAAGTGTTCGCCTATTTAGATTGCCATAATATTCAGATCGCTCTGCTCCAGGAGACGCATTTGACGATGATCTCCGAGACTAAAATCGCTCTTAAATGGGCTGGGTACAAATTGGCCTCATCGTATTCCTCATATGCTAGAGGGGTGATCATTCTCTTTAAAAGAGGGCTTTCCTTCACACCTATAAAAACGTACACGGACAAAGAAGGACGGTGTGCCATGGTACATGGTAAACTAGGAGGCTCCCTGGTCACGTTTATCAATGTTTATGGGCCCATAGTAGATGAACCTGAAACCTTTAAACGACTATACAGCATTATGCGCGAATGGCCGGAAGCAGCTATCGTGTGTGTGGGGGGGGGAGATCTCAACACATATTTAGACCCTCAATTGGACAAATCAAGCCCGCAAGGCCTACGTATACCCAAAATCGCTCACAGTATTAACGGTGCCATGCTCGAATTTGGCCTAGTAGACGTATGGAGATTGGATAATGGCGCGGAGAGGGAGGGACAGTTGGTCCCGATTGGATTACTGGCTCCTTAGTGAGGGGGCAAACAACTGGGTCGCGGATGTTACTGTGCTCTCGCGTACACTGTCGGATCACAACCCGGTGCTGCTTGTTCTTAAGATTTCGGCTAATATTCACCGCCCCTATACATGGCGATTTCGCTCAGAGGCCCTGCTGGATCCCGCATACACTGACACCATACGAAAAGCCATAGAGCAATACTTTGACCTGAATACAGGCACTGTAGAGAGTGCGTCTACTTTGTGGGAGGCTTTCAAAGTGACCATAAGAGGGGTTTGCATAAGTACCACGGCTGGTATTTTAAAAGACATTCGGGATCAACTTGCAAAGACCGAATCAACGCTAACGGCCTTAGAACGCCAATACACAACCACACCCTGTCCCGAAACATTGCACCGGATTCATGAAGCACTCTTAGAATATGACGAACTGGCAGAATCCGAGATTCGTTATAGATCTCGCAGACATGCAGCACGGGCATATGGCGAGGGGGGACGCCTGAGCCGTAACCTGGCCGCCAAAATTAAATCCCGAGCTGACTTTCACCATATCACTAAAATCACAGATAACCTATGGACGGAACATTACGCCCCTATGGAAATAGTGGATCAATTCCGTGGATTCTACGCAGACCTTTACACGTCGCGTGGATCTGCAGATGAACCAGAGCTAAACGCCTATCCGTCTGATATAGCATGTGCATGGCTCGCTGATAATCACCGCGAATATCTAAACCAGCCGATAGACGAAACGGATATAAAGGCGGCAATACGCGAACTACCCAACCAAAAAGCGCCAGGCCCAGACGGGCTTCCAGCCGAATTTTATAAAGAATATACTGACTTAGTTGCGCCTCACCTGCTCGAGATGTATGCTGAAGCGCATGAGTCTGGCATATTGCCACCAAGCATTAATTATTACATTATTAAAAAAAGACAAGGCCCCAGATCTGTGCAAATCATACCGACCACTATCGCTCATCAACTTGGACGCCAAGATTCTGGCAAAAATATTGGCCACCAGACTGCAGCCCCTAATGCCTAGCCTGATCCTGCTGGACCAATCTGGTTTTATACCGGAGCGCTCTACGTCTCACAATCTTAGGACAATATTTGCCATGTTTCATGTCCTGGATCCCGAGTTGCAAGCTGCCGCGGTCATGTTAGACGCGGCAAAGGCGTTTGACTCCATAGAGTGGAGCTACATGTTTCATGTATTGCGACGTATGGGATTTCCGCCTCTGTTCCTCGGCTGGGTGCGACTATTATATAATGACCCGTCCGCATTGGTACATGTCGGGGGCCTGACTTCACAACCTTTTCGGATTCAGAGAGGCACCAGTCAGGGGTGCCCACTTTCGCCATTATTGTTCGCCCTGGTACTTCAGCCGCTGGCCTGTATCATTCGGCAGTGTCACAGAGAGACGGCCCTTAATTTTCTACACCGTCCGGTCGGCATCTCACTGTACGCCGACGACATGGTGCTATTTATCAGAGAACCGACACTCCAGCTGGCAAGGGTGTTGAGGGAATATATTAGATTTGGTTTATTCTCGGGACTACAAATTAATTGGGACAAGTCAATAATGATACCGCTAACACCAAAAACGACTCCCCCGCACATGGAATATCCCTTGATGTGGACAACAGATCCGGTAAAGTACCTGGGTGTCTGGGTGCATCGTGACCCTGACATTGTAATAAGAGAAAACTATGGCAGAGCATACGCCTACCTAGAACAGGTAGATAGGTGGAATATGCTACCCCTCTCCCTGGCGGATCGAATTGCGATCATTAAAATGGTTATACTTCCACGCTTTTTAGATCTATTCTGCAATATCCCAATCAAGCTAACAACACTACTTCAGCGAGGTACAATCATCCCTTATCCGCTTGATATGGGGAGGACGGCAGGCCAGGGTGAGCTGGGCCACACTAACACTAGACTATAGCAGGGGTGGATTCAGCGCTCCGGACACGTATATATATACATTACCTATGCGCACAAGCACAATATGCGTATTATTGGTTCAAATCGCATGCATATACCCCACATGTCGCAGTAGAACACGGTAACGCTCATCCAGTTCCCCTGCCTGGCTGGCATACACACACACACACACACACACACACACACACGCACACACACACGCACACACACACGCACACCCAAAACTGAAATACGCTGGACACAACAATTGCCGCATGGCAGGCTATATGTACTATTACCAACAAGCTCCCCGTGTATGCGCCGGCACTTCCCATCGCGCATCACTCGGCACTATCCGTGACACAAGAAGAGGGTCCACTTAAGGTGCTGAGGGAAGTGGGCATAGTAGCCATGCAAGACATATACCCTGAGGGACACTTCCTCACCACAGAAGACCTAAACTACATTACTAACCCTTCACTACTGTTTAACTTCACGATCCACAGATTAAGGCAGGCTGTCAAAGTCCACTACCACACGTACCCGGCCGAGCCCCCAACACTGTGTGCTCTACAAGTGCTACTGGTTGCACCATCAAGGCGTAAGCTAGTAACAAAACTATATAGAGAAGTGCGGGATGAGAAAGTTCCCAAACCGGATAAAAGCCTGGCCCGCTGGAACGATAGCTTAACCCCACCACTACTAGACACGGAATGGGAACACATTTGTAAACTGACCAGCGCCCTCACGCCTAACGGTAACTTGCGCATCAAACACTTTAAGTATGTGCATCAGACTTACCATACCCCCATTAAACTATACAAGTGTGGTCTCAGGGAAACAAGCAATTGCAAACGCTGTAGCCAGCCGGATGCTGATTTCCTGCATCTTGCATGGGAATGTAGACGGGTGCAACTGTTTTGGAGGGGGGTGCTGGAGCATATACAGGAAATGACTGGGATCCTTTTGCAATGTATACCATCATTTTGTTTGTTATGTTACGTCCCTCAATTAAAAGGTACAATGGGTAAGTTTGTGCGCATTGCCAAGCGTCGAGTCGCTATGCACTGGGAAAGCACTATGGCCCCGAAGACCGAGAGCTGGATCAAAGACTTGGTGTATTGTAGGGCGAACCGGACATTTTACGCACAGGAACTGCCTTCAGCATCTAGACCTAGAGACATAAGGGAGCCTTTACGCCAATACCTACAACAACAGGCTACCACTAGTTCACAGTCTTAATGGAGATGTTAATGTGTATAGGATTTCATACTACCGCAAATGTATTTGTTGAAACTGATGTGAAGCTTATTAGAAAGCTGATTGTGCAAAGGTCGATCACAGAGTGGTTGTATGTTTTGTTATTGTTGTGCTGCCTTGCAAGGCAGAGGTATTGCACTTATTTCTCAAAGTGCCAATAAACAGATTTAAAAAAAAAAAAAAAAGGTTCAGAGTGCCCCCTAAATACTAGATTTAGGGGCGTTACAGGTAGGTAAAGGGCATAGACCAATGGGTCCCTTCCTTGGGGTGGGTACACCCCCTATAGTGCCACCCTCCAGTGGGAGGGGGGCAGGAGCCTGTCCCTGGTTGGCCAGGTCCCCCCATCCTCAAGATGGCAGGGACTCAGCTGTGCTTCACCTCGCCTCCCCCACCTGAGGGGTGGAGTTGGCAGAGGTGGGCACACCTCTCTCCCTCACTTGTTTCTCCCGTCGGCTCTCCCGCCCAAAGTGGGGGGTAGAACCAGTGGGGACCAGTTGCTGAAAGCAGCAATTGGTCTGGAGAGGCTCACAAAGGCGGCATGCCTTTGAAGCTTCTCCTTCGTGAACCCTGCCCATCCTGGGGGAGGAGGCTTGGCACCTCGTCCCAGGATGTGCATTGTTTCAGGCCCCCCGAGAGCAGCAGGCTCTTGACCCAGGGGTCCAGAAACATGTCTGTTGGTGGCAGCCTAAGCAGCCACTCAGTCGGGTCACTAGTGGTGGGTTAGTTTTCAGGGGGCATCTCTGAGATGCCCTCTGTGTGCATTTTTCATTAAATCCCACACTGGCATCAGTGTGGGTTCAATGTGCTGAAAAGTTTGATACCAAACTTTTCAGTTTTCAGTGTAGCCATTATGGTGCTGTGGAGTTCGTAATGACAAGCTCCCAGCACCATATACTCTTAATGGCAGCACTGCACTTACAATGTCTAAGAATGGACTTAGGCACTGTAGGGGTGCAGGGCTCATGCAACTGTACCCTCACCACTGGCATAGGGCACCCAGGTAAAGAGGTGACTGATCTATGTCAGGGCAGTGGGTTGTGGGCATGGCACACAGGGATGTATGCCATGTCGACTCTTCACTTTGTTCTGCACCAAAACACGCAGCCTGCAAAGGCAGTGTGTGTGTGTGTGTATAAAGGTACAGGGCCTCTAAGGGTGGCACAATAAGTGCTGCAGTCCTTAGAGGTCTTCCCTGGTCACAGTGCCCTGGGTACCTGTGGTACCATTTACCAGGGGCTGACCTGTGGCCAGAGATGCCAATTGGGTTAGTTTTGGGAAAAAAACACAGGCCCTGGGAACCTGATTGGCAGGGACCCAGGGCACACGAAGAAAAAGTGAATCAGTAGTCTAGCAAAAAGGGGGGGGGGGGGGTTACTGCAACAGAAACCCACTTTCCTACACTGTGGAAGGAACCGCAGTAAGTAAAGACAAAGACATTGAAAGCATGGAAAGAACGTTACCCATGCTAGTAGGACAATTTTGTCAAATGACCTTATACAGATAAAGCTAATAGCGTGTATATCCAAACTTGAACAGCGTGTTCGATACTTGTGAATCACAGATCAGCAGGTCATGCCATGGAGCAGTACATCTTGCCATATAGAGTTCTATCCGAATCAGACCTTTTCTGTAAACAGAGAGAAAGGTCCATCACCCATGGGAAAGCATAACAAATGCTCTATAAAAAAGAATTGAAGACGACATAACGCACAAGTTACTACTTGTGTAACGATATATCTGTAAGAGACATTAGTTAGTGATAGATTCCTTACCTTAGAATATCCCCAGGCGTCAGACTGGATCCGGAAAGTTTTTTCGTCAGCAGTCCCCATGCGCGTCGGTAGGTGGCGTCCTGCAGCTCCGCGTTCGTCGCTGGCGTCGTAAGCGCCGAGATGACGTCACAGAGACTACTTAGGCGCCACCCATGCGTGCTGACGTCAGTTCTGTACACGACTTTCCACGCCAGGAACGCAGAGCCATGCAAGAAACTGACCACTGGTGCCATGAAACTAGGGCCCTGAAAGGGATGACCTTAACCCTAGAATCAGTTCGCAGAACGGGGAGGATGGGTGGGGCGGTAAGGAATCTATCACTAACTAATGTCTCTTACAGATATATCGTTACACAAGTAGTAACTTGTGCATCTGAAAGAGACACGTTAGTGATAGATTCCTTACCTTAGAATAGATACCCCAGCAATACCAACCCCGGTGGTGGGTCTGCGAATAGATTACACCAGAAAGTCACGGAGAACAGAACGGCCAAAGAAGCCGCCTCTCCGGACTTGACTGTCAAGGCAGTAATGCTTGGTAAATGTGTGCAGCGAGGCCCACGTGGCTGCCTGACAAATATCCTGCAAGGGGACGCTGCGTCCCAAGGCAGTAGTGGCTGCTGTCGCCCTGGTAGAATGGGCACGCAGCCCCACAGGAGGCTCCTTCTTAGCCAAGGAGTAACATGCTTTGATGCACAAAACGACCCACCGAGAGATGTTGCGTTTGTGCACGGCCCGACCTTTTTTGGCACCCATGTAGCCAACAAAGAGCTGGTCATCCACCCGGAACTGTTGTGCGCGCTTTAGATAGAACGAGAGCGCACGTTTTGGGTCCAGACGATGGAGCCTCTCTTCCTCTTTGGAAGGAGGCGGAAAGAAGGTGGGCAAAGTGATGGTCTGCCCGATGTGGAAGGGCGTGACAACCTTTGGCAAGAAAGAAGGACGGGTCCATAAAACCACCTTGTCCGGATGAACAGAAAGGAAAGGAGGTTTAGAAGAAAGAGCCTGGAGCTCACTCACTCTTCTGGCAGAGGTGATAGCCACCAGGAAAGCCGTCTTCAGAGTAAGAAGACGTAAAGGACAGGTATGAAGGGGCTCAAAAGGAGCGCACATGAGATAGGTCAAGACAAGATTCAAGTCCCATTGAGGCATTACGAAAGGCACAGGAGGAAACGTGTGTGTAATGCCTTTGAGGAAACGGTTAACAACCGGGGACTTAAAGAGAGAAGGCTGATCTGGAAGTCTGAGAAAGGCGGAGATGGCCGAAAGATAACCTTTGACAGTGCCCAAAGCAGAGCCCTGCTGGGCCAAGGAGAGGAGGAAGAGAAGGACCTCCGAAAGAGGGGCAGAAAGGGGATCCACAGACTCCGCTCTGCACCATGCCACAAATTTGTTCCACCTGCAGGCGTATACCGATTTAGTGGAGGGACGCCTGGCTGCCAGAATGACATCACAGACTTCAGGAGGCAAGTCAAAGGGAATTAGCTGTCGCCGCTCAATCTCCACGCATGGAGGTGGAGGCTGGACAGGTTCGGGTGGAGGACCGTCCCCTGTTGCTGCGACAGAAGATCCTCCCGAAGAGGCAGTCGGATCGGGGGATCGATCGCCATGTTGAGTAGCTCGGGATACCAGTATCTTCGTGCCCAATCCGGAGCCACAAGGATGACTTGGGCCCGGTCGCGCTGAATCTTCTTCAGCACTCTGGGCAGAAGTGGTATAGGCGGAAAGGCGTACAACAGACCGCAGCTCCACTCGTGACGAAAAGCGTCGCCGAGCGAGTGCCGCCTTGGAAATTCCAACGCGCAGAATTGATGACATTGCGCGTTCTCTTCGGTGGCGAATAGATCTAACCAAGGCTCTCCCCACTGCAGAAAGAGACCATGCGTCACGTCCAAGTTCAGACACCATTCGTGATCCATCAAGCACCGGCAGCTGAGTTCGTCGGCCCTGGCGTTCAGAGAACCTGCCAGGTGTTGAACCACCAAGGTAATGCCTTGACGTTCCAGCCATGTCCAGAGGCGCAGAGCCTCCTGACAAAGGGTCCACGACCCCACCCCGCCCTGTTTGTTGCAATACCACATGGCGGTGGTGTTGTCCGTGAACACCTGCACTACACCTCCCAGGACAGTGGGAAGGAATGCCTTCAGTGCAAGCCGGATCGCCCAAAGCTCCAAAAGATTGATATGGAGCCGGGACTCCACCGGAGACCAGAGGCCTCTGATCTCCGCCTCTCCCAAGTGGCCGCCCCATCCGTCACCACTGTGTGCTCCGGTTGGGGAAGGGAGAGGGATCTGCCATTGACCCAATCGCGATTCGTGAGCCACCACTGCAATTGTTGTGCAGTGCCCTCCGAGATCCGGACAAGATGGGACAGGTTGCCCTGATGCTGTGCCCACTGGAACTTCAGGTCCCACTGCAGAGCCCGCATATGCCACCTGGCATGTTGCACTAGCAGAATGCAGGAGGCCATCAGGCCCAGGAGCCGGAGGGTCATCCTGACTGAAACCCGGGATAGAGGCTGAAAGATGGGAATCATAGCCTGAATATCCCGGACTCGCTGCGCGGGAGGATAAACCCGAAACCGCGTCGAATCCAGAACCGCTCCGATGAAGGGGAGCTCCTGAGAGGGACTCAGGTGCGACTTCGGCAGGTTGATGGAAAACCCCAGCAAATGCAGGAGGTCGGCCGTAGTCTGAAGGTGGGTGACAACAGCCTGGGGCGAACCCGCCTTCAACAACCAGTCGTCGAGGTAGGGGAAGACTGACACCCCGGACCTGCGCAAGTGAGCAGCGACCACCGCCATCACTTTCGTGAACACCCGAGGGGCACTTGTAAGGCCGAAGGGGAGCACCGCAAACTGAAAATGCTCCTGGCCTACCGTGAACCGCAGGTAACGCCGGTGGGCCGGCAGGATGGGGATGTGGAAATAGGCGTCCTGCCAGTCCAGCGCCACCATCCAGTCTCCAGGGTCGAGGGCAGCCAAGACCTGAGCCAGAGTCAACATCTTGAACTTCTCCTTCCGGAGGAAGCAATTGACGTTCCGGAGGTCCAAGATGGGGCGCAAGCCCCCCTTGTCCTTCTTGGGGACCAGAAAGTAGTGGGAATAACAACCACTCCCTACTTCTGGCCCAGGAACACACTCGACGGCCCCCTTGGCCAAGAGGGCCGTGACTTCCTGCTGGAGAAGCGCCAAGTGCTCCCCCGACATGCGGTGGTACCGAGGTGGCATGGCTGGAGGGGTGGACTGAAGGGGAAGGGAATAACCCTTGCGGATGATCTGCAACACCCACTCATCCGAAGTGATAGCGTGCCAGTGGGGGAGATGATGGCGGACCCTGCCACCCACTGGCGTGGGGTGCCCCACAAAGCTCGGATTAGGAAGGTTTGGAGGCAGAAGCAGCGGGGGCAGAGGTGGACTGACCCCCACGCTGATTCCCAGACCCGCCCCTGCGGAAACCGCGGCCGCGCTGAGGCTGGTTCTGCACAGGCTTGCTGAAGGAACGTGCCTGAGCGCCCCTTCCGTGGCCACGAAAGGAACGAAAACCAGGAGTGGCTGGGCCTTTCGTGGAAAGACCTAAGGACTTGGCCGCGGCCCGCGAGTCCTTAAAACGCTCCAGCGCACTGTCGGCTTTATCGCCAAACAGGCGAGTGCCATCAAAGGGCATGTCCATGAGTGAGCTCTGGACATCCGGCAAGAACCCGGTAGATCTCAACCAGGCGTGGCGACGAAGCGCCACAGTCTTAGAAATTGCTCTACCTAGTGAGTCCGCGGTGTCCAAGCCACAACGAATGGCGAACTTAGCCGCATCTTTACCCTCGGCAACAGCTTGGGACAGCACAGCTTGGGTCTCCTCAGGAAACTGAGGCAACACCTGTGAAACACCTGTGCAACTGTATCACACACCGCGTGGGAATAGCGGCCCAATAGGCATGCAGTGTTCACCGTCCGCAGCCCCAAGCTGGCCGAAGAGAACAACCGCTTGCCGAACTGCTCCAGCTTCTTAGAGTCCTTCTCCGGCGGAGCCGTGGGAAAGGCACTCTGGGACGTCGAAGCTTGGATGACCAGACTCTCGGGCGTAGGATGAGTGGTCAGAAAGGCACGGTCACCCGGCGCTGGGCGAGGACGCCTGGCGACGTTCTTATCCACAGGGGCCCCTGTGGCTGGCCGCGACCAAGTGACCAGTAAGACATCAGTGAGGGCGTCATTAAATGGCAGCAGGGGCGCCGACGAAGTGGACGCCGTCTGGAGCACCTCAGTGAGGAGATTAGTCTTCGTTGGGAGATCAAGGTTGAGGACCTCAGCAGCCCGACGGAGCACCATCGTGTAAGAAGCGCCCTCCTCCATGGTAGGCGGAGGAGAGGCAAACCCCGGGTCAGAGGAGACATCCAGGCCGCCAGCCTCCTCTAACTCATCCGCCCAGTCTTGCTCGGAGTCACACTGACGAGCAAGAGGGTCCTCGGACCCCTCCCAGTCGTCCTCCACCGACGCCGCTTGCGGAACAGACTGCGGCGGCAGGGCAGGGACCGGTGAATGAACAAACGGCGCCGGGAACGGCGCCAGACGGGGCCGAACCGGCGCCGTGTCCCAATGCAAGTCCCAGGTAGGGACAAAATTGTCATGGAACCTGGGCAGGGGCGGGACGAATGGCATCCACAGCGGCGCCGGAGGCGGAGCCGAGGGTGGCGCTGGGGCCGGAGCCGGCAGAGTGGGATCTTTTGGCGCCGGAGCCAGCGGCGCAGGATCCTGCGGCGCCGGGGCCGGAGCCGCCGGCGGCGCCAACGGCCCGAAAGGATCCAGACACGGGACCGCGGGGCCCAGGGGAGCGCCGGCGGGAGCCCGAGGCCTAAACAGGCGGTCCATGGTAGCAAGAAATTCTTGCACCTGTGCGGGAGTCGCCGACGGACCCGGGTAAGGTGGGTAGGCCGCGGGACTCAGGGGCTCCGAAGGAGCCGCAGGGGCAGAACACCCCTGTCCCCCTCGTCCGCATCCGGGGACCGACGGGGGACGTCGGAGAGCGACAACGCTTCTTCGACTTCTTTTTGTGTCGTCTCTTACCCGAATCCGAGGGTGAAGACTTGGAGCCCGAGGAGCGATGATGGTGGCCCTGCGAGCGTTCTCTGGAGCGGCCCCTAGACCGAGAACGGAGCTGGGACGAGTGCTGGACCTCAAGCAGCTTCCGGCGACGCTCCCTCAAGGCCTTCGGGGCCATGGCCAGACAGTCCCTGCAGGACCGGGAGTCGTGGTCGCTCTCCAGGCAGTAGAGACAGACGCCGTGGGGGTCCGCCACCGACATATTGCGACGGCAGGCCCCACAAGACATAAAACCAGGCATCCCTACGTGCACCAGAGGAACCACAGGAGACAAAAAGTCTCAAAAAGAGAGTCAAAAAGTGACTAAGGTACGTGCTCTAACCGGATCTGCACTTACTGGTGCGGAAAAAGAAAGAACTGACGTCAGCGCGCATGGGTGGCGCCTAAGTAGTCTCCGTGACGTCATCTCGGCGCTTACGACGCCAGCGACAAACGCGGAGCCGCAGGACGCCACCTACCGACGCGCAGGGGTACTGCTGACGAAAAAACTTTCCGGATCCAGTCTGACGCCTGGGGATATTCTAAGGTAAGGAATCTATCACTAACGTGTCTCTTTCAGATATAACGTGCATTTGAAAAGCACACGTTAACCGCAAAGGGTAAGTTGACACTGAACAACAGATGTTTGTCACCCAACTCAACTGTATTAATTTTAGCGACCTCAGAAGGATGAAAGGCTGAGTGGACCACCGAGATTTGAACCTGTGACCAAGAGGTCAGACACAGGCTCACTACAGTGGACGTATAAGTCCACCAAGCCACCAGACCCGGCAATAGCAACTACTGACATAGAACCAGTCTTAGCCCTAGGAAAATCATACTTCTAGGATATCTCCATGATATGTACTGACATAGGAGTAAAGTAAATAACATCTATGTGATGACAAGAGAAAAGTATAACACATAGATATAAAATAAAGCTGAATAAATAGTCAGACAATACTGACAAAACAGTATCAAAACCATAGTGTGCATCATACCACGTAGGAAAGCAACAGCCATACAAAATGTCAGCATAATGCAAATTGCCTGAGACATCATCATCAAGCAATGAATCAATCTGTACACATCATTTAGGGACCACACTTCGCAAACTGTGAACCCAACTACAAGCAACAAGAGTCAGGTAAACTATGAAAAGAGTTGCCCCCTAGAAGAGCAACGATCCTGTAAAATAAGAATAAAAGCAATCTACAAAAGGTAGAAGCTATGAGGCAAACGCCTATTCCCATCATGGCCACATATATGAACACCTTCATAGGCCAGAAAAGGCACACAATTAGAGGGAAATGCCTGTCAGTAAAGAAGAAAATCTTTAGTAATAACGCAAAACATTATAGCAACTCAAGAGAATCAAGAATATTAAGTATCCTTTATAATTGAAGGAATAGAATCGACCGAGAGACTACATCTCCCTGGAGACCTATAATAGCATGACAGAATACTAGGAAAACAAACAATCATGTCCAAGCAACATATACAAATCAACAATGTCTACACAAAGGGGTTGAAGAACCAATCAAACCGCAATGGCTATAAGACAGAGCCTGAAGAGCAAAAAAACACATTGTCTTAAGGCTCACAAGATAAGCTTTTGGTTAACAATGTTCTAAATCTAGCAAAAGTAGAGAACTTTTACTATCAATCATAAGCAACATCTATCACCTAACGTAAGGCAAGTACCAGGGGAACAGCTGAAGCCACAAACTAATAATGTAGGCTACCAGCTACTTTCTGTGAAAATACCAGAAGGAATTTTGGAATAGACACCCTCAGTGCTGTACTATACCATCAACAGCACATCAGCCTATTGAAGACCACCCACAAATGAAGCATAAGGTCATATAAGAGACACTTCATCATATTAACCAAAACCAATAAAAGGAGCATTATAAATAAACACTCTTTGTAGGAAGCTGGCTCTGTATTTACCATACCGAAGTAAGGTATAGTGTTCACAGAGTCCAGTGGATCCCCAGAGGCTTTACAGAGGCTAAAGTAGATAATACTAATGTTCTCTTTTGTGGTAGTGTGGGCGAGCAGTTAGGCTTATCAAAAAAAGGGCAGTGCTAAGCATTTGTTGTACACACACAGGCAAGAAATGATTACACACACTCAATGACTAAATCTGAGACCGATGTTTTATAAAAATATTACTTTTAGTATATTTTAAAGAACAAAAGATACCTTGTTGCAGTAAAATACATTTTGCAGCATCTGTTTTTCAATGTAAAATAAGGACACTTAGTACATTTTTCAATCAATACAATGTTATCCTAAGGGAGGAAACACAATCCGCAATATGCATGTAAGTAAACTATATTACAATATTGAGCTTTTGGATGAAGATTCAGTACCAGGCAAGGTTCAGGTAGGTGACCTCACTGCGCCACCATCGGCACTGAGGCGGCTGGGTGCAGAGGTCAAACTTGGGATCTGGTGCCAATTTTATCCAATGGAGAAAGGGGGCAATTGAAGTGGTACTAGTTACAGGTAAGTAGAACGGTTTAGTAGCCCAGTCTCCGGGGTTTAAGGTAAGCACAGGGGGGGCCCCACAAAGCAGCACCAAATTTACACCCTCAGCAGCACAGGGGCAGTCGGGTGGAGAGTGTCAACACAGCGTTGGGTGCCCAATGCAAACAAATGGAGAATCTTGAAATTCGGAAAAGGCTGCATGCAGGCTCAGGCCCAGAGGCTGGACAAAAGAAACCTACAGCTGCACAGGTAAGCTGGGGTGTGCTGGAGCATCAGGACACCATCAGTAGATCTCCCAGGGGTGTCGTTTGACATTGGAAGTCAGCTTACCAGTGCGGTCACGGTTCAGAGGGGAGGTGGGAGGGGTCATCGTGCAGAGGCTGCAGGCATCGACGTGCAGTCCGGCAGGGGACAACCAACGAGGGTCTCTTGCTCAGGATCTAGACCGGTGAGCCACTTGGACTCGGGCCGTGGGCGTCCGGTGCAGAGGTGCTTGGTTTCACAGGCAGAGCACTTTGTCTTTAACGTTGGTTTTCTTCTAGACAAGTCTGCTGTCCACAGGAGATTATGAGTCTTTTTAGAAGGCAGGTAGTCCTCCCAGTGCTCTGGAGGTCGTTGGGCTGCGGGATGACTCGTTCTTTTGCAGGGTCTTTGAGGGTTGCAAACAGGCTGGTAGGGCTGGGGCCCAGTCAGTTGGTGTCTTCAGTCTTTGCTGCTGCAGAGCTCTTTGTCCTCTTTTTCGGAGGTCGTCGTTAATCTGAGGTTTAAGGTTCAGGGGTTCCCCTAAATACTGAATTTAGGGGGGGGTACAAGAGTTAGAAGGTTGTAGCCAAAGGGCTACTTACCTTTAGGGTGACTACACCCTGGGTATGTCCACTCCCCCTGGGGAGGGGGCATTTCCTATTGGCTAAAGTCATCCAAAACAATATGGAGGATTGTGAAAGAAGGGGGTCAGCTCAGGTCACCCAAGGGGTGGTCCTGGTTGAGAGGGGACACTGCTCTTGCTTACTCATTTTCCCGCCGACCTTGCTGACAAAAGTGGGGCTTGGTCAGGGGGACGGGCATCTTCACTAGCTGGAGAGGCCCTGGTCAGCATAAAGGGCAGGAAGCATTTGAGGCTCACTGTCGCTCTATGCTGTACCTGCTTGGGCATAGGTGTGAATCACCTCCACCCAGAGCAGGCTTTGTTTCTAACCCACGAGAGCATAAGGCTCCCATCTCAGGTGGTAAGGAACATGTCTAGAGGTGACAGGCTGGTGCAGACCAGTCAGGCACACACTAGTGGGTTGGTAGGTTTTCACGGGGCACCTCTGAGGTGCCCTCTGAGTGCATTTATTAATGAATATAACACTGGCATCACTGTGGACTCAGTAATCTGAGATGATTGGTACCAAACATCTTGGAATCCGGTGAAGCCATCACGGAGCTGTGGAACTCGTCTTCACTTTTATCTGCACCCAAACACACAGTCTGCAATAGCAGTGTGCATGTGTTTCGTGAGGGGTCTCTTAGGGTGGCACAATACATGCTGCAGCCCTTAGAGACCCTCTTTGGTCACAAGGCCCTTGGTACCACTGGTACCTTTATCAAGGGACTTATATGCGAGCCAGATGTGAGCCAATTGTGGAAACAAAGGTACAGTTTAGGGAAAGAACACAGGCACTGAGAACCTAGTTAGCAGGAACCCAGTGCACATTCAGTCAAAGATGCATCAGAGTCAGGCAAAAAGTGGGGGTAGCCATGCCAAAAGGGGTACTTTTCTACACTCTTATCAAAAGACAAATCATATATACTGAGTCCCATGGAGATGCAAATATCAAAAGTACCTAATCAGGGGTACCAAACTTCACGAATATATGATATTGTACGTCAGAGAAATCACCTGACACAGAGGTTGGAACTGCACTCTCAAATGAGGGTCGAATAATGCACAAGATGAGCATACCCAGCCCAACATATATAGATTTAGAAATGCCATAGCATACAAAGGTGCCAATTTGAGCTCTTCTTCAGAGTAAAGCAAATTGCAAGACCTGTATATCAGGCATCAAAAAAAAAATAGCTGAAAAGCTGTCATTGACAAAGCTGAAGGAGAAAGTCATGACTTCTGCACCAAGCAGTAAATAATAACCAAAAAGGCCACTTATCGTGGAATATACCTTAAAGAATGCAACTTCACTGAAAGGGATTCTGACGAATAGATGCACTCCTATAATCCTAACTGACCAGAACTAAGGGTCAAAAAACGTGTAAAGAACCGTAAGGTTATCTGAACAAAAATAAACCCCTGCATTAAGCAGAAAAAACACACTGGTTGTCACCAGATACAGGTTGCAACTCAGTCATGTTATAAACACTTCTTTCCACACAAGTCAGAAAGAAAGAATCCGACCAGAACCGTCACAGACATGTCTAAGTGGCTTTATCACACCGACCAGCTCTGAATCGCCATAAAGCCGAATCAGCATGTACACCAAATAAATGCACACCATCAAACGTCACATCTTTCAGACTATCCTGTAGACTGACGCAGCCATGGATGTCTGCGCAGTGAAACGGACTGAGCAATTGCTCTACCCACGGAATCAGTGGTGTCCATACCACATTTTATGGTGAATTTCACCGTTTCTCTGCCATCTTGTACCACCTGTAGGAGTTCACATCTGGCTTCCTCTGAAAAAGAAGGCATCCAATGCGCCTCAGTGTCCCATAAAGCATGAGAAAATCTTCCTAAAACACATGGCATGTTTAATGACCTTTATGCCGAACTGACTGAAGCCGTAGCAGCCTGTAGCACTAGTCCTTTTTTGGTGGGATGTCACAAGAGACAAACTGGGTCCCCAGGGGCGGGTCGAGGCCTATGGGCTGTAGCCTGGTCAACTGAAGCTCATGTTACTGGTTTCATCCAAGCTCCCAACAAAAGGTCATAGAGAGACTCATAAGGGAGTAAAAGCTCCACTCCTGTCTCACCTTGGTGAAGTAAATCAACAAAGGAGTGCAGTTCCGAAGGGAAAGGGGGGGGGGGAGAAGGAAAGGCCTTTTATGGTATGCCCTCACACACCCCGAAGGATGTCATGCTTCATTGATGAAGCATGACATCCTTCGGGGTGTGTGAGGGCAGACCATAAAAGGCCTTGCCTTCCCCCCCTCCTTTCCCTTAGGAACTGCACTCCTTTGTTGATTTACATAGCTGCCCTGGAGCACGTGTGCAGGACCTGTTTAAATATAGCTCCTGGTTCCCCTTGTTTAATTCACCTTGGTGAAGAACATCCACCAAAGGGTCTGTGGATAATTTCACTGAGGGAAGTTGGCAGTCCAAGACTACAGCTGCCCTTCTCAATACCACAGCATAAGAGGAACTCACCTCTGTTACCATACCAGGAGGAGAAAGTAAATCTGAAACTGGAGAGGACTCAAGTCCACTAGCCTCACCCAGTTCAGCCAGACAAGTTTCCTCCAAGGGAGGCTGGACAGTATTGTCCAAAGTGTTTTGACAACCTATAGTCTCCCCTTCCCCTGCCAAACTGTGCAATCGCATAGAAAAAACAGAAACGGGTTGTATAAGGGCAGATGGAGAGTTGCCTAAAGTAGACTGCTCCATCTGCACCGCATCCGATGCTTTTGCAGGGTTGTAGTGACATAGGGAAGGATAATGGGTTCGGCTTCGATCGGCGCTGCTATCACTGGCTGACCCGACCACGAAGGTGAGAACCCTGAAGGGCTGTGCACCAGCACTGCCTCAAATCAGATAACTGATTCAGGGGGGCCAAAGTGTCCCCGAAGGCGAACCCACCAGCAAGGATCCAGTCAGGGCACCTCTCACCTGCTTGTGGCTAGAAAGCGCAGCAGAGGTTGACCGAGGCCCAAAGATTTCAAACAGAGAAAGGTAATATTTCCGCATTAGGGCTAGAGTAACCCCAGCTCCAGGATATTTAGGGAGGTGCGGGGTGGACTCCTGTGAATGCTCCGCAACCGAAGGTTGGGAGACTACATCGGAGACGAACTTATGTTTCAACCCTTTACGCTTTGGAGCCTCCATCAATGGAGACGACTCCTCAACTGGTCTCTGGACTTCGACAAGGACTGATGACGACGCGGTGCCTCAGATAGTTGCAGCGCCAAAAGTTTCATACAACAATCTCTCAACGCTTTCGGTCGAAGACACCAACAGGAACCGCAATACTCAGAGTCATGGTGTTCTCCGAGGCACCACAAACAGATGGTATGAGAATCCGAGAGCAACATCTGTGTCACAAGATCCACAGGGTTTAAACCCTGAAGACATCCCAAAAAGCACACGGTTTTCTCCACAAAATATCGAGATGGACCAAAAACCAGCCCCTTAACCACTCCGGATCCACGCTGCAAGGTCGGAAAAGAAGGAACTGACAGCGCGTCAGCTAGGGGATTTTATACACTGGTAACGTCGCATCTGGTGGACGACGTCGATACGAAGTCGCACGACGCCCTCTTCCAACGCACAGACGTGCTATCGGAAATATTTCCAGATCTAATCTCGTGCCTGAGGAGTATTCTAAAGTAAAGAATGCCCATGTGGGCATTTCAGCATGTATGTATCAAAACAAAGGGGAAGTGAGAGGATAAACTGGGTTTGTCCTCCAAATCAGATTCATAACACAAAAGAACCCAGCTATGCCGAGGAGACTAAACCTCCACTGGAGAAAACAGAGTTTTCTTGTAAAACACTCACCCACCAGGGTTACCCCTTGGTGGCATGCTTAATTATCGGGTCCATCCCGTTCCGCTACGGAGCGGGCATGCTGCGATGTATGGACTACGCGGGAGCACTTAGGTGACTATACAATGATAAAGGAGAAGGTATTAAAAATATATGGGACTGGGGGGATTTAGTGCTGGAGTGTATCTTAAAAATACCTGGCTAGTAGGTGTACCCTATTTATTCTGTCCTCTAGTCGGTATGATTAAAAGAGGAGGGTTTAGGAAAGAAGGGTATGATGTGCACGATTTCCTATATGGTAGACATGTTTCAAGCCGTACCCCTATGAATAGGGTACCCCCTAGATCTCTACTTACACCTGCTGTTGGTCTCCTTCCTGCAATTTCCGGTGCCACGCCTGCAGCCTGATTGCCGACAACAGAATCCTCCTTGAAGAGCAATGAGCTCCCGAAGCTGAATAGGCACCCTGAACCCGGCCGCCCCTGTGCCGCTGGTGGTGCATGTTTGGTGCTGCTTTGTGGCACCCCTTTGTGCTGGCCCTAACCCCCAAAGATTGGCCCCTGCAACCGATCTACTTACCTGCAAGCAGTGTGGCTTCAAGCCAGGGCCGGACTGGGAACCCACAGCAGTTCAGGCAATTTTGTCAGATTGGCCACCACCCCCCTTTTGTTACTGGGGGCCAATATTGCAGCATCACTGCAAAATCGGCCCCCAGTAAGAAAACCGGCCCAAACCGCTCCAAAACCGGCCCCCACCCTTCCAGCCTACCGGGGAAACGCCTGATGCCCGCTATGGCCAGTCCAGCCCTGCTTCAAGCTCCCCCAGTCTCCATTGAAATGCTCTGGGCCGAACTCTGATTTTGACCTCTGCACCCGGCTGCCTCCGTGCCGCTGGTGGCGCAATTTTGTTACTCACCTGACCCTTGCTGACCTTTGGTCCGAAAACTGGTACTGTAAGTCTGATACTTACCTGTTTAACCCCTTGACCGCGATCGGAATTCCGCTCGTGTGCTGGACATTCCGATCGCGGGTGCGGTCGTGACGAGCTCAGCTCGTCATGCGCACAGCGCTACCGCGCAGCATGACGAGCTGAGCTCGTCACGCGCATCGAAGGGGTTAATCACGATATTGTTTTCCCCATTGGATAACATTGAACTGTTCAGAAATTATGTGTCGACTTTTGAAAGTGAAAAGTATTTTTTCTTAAAAACGTACTTACCCTATTGCGAAGATCTTGGTCTTAAAATAACGTGTGTCTATTATTGGTCAATTTTGTGCAATAAATGTCTTACACTCCTCTGTGTTAGGCCGAAGGCTGATCGCCCACACTACCACTAATAGAGCTCTTTGCGTTTTATATTGAGCCCTGTACACCTTTGGGGAACCCCAGAACTCTGTGCACGGTATGACAACCTAGTGGGCATACCATATACAGAGCCAGCTTCCTACATTGTTGGCGCAGCGGTGGAGTACAAGACTTTGACATTTATTGTACCACTTGATTGATAGTTGATTTCACAACAGGAAATCCTAAAATTGTCTTTAGATAGAATTTATCGATTTCTGAAGTTTTCCAATTTTATCAAAAATAGTGTTAGGCCTTGGCTAAGTTCCCCACTGTTTCGAGTATTAAAAAGTCTCCAAAGTAGTTAGGCATTAGAAACCCTTAGGAGCTCAACCTGGCCCCCTATGCACTTATGAAAGTGATTCAACGTAAACATCTGTGCAAGGCATGGAACATTGCCATGGGCACTAGACCCACAAAAGATAATCTCCAGCAGTTGCAGGCAGAGAATGACAAGGCCATGGCAAGTAAAACCTCCTCCAATGGGGAAGGAGGTGATGATGACTCCCAAGAAGTAGAGGGAGGGGACTTTGAGTCAGTCACTACCCCCTCAGATAGTAACACCACTGGGGGTAACCCCGGTAGCATCTCAGATGAGGTAGACACTGAAGATTCAGATCTTCAGAAATTGGCCAAGAGGATATCCTTAGAGACTAAATTCTTGGCCATAGAAAAAGAAAGAGCTGATTTGGGCCTAGGACCCATCTCTGCAGGCAGCAAAATAATAACTAAGGTGGTAGAGTTTGTTGACTCCTAAATCCCCAAAGGGATTGTCCCTAAATTAGTTGAGGTTGATGATATCACTAAGTGGTTCATTGCATTTGAGAGAGCCTGTCTTGGTACACAGGTCCACAGGAAGCTGTGGAGTGATATCCTGTGGGAAATGTTCTCAGGAAATTGCAGGGACAGACTCCTGACCCTCAATGAGAAAGATGCTACATCCTACGATCACATGAAGGGTACACTGATTGAGGGCTTTGGATTCAGCACTGAGTATAGGATCAGATTCAAGGAGGATAAGAAAACCCAAAGCCAAACCTGGGTGGATTTTGTAGATTTCTCAGTTAAAATACTAGAAGGTTGGTTAAATGGTAACAATGTACACGATTTCGAAGGGTTGTAAAATTTGATCATGAAAGGGCACCTTTGAGTAATTGTCATGAAGAGAAACTGCATAAATTCCTGTTAGACCTAGTTCCACTTTCTCATCAAGAATTGGGGAAGACAGACCGACCACTGGGTCACCAAAACTAACACTTGTGGGGGCGACCAAAAACAAGCGGCCAAAAAGCCCCCCTCCCCCTCAAGGGAAAGAGGGTAACCCTAAAAATAACAAAGTCTTCTACAGGCCCCAAAAACCTGTTCAGGAGGAAGGGCCCAGAGTCTCTTCAAGGTCTAAGGGTGGGTACCAGGGGAAGAACTGGGATCCCACGAAAGCTTGCTGTCACAACTGTCAGGCACAAGGACACCAAACTGGAGAACCTAGCTGTAAAAATAAGAAACATACCTCTGGTCCACCTGCAGTTGAAAATATCCAGATGGGATCCCAGGTGTGGCCTGACCATCTCAGTGACCCCACTGAGGCAACATTTGTATTTCAGGGAGGGATAGACAGTCTGTGCTGCCTGGCCCTCTAATATGAAAAAAACAGGCAGTTTCCCAAGATTAATGGATACAGAATAGAAGCCTTGAGAATTACCATGGTAGGTCACCCTGGACGGGGTTGTGCCACAACCAGAGCAGAGCTCTTAGTGAAAAAGAGGAGCTGAATCCTGAAAGAATGGACCAGCCTTCCAAGAGAAAGGGCAAGAAGACTGGAGGACCAAATTCTAAACAGATGCCAAGTCAGAACCCCTCTTCTCAGGAAGAGGACTTGTTATTCTCAGAGGGAACTGAGACTGAAGAGGTTGGGCCTTACAAGGCAGATCGCTTGGGCCCAGGGGGACCCTCTAGAATGGATCTCTGCGAGGGACAAGAAACCTGTCCCACTCTTGGGAGCCTGAGACAGAAAGCTGCTGAACAGGAAAAGGGTGATATCAGTGGCACCCACAGGGCCTATTGGGAGGATGGGCTCCTATACACTGAGGCTGGAGACCCAAAGCCTGGTGCAACCAGGAGAGTGGTAGAACCTCAGAGAGGTTTTTTTTTTACTTTGGCCCATACTATTCCCTTATCTGGGCACCTTGGTCAGGATAAAACCTAGAGTAGATTGGTAAATCACTTCTACTGGCCAGGGATGCCTCAGAACGTGAACGACTTTAGTCAGTCCTGTCTCACCTGCCAAGCTAGTAGCAAGGCAGGAGGCCACCGGAAGGCCCCCTTAATTCCAATGGCTGGGGTACACTTTGAAAGGGTAGCGGTCAACATTGTTGGCCCCCTGGACCCTCCAACAGCCTCAGTGAACAAATATATTCTGGTGGTAGTGGATCGTGCCACCGGGTACCCTGAAGCTATTCCCCTAAGTGCTACCACTGCCCCAGCGGTGGCAAAAGTCCACCTTGTTGCCTTCACCAGGGTTGGTTTCCCTAAGGAGGTAGTATCCAACCGAGGTACAAACTTCATGTCTGTATACCTAAAACACATGTGGGACGAGTGTGGAGCGAACTATGGATTCACCACACCATACCACCCACAAACCAATGGCCTGGTTGAGAGATTCAACCAGACATTGAAAGGCATGATTGGTGGACTCCCTGAAAAACTGAGGAGATGGGATGTCCTACTTCCATGCCAGCTTTTTGCCTACAGGGAAGTGCAACAGAAGGGAGTGGGGTTCTCACCCTTTGAACTCTTGTTTGGACACACTGTTAGAGGTCCTCTGAGTCTTGTAAGAGAAAGTTGGGAGAAACCTCTCAAAGAATCAAAACAAGAGAGAGGACTATGTGCTTGGCCTTCATTCCAGGATGGTCGAGTACATGGAAAAAGCAAGCCAAAACCTTCAGGCCAGCCAAGAGCTTTAAAAACAGTGATATGACCAGAAGGCTGCTTTTGTAGAATTGAAACCAGGGCAGAAGGTATGAGTATTAGAGCCGGTGGCCCCTAGGGCCCTCCAGGATAAGTGGAGTGGGCCTTACCCGGTCTGTGAGAAGCTGGCTTGGTATATGGTGTACACTTATGTAAGTGGGCACCTTGCACCAATCCAGAATCAATCATGTCACTTATAAAGCGCACTACCTACCCGCGAGGGTCTCAAGGCGCTGGGGGAAGAGGGGGGTGGTGCTGCTACTGATCGAAGAGCCAGGTCTTGAGGAGTCTTCTGAAGGCCAGTAGGTCTTGGGTCTGTCGGAGGTTGGTGGGGAGGGTGTTCCAGGTCTTGGCGGCGAGGTGGGAGAAGGATCTGCCGCCGGCGGTCGTTTTCCGGATGCGGGGGACTGTGGCGAGGGCGAGGCTGGTCGAGCGGAGCTGGCGGGTGGGGGTGTAGAAGCTGAGTCGTCTGTTGAGGTAGGCTGGTCCGGAGTTGTGGAGTGCTTTGTGTGCGTGGGTGAGGAGCTTGAAGGTTATCCTCTTGTTGGACAGGGAGCCAGTGCAGGTCTCTCAGGTGGGGTGTGATGTGGCTGCGTCGGGGGATGTCGAGGATAAGACGTGCAGAGGCGTTCTGGATGCGTTGCAGCCGTCTCAGGAGCTTAGCCGTCGTTCCTGCGTAGAGGGCGTTTCCGTAGTCCAGCCTGCTGGTGACGAGGGCCTGGGTGACTGTTTTTCTTGTTTCGGTGGGGATCCACTTGAAGATCCTGCGGAGCATTCGGAGGATGTTGAAGCAGGATGAGGAAACGGCGTTGACCTGCTTAGTCATGGAGAGGGTGGGGTCGAGGATGACCCCTAGGTTGCGTACGTGGTCGGTGGGTGGCGGGGCTGTTCCCAGTGATGTTGGCCACCAGGAGTCGTCCCAGGCTGAAGGGTTGGAACCAAGGATGAGGACCTCCGTCTTGTCAGAGTTCAGCTTCAGGCGGCTGGTCCTCATCCATTCGGCGACGGCCTTCATTCCTTCGTGGAGGTGGGCTTTGGCGGTGTGAGGGTCTTTGGTGAGGGAGAGGATCAGCTGGGTGTCGTCGGCGTAGGAGATGATGTTGAGGTTGTGCTGTCGGGCGACGTGGGCGAGGGGTGCCATGTAGATGTTGAACAGCGTTGGGCTGAGGGAGGAGCCTTGGGGTACGCCGCAGATGATCTTGGTGGCCTTGGATCGGAAGGGGGCGAGGCGGACGCTTTGTGTTCTGCCGGAAAGGAAGGATGTGGTCCAGTCCAGGGCCTTCTCTTGGATCCCGGCGTCGTGAAGGCGTATTCGTAGTGTGTGGTGGCAGACCGTGTCGAAGGCGGCTGATAGGTCCAGGAGGATGAGGGCTGCTGTTTCTCCGTTGTCTAGCAGGGTCCTGATGTCATCGGTGGCAGCGATGAGGTTGGTTTCGGTGCTGTGGTTGCTGCGGAAGCCGGACTGGGAAGGGTCCAGGATGTTATTCTCCTCGAGGTAGCGGGTCAGTTGTTTGTTGACCATTTTCTCGGTGACCTTCGCGGGGAACGGGAGCAGAGAGATGGGTCGGAAGTTCTTGAGGTCCTTGGGGTCTGCCTTGGGTTTCTTGAGTAAGGCGGTGATCTCGGCGTGCTTCCAGCTTTCCGGGAAAACCCTTATGGTGATTTTAGTGGTCTTAGACAACCTTAGAAAGCTCTCCAAGTGGTAGCTGAGGAGAGCAGCCTTCAGGGTTAGTCCAGAAGGAGTGTAAAGCAGCTTGTTTTACCAGAACATAATCTCATAGGTATAGATTAAGTGAAAAGAACCCCACAGTGTATTTATAAGAATATGTATTTATTATAAGACACTCAGTAACACACACATCTCCTGGCCGGAGAAATACACAATACACACAATAATTTGCAATAGAAACAGGTATGTAGCACAGATACACAGTGGTAACAAGGGGGAGACCAAACCATATATTAAAATAGTGGTATGAGAACCACGACTCAGGTCAAGACTATACCCAGAAGACGTAGACGTGCCAGGGACCCAAGGAACCACCCGAGGCAAGTAACCAGGAACCCCACAGAGGCCGTGTGCAGAGTGGAAACACAATAGCGGGCTCAATACAAGTCAACGGGTAAGTTGCAGTTGCAACTTTAAAGAAGGACCCTTCCCATTGGACCCTGAAGAAACCCAGTGGAAGACAGAAGGTTGGAGAGCCGCCCCACCCGTGGATACCCTAGGAACCAGGATACCTACAACAGGAAAGCCGGGTGCATAGGTGTGAAGTGGCGTTGGAAACCGCAGTTTGACTCAATGGAGGACTTCAGGAAGATGCCGCTGCTGGAGAAGGTGAAAATGTCCGGTGGAACCCAAAGGTGAATTCAGGAGATAAAGTACCTGCAAGCAGAGGGGACAGTCTATGCCACTCAGGAGTGACCAGGAGGCACGGAAGACGAATGCCCACCGATGTTGAGTGTTGCAGGAGAGATGACGGTGACATTGGAGCTGCAGCTGTGAGGACCAGGCGACGCTGTGGAAGACCAGGAGCCGTTCACGAGCTGTCCCACATCGGATGTCGAGAGTTGAGGGGTCGGTGTCCGTCGAGAGCATCAACAAGCCTTCGCAACTGCAAACAATGTGGAAAGCGAAGAAGGTGCAGTGTCAGGACCAGCAAGGTCCAGGTGACTCACAACAAGCAGGGGAGTCAGGGAAGGCCCCGAGCAATCAGGGGAGCCCACAGAATTCAAAGAGGACCCTCAAGAGGACCCAAAGGCCGAAGGCACTGGAGTCGCAAGAGGATCTCGAACAGCTCACCAAAGATGCAGGCCCACGGTGCAAGTGATGCGGTGAGGATGAAGATCTTGATCACAGGAGATGCTGGAGGTTGGGGGCTACTTGGTGCCCGAAGATCTTGGAGGAAGGAAGCCAACAAGCCTGTGCAACTGCAAGTCGACGCGGTGCACAGGGGTTCGGTTCCTGTGGCTCCAACGAGGGATACTGGCCTCAAACTTGGTGAGAGGACAGGGCAGGCCTCGAGGGATGTGAAGAACCACCACCTGTGTTGCTGAGCCGTTCGGAGTCTGTGGGAGCCCAGGATCAGAAGACCGGTCAGCTTAGTTGCGGTGCAGGGAAGTGACTCCTTCACTTCAAGGGAGATTCCTTCAGGTGTCTTGGATGCCCACAGGCCTTGGAGGGTTTCTGTATGGAGCACAGGCATGGACGTTGCAGCAGACTAGCAGGGCGACGAGATCAGGAGCAGCAGGAGTCTTCCCAGTTGCAGCCTTGATGCCCAGAGCGAAGTCCAGAGTGCCCAGACGGTCGAAGAAGTGGTGTCTTGAAATGAATCTTGTCCCACTATGCATCTAGGGACCACCCTCAGTTAAGCCCTTAACGGGCACATGCATCAATGTAGGCTTTTGCGATTCCTTAATTGCGATTAAGGAATTGCAATTAAGGAATTGCAAAAGCCTATGCATGAAGGAATCCCTATAAAATTAGCGATTCCCAAACATTCCTTAATTGCGACTCGCAAATTGAGAGTCGCAATTAAGGAATGCCTCCCCATTCATTCCTATGGGCCTACAGGCCCAGAGGAATGAATGGGAGAATGCATGCGCAATTTGCGAGTACCAATACCAACTCCATCAGGTCCAACTTGATGGTAATTTTCGCCCCCTAGTAGCGAAATCGCTATTCTAAAGTGGTTCTTGCATTGCAGTTAAGGAATCGCAAATTGCGATTCCTTAAATGCAATCGCAATTTGAGAAATCGCAATTAATTGCGAATTCTCAAATTGCGAGTGCCTTGAACCTTAATTCATCGCAAATGCCCTTTTTGCGGGCGCAAACGGCCGATTTTTGCGAATCGCACCGTTTGCGCTCGCAGAAATGGTTGATGCATGTGCCTGCATGTACCCTAAGGAAAGGGCTGGGACGATTCAGGGTTCCCTCCCAGGGGAGGGGTCGGACAGTTGGGAGGATCCTCCCAAGTTCTTTGTCCAATTTTGTACCAGAGCAGGAGCCAACGGCTCCCTGAGCTGGTTTGAACTGGACTATGCAAGGAGGGCACCAAGTGTGCCCTTCAAGCAGACTGAGTGGCGCTGGCAAGCGCTCCCACCCGGCACCAATACACTTCTAAACCCTGTCTGGGAGGTGGTCACTGTAGGAAGCTGGCTCTGTATATACTATACCAAAATGAGGTTTAGTGTGCACAGAGTCCAGTGGAACCCCAAGGTAGGCAGAGATAAAAGCAGATAGCACCTTACTCTCTATTTGTGGTAGTGTGGGCGAGCAGTAAGGCTGTATCAGAGGGTAGTGTTAAGCATTTGTTGTACACAATCAATCACTGAACTCAGACAAATTTTGTTTGTATAAAAATATTGTTTAGCTATTTTATTTCTAGAACCAAGCCAAGCCTGGCACAGGTAAGTTAAATAAATGCTTTGCAAAATATTATGCAGTGTTTACAATTGAATGCAGGTTCAAATGGAGTTTGTTTGAAATACAGGTAAGTCAAGGATTCGAAATTACTGTACAGATTACTTGTCAGTTACTTTTTAGATTACTTTATAAGTTACTTTTTCTACTCAGTGTGATATGCCTAGATATCACACTGGGACATTTCCTAGAGAAAAGGTAAGTAAGGATAAGTTACTTACCTGTAATCCTAGTTCTCTTCCAGGGGTATCCTCATCAAAGTCATAAGCACTGAATATTCCCGCCCACGTGCGGGGACCCCGGAAATATAAAAATTATATATGGAAATCACATATATACAGCTCTACATATATGCATATACATATATCATTTTTTCTCATACCAATGCAGCTCTCAATAGGAGGCTAAACAATGTAATTACACACATAAAAAACTACTTTTGCCAATATATAAAAACACCAGAGGACAATTAGAACTTGAACTCGGTTTTTTAATGAGCAAAATACTCATAAATAGTAAAAACTGCAAAATAAGTAGACATTGTTAGCCTACAGGCTGCATTGTAAACCAATAGCATAGAAAATGAAAACATTTTCAACAAAAACTGGCACCGTGCCTTTAAGGCAGCCATGACCCCTAGCTTCCCATCATGCCTCAGGGGTGACAGTTAGGTCAGTTGTTCTTTGCATAACCCTGAAGGTCAGGGCACAAAGATATCCTTTAACACTTTAGAAATCTCTCATTTACCTGGGGAGGCGGGTGGGTTGCTTATGACTTTGATGAGGATACCCCTGGAAGAGAACTAGGATTACAGGTAAGTAACTTATCCTTCTCTTCCAGGGGATCCTCATCAATAGTCATAAGCACTGAATAGAATAGCAAGCCCATCAACCACCTGCAGGTAAATGAGAGTAAAGTGACCCAACACAAAGAAACATAACAGCCGAAATCAGCTGTTGAACAGATTCCTCAAGGAGGCCTGGCCTACTTGGGTGTCTGCTCTGGTGTCTGATTCCAGACAGTAGTGCCTCGTAAATGTATGGACGGACCTCCAAGTTGCCGCCTTACAGATTTCAGACATGGGCACATTTTGAAGAAAAGCAGTAGTAGCCGCTTTTCCTCTAGTAGAATGCGCTCTGGGAGTAAACCCCAGGAGCTTCTGCGCTAATTGATAAGCAAGCTTGATACATGAAACTATCCATCTGGAGATGGAGCGCTTTGAAGCTGCGAACCCAGATCTGATCGACCCATAGTTAACAAATAGTTGATCAGATTTTCTTATAGATTTGGACCGATCCAGATAGAATTTTAAAACCCTTTTGAGGTCCAGAGAATGCAAAGCCCTCTCAGCTGGAGTGGAGGGATTGGGAAAAAAGGTGGGTAGAGAGATGGTCTGATTCACATGAAAATCCGACACCACCTTTGGAAGGAAAGAGGGGTGCGTCCTCAACACAACCCTGTTAAGATGGAAGACTGTATAGGGCTCTTTGGAGCAGAGCGCCTGTATTTCACTCACTCTGCGAGCTGACGTGATCGCTACCAAGAAAGCCGCCTTCCAAGAAAGATGTTGTAAGGTTGCTTTGTGTATGGGTTCAAAAGGCGGACCCATCAATTTTGATAGCACCAGGTTAAGCTCCCAGGGTGGTGAAGGAGGTCGTACCGGAGGATAGACCTTCTTTAAACCCTGCAAAAAATCCTTAACAGCCTGTAACTGGAAGAAGGAAGGTTGAGAAGCTGAACGCCTATATGCAGTTATAGCTGCTAAATGCACCTTAATGGAAGAAAACTTCAAACCTGCTTTCGCCAGATAAAGTAGGTAAGGAAGGATGACCTCTTCCTGACCTTTGATTGGGTTACAATTGTTCTGCATACACCACATGTAAAACCGTTTCCACTTGCATGCATACGAATGCCTCGTGGACGGTCTTCTTGCTTCCTTCAAGATGGACATGCAGTCCTGCGGCAGTCCTAAGTGGCCATACTGGAGGACCTCAGGAGCCATGCCGCCAAGTTCAGTGAGGGAAGGTTGGGATGATGAATCCTCCCGTTCAACTTGGACAGCAGGTCCGGTCTGCACGGCAGCCTCTTGTGAGGACACTCTGATAGGTGCAGAAGGTCCGGGTACCACCATTGTCTCGGCCAGTCCGGGGCAATTAGTATCATCCTCGTGCACGAATGGGACAGCTTGGTCACCACCTTCGGGATCAGCGGAAGGGGTGGAAAGGCGTACACAAATGCCCCTGACCAGTCTATCAAAAGGGCATTCCCTTTCGATACTGGTCGGTAGAACCGTGAGGCGAAGTTTCGGCATTTGGCATTTTCGTCGTCCGCGAAGAGGTCGATGGTGGGACGACCCCATGTCTGGAAGATGTCTTCGACGACCTCGTCGTTGAGCACCCAGTCTTCTCTGTCTTCGAAGTGACGGCTGAGTGCATCCGCTCTCACGTTCTGTTCTCCTGGCAGGTGGACTGCTGTGACTGCCAGATTCCGAGCCAAGAGCCAATGCCAGAGTGCTTGAGCTTCCAGGGAAAGTGTGCGTGAGCGAGTTCCCCCCTGTTTGTTCAGGTAGTACATGGTGGTGGTGTTGTCCGTCTGTACTAACACTGAGGTTGCCTGAATCGAGGGGAGGAAAGCTTTGAGGGCTAGGTGTACTGCTCTCAGCTCTAGCATGTTGATGTGATAGGATCGCTCCTTTGGAGACCACAGTCCTTGAGTCTGGAGAGAACCCATGTGGGCTCCCCAACCCTGCAGCGAGGCGTCCGTGATCAGTGTCTGAGCAGGCGGAGGTTGATGGAAAGGAACTCCGACTTGCAAATTTTGTTTTCTCATCCACCAAGGTATGGAAGCTCGAACCGCGTTTGATGGACTTATTTTTTCGTCCCAACGAGCGGTCTGCTGGTCCCACTTGTCCTCCAGATCCTGCTGAAGAGGACGCATTCGTAGTCTGGCATTGGGAACCAGGAAGATGCAGGATGCCATCGACCCTAGCAGGGAGGCAATCCGACGCACAGGTAGTTTTCTGTTGCGCAGAACCAGCTGGCATTTCTGTATGAGGGAACACTGTCTCTCCTCCGAAGGAAACACTTTTCCTACCGTGGAGTCTAGCAGAGCTCCTAAAAATGTATTTTCTGTGTTGGCTGTGAAGTTGATTTGACGAAATTCACATGCAGGCCCAGCCGGTGACACAGCTCGAGACAGCTCAAGAAATGCATCCTCACACTGTCTGGGGAAGGACCTTTCAACAGCCAGTCGTCCAAGTACGGGTATACGAAGACGCCCCTGCGGCGCAGTGCGGCTGCCACCACCGCCATGCACTTCGTGAACACTCTGGGGGCTGACTTCAACCCGAAGGGTAGAACCTTGAACTGGTAATGAGCGGATCCCACTAGGAATCGCAGGTACTGTCTGTGATACTGATTGATCGGAACGTGAAAATATGCATCTTGCAGATCCAGCGAGCACATCCAATCCCCCTGCCTGAGATGTGGATATATTTGATGGAGAGCCAACATGCGAAACTTTTCCTTTTTTATGGATAGGTTGAGTGACCGCAAGTCCAGAATGGGTCTGTACTCTGCTTTTTGGCCTTTTTTCTTCACCAAAAAATATCTTGAGTAAACCCCTTTTCCTCTTTGAGATACTGGCACCCTCTCGATGGCTGACTTTCTGAGAAGGGTGGCAACCTCTTTCTGCAAGAGTTTTAACTGGTGACACGACGGAGGAACTGGAGGGATTGATGGTGGGCGATGTTGAAAACGTAGAGAGTACCCATTCTGCAACGTGGCTAGTACCCACCGATCCTTTGTGATAGCTCGCCACTCTTCGAGATGATCTGCGATACTTCCCCCACTGGAGTGGTGAACGGCGACAGGGGAAGTGAGTGTTCATTGTTTCGACTGCGTCTTGGCGGAATTGTTGCCTTGTTGCTGGTTTCTTCCTCCTCTGGAGGAGCGTCTGCCCCGATACTGCGTTTTTGCTGGCCTTGCTGATCCTGATTTTTCTGCCAATGAGGGGTTTGAACCCTCTGTTGGGAGGATCGTCTATTGTAAGGACGGAATCTCCTACGGAATTCCTTTCTTTTCTCCAGGCCCACCGCTTTAAGCGTGTCCAGTTCCGTTTTCATCCGTGTCATCTCTTCATCCGTGTGAGTCCCGAACAAAGAGGAACCAGAGAACGGAAGATTGAGGATGCGTGACTGCGCTTCTGGCCTGAGTGCTGTAAGACGTAGCCATGATGTTCTCCTTGCGCATACCCCATGAGCATAAGCATGTGCCGAAAGGGTAGCTCCATCCGCCGCAGCACTGATGACCTGGTTAGACACCTGACTGCCCTCTGTTAAGATTTCTTCAAAATCTTTACGGTCTTCCTGTGGCAACTTTTCAGTGAATCTCTGTAGTGAGTCCCACAGAGATCTGTCGTAGCGGCCCAGGAGTGCCGCTGCATTGGAGACCTTCAACATGGAGGCCGAAGTGCCACAAACCTTCCTTCCCCAGGAATCCTGCACCTTGCTCTCCTTGTCTGGTGGGACAGTAGAGGAGGATGCCACCGCATGAGTCTTCTTTGCCGCCGCAATTACGACTGAATCCGGAGGAGGGTCAGCCCTGAGGAAGAGCGGATCGTCCTCTGGTGAACGATACTTTTTAAGATCCTCGCTGGGGCGGTCTTAACACTCGCTGGCGTGAGAAAGATATCCATCACTGGCTCTATGATGCCTGGTACCAAGGGAAGCAGAGGTTTAGTTGCTGCTCTTTGGTGTAGAGTCTCAAAAATCACCGAGGACTTGCTTTGACGAGTTGGCATAGGGATACCCAGCTTTACAGCTCCTCTGCCAAGAATGTCCTGAAAAGTGTAGATGTCGTCCACCGGAGAGACCCTCGACGGTGGACTGTTCGTCAAAGTAGGCGAATAGTCTCTATGGGATGTATGAGTGGAAGAAGAGGACGGAGTAGGCGATCTGTGTGCTCTCCTCCTGCTTCTTGATCTAGACCTCCTCCTGTGTGAGTGCACCGGTGTGCGGCTGCGAGCTCTTGTTCTTGAAGGAGATCGCTCTTTATCCTGAGTTAAACGAGCCAACGGGGATCTGTTCTGATGGCTCGAGTAATTCCTGTCCGTAGCCCAGTGATGTAGAGGCCTGTGCCATCGTGGCGATAAATGGATGGAAGGCGATCTGTGGCTCTCTCTTTCCTTAGGAGACTGAGCAGGAGGCGTGAAGCTCAGCTCTTCATGCCTTGTTGGAGAATCTTGGTGACCCCCTGACACTGGGCTGTTGGACGTCGAGATAACCACCTCCGGGGATCTGGACGAACCTGAAGGTGACGAAGACAGGCTCACTGGAGGTGAGGTGTTTCCAGAAGGGCGCTTTGACGTTGACCTAGAGCGTCTAAGCGTCGACTGCCCTCTCAACGGAGACGTATGTCTCGACGTTGACTTTCTTCTCTTAGAAAGTGGACTTCTCGGCGACGAACGTCTCTCCAACACTGGTGCAGTGTCCTGCTTTGACACTCCCTGCACCCTTTCAGGAGATTGCTGTGTCATCGACGGCGTGGAATGATGGATCGTCTGCTTCGACGCCGAAGGAGGTGTCCTGTGTCTCGACGCCGAAGATCGTTGCTTTGATCCCGGCGGAGATCTGTGTCTCGACGTCGATCGCCGATGAGGAGGCGACGACGGAGAGATGCGCCTCGACGTCGATCGCCGCTGACGAGACGGAGAGATGTGCTTCGACGTCGATCGCCGTTGATGAGGCGACGACGGAGCGCTGTGCCTCGACGTCGATCGCACCTGCGACGACGGAGCGCTGTGCCTCGACGTCGATCGCGCCTGCGACGACGGAGCGCTGTGCCTCGACGTCGTACGCCCACCCGGCGCCGACGGAGACCTGTCTCTCGACGTTGAGCGCCGCCTGGTTGACGTCAACGGAGGACCTGTTACCTTCGTCGACGAAGATTTCGTAGTCGAAAGATGATGCGCCGGCATCACCGAAGTCTTCAACGCCGATTTCTTCGTCGCCGATTTCTTCGACGTCGATACCGACGCCGACGGAGAACAGGTCGGGACTTTTCCTCTCGACGTCGACCGAGTTCTCCTCTTCTTCTGCCTCACAGGAGACCTACCTCTTTCAGAGAGGCCATAGAGACGGATCCTGTCCCTCTCCTTGATAGTCCTTCTTGATAACTTCTTACAATGCTGGCAGTTGTCAGAAGAGTGGGACTCAGGGAGGCAGAGAATACACACAGGATGTGTATCTGTTCTGGCCTTCTTCTTGCCACATGACGGGCAAGGATCGAATAAAGAAGGCATTTCCAAAAAATAAACCTTTTCTGAAACACAAAAAGGTGCTACTTGCACTCTAGGACCAAAAGACGTCGAGTGAAAGTAGAAAAACTAGATCTTTATAGATATTTTTTGACAGAAAGTCAAAAAAGCAAGAGCTGAAAATCCAGGGTCCTGACTGAAGGAGCCGGAAAGAACAACTGACCTAACTGTCACCCCTGAGGCATGATGGGAAGCTAGGGGTCATGGCTGCCTTAAAGGCACGGTGCCAGTTTTTGTTGAAAATGTTTTCATTTTCTATGCTATTGGTTTACAATGCAGCCTGTAGGCTAACAATGTCTACTTATTTTGCAGTTTTTACTATTTATGAGTATTTTGCTCATTAAAAAACCGAGTTCAAGTTCTAATTGTCCTCTGGTGTTTTTATATATTGGCAAAAGTAGTTTTTTATGTGTGTAATTACATTGTTTAGCCTCCTATTGAGAGCTGCATTGGTATGAGAAAAAATGATATATGTATATGCATATATGTAGAGCTGTATATATGTGATTTCCATATATAATTTTTATATTTCCGGGGTCCCCGCACGTGGGCGGGAATATTCAGTGCTTATGACTATTGATGAGGATCCCCTGGAAGAGAAAATCATTTTTGCACAGTTGTAATTTTTCAGGTTTCCTTACAAATTAACGCCACACACATTTTTCAGAGAAAAACAGTCAATGGGTTCCTATGGAGAGAAATGAAGTTAACGGTTACCAGGTAAGTACTTGGTCTTTGGGGGTTGAGTTTCTGGGGTTAGAACAAGGGTTCCCCTAGGGTCAAAGATGCACTCTTGTTACACCCTCAGCGGCACTAGGGCGGCCGGGTGCAGAGTGCTGAGGCCCAATGTTATCCAATGGGGGATAGGGGGCCTACAGTTGGTGGCTGCTTACGAGCAGGCCACCGCGTTGTGGGAGCAAAGCTCCTGGTGCTAGCCTCAGGGCAAAGGGGGATCCTGTTTAGCACAAAAAGTGCACCCGCAGCGGCAGAGGGGAGGCTGGGTGCTGGGTGCGGTTTTGGCGTCAGGTGCCCTGTTGGTTTCAATGGGGATCCTCTGGTTTCAACAAAGACTGCAGGCTCTGGGACGAAGTTCTTCTGGAGGTGACCACCGGTTGGAGAGGTAAGTTGGGATGCCTGGGGATGCTGGGACACCGTCGGTTGGGCCACTCAAGGCCATGGGGCTTCGGGTGCAGGGGTGTCTTTAGGCGTCGGGTTTCTCTTACCAGCTCCGGTCGCAGTCGGGGGGATCCTCCAAAAAGAGGCTGCAGGCTTCGCTGGGAGATTCGAGGCAGGTCAGAGATCACCAGATCTCGGGTCAGAATCGCCGGGGAGACCACATCGTGGAGTTGGGCCACTCAAACTCGGGCCTTGGGCGACAGGTGCAGAGTGGTGCAGACTCACGGATTTGGCTGGAGCTAGAGTCTGTTGGTGAACAAATCCGGTGTTCACGGGAGACAAAGTCTTTTCTTTGGAAGGCAGGCCAGGTCCTCGGGTTCTTGAGGTTGCTGGCTGCAGGACACACCGGAGTTTCGCTTCTGCAGGTTCAAGGTGGGGACAGGCCGTTAGGCTGGGGCCAAGTCAGTGGGCATTCTCCTCTTCTTAGCTTCGGCACGGCTGTTCGGTCCTTCTTTTCTTCTTGGTCGTTGCTTGTCTGAGGAGGCAAGGTTCAGGGGTGCCCCTAAATACTAAATTTAGGGGTGTTACAGGTAAGTAAAAGGTTGGGACCAATGGGTCCCTACCTTGGGGTGGGTACACTCCCTATTATGCAATCCTCCAGTGGGAGGGGGGCATATGCCTCACTCTGGTTGGCTGGGTCCCCCCCCCCCCCCCATCTGCAAGATGGCGGGGACAGAGTTGTGCTTTACCTCGCCTCCCCCACCTGAGGGGTGGGGTTGGCAAAGGTGGGCACACCTCCCTTCCTCGCGTGGTTTTCCAGCCGGTTCTCCCGCCCAAAGTGGGGGTCAGAACCGGTGGAGACCAGTTGCTGGAAGTAGCAAAAGGCCTGGCGAAGCTCACAAAAGCGGCAAGCCTTTGAAGCTTCCCCTTCGTGGACCCTGCCCATCCTGGGGGAGGAGGCTTGGCACCTCGTCCCAGGATGTGCATTGTTTCAGACCCCAGAGAGCAGCAGGCTCTCGACCCAGGGGTCCAGAAACATGTCTGGTGGTGGCAGCTGGGGAGCAGCCACTCAGCCTGGACACTAGTGTTAGGTCAGTTTTCAGGGGGCATCTCTAAGATGCCCTCTGAGTGCATTTTTCATTAAATCCCACACAGGCATCAGTGTGGGTTTAATGTGCTGAGAAGTTTGATACTAAACTTCCCAGTTTTCAGTAAAGCCATTATGGTACTGTGGAGTTCGTAATGAAAAACTCCCAGCACCATATACTCTTAATGGCAGCACTGCACTTACAATGTCTAAGAATGGACTTAGGCACTGTAGGGGTACAGGGCTCATGCACCTGTACCCTCACCACTGGTATAGTGCACCCAGATAGAGGGGTGGCTGATCTATGCCAGGGCAGTGGGTTGTAGGCATAGCACACAGGGCTGTGTGCTGTGTCGACTCTTCACTTTGTTCTGCACCAAAACACGCAGCCTGCAAAGGCAGTGTGTGTGTGTGTAAAGGTACAGGGCCTCTAAGGGTGGCACAATAAGTTCTGCAGCTCTTAGAGGCCTTCTCTGGTCACAGTGCCCTGGGTACCTGTGGTACCATTTACCAGGGGCTGACCTGTGGCCAGAGAGTGCCAATTGGGTTTTGTTTTCAATGCAGTTTTAGGGAAAGAACATAGGCCCTGGGTACCTGTTTGACAGGAGCCCAGGGCACACTCAGTCAAAGTACATTAGCAATTCAGCAAAAAGTGGGGGCAACCATGCAAAAAGAGGGCACTTTCTTACAGTCCCACCTCCCTGTGACAGGATACCTATTGTTCTGCCTCCCCCTGCTCGAGCTTGGCTCAGCAGTAGGAGGGCAGAATCGTGTCTCTGGTCGGCAGCAGCCATGTTGTGCTGTCCGGGTCTAGAAGACTGGTACTCTGAGCACTGAGGGCCTCCCGGAGGAGCTTTACAGTGCATGGAATCATTACCTCCCACACCGTTTACGGTGTGAGGGTATGATTCCAACATGTTTGATACCAAACACGACAGGGTTCGTTACAGGCAGTTTAGAGATGGTCATCACGTAATGACGCATGGCCACTATGTATCGTAATGGCTGATGCACTTAAGCCCGGGAGAATGGACTCCGAAGGCTGTAGGGGGGTCTTGCTCATGCAGGTGCACCCTCACACTTAGAACCGTGCACCCTGCCTTCAGGATTGAAAGGCCTGCTTTAGGGGTGACATAGGTTTTAAGTGCAGTGACCTTAGATATAGGGAAACCTATATCTTTCATAAGTGGTGCTAGCACCAGCTTACACAAGCTGCAATGGCAGGCCTGTAATTACAATTTGAGTGGTCCCTCATGGGTGGCATAATACATGCTTCAGCCCATGGGGGACCCCTAGTGTACCTATGCCCTGGGTACCTCAGTACCATATATTAGGGACTGATAAGGTGTCCAATCTGGGATGTACCCAAGTACTTACCATACCAATTTAGGGGAGAAGGCACAGAGACTAGGGTCCTGATTAGCAGGATCCCAGTCAGACTAGTCAGAAACAGCATAACAGGCAAAAAGTGGGGGTAACCATAAAAGCAGATGCTACTTTCTTACACTGTCCTTGAGAGAAAAGGGGAAGTCACCTATCTGGTGGACTTTGGCACTTGCAAGAATCCTAAAACGGTGATGCATGTCAACAGCCTGAAGCCCATTATGACAGAGCTGATATGACCAGGATCATGGCTACAGATGAGGGACAGGAAGCTGAGAGTGAACAACTCCCTGATCTCCTCTCCAGCAATCCCAAAGATGGGTCTGTGGGTGGAGTGGCCTTCTCAGGCACCCTCACGGACCAAAAGCAGGCTGACTGCAGGCAAGTCCTAAGTCAGTATGATGAGCTCTTCTCTCTGACCCCTGGTCAGACTAGGTAGTGTACCCATGATGTGGACACTGGTGACAGCCTCCCTGTCGGAAACAACATTTACAGGCAGTCTGATCATGTCAGAGAGCATCCAAGCTGAAGTAAGTAAGATGCTGGAATTGGGTGTCATTGAACCCTCAGAAAGCCCCTGGGCCAGCCCAGTTGTCTTAGTCCCCAAACCTCACTCCAAGGGTGAAAAGAAAGAAGTGAGGTTTTGTGTGGACTATAGGGGCCTCAATGCTGTGACAGACTGATGATCATCCAATTCCTAGGCCAGATGAGTTGAATGACAGGTTAGGGGCAGCCCAATATCCGAGTACCTTTGATTTCACATCATGGTACTGTCAGATAGGTCTGACCCCTGGAGCAAAAGAAAAATCTGCATTCTCCATTACAAATGGGCATCCCAGTTCACTATGATGTCCTTTGGATTAAAGAATGCCCCGGCCACCTTCCAGAGGTTGGTGAACAAAGTCCTTCATGGGCTGGAATCCTATAGTGCAGCTTATCTAGATGATATTGCTGTCTATAGCTCCACCTGGCAAGGTCACCTGATCCACCTTAGAAACGTTCTTGAGGCTCCGAGAAGTGCTGGACTCACTATCAAGGTAAGTTCGGCCACTCCAACCAAAGATCCAAACAATTCTGGACTGGGAAGCTAAAAAAACCCAGACTCAAATCAGGGCATTCCTTGGCTTGACTGGGTACTATAGAAGGTTTGTGAAGGATTATGCCTCCATAGTGACCCCCCCTCACAGAACTTACCTCCAAGAAGATGTCAAAGAAGGTTAACTGTACAGTGAGCTGTAAAAAGGGTTTTGACACTCTGAAGGATGCAATGTGCTCTGCCCCAGTCCTAAAAGCTAAAGATTACTCCAAGTAGTCCCTTGTACAGACAGATGGCTCTGAGCATGGGAAAGGTGCAGTCCTAGCCCAAACAAATGATGAGGGACATGACCAACCTGTTGCTTTCAATAAAAAAAGGAGACTACTCCCCAGAGAGCAGCATTGGAGTGCCATAGAGAGGGAAGCCTTTGCTACAGTCTGGGCCCTGAAGAAGTTGAGGCCATACCGGTTTGGCACTCACTTCCTAGTTCAGACAGACCACAGATCTCTCAGGTGGTTACAACAGGAGAAAGGTGAAAGGTGAAAGGTGAAAATCCCAAACTGCTAAGGTGGTCCATATCCCTACAGGGAATGGACTTTACAGTGAAAAACACAGACCTGGGACTGCCATTGCAGAGGGCCTTTGCAGGTTCTTCCACTTCGAAAATGAAGACTCTCCAGGGGAAGGTTACCTTCATCCTCTTTCATTTGAGGGTGGTGGGGGTCATGTGAGAAAGTGCCTCTTTTGACATGATTAGCCTCCACTTTTTTGCCTAGCTTGTGCACAGGGTCCCTGGGAACCAGGTCTCCTGTGCCAGTGCTTCTTCCCTAAAACATACCCACAATTGGTACGTCTGCCATCCTGTAAGTCCCTAGTAAATGGTACCCTGAGTACCTAGGGCCTGGGAGCTTAAGAGACCCTCTAGAGCCCCCCCCCCTCACTAGGACTATGCCACTGCCCTTCTGAAGGGAAAAACGACAAAGTCGACATGACACCCTGCCTGGGTGCCATGCCAGACAGCACTGCCTGTAGGTATAGGTAAGTCACCCATCTAGCACGGCTTACAGCCCTAAGGCAGGGTGCACTATACCCCAGGTGAGGGCATATCTGCATGAGTAGATATGCCCTGCAATGCTTAAGTCAATTCTTAATGTAACTGTCAGGGAAGCCATGCGGAGTACATCGGCTGGAAACTTGACAACTCACGTTCCACAGCACCATGATGGCTTCACTGAAACCAGGAGTGTTTGGTATGAAACAACTCCTTGTAATAAATCCACACTGATGCCAGTGTGAGCTTTATTACACCATGTACTCACAGAGCACCTCAGAGGTGCCCCCTGAAAACCTACCGACCCTGGTGTGAGCACTGAATGGCTTTAGGTAGCCTGCCACACAGACATGTTTCTGGAGCCCTGGGTGGAGAGCCGCTGCTCTCTGGGACCAGAAAGAATGCACATCCGGGTCAGAGGTGTCACACCTCCTCCCCCAGGATGGGCAAGTGCTCTAAGGGGAAGCTTCAAAGGTCTGCCGCCTTTGTAATGCAAACCCCAGCCTCTGCTGGGGCTGCCATCTGCTAGCAGCAGATGGCAGTCCCAAGTTTAAATCCCCACTTTGGGGCAGGAAAACCGGCGAAGAATAGGAGGTATGCCCACCTCTGCCAACTCCACTGCTAAGGTGGGGGAGGCAAGGTGAAGCACATCTTTCAGTCCCCGCCCTTTTGAAGATGGGGAGATCCCTCCAATCAGGGCTAGGTCTATGCCCCCTCCCACAGGAGGGTGGCATAACTGAGGGCGTAATTACCCCAGGTAAGGTGCCCATTAGCCCTACCTGCTGCTCCCCAAAAATGTCCCTAAATGTAGTATTTAGGTGGCTCCCCCAGACCTGGAAACTAGATCTGCAACAATCTAAGAAGAAAGAAGACATCCTTGGAGAGAAGCCTGCAGACGATGACTGCCTTGGCCACAGCCCTACCTCGCCTAATTTACACGACCGCTCCTGCAGTGTGACTCCAGAGGCTCCCCTGACCGCGACCGGCTCCGGTAAGAATACTCAGACGTCGAAAGGAACCCCTGCATCCGAAACCCCTGGGCCTTGGTGAGCTGAACCCACAGTGCCCTTACACCTCTACCTACCCCTGCTGTCGTTGGTCTCCCTCCTGCAACCTCCGGTGCCACACGTGCAGCCTGTTTGCCGACAACAAAATCCTCATTGAAGAGCAGTGGGCATCTGACACTGAATTTGCACCCTGCACCGGCCGCCCCTGTGCCCCTGGTGATGTATGTTTGGTGCTGTGTTGTGGCCCCCCGTGCTTGACCTAACCCCCAAAGCTTGGCCTCTGCAACCGGTCTACTTACCTGCAAGCAGTGTGGCTTCGAGCACCCACGGTCTCCATTGAAACGCATTGGGCCGAACGCCGATTTTGACCTCTGCACCCAGCCGCCCCTGTACCGCAGTTTTGGTACTCACTTGCCCCTTGCTGACCTCTGGACCTGAAAACTGGAACTGTGTGTGTAATACTTACCTGTTTAACCACAATATTGTTTTCCCCATGGGATAACATTGAACTGTTCAAGAATTGCTCTAAGAGTCAACTTTTGAAAGTGAGAAGTACTTTTATTTAAAAACTTACCCTATTGCGGGGATCTTGGTCTTCAAATAAAAGACAAACAAAGCTTTTTTTTCTAAAATTAGTGTGGATCTCCTTTTTGAGTCGGGCGTCCATTATAGGTCAATGTTGTGCAATAAATGTTTGACCCTACTCTGTATTAGGCCTAAGGTTGCTCACCCACACTACCACTAATAGAGCACTTTGGGTTTTACATTGAGCCCTGTACACTTTTGGGGAACCTCTGAACTCTGTGCATGGTATAACCACCTAGTGGCATACCATATACAGAGCCAGATTCCTACAGTATGCAGGTCACCCCTACAACAGGCCTTATAGCCCTATGGCATGAGCAGATATGTCCCTCTACTGTCTAGTTCAATTTCTAGATAGTACAAATGAACAGGGAAGCCATCTTAAGTATATGTACTGGGATTTCCCCAGCTACATGATTGCTTTAAATGAAACCTATGGTGTTTGGTATCAAACACCTTGTCTTCATAAATCTGTACTGTTGCCAGTACTAGATTATGACATGCATCCAGGGGGCACCTTAGAGGTGCCTCCTGAAAAACATACCAGTATCTAGTGTGCTGCCTGACTAGTATCGTCCAGCCTGTCAACACAGACACATTTCTGACCCCCCTGCAGGTGAGAACCTGTGCTCTAGGGGGTCAGAAACAATGCCTGCTCCGGAGGAAGGTGTTCACAGCTCCTCCTGCAGCCTTTGATATGTGACCCCAGGCATCTACCAGGCCACACCCTGCCGGGAGGCCCATTTGGCACCTAGACAGGCGGGAAAATTAGCTAGTCAGAAAGCGTGTTCACCCTCAGGCTAGTCACATCCCTAAGATGGACTTCCTGCTGTGAATGAAAGAAGGGTTTATGCCCGCTCCTAGCAGGAAGTGGTCATATAAGGGGTGTAGTCTCCCCAGGGGTAGGTAGCCCATTGGCTACTACCTTACACTCCCCTTAACGACCCTAAATTCAGTATTTAGGTGGCTCCCTGAAACCAGGAACTACGATTAGTCTACTGGGAACAGAAGACAGACCAAAAAGAGCCAAAAAGCGCAAGAACTGTGCATCAGCACCTGAACTGGCGCCAAACCCTGCCTGCCTGCCTGCTGCTGTCCGGACAACTGAAAGACCCGACTCGTCCAGCAGCTGTGCTTCCTTCTAAAGCGTTGGAGGGTTGCCAGCCCTTCGCCAACCAGTCAGCATCTCCCTTGAAGTGGAAGTCACTTCCCTGCAGTCTGCAGGCACCGACCACATCTGCCAGGTACACCGTTCTGCTGACCACTGGGTCCACCGAAGTAGCAGCAGTCCAGGAGAAGGTTTTCAAGGCTCCCAGAGGTCAGCCCCATTTCCCCAGCGAGTTTCGAGATGCTATTACCTCCCGGAGCCCTTCAGCACCAATACCCTGGTTACCAGTGCCCTTGCAGCCAAGGCTTGTTTAGTGTCCAGGCCAGGCACCAACACCGCCAAGACCAACCTACCGATTAGGGACGTCAGCATCACCGAGGTCAACATCGAGAGTTACCCTGCTGTCCTGTTTCGTCCCCATCTCCAGGTCGACCCAAAGAAGTGAGACCCTCCAACACAAGTGACCCGTCAGACAAAACTCCTCTACACTCGAGCCCCATAGCCTGAGTCCGAGCCAACTGACAGTGCTCCCTTGCGCCAAAGACTCTCAAGAGCCGAGCCCCACTTAGGGTTCTACCAGCCTTGTACCCAAGTCACCACTTGCAGCTTTTCTGGTATGGGTTTTCTCCATTGACTTCAACGGTAGCGCTCGAGGCTACCATCGCGACCAGCCCCTCTGCAAGCGGACACAACAGGACAGGTAAAACCAAACTGCTGGTGGGTCTATGGGTCTTCGCCCCTAAGTACCTCAAGTCCAAGAGATCAATCCTGACAAACATTTGCAAGTTTACCTATGCAGTGTATGTTTTTCCCATTAACGTTACTGTGTTCGAGGTTCATGCCTCAAATCTGACAGCTCTGTATTTTACTATAGTTTGAAAAATCGCTCACTCAAAAAGCCCTTACCTGATTTCGATCTTGGTGTCTAAATTGATATAAAAATCAATTATATTTTTCTAAATTGGTCTCAAATTGCGTCCTTGAGTGTGTTTCATTTATTGACTCTGTGTGTACAACAAATGCTAAACACTCCCCTCTGGTAAGCCTAAAGCTGCTCGACCACATTACCACAAAATAGAGCACTTGGTGATTGTTAAAGCAAGCCCCTGTAAAGCTATAAGGGTTGCCTGGACTTTCTGCACAGTGTACCTTATTTTGGTAAACTATATAGAAAGCAAGATTCCTACACCCGCTAGCATAATACTAGCACTACTACTTCTGGGATGAACAGGTCCAAAAAAGGATTGCCATTCTGACTGAGAATGTAGTCCACTTGTTCTTGGTGGAGCTCCAACTCGTGGTAGTCTGAGAACAAACGACTGAGCACATCTGCTTGATCATTCTGACAACATAGAAGATGCTCCACTGAAACATTACTTGGAGATGGCACAGTCCTAAAAAGTTTGTGATTCTTTGGATTGAGAGCATGACCTTGTACCCCTTTGTTTTACAATGTAATACATCAAGGGTGTATTGTCTGCCCTCATGAGGACAGCCTGTCCTGCCTATCTCTGGAGGAGAAACTGCAGTCCGAGTCTTATTGCTCATAGGTACAGGATGTTGATATGGAGAGTCTTCGGTTTCCGGCCAGAGGCCGCTGGTCATTCGCTCGTGCATACGGGTTCCCGATCCCTCCACTGATTCATCTGTTGTCATCTCTTTCCTCTGTTAAAGGCTGAAAAGGAAGGCCCAGATTGAGGCATGAAGGAAACCACCACAGCAATGTCTAGTTGTCTTGTTACTTGGACTGCGGTGTCCCAAGATCCAGTCATTTTGCGAAGACTATTGATCTAGTTCTCCTGAATGAGATTCTTCCGAGCCTTCAGAGGGATAAAAGCCCTAAGCAGATGAAAGTAGGCCCAGACGAGTTTTGTGCAGCCTGACATATACCATTTGAGTTATCTTCCTCGCCAATTTCCCTAGGAGTTGGTGGAACAAGAAGTAGAATCCAGAATTTGAAAAGGCAGCTGGATTGAAACTTTTAGAGGTGAGTGAGCAAAAGTCTGCATTTCCAACGTTAACTGTGTCGTCATTGAGGCTGTCATCAACAAGATGGGCAGTGCCTTCAACGTTGGAGACAGAGTCTTAGCTGTCAAAGAGGTCGATAACTGTGGTGTCATCATCGACGAGGGTCTGCCAGCCAATGGTGTTGTCAAAATAAACAAGGGTCTGCTCATCGACTGTGTTGTCAACATCGATGAGGATTTGGCCATTAAAGGTGCTATCATCTACATAGGCGGAATCTTCTTAGATGACGAGGAAGAGTGTTGTCAATGATGAGAAAGTCTGATAGGGCTTCTTGAGAGCTGATTTTACAGGTTTTAAATTCATAGTGGCGGATGACCTTTGCCATTTATTGAAAGTTTCTCTGAGGAGAACCAAGACTTTTCTGGTGGAGGAAATTGCTGCAGGAGCTCTTTAGTCAGTTTCAACTCAGGAAGTACTAGATGTTTCCATTTGTGCACCACCTTTGTGGAAGTGCCTGGTGGGGCACATTTTCACAGAATCACCACAGGATGGGCTATCCACATTGGAAGCTGGCTTCGTGATTTCCATCAAACAAAGTGCTAACCTCTTCTCCCATTCTTTAAATGCTTTATAGGGAAATGTGTTACAAATGTCACGCATGGACGGTTTGTGTGCAGGATAAAGACAGATACATTGGTCATGAGGATCATTAGTGTAAATCCTTTGGTCACAGCCAGAACAGGGCTTGAAGAGACTTTTTTTCCTAAGTCGCAGTGACTGAAGTACAAGGAGAATGAAGTATAGGTCACAAAGTAACTATTTTAAAATCAAACAGGTTAGAGAAGAGCTCTTCTTCGGCACATGCTCCCTCAATACATGCAGCAGAAATCTGAGCTATGGTCGCTTCTGGGGGAGGAGGAGAGCTCGGCGCTTCAACCTCAATGGACGAAGTTTTGCATTGTTTCAAATGAGGCGATGTGCTACTAAACACAGTTGTCGAGGCTTATGGCTATTTTAACACTTTGTACTGTTATTTACGTTTATTGGGGCCCCGCATCCTGATGACAGTAAATGTTTCAAGCATGTGAATATGTGAAAGCTCTAATATTGAAGAACTACATTTTCCATGTTTTGGAAAACATAGATAGGGTGCACGAGTATATGGCCTGGCTTAAACTGCTATACAAACTTCCCAATACACATATTTAACTGAATGGTGCTCTGTCAGTGCCTATTTCAACTGAGAGAGCTGTGTGAAAGGACTTGCCCTTTTTGCCTTTGTTGGACATGGCTATTGATCTGCTAGCGAATTTGCTAAGGAAATACCATATCCAGAGAATGATTACACTTATAATGGGCAGATTTCTTATAGCACTATATGCTGACATGTTAGTTTGTGATAAAAAATCCAGTGGCTAATTTAACCAGTCATTAGGGGATTTGTGATGTGTAGTGCTTGTTTAGAACTCACAGTTAATTATAAATTCAGTCAAGAACCTCTGACTAGTGCCACTGTCCAGCATGCATAGGAATACCCAATAAGATGTGACGATACAGCGGAATACACAGACCACTATGTGTGGAAACTATGGTACAGTAATGAACGGCATTGTAAATAAAAGGTTAGCAAGTGAGATTTGCTCTTCTCACTTGCTGGCCTAATAGTTCTTATGATAGTATTGCCTTTATTGTTGCATTTTTTTCTGAATATTCCTGTATTAGTGGACCGAAGTTTTTCAGAGAACTTAAAGCACAAGTTACTAACTTGTGTAACGATATATCTGTAAGAGACAGTAGTTAGTGACAGATTCCTTACCTTAGAATATCCCCAGGCGTCAGGCTGGATCCGGAAAGTTTTTTGCGTAGCAGTACCCTTGCGCGTCGGTAGGCGGCGTCGTGCGGCTCCGCGTCCGTCGTCGGCGTCGTGATCGCCGGGATGACGTCGCGGGCAGTACTTAGGCGCCGCCCCTGCGCGCTGACGTCAGTTCTGTACACGACTTTCCGCACCAGGAACGCAGAGCCATGCAAGAAGCTGACATAGGTGTCTGAAAAATACTAGGGCCCTGAAAGGGATGTCCTTAACCCTAGAAATCAGTTCGCAGAACGGGGAGGATGGGTGGGGCGGTAGGAATCTGTCACTAACTACTGTCTCTTACAGATATATCGTTACACAAGTTAGTAACTTGTGCATCTGAAAGAGACACGTTAGTGACAGATTCCTTACCTTAGAATAGATACCCCAGCAATACCAACCCCGGTGGTGGGTCTGCGAACAAAGATCAGACAAGGAAGTCCTGGAGGACAGAACGGCCAAAGAAGCCGTCCCTCCGGACCTGACTGTCAAGGCAGTAATGCTTTGTAAACGTGTGCAGCGAGGCCCACGTAGCTGCCTGACAGATAACCGGCAGCGGAACACCGCGGCCCAAGGCCGTGGTAGCAGCCGTTGCCCTGGTGGAATGGGCACGCAGCCCAACAGGAGGCTCCTTTTTAGCCAAAGAATAGCAGGTCTTGATGCACAAAGTAACCCAGCGGGAGATAGGTCGTTTGTGCACCGCCCGACCTTTTGGAGCCCACGTAGCCAACAAAGAGCTGGTCATCCACCCGGAAGTGTTTTGTGCGGTCGATATAGAAGGAGAGCGCACGTTTTGGGTCCAGACGGTGGAGCCTCTCTTCCTCTCTGGAAGGATGCGGAGGCGGAAAGAAGGTGGGCAAAGTGATGGTCTGCCCAATGTGGAAAGCAGTAACCACCTTTGGCAAGAAGGACGGACGCGTCCGAAGAACAACCTTGTCTGGATGAACAGACAGAAAGGGAGGCTTACAAGATAGAGCCTGGAGCTCACTCACCCGCCGAGCGGAGGTGATGGCCACCAGAAAGGCTGTCTTCAGAGTCAGAAGACGAAGAGGACAGTTATGTAGAGGCTCAAAGGGAGCGCACATTAAAAAGGTAAGAACCAAGTTCAAGTCCCACTGAGGCATCACAAACGGAACAGGAGGGAAGAGGTGTGTAATGCCTTTTAAGAACCTGTTAACAACAGGGGACTTGAAAAGGGAGGGCTGATCAGGGAGCCTGAGGAAGGCCGAGATAGCACAAAGATAACCCTTGATGGTACCCAGGGCAGAACCGTGTTGGGCCAGAGAGAGAAGGAACAGAAGGACCTCAGAAAGAGGGGCAGAAAGGGGATTCACAGCCTTTGCTGTGCACCATGCCACAAATTTGTTCCACCTGCAGGCGTATACCACCTTAGTGGAGGGACGCCTGGCTGCCAGAATCACATCACAAACTTCGGGAGGCAAGTCGAAAGGAATCAACTACCGCCGCTCAATCTCCACGCAAGCAGGTGGAGGCTGGACAGGTTCGTGTGGAGGACCGTCCCCTGCTGCTGCGACAGAAGATCCTCCCGAAGAGGCAGACGGATCGGGGGATCTACGCTCATATTGAGTAGCTCGGGATACCAAACTCTTCGAGCCCAGTCCGGAGCCACAAGAATGACTTGGGCCCGGTCGTGCCGAATCTTCTTCAACACTCTGGGTAGAAGTGGTATAGGCGGAAAGGCGTACAATAGACCGCAACTCCACTCGTGACGAAAAGCGTCGCCGAGCGAGTGCCGGCTTGGAAATGCCAACGCGCAGAACTGATGACATTGCGCGTTCTCTTCGGTGGCGAATAGATCTAACCAAGGCTCTCCCCACTGTAGAAAGAGTCCTTGCGCCACTTCCGAGTGAAGACGCCATTCGTGATCCATCATGCACCTGCGGCTGAGTTCGTCCGCCCTGGCGTTCAGGGAACCTGCCAGGTGTTGAACCATCAGGAACATGCCCTGATGTTCCAGCCATGTCCAGAGGCGCAGAGCCTCCTGACAAAGGGTCCACGACCCCACCCCGCCCTGTTTGTTGCAGTACCACATGGCGGTGGTGTTGTCTGTGAACACCTGCACTACCTTCCCTTTGACAGAGGGAAGGAATGCCTTGAGTGCAAGTCGGATCGCCCGGAGCTCCAGAAGGTTGATATGGAGCCGGGACTCCGCCGGAGACCAGAGGCCTCTGATCTCCGCCTCTCCCATTTGACCGCCCCATCCCAGAAGGGACGCGTCCGTCACAACTGTGTGCTCTGGCTGGGGAAGGGAGAGGGATCTGCCCATGACCCATTGCCGGTTCGAGAGCCACCACTGCAACTGTTTTGCAGTCCCCTCCGAGATCTGGACGTGATCGGACAGGTTGCCCTGGTGCTGCGCCCACTGGAACTTCAGGTCCCACTGCAGAGCCCGCATATGCCATCTGGCATGATTGACCAGCAGGATGCAGGAGGCCATGAGGCCCAGCAGCCTCAGGGTCATCCGTACCGAAACCCAGGATAAAGGCTGAAAGATCGGAATCATAGCCTGAATATCCCGGACTCGCCGTTCGGGAGGATAGGCCCGAAACTGCGTCGTGTCCAGAACTGCTCCGATGAAAAGGAGCTGTGGAGAGGGAATCAGATGCGACTTCGGCACATTGATGGAGAACCCCAGCGAGTGCAGGAGTTCGGCCGTAGTCTGGAGGTGGGAGACGACTGCCTGGGACGAGCCCGCCTTCAGCAGCCAGTCGTCGAGGTAGGGGAAGACTGAAACCCCTGCCCGGCGCAGATGAGCTGCGACCACCGCCAACACTTTCGTGAACACCCGAGGGGCACTGGTAAGGCCAAAGGGGAGCACAATGAACTGAAAATGCTCGGGGCCTACCGTGAACCGAAGGTAACGCCGGTGGGCCGGCAGGACGGGGATGTGGAAATATGCGTCCTGCAAGTCCAACGCTACCAACCAGTCTCCAGGGTCGAGGGCAGTCAAGACCTGAGCTAGGGTGAGCATCTTGAACTTCTCCTTCCGGAGGAAGCGATTGACGTTCCGGAGGTCCAAGATAGGACGCATGTCCTCCTTGTCCTTTTGGGCACCAGGAAGTAGTGGGAGTAGCAACCACGCCCTACTTCTGGGGTCGGAACATGCTCGATGGCCCTCTTGGCCAAGAGGGCCGTGACTTCCTTCTGCAGAAGTACCAAGTGATCCCCTGACATGCGGTGGAATTGAGGTGGCATGGCTGGGGGGGGGTGGACTCGAAGGGGAGGGAGTAGCCCCTTCGGACAATGTCCAAGACCCACCTGTCCGAGGTGATGGTACGCCAGTGGGGAAGGTGATGGCGGACCCTACCCCCTACCGGCGTACTGTGCACCTGAAAGGAGGGACTAGGAGGGTTTGGAGGCCGCGGACGGGTTGGAGGTGGTGGCCTGACCCGCACGCTGGTTGCCCGATCCGCCACGGCGGAATCCACGTCCTCGGCCACGCGAAGACGCCTGCTGCGCGGGCCGGTGGCTGGGCTGCTGACGTGAAGGGGCGCCCCTACCGTGGCCACGATAGGGGCGAAAAGCAGAAGTCAGCGGAGGGCGTGTAGCAGAAAGGCCCAGGGACTTTGCAGTAGCCCGTGAGTCCTTAAAGCGCTCCAACGCATGGTCTGCTTTGGACCCAAAAAGACCGACTTCATCAAAGGGCATGTCCATGAGAGTATTCTGGACATCCCCTGAAAAACCAGTGGTTCTCAGCCAGGCGTGGCGTCGTAGCGCCACCGTCGTTGCAATAGACCTGCCCAGAGTGTCGGCGGTATCAAGGCCACATCGGATTGTGTATTTGGCCGCATCCCTTCCTTCCGCAATGGCGCGGGAAAGCAGTGTCTGGACCTCCTCAGAACACTGGGGCAAAACATTCGCCACCGAATCCCACAAGGAGTGGGTATATCGGCCCAAAAGGCAAGCGGTGTTGATGGACCGCAAGCCAGCACTGGAGGAAGAAAAACCCTTCTTCCCAAATTGATCCAGGCGTTTGGATTCCCTATCCGGAGGGGCGGTAGGGAAGGCGGTTTGGGAAGCGGAGGCTTGGACAACCAAGCTCTCAGGGGTGGGGTGGACAGAGAGAAACAGGGGGTCGCCCGGAGCTGGGCGATGGCGTCGGGACACGTTCCTATCCACAGGAGCCCCTGTGTTGGGCTTGGACCAGGCGCCCAAAAGAACGTCAGTGAGGGCGTCGTTAAACGGCAGCACAGTCTCCGTAGAGGAGGCTGCCGGCTGAAGCACCTCTGTCAAGAGATTAGTCTTGACCGCCACAGTAGGGAGTTGGAGATGTAAGGCTCCAGCCGCCCTACGCAACACCGTTGCAAATTGGCTCCCTCCTCCGTAGCCACGGGAGGAGACAGCATGCCAGTGTCAGGGGAAGTATCTAGACCACTGGCATCCCCTAGACCCTCTGTCCAGTCCTCATCGTACTGACACTGTTGTGTCAGAGGGTCATCAGACCCCTCCCAGTCCTCCTGGTCCTCCTCAGGTTCAAAATAGGGGGAGGAGGGACATTTGGGACCCAAGGTCTCATCGGCGCCGGAACCGGCGTCGAGCGACGTCGGTCCGGGTCCATGTCCGGAGCCGGAAGGAACTGGGGAACGACGCCGCCCGGAGCCCCAGGCGGCGTCGAGAACGGCACCGGAGACATCGGCGCCGGCGGAGGTGTCGTTAGGTCGACCGGCGTCGATGGGGGTTGCGGAGCCGGGATCGAGGCCGGGGCCGAAGCCGGAGCCGGGATCGAGGCTGGAGGCACGGGCGACGCCGGGGCCGGAGCCGTCGGCGACGCCGGAGCAACCCCATCAGGGCCCGCGGGGCCTGAAGGCGCACCGGAGGGACCTGGAGGCCCGAAGAGGCGGGCCATGGACGACAGGAATTCCTGAACTTGGGCCGGATCCGCCCCCGAACCCGGGAAGGACGGGTATTGCGGGGGCGACTCCACAGGCATGTCCGGGGCCGCGGGGGCGGGGACGGTGCCGGGAGGGGCCTCAGCCGAGTCGCGAGACCGGCGAGGCGAAGTCCTAGAGCGATGATGCTTTTTGGACTTTGTGTGTTTCGACTTACTGGACGAAGAAGACTTCGAAGCCAACGACCGGTGTGGACTCCGCGATCGACCCCTGGACCTCTCACGCGACCGGGGCTTCCGCGGAGCCGAATGCCGGGCCTCGAGGAGCTTTCGAGACCGCTCTCGCAAAGCTTTCGGGTTGAGGGCCTGGCAGTCGGTACAAGACTCCGTGTCGTGGCCTCGGCCGAGGCAGAAGAGACACTCCCAATGCGGGTCTGTGACGGACATCATCCGAGCACAGGCGCCGCAACGTTTAAACCCGGGCATCCCTACGACACCTTGAAGTCGATTGAGAAAAACAGTGACAAATTCACCAAAAAGATTGGTCAAAAAATGACCAGGGCACTGCTCTTCCCGGATCTGCGCTTGCTGGCGCGGAAAAAGAAGAACTGACGTCAGCGCGCAGGGGCGGCGTCTAAGTACTGCCCGCGACGTCATCCCGGCGATCACGACGCCGACGACGGACGCGGAGCAGCACGACGCCGCCTACCGACGCGCAAGAGTACTGCTACGCAAAAAACTTTCCGGATCCAGCCTGACGCCTGGGGATATTCTAAGGTAAGGAATCTGTCACTAACATGTCTCTTTCAGATACTCTTATTGAATACATTGGCATATGCAGGAGGGACTCTTCATTTTAAATGAGGCATATACACTTCCGTACAATGAAGGGAATTTGGGAAACCCGACTCAACTATGTCATGCAGGAAGTACATGCCATGCTTGTCTTTTTCCCCCAACCGCTTATGCCACATTGTGGAGGACAATCTGGCATATTCTTGCCCCTTGAGCAGTGTTGGTTTTGCATTTGCAGGCCTAGGACTGCTATTGATACCCTACAGAATGTACAATGTGAGCACCGGCAAACTCGCAGCATGAGCCATATTGTCAAGGCTATAGGTACCAAAATTACCTTGAGAGACCACCCCTGACTCACCTTGACAACAGAACCCAAGCTGCAGGCACTGTACTGTTGATTAAGGCTTTGATGTAGGGGGACCTCTTCCCTAAAGGACTGTTTAAGTATAATCAAACATTTACAAATATGGGTGGCACCACTCCGTTAGAAACATTCCTTTATTGTAGGCTACTGAGTTATGTGGGGAAATTATACAAACATTTCCAGAGGAGCCTATGTCGCTGAATACACTATTTGTATATGGGATTTGTAAGCGCACAACTCGCCTCCAGAGGAATATCCAGCACTAGTCTGAGTCCATAACTGGTTCCTGGTTAATAGTACTAAAGTGCATTTAGCTAGGTCTTCAATTTTTTTTCTAAATGTCAGCAAATCAAACGCTGTGCCTAGATCCTGAGGAAGCCTATTCCAATGAGTAGCGGCTAAGAAATTAAAGGAGCATTTGCCCATCCGTGATTTCTTAATTCTTTTACAGAATATCAAGGTCTTGGTGGCTGATCTGAGATTCCGAGTGGGTCTGTGAAAGTTGACTCAATTTACCAACAGCCTAGGAGATCGTTACCATGAATTACTCCATGCATGTTGCACATTAACTTAAAGATAGCCAATTTACGAACTGGTATTGTTATACCCAGGTCAAAAACAACTTGAATCAAAATTCAAAGCCTTCAGCTCAGCTGAGGCAAATAAATATTAGTTAACTGGAGGTCACAAATTGAACAAGGACACTGACACCCTCTTAAAATATGCACAGTGGGGATACTGTTGTAAACAAACTTCAGAGATATCAACAAACTTCTGAGATATCACTAAACAGAAATCGGAGTGATACATTGCACATTTTTGCACAGCATCTATCACACCCTAAAGGTTTATGTGAGCCAGGATTACAAGGGGATGCGACATGTTAGATTCCACATACCCAAAGCAAGCCTCATTTAACTGTCATGGACATGCGGAAGTGTGTCTATAGGTCTAAATGAATTAGCCAGATTAGTCAGTAGGGTGACACGAGCATAACATACAAATTGATACATAAATGTGGAAAGAGTGCATTATTGCTATGCAGGTGTTAACTGCCTCATTGTCTATTAACTAATGATAATCAACATAACGCATGATCTATGTGTGCACATCGCCTGTAGCAGTAATGCTTTTATTTGAAAATACCACAGCAGGATTGCCACTGATTGACTGTGTAATAATCATATGTATTCCACTGAGACTGTATAAGAATTATGTAGTCGGGGGAGCTCTGTGGAACATTTTTGCCAGAGACTTCCAATGTTGTTTGCATTTAATGCTTCATGTGGATACTAGAAATCTACTGAAAATTTACTCAGAAGTAGAAGACTGTTTTCTACAACAAATATGGTGCAGCACAACATCTCACAATGGCTGGGGGTGCTAGTACGTGTCTATCAGGGACGAGTATGATTGTGGCCTATGCAATGCTGCTACAAAAAGAATTGTGGCACTATGCCGGAGCAGAGGTCTTGCTCCAAAGATTAAAGACTGGATTAAAGACTTGTTCTATTATAATAAAATGTTAGATTTATATAATATGTTACTGCCCCTTTCATCAATATCACGTGGAATTTGGGGCTACTGACCATGTTCTTCCAAAAAGAAAAATCTATAACATATATAACAGATACAGGACTTAATGAAAGTAGCATCACTGTGGGTTAGTTTAGAGGAAATTGCAAACATCAATTTGGACCATGCCTCATGATTTAAAAATGGAAGCAGAAGATAACCATAGTATGATGTATTGTTACTCGGTATATGAAGATATGCATATTGGGTATATGCCAGGGCATGATGAATAGTGCCTCTCTTAAAATAACATAGTATGCTTCAGGAAAAAGTGCATGGTAATGTACTGCATGTATTGCGTGGACTGCACAGTTTCCTACTGTTAATTTTACATGTGACATGTGACATTTAATTTTTTTTAAACGGGTTACAGAGATATTAACATAGTGAATGCAAGCAAATCTTAGGTCTGGATTGTTTCCTACGTCTGATGAATCAGAGTTTGCTATCAGCATATTTTCCAACAGCAAAGAACACCAAAATGCAACCACAAGACAGTGTGTCATGATATTCACCTAGAGTATTTGTCTTGCATCGACCAGACCCAATAGCCAAAACTGCAGCATATCCCTGCAGCTTCTCTTCAGATGGCCTGTTCTCAGTGGATCCCTCCTCTGACAAACTCTGAAGGAGGTAGGATCTGTTTGTATCAAGAAAAAGAGGAGTAAGAACAGATGTAGCAGTTGGTGGGGCATAGGTAAAAAGAGAAAGTCAGGTATGCAGAGGGATATTTACAAATGGATTGTTAAAAAATTCAAGCATCAGCATTCTTATTTGAGACGCTTTCTTCCATACAGCTTCACAGAAGGATAAGTTACTTACCTGTAATCCTAGTTCTCTTCCAGGGGTATCCTCAAAGTCATAAGCACTGAATATTCCCGCTCATGCGCGGGGACCCCGGAATATAAATTAAAAAAAAAAATATATATACACATATATTGTTTTTCCACAAAACAATGCAGCCTCCCAGAAAAACCAAGGCTCTGAGACCTTGTTTTTGCAACAAAACACAGAAAACAGGAGGGAAAGGAGACACTTGAACTCTATTTAATGAACCTCAGAAAGTTGTCCTGTGAAGAACACAGGCATTGTTAGCCCATAGGCTGCATTGAAAACTTAACAGCATAGAAAATGAAAGCAATTGCAAGCTTAAACTGGCACTGTGCCTTTAAGGCAGCCATGACCCCCAGCTTCCCATCATGCCTCAGGGGTGACCGTTAGGTCAGTTGTTCTTTGCTGAGACCCGGAGGTCAGGGCACAATGAGATGACTTAATTATGGTTCATTTGCCCGGGGAGGTGGGTGGGTTGCTTATGTCTTTGATGAGGATACCCCTGGAAGAGAACTAGAATTACAGGTAAGTAACATATCCTTCTCTTCCAGGGGATCCTCATCAATAGTCATAAGCACTGAATAGAATAGCAAGCCCATCCTCTACTTCTGCGGGCAAATGAGAACCGCACATGACAGTAGCATTGAAACAACATCAAAGGACTTTAGCATTGAAATAAATTCCTCAAGGAGGCTTGGCCTACTTGAGTGTCTGCTCTAGTAGCCAAGTCGAGACAATAATGCCTCGTGAATGTATGAACCGACTTCCAAGTCGCTGCTTTGCAGATCTCAGCAATCGGTAGGTTGTGCAGAAAAGCTATCGTAGTTGCCTTTCCCCTAGTGGAATGAGCCTTGGGAGAAGACATAAGGGATTTAATTGCCAATTGATAAGCCACCTTGATACATGACACTATCCATCTGGGGATGGAACGCTTGGAGGCTGAGAAACCTGCTCTGATGGAACCATAGTTTACAAACAAATAACCAGACTTTCTAATAGTCTTGGACTTGTCTAAATAGAATCTTAAAACCCTTTTTAGATCTAAAGAGTGGAGAGACCTCTCAGCTGGAGTAGAAGGCTTGGGAAAGAAAGTAGGCAGTGAGATGGCTTGATTAACATGAAAATCGGACACCACCTTCGGAAGGAAGGAGGGGTGGGTTCTCAGAACCACCTCTGTTGTGGTGAAAGACAGTGTACGGTTCCTTGGAGCAGAGTGCCTGGATCTCGCTCACCCTACAAGCGGAAGTGACTGCCACCAAAAAGGCAGCTTTACATGTAAGATGCTGAAGGGTTGCTTTGTGAATTGGCTCAAAGGGGGGACCCATGAGCTTGGAAAGGACCAGGTTTAGCTCCCAGGGAGGCGAAGGAGGCCGGACGGGGGGAAAAAACTCTTTAATCACTGTAGGAAATCTTTAACCACCTGAAGCTGAAAGAAAGAAGGTTGAGTAGGTGACTTTCTGTATGCCGTAATGGCAGCAAGGTGTACTTTTATGGAAGCAAATTTTAGCCCCGACTTTGCCAAGTGTAGGAGATAAGGCAAAATTACCTCCTCTTGCCCTTTGGTAGGTTGGAAACTATTTGGCAAACACCACAAATAGAAACTTTTCCATTTAAAAGAATAGGAATGCCTTGTGGAAGGCCTTCTAGACTCCCTTAAGATGTTCATGCAGTCCTGAGGAAGACTTAGGTGTCCATATTGGAGGACCTCAGGAGCCATGCTGCTAAGTTCAGCGAGGGAAGGTTGGGGTGATGGATCCTCCTGTTCATCTTGGACAGCAGGTCCGGTCTGCACGGAATCCTCCTGTGTGGACACTCCGAGAGATGCAGAAGGTCCGGGTACCACCACTGTCGTGGCCAGTCTGGTGCTTTCAGTATCATTCTTGCTCTGGAGTGCGAGAGCTTGGTTATGACCTTCGGGATTAGAGGAAGAGGAGGAAAAGCATACACAAGGTCCCCTGACCAGTTGATCAAAAGGGCATTCCCTTTCGACCCTGGCCGGTAAAACCTTGAAGCGAAGTTGTGGCATTTTTTGTTTGTATCGTCCGCAAAGAGATCGATGCTTGGCTGACCTCATTGTTGAAAAATGTCTGCCACCACTTCGTAGTGCAGAACCCAGTCTTGTTGATCTTCGAAGTGACGACTTAGGGAGTCTACTTGAGTGTTTTGTTCTCCTGGAAGATGGACTGCTGTGATTGAAAGCTACCTGGCCAAGAGCCAATGCCAGATCGCTTGAGACTCCAGGGACAAGGGGCGAGAGCGGGTCCCTCCCTGCTTATTTAGGTAGTACATTGTGGTTGTGTTGTCCGTCTGGACCAATATGGACTGGCACTGAATGGACAAGTAGAAAGCCTTGAGGGCTAGATGCACCGCCCGTAGCTCCAGCATGTTGATGTGTTATGCTTGTTCCCTGCTTGACCACTGGCTCCAAGTTTGCAGAGGGCCCATGTGCACTCCCCAATCCTGAAGGGAGGAATCTGTAATCAGAGATTGTGTCGGAGGAGGTTGGTGGAAGGGAAGTCCCAACAGGAGATTTTTCAGATGAGACCACCATGGGATGGATGATCTCGCAGCATGGGAAAGTAGAAGCTTGTCGTCTAATTGAGCTGTTTTCTGATCCCATTTGTCTTGCAGGTCCTGCTGCAGAGGCCTCATTCTCAGCCTGGCATTGGGGACTAGGAAAATGCAAGATGCCATCGACCCCAGGAGCGATGCAAACTGCTGAACTGAAGGTTGGTGAGCTTGAAGCAGACAATCGCATTTCAGCCCGGTTGATAATAGTCTCTCCTCCGAAGGATACACTCTTCCTGTGCTTGAGTCTAGAATAGCACCCAGGTAATGTATTCTTTGAGTGGGCTGATGAACTGATTTCTCCAGATTGACCTGAAGGCCCAGCCGCTGTAGCAAATTCAGACATTTGATAGTGGTACGGATAGATAAACAGACCTTGGCGATGAGAGCAGTGGCTACTACCGCCATGCACTTGGTGAACACTCCAGGACGACTTCAGGCCAAAACAGCAGGACTTTGTACGGATAGTGTTTGGAACCTACTATGAAGCGTAGGAACTTCCGGTGTTGTACAGTAATTGGAACATGGAAGTACGCATCCTGAAGGTCTTTAGAGCACATCCAGTCTCCTTGTTGGAAATGAGGATATATTTGATGGAGCGCCAGCATACGAAATTTCTCTCTTTGGATGGCTTTGTCGAGGATGCAAAGATCCAATATAGCTCTGAATCCTGCTTTTTGGCCTTTCTTTCGTACTAGGAAGTATCTGGAGTAAACCCCCTTTCCTCGTTGAAAGGGAGGAATTTCTTCTATGGCAGCTTTTTGTAAGAGTGAATACCTCCTGCCGTAGCAGCGACAGTTGGTGACAACTCGTTTTTACCGGCGGAGTGGATTGCGGTGGAAAGCGGAAACGTAGAGCATATCCATTTTGCAGTACATTCAGTACCCATTGATCTTTTCTAATGCTGCGCCACTCTTGTACATGGTAGGCGATACTTCCCCCCCCTCCCGGAGTGAGTGACAGAGGAAACGATTGCTCATTGTTTGGCAGTGTTCTTGGAGGTGGAGGAGGGCTGTCGAGATGCACCTCTACCACGGGAAGGCCGACGTCCCTGGTAGTGCGTTTTGGTCTGGTGATACTGCCTCTGGGACCACTGAGGGGTTTGAACCCTCTGATGGAAAGGCCTGCGGTCATACGGCCTGTACCGATGCCAGAATTCTTTCATCTTCTCTAGACCCACCACCTTTAGAGTGTCCAGTTTCGTTTTCATCCTGACCATCTCTTCATCTGTATGCGAGCCAAAAAGGGAATTCCCTGAAAACGGGAGGCTCAAAATGCACTGCTGGGCCTCCGGTTTCAAGGCCGTAAGACGTAACCAGGAGGATCTTCTGGCGCAGATGCCATGGGAGTAAGAGTGCGCAGCCAGAGATGCTCCATCTTCTGCCTCACTGATCATCTGGATCGCCACAAGAGCTCCCTCCTGAAGGATCTTTCCGAAATCCTGGCGATCCTCCTTGGGCAGTTTGTCCTTGAAGCGCTCTAATGAATACCACAATGCCCCGTCATAGTGCCCCAATAGGGCTGCAGTGCTAGATACCTTCAATGATGCAGCTGCAGAGCCACATGCTTTTCTTCCCCATGAATCCTGCGCTCTGCTCTCCTTGTCTGGAGGAACCGTTGAAGAAGAGATTACTGCGTGAGTCTTCTTTGCAGCAGCAATGATCACAGTCTGGTGAAGGATCCGCCCTGAGGAAAAGAGGATCCTGTTCTGATGGTCTGTACTTCTTTAGAATCCTTGCAGGAGCCATTTTGAGCGATGTTGAGGTGAGAAAAATATCCATGACCGGCTGTAGAAGGCCCGGAACCAAAGGCAGTAGAGGTCTTGACACTGATCTTTGGTGAAGAGTCTCAAAGATAACGGACTATGTCTGAGGGACGGACATTTCAATATTCAATTTTTACGCTCTGTAGGAAGCTGGCTCTGTATATACTATACCAAAATGAAGTATAGTGTGCACAGAGTCCAGTGGAACCCCAAATGTAGGCAGAGGTAAAAGTAGATAGCACCTTACTCTCTATTTGTGGTAGTGTGGGCGAGCAGTAAGGCTTTATCAGAGAGTAGTGTTAAGCATTTGTTGTACACACTCAATCAGCAAATGATGTCACACACTCAAAAACTGAACTCAGACCAATTTGATTTGCATAAAAATATTATTTAGTTATTTTATTTCTAGAACCAAGCCAAGCCTGGTGCAGGTAAGTGAAATAAATGCTTTGCAAAATCTTATGCACGGTTTTACAATTGAATATAGGCTCAAATGCAGTTGAATGAATTATAGGCAAATTACTGTTTTGAAATTATTTTTCAGTTACTTTGTAAATTACTTTACATGTTACTTATTGGATTACTTTTCAGATTACTTTTGCCAATCAGTGTGATATGCCTAAATATCACACTGAGACATCTCCTAGACAAAAGGTAAGTAAATCACTTTTAGTACATTTGCAGTTTTGTCAATGTTCCATACAAACCAACTCCACACTTAGAACAGTTTTTAGGAAAAAGCAGTCAATGCAATCCTATGGAGAAAAGGAAAATGCTACTTACCAGTATGCATCTGTTCTTGGCATGTAGAGCTGCAGAGTTGTACACTGTGCATAGATCGCCATCTGGTGTTGGGCTCGGATGCTTGCACTTTGTTGTTGTCTTGGAAGAGTCTTTTGTAGTCACGAGATAGGTGACTCCTTCTTTGGACGATAGTGCGCATGGGCATCGACTCCATCCTCAGATTGTTTTTCGCCATGATGGGAAAAGATGGAGTCAGTAAGAAGTAAGAGATGTCCATGTGAATGTATCCAATTAAGATAATACTGGAACAGATACAGGTTCCGGGGAGGCGGGTGGGCGTGTACAACTCTGCAGCTCTACATGCCAAGAACAGATGCATACTGGTAAGTAGCATTTTCCGTTCGAGGCATATGAGCTGCAGATTGTACACTGTGCATAGACTGTATAGCAGTGTCTCCCTTAGCGGTGGTCACCTGTATGGGTTGCAGTAGATTGAAACAATGTTTTGAGAACAGCCTGGCCTACAGAAGCTTGTTGCTTTGCCTGCACGTCAACACAATAGTGTTTGGTGAAGGTGTGTGCTGTAGACCATGTAGCTGCTTTACATATGTCATCTAAGGGAATGTTCCCTAAGAATGCCATGGAGGCCCCTAGTTTGCGTGTTGAATGTGCCCTAGGGGGAATTGTCAATGTGCGTTTAGCCTTTTGGTAGCATATTTGAATGCATTTTACTACCCACTGTGCGATCCCAGCTTTGGAGATGGGGTTACCTTTATGAGGTGGGGAGAAGGCTACAAACAGTTGTTTTGTTTTGCGAAAGGGCTTAGTTCTGTCAATGTAATAAAGTAGTGCCCTTTTGACGTCTAGTGTATGAAGAGCTCTGTGTGCTACAGAGTCTAGGTTTTGGAAAAACACCGGTAATTCAACTGATTGGTTAAGATGAAAGGCAGAAATGACTTTGGGAAAGAATTTTGGATTTGTTCTGAGAACCACTTTGTTATGATGTATTTGTAAGAATGGTTTTTGTATGGTTAAAGCCTGAATCTCGCTTACTCTTCTGAGGTAATTGCGACAAGGAAAGCAACTTTCCATGTGAGGAACTGAAGTTCACATTTATGTAGAGGTTCAAATGGGGGACCCATGAGCCTGGTAAGGACAATGTTTAAATTCCACACTGAAGAGGGTGGCAGTGTGGGAGGAATTATTCTTTTAAGTCCCTCCATAAAGGCTTTAATTGCAGGTACTCTAAATAATGACAAATGTTGTCTGTTTTGTAAGTAAGCGGCGAGCGCTGCTAGATGTAATCGTATGGATGAATATGCTAGATTACATCTTTGTAAGTGTAGCAAATAACAAATGATGTCCTGGATGGAAGCATCTAGTGGATACATTTTATTATTTTTGCAGTAGATGACAAATCTTTTCCATTTTGCTGCATAGCAAGCTCTAGTAGTAGGGCGTCTGGCTTCTTTAATGATGTTCATACAGTCAGGCGGAAGGTTAAGATAACCGAACTCTAGGACATCAGGAGCCAGATTGCTAGATTCAGTTGTGCTGGATCTGGGTGCCTTATCTCTCCATGGCTCTGCGTTAGCAATGGTGGGGAGAGGCGTAGTTTTTGGTGTGGAACTACAGAGAGTTCCAGTAGTGTTGTGAACCATGGTTGGCGTGCCCATGTGGGAGCAACCAGGATCATCTTGAGAGACTATTGTCTGAGTTTGCGTACTACCAGGGGAATCAGTGGGAGTGGCGGAAAAGCGTACGCAAATTTTCCTGACCAGTTCATCCATATCGCATTGCCTTTCGACAATGGGTGTGGGAACCTGGCGGCGAAGGTTGGGCATTTTGTGTTTGCGTGTGTGGCGAACAGATCTATGTCTGGTTGGCCCCACATGTGGAAAAAGGGCTGGAGAACTTGGGGATGAAGTTCCCATTCGTGTATCTGCTGTGTCTGTCGACTTAGCAGTTCCGCAATCTGATTGTGAATCCCTGGAAGATGTTCTGCTAGCAGGTATATATTCTGTGGAATGGCCCATCTCCAAATGTCGTGTGCGAGCTGGGACAGCTGCAGAGAATGTGTGCCCCCTTGTTTTTGTATGTAGTACATGGCTGTCATGTTGTCGGTGCGGATTAGGACAGTCTTGTGTTGTAGATGTTGTTGGAATGATTTTAATGCTAGGAATATTGCTAGTAATTCCAGGTGGTTGATATGGAGCACTTTTTGTTGAGTGGTCCATTTGCCTTGAATTGTATGGTCTAGGAGATGGGCTCCCCAACCGGTGAGTGATGCGTCTGCTGTTAGTACTATCTGTGGAATTGGCTCGAGGAACGGCCGCCCTTTGCTCAGGTGTCGTGTGTTCCACCACTGCAGAGAGCGATGTGTGCGGCTGTCTACCAACACCAGATCTGTAAGATGGCCTTGAGCTTGGTTCCACGGTTGTGCTAGGCATTCCTGTAAGGGGCGCATCTGAAGTCTTGCATGAGGTACGATAAAGATGCACGAGACCATCATTCCTATGAGTTGCATGAATACCCTTGCTGGGAGGGAGTGCTGCAGTTGGAATTTGCTGCTTAGGGCTTGTATGCTGGCTATCCTGGCTGGACTTGGATATGCCAGAGCTTTGGAAGTGTCTACTGTGGCTCCTAGATACTGATGTATGTGGGAGGGCTGGAGATTTGACTTGGGGTAATTTACTGTGAATCCTAAGTCATGTAGCAGCTGGATAGTTTGATGAGTGTGATGAACACACTGGTTGAATGACTTGGCTTTTATTAGCCAGTCGTCGAGGTATGGAAAGACGTGGATTTGTTGTCTTCTTAGGTGCGCTGCTACTACTGCAAGGCACTTTGTGAACACTCTGGGTGCGATGGTGACCCCGAATGGTAGGACGGTGAACTGATAGTGTTGTCCGTCTACTATGAACCTTAGATACTTCCTGTGAGCAGGGTGCATGGGAATGTGGAAGTAGGCGTCCTTGAGATCTAGTGTGGCAAGGAAGTCGCCTTGTTGCAGCAGTGGAAGAACCTGTTGCAGGGTGATCATATGGAAGTGATCGGACTGTATGTAGAGATTGAGGGGTCTGAGGTCGAGGATTGGCCTTAGGGTCCCGTCCTTTTTGGGGATTAGGAAATACAGTGAGTAAACCCCTGTTCCTTGATGGTGTAAGGGAACTGGTTCTATTGCATGCTTTTGAAGCAGTGAGAGAACCTCTTGTTTTAAGAGCGTAATGTGTTCTGTGGACATTGGATGCTGTTTGGGTGGAATGTTGGGCGGGGTTACTGTAAGTTCGAGGCAGTAACCATACTGGATAATTTGACTTAGCCACTTGTCTGTTGTGATGGAATCCCAGACAGGTAGGAACTGTGAAAGTCTCCCCCCGACCGGAGTGGAATGGTCTGGAGGGACCGGAGGGAAGTCACTGTTTAGGAGCGGGGGAGGTACGAGTGTTGTTACCACCTCAGCCTCTGCCCTTGTTGTTGTTTCCCCTGTACCCGCCTCTAAAATATCCTCTATTGGGGGATGTGTGAGTGGTGTTTTTATATGAAGAGGAGGCGGTGTGTTGCAGTGTTTTTGGATGCTCCCCTATAGAAGGAGCGACGAAAGGAACCGCGTGTGGATGGAGACTGCAATGCTCCCATGGACTTAGTGGTCTCTGTGTCCTTCTTCATTTTTTCTAGTATGGTGTCTACAGCCGGTCCAAAAAGGTGCTCTTGATTGAACGGCTGGTTAAGGATAGCTGTTTGGACCTCTGGTTTAAAACCTGAAATGCGTAACCAGGCATGTCGTCTGAGTAGCACGCTAGTGTTGACAGATCTAGAGGCTGTGTCAGCTGCATCTAGGGCACACTTAATTGATGCGTTGGTTATGAGTTTGCCCTCCTGAATCAAATCATTTGCCTGGGTTTTGCATTGATCAGGCAGATGTTGTAATAGGGTCTCTAGTCGGTCGTAGTGAGCCCTATCATATCTAGCAAGTAATGCTTGGGTGTTTGCTATGCGCCAGTGATTAGCTGCTTGAGCAGCAACTCTCTTGCCAGAGGCATCTAGCAACTTAGATTCCTTATCCGGAGGTGGTGTGTCACCGGAGGTTTGAGAGTTGGCGCGTTTTCTAGCATTAGAAACTACTAGTGAGTCTCAGGGTAGCTGCACCTTGATGTAGGTGGGATCGTCAGGGGAGGGTTTATACTTTTTATCAATTCTGGGATTGAGAATTCTAGTCCTGACTGGGTCTCTGAATATGTCTGGGGCATGTTTAATGACCCCTTTTAACATAGGCAGGGTTTGGACAGTTTTTTGGGACTGTTCAAAGGTGTCTAGAAGTAAGTCCTCTTCTGCAGGGTCTGAGTGTATGGGGACACCATGGTACCGAGCAGCTCTATTGACCAGTTGTCCAAAACCAATGCTGTCATCTGGGGGAGATGGTTTTGTTGGATATGGCTGGGGAGCAGGGAGGTCTGGGGGACCAATTGGGTCATCATAATCGTCCCAATCGTCCTGTGGTGTGTCTGTATCATTGTCATAATCAGTGAAAGGGTCATTGATGCCTTCTCCACCCCCTACGTCATCATCAAGATTATCTTGTGGTGGTGATGAATATGGTGGAAGTGTTAGAGGTTGTGTAGGAGAGACAGGCTTAGGAGGAAGAACTGGCTCAGGAGGAAGGACAGGTTTAGGAGGAAGAACAGGCTCAGAAGGAAAAACAGGAGAAGAGGGCCTTATAGGGGAAGTGGCACGGTCTTTTTTCTTTACAGGCACTGCAGGAGTGTCTGATGAGTCCAACTTCCTCTTCTTGTGTGGAACAGTAGCCACATGTCCTGTTTTGGGGTCTATGTGCAGCTTTTTCTGCTTGGGATCGACAGGATCCGGTTGGAAAAGATCTTCCCGTTCGGTAACCGCTTTCGGCGCAGACTTCTTCGGGTCCGAACGAGGTTTTGATTTGTGCTCGGAGGCCTTAGGGATTGGTCTAGGGTCCTTCGGCTTGGTTATGGAGCCGGGAACGGTCTTCGGTTCCGAAGGTTTTGGTTTCGGAGCCGATGGTTTCGGCGTCGAAGTGGTCGGTGCCGACTTCTTTTTGGGAGTAGGTTGGTCTCCGGTTTTCGGTGCCGAAGGTGCCTGCGGGACCGTGAGATATGGTTTGCTCGGTTCCGAGCTGCCGGAAGGCCTGTTCTTTGTCTTCGGAGCCGAGCCCGAAGGCGGGGCTTCTGAAGTTTGTTTTTGGTCGCGACTGGACCCAGGAGGCGAAGTGTTGATCAGGGCCTTGGTTTTTTCGGGTGGAGTTGGGGTAGGGGCAGTAGTACTCACTCGTTGACCAGGAGTGATGTGGTCGTCTGAGTCTGAGTCGTCTGCTTCGGACACGATCTGCAGGTCTTCAGAATCGTCCTCCGGAACATCGGGGCCTTCATCGAAGATGTCCACTGGTGCCGGAGCTGATCTCTGCGCCATGATGTGTCGTAGGGCCCGGCGATCACGGATGGTTTTCTTGGATCGAAAACAGGCGCAGGCCTGGCAAGTGTTTTTGTTGTGTTCGGGCGAGAGACACAGGTTACAGACCTTGTGATGGTCACTGTGTGGGAATTTTGATCCACACTGGGGGCATTTTTTAAATGGAGTCCTTTCCATGAGCTGTAGGCCCGAACGGCGTCAATAGGCCCAACGGCCTGCGTCGACGACTGGAATCGAGTATGGGAGATGCGCGAAGATCACGCGATCGAAAACAATACCGTCGAGTTGTAGAGAGTTTGCGCGTCGAAAAGGTTTGGAAAAACAGGTACCGAACCGGAGCGCAGAAGTTACATCCGAACCCGATGGCGGAAAAAACCAATCTGAGGATGGAGTCGATGCCCATGCGCACTATTGTCCAAAGGAGGAGTCACCTATCTCGTGACTACAAAAGACTCTTCCAAGACAACAACAAAGTGCAAGCATCCGAGCCCAACACCAGATGGCGATCTATGCACAGTGTACAATCTGCAGCTCATATGCCTCGAACATAGAGTTATCGGTTTACAGGTAAGAAGTTATTTGTGGAGGTTGGTATTCTGGGGTTAGAACCAGGGTTCCCCCAGGGTCGAGGATGCACTTTCAGAACACCCTCAGCAGCACTAGGGCGGCCGGGTGCAGAGTGCTGAGGCACAATGTTATCCAATGGGGCATAGGGGCCTCCGGTTGGTGGCTGCTCATGGGCAGGCCACAAGGTTGTGGGATCAAAGCTCCTGGGGTTCAGATCAGGTCAAAGGGGGATCCGATTTAGCACTCAAAGTACACCCGCAGCGGCACAGGGGCGGCTGGGTGCAGGGTGCTGTTTTAGCATCGGGTGCCCTGTGGTTTTCAATGGGTATTCTCTGGTTGTAACAAAGACTGCAGGCTCGGGGACGGAGATCTTCTGGAGGTGACCACGGGTTGGAGAGGTAAGGTGGGATGCCTGGGGATGCTGGGACACCATCGGTTGGGCCACCCAAGGCCGTGGGACTTCAGGTGCAGGGGTGTCTTTGGGCGTCTGGTTTTCCTTACCAGCTCGGGTCGCCGTCGGGGGGATCCTCCAGAAAGAGGCTGCAGGCTTCGCTAGGAGATTCAAGGCAGGTCAGAGATCACCAGATCTTGGGTGAGGATCGCCGGGGACACCTCCTCGTGGTGTTGAGCCACTCAAACTTGGGCCATGGGCGTCAGGTGCAGAGTGGTGCAGACTCGCGGTTTTGGCCGGAGCCAGAGTCTGTGGGTGAGCAAATCCGGTGCTCACGGGAGACAAAGTCTTTTCTGTGGAAGGCAGGGGAGGTCCTCGGGGTTCTTGAGGTTGCTGGCTGCAGGACACACCAGGATCTCGCTTCTGCAGGTTCGAGGTGGGGACAGGCCGGGAGGGCTGGGGCCAAGTCAGTTGGCGTCCTCCTCTTCTTAGCTTTAGCACGGCTTCTTCGGTCCTTCTTTTCTTCTTGGTCGGTTCTTGTCTGAGGAGGCAAGGTTCAGGGGTTGTAAGGAAGTGGGTTTCTGTTGCAGTAACCCCCCCCCACTTTTTGCCAGACCACTGATGTACTTTGACTTGATGTGCCCTGGGTCCCTGCCAATCAGGTTCCCCGGGCCTGTGTTCTTTCCCCAAAACTAACCCAATTGGCATCTCTAGCCACAGGTCAGCCCCTGGTAAAGGGTACCACAGGTACCCAGGGCACTGTGACCAGGGAAGACCTCTAAGGGCTGAAGCACTTATTGTGCCACCCTTAGAGGCCCTGTACCCTTTCACACACACACACACACTGCCTTTGCAGGCTGCGTGTTTTGGTGCAGAACAAAGTGAAGAGTTGACATGGCACACATCCCTGTGTGCCATGCCTACAACCCACTGCCCTGGCATAGATCAGTCACCCCTCTAGCTGGGTGCCCTATGCCAGTGGTGAGGGTACAGATGCATGAGCCCTGTACCCCTACAGTGTCTAAGTCCATTCTTAGACATTGTAAGTGCAGTGCTGCCATTAAGAGTATATGGTGCTGGGAGCTTGTCATTACGAACTCCACAGCACCATAACGGCTACCCTGAAAACTGAGAAGTTTGGTATCAAACTTCTCAGCACATTAAACCCACACTGATGCCAGTGTGGGATTTAATGAAAAATGCACACAGAGGGCATCTTTGAGATGCCCCCTGAAAAACGACAAGCCTCTGGTGGGTTCCCTGACTGGTACACACCTGCCTGCCACCACGAGACATGTTTCTGGACCCCTAGGGTGGGAGCCTATGCTCCCTGAGCCCAGAAACAAAGCCTTTCCTGGGCGGAGGTGTTCACACCTCCCCCAGGCCAGGAAGAGCCATCTGTGGCAGGGGAGCTTCAAGGGCCTGGCAGCCTTTGTAATGCGACCCCCAGCCTCTCCTGCTATCAGGAGCAGGCCCCCTTCCTGTCTCCCCTCCCTTTCGGCGGGAAGACTGGCGGGAAAAACTAGCCAGCCCAGGAGGTGTGCCCACCTCTGCCAACTCTACCCCTCAGGTGGGGAAGGCGAGGTGAAACCCACTCTCTAGTGCTCGCCATCTTGCAGATGGCAGGCACTCTCCAATCAGGACTAGGGATTGTGCTCACTCCCCCACGTGGGGTGAGCACACCAAGGGTGTAGTCACCCTAAGGTCTGTAGCCCATTGGCTACTGACCTCAAGACCCCTAAAACGCCCCCTAAATACAGTATTTAGGGGGCAGCCCTGAACCAAGAACTCAGATTCCCGCAACCTACGAAGAAGGACGAAAGAAGACACCCGGCAGAGAAGACTGCAGAGAACAACCGACTTGGCCCCAGCCCTACCGGCCCGTCTGCAGTTTTCAGAGATCCTGCGCCAAAAGTCGCCTTGTCCTGCAGTCAGCGACCTCCAGAACCCCTGGGAGGACTGGCTGCCTTCAACAAAGACCGGATCTCCAGTGAACAGCAGTTCTGTTCAAAAGAAACTCCAAAGCAAGACTCCGAGCCTGCTGAGGACGAAGAAACTCGACGCCTGGAAACACCACTGCACCAGTCGCCTACGGCCCGAGTTAGAGTGGCCCACCGGTTCCAGTGAGGTCCCCCAGCGCCCCAGAGTCCACCGTGGGTTGACCCCTCCAGGACTCCCCGACGTCGCCTGCAGCCTCTGCATGGAGACACCCCCCCAACCGCGAGTGGCCCGGTAAGGTGAAATCCGACATCAAAAGACACCCCTGCATCCAGCCGCCCTGCGCCCTGGAGAAAAGAACCCGAGGTGCACCCACGTCCCCGAGCCCTCCAACTTACCTGCCCAGCTGTTGGTTCCTCCCGGAAGTCTTCCTGGACCGAGCCTGCAGCTAAAAACCAAAACTGAAAATCCCCATTGAAAACAGGGCACCCGACGCCAAAACAGCACTCTGCACCCGGCCGCCCCAGTGCCGCTGAGGGTGCACCTTTGGTGCTAATTTGGTTCCCAATTTGCCCTGACCTAAACCCTAGGAGCTTTGCTCCCACAACCCAGTGGCCTGCTTGCCAGCAGCCACCAACCGGAGACCCCCTATCCTCCATAGGATAACATTGGGCCTCAACACTCTGCACCCGGCCGCCCTAGTGCTGCTGAGGGTGAAACAAAAGTGCATCACTGACCCTGGGGGACCCCTGAGTCTAACCCCAGAACCTTAACTCCCACAGTCGATAACTTACCTATGAACCGATAACCTACTTTCCTCCTTAGGATAACATTGACATTTTTTCTTCCAAAAAAACGACTAAGTGTGAAGTTTGGAAATCTGAGAATATTCTTTAAAAATCATACAAATAACCAAAACGTAATTGCTTACCTGTTTGCAGGAAATGTCCCAGTGCTGAATCTAGGTATCCAGCACCGAGACAGAAAAGTAACTTGAAAAGTAACTTACCTGCAATTTACAGAAAAAGCCTATTCATTTCAATGCACTGTTTTTCTCCCAAAAAAAGACTGTGTGGAGTTTTGAAATCTGAAAATATTCTTTAAAAATCATATGTTTAACCAAAACGTATTTACTTACCTGTTTGCAGGAAATGTCCCAGTGCTGAATGTAGGTATCCAGCACTGAGTTAGTAAAGTAACTTGAAAAGTAACTTACCTGCAATTTACTGAAAAAGCCTATTCATTCCAATGTACTGCATTTGCTAAGTGTTGCATACTACTGCTCCCCTGTAAATCAAACAAAGTACAATTTCCATTGCATTTTCAAACTGTTCGACATTCAGTAACTTATTACTACAAAGTATTTTATGCTTACCTGTTCCAGGCTTGCTTGGTTCTAAAATAAAACAACAATATATTTTTATACAAAAACAATTGGCCTAGAGTTCAGTTCTTGAGTGTGTGAATTCATTTGCTGACTGAGTGTGCTAACTTGGATCCCCCTTTGCCCTGAGCCTAACACCCGAAGGCCCCCTATCCCCCATTGGATAACATTGGGCCTCAACAATCTGCACCCAGCTGCCCTAGTGCCGCTGAGGGTGCTTTGAGAGTGCATCCTTGACCCTGGGGGAACCCTGGTTTTAACCCCAGAAAACCAACTCCTAAACCCAAGTACTTACCTTGAAACCGATAACTCTATTTTTCTCCTTTGGATTGCATTAACTGCTTTTTCCTAAAAATTATTCTAATTGTGGAGTTGGTTTTGTATGAAAACTTGAAAAACTGCAAATATACAAAAACTGCTTTACTTACCTTTTCTCTAGGAAATGTCCCCGTGTGATATCTACGCATATCACACTGAGGAGAAAAAGTAATCCATAAAGCAATCTGTAAAGTAATAAAAAGTAATCTAACAGTAACTTCAAATGTATTCAAAGTATTTACAAACCTGTAACAAAGTCATTTTTATCAGCTTGCTTGTATTGTTCAACCTGCCTACAAAAGTACCATTTACACTTATCTGTGCCAGGCTTGCTTGGTTCTAGAAAATAAATATAACTAAATAATATTTTTATACAAACAAATTGGTCTGAGTTCAGTCTTCGTGTGTGTGACATCATTTCTTGCCTCAGTGTGTACAACAAAGGCTTAACACTACCCTCTGATAAAGCCTTACTGCTCGCCCACACTACCACAAATAGAGAGTAAGGTATTATCTACTTTTACCTCTCCCTACCTTTGGGGTTCCACTGGACTGTGCACACTATACTTTACTTTGGTATAGTATATACAGAGCCAGCTTCCTACAATCTCCTTATTGAATTGTGGGTCTCACTTATAGACTATTGTGTGTATCTGTGAATTTCTAACACTTCCCTCTGATAAGCCTAAGGCTGCTCGACCACACTACCCACTAAGAGCACTTTGGGATTACTAAAGCAAGCCCCTGTTCACTGGCAAGGGAATAGCTGGACTCTTTGCACGATATACCTTTTTTTAGTATATCATATAAAGAACCAGCTTCCGACAGTGACCCTTCTCGGACAGCATGGGAAGCAGCTGTGCAACAGAGTCGCACAATTCAGGGGAATGACGCCCCAAGAGGCATGAGGTGTTCACAGACCACAAGGTAAGGATTGTGGAAGAGAATATGTGCTTTTCAAAGGTGTCCAGTCTCTTAGATTCCCTATCCGGGGGAGAGGTAGGAAATGCCTTTGGGTTGACCTTCACTGTTGAGGCCTGCCCCACCAGCTTCTCAAGAGAGGGATGCTGGAAGAGGAAGGCTGGGTCTCCGAGGGTGGGACGATGTAGAAGGGCAATCATTCGATGCACAGGAGCTCCTGTGCAAGCTTTCATCCTTGCCCCTTCCTTCAAAGCCTGATCCAGCGGGGAAAGCATGCTAAAGTCTGGGGAGGTATCCAAGCCACTGAGCTCCTCATACTAGCTTTCCTCCTCAGTGTCCTCCTCTAGTGGACCATACACTGTGATAAAGTGCCCTCTTTCTGCATGGTATGCCCCCACTTTTTGCTGAATTGCTGATGTTCTTTGACTGAGTGTGCCCTGGGCTCCTGCTAATCAGGTACCCAGGGCCTATGTTCCTTCCCTAAAATTGCATTGAAGCCTAAACCCAATTGGCATCTCTGGCCACAGGTCAGCCCCTGGTAAATGGTACCACAGGTACCCAGGGCACTGTGACCAGAGAAGACCTCTAAGGGCTGCAGCACTTATTGTGCCACCCTTAGAGGTCCTGTACCACTACACTCACACACTGCCCTTGAAGGCTGCGTGTTTTGGTGCAGAACAAAGTGAAGAGTCGACATGGCACACATCCCTGTGTTAGAAGAATAAAAATGTTATCTCTGTGCACTCAATTATCCATATGTTTTGATTTTAGAAGATGATTAATCAATGTGCTGTTCCACCAATAGCGCTGTCTCTGTCGGCGCTGAACAAAGACTATCACCAAGTGCTGGGTTTGGAAAACCAATTCCTAGCTGGTGGATGCACTTAGCGTTGAAACATATTTCTCTTCCAGCTGTATGTGACTTGTAGATTCAACAAAAACTCTTATTCTTATGCCATGCTTTTAAAGCTTGAATTTATTGCTTTTTCTTTTATGTTCAGCATCATTCCTTTACACAACAAGTGTAGTTAGTTGCTCTCACGCAACATACCCAATGCATTTCGGGTCTAATCGGACCCTTCCTCAGGGGTCTCTAAATAATGAAATAAAACAAAAAACCAGATCAGTCCTGGTAATTACATTCAAAATGGTGTAGCTGTGTATAACGATCCTAAACGTGTAGTGGCTGAAATCTCAGTGCCCAGTGCCATCCGATCGTGATATTTCCGGACCCCCGTGTCACGCAGCCTAAATCAATCGAGTCCTCAAGTGAAAAGCATGTCGACGCCTGACTATACACCAGTGTGTCTTACCGTTTGGAAAGATAAATAGTATATGTGCACTGCAAACAAAAATAAAACGGAAGTAGAAACATGCTCACACTTAACTTAAACTACGGAAGTTCCAAGTACGTTGATAATTGCGTGAATACGTGTAACGGTGAAAAACACGTGCACTGTGTAACATATCAAACCCGTCACCACCAAAGTTATCAAAACTCCATTTTAGCTAGACTCACCAGTAATCAGGTACTGATCCGGGTTGGTGCGAACCGCAGCGTGTAAGTTGTACGGATCTCCGGTGAAAAAATGAACATTAAAGTGCGCGATGACGTGACGCATGCATTTAAAGTTACTGCCTATTTAAAGTGAAAGCTACATAATTGGATACTGACGTTGGCTTTCCGCTATCTGTAAAGTTTAAGGATTCAAAACTCCGGTAAAAAAGTGAAATTACATGACGCGTGCACAAAAAAAGCTACCACCCAGAGAAAGGATCTCAGCTATACATACAGTAAATGGATTCAATACATAAAAAACGATATAAAAAAACAAAACGTTATAGAAACAAAAACACTGGGTAAGCGTTCAGCAAAATCAACATCATGCATCAAAGCAAGTGAGTTCAAAGTATCAGTCAATAGGCGGAGAAACCAGTGTGTATGCAGATTGGAGAATCAATATTATAAGAAACAAACGCTGGTGTATAGTCAGGGGTCGACATGCTTTTCACTTTAGGACTCGATTGATTTAGGCTGCGTGACACGGGGGTCCGGAAATATCACGATCGGATGGCACTGAGCACTGAGATTTCAGCCACTACACGTTTAGGATCGTTATACACAGCTATACCATTTTGAATGCAATTACCAGGACTGATCTGGCTTTTTGTTTTATTTCATTGTTTAGAGACCCCTGAGGAAGGGTCTGATTAGACCCAAAATGCATTGGGTATGTTGCGTGAGAGCAACTAACTATACTTGTTGTGTAAAGGAATGATGCTGAACATAAATAAAAGAAAAAGCAATACATTCAAGCTTTAAAAACATGGCATAAGAATAAGAGTTTTTGTTGAATCTACAAGTCACATACAGCTGGAAGAGAAACATGATGTTTCAACGCTAAGTGCATCCACCAGCTAGGAATTGGTTTTCCAAACCCAGCACTTGGTGACACATCCCTGTGTGCCATGCCTACAACCCACTGCCCTGGCATAGATCAGCCACCCCTCTAGCTGGGGGCACTATACCAGTGGTGAGGGTACAGGTGCATGAGCCCTGTACCCCTACAGTGTCAAAGTCCATTCTTAGACATTGTAAGTGCAGTCCTGCCATTAAGAGTATATGGTGCTGGGAGTTTGTCATTACGAACTCCACAGCACCATAATGGCTACACTGAAAACTGAGAAGTTTGGTATCAAACTTCTCAGCACATTAAACCCACACTGATGCCAGTGTGGGATTTAATGTAAAATGCACGACAGAGGGCATCTTAGAGATGACCCCTGAAACTCGACCAACTTCTAGTGTCCCAACTGAGTGGCTGCTTAGGCTGCCACCAACAGACATGTTTCTGGACCCCTGGGTCGAGAGCCTGCTGCTCTCGGGGGCCTGAAACAATGCACATCCTGGGACGAGGTGCCAAGCCTCCTCCCCCAGGATGGGCAGGGTTCACGAAAGGGAAGCTTCAAAGGCATGCCGCCTTTGTGAGCCTCCCCAGACCATTTGCTGCTTTCAGCAACTGGTACCCACTGGTTCTACCCCCCACTTTGGGCGGGAGAACCGGCGGGAAAAACAAATGAGGGAAAGAGGTGTGCCCACCTCTGCCAACTCCACCCCTCAGGTGGGGGAGGCGAGGTGAAGCACAACTCCGAGCCCCCGCCATCTTGAGGATGGGGGGACCCAACCAACCAGGGACAGGCTCCTGTCCCCCTCCCACCGGAGGGTGGCACGATAGGGGGTGTACCCACCCCAGGGAAGGGACCCATTGGTCCCTGCCCTTTACCTACCTGTAACGCCGCTAAATCTAGTATTTAGGGGGCACCCTGAACCTTGGTTCCTCAGATCCTGCCAAAAAACAAGAAGAAAAGAAGGACCGAACAGCCGTGCAGCCAGCTAACAAGAGGAAGACGCCCACTGACTTGGCCCCAGCCCTACCGTCCTGTCTCCCCTCGAACCTGCTCCTGCAAAATCCCGGTGTGTCCTGCAGCCAGCAACCTCAAAAACCCTGGAGGACCTGCCTGCCTTCACTTCCAAAGACTGCTTCTCCCGAGAACACAGGATTTGTTCAAACTGCAACCTCTGGCAGCAGCCGGAGACCGCGAACCTGCCCCACTCTGCACCCGCCGTCCACGGCCCGAGCTCGAGTGGGCAAACACCACGAGGAGGTCACCCCGGCGATCCTGAACCGAGATCCGGTGACCCCTGACCTGCCTCAAGCCTCCAGCCGACGCCTGCAGTCGAAATCCAGAAGGCCCCCCTAACCGCGACCCGGAGCTGGTAAGCCGATCCGACCCCAAAAGGCACCCCTGCACCCGACGCCCCACGGCCTTGTGTGCCCAAACCAACAGTGCCTAACCAACCCCTAACTTCCCAACTTACCTCTCGAAGTGGTGGTCGCACCCAGAAGTCCTTCGTCTCCCTGCCTGCAGTGTTTTTGCTGACCGGAGGTTCTCCATTGGAAACAAATGGCGCTTCCGACGTCGAAACAGCACCCTGCACCCGGCCGCCCTAGTGCCGCTGAGGGTGCACCTTTGGTGCTAATCTGTTTCCCAATTTGCCCTGAGCTAAAGTCTAGGAGCTTGGCTCCCACAACCCAGTGGCCTGCTTACCAGCAGCCACCAACCGGAGAGCCCCTATCCTCCATAGGATAACATTGGGCCTCAACACTCTGCACCCGGCCGCCCTAGCGCGGCTGAGGGTGTAACAAGAGTGCATCACTGACCCTGGGGGACCCCCGAGTCTAACCCCAGAACCTTACCTCCCACAGTCGATAACTTACCTTTGAACCGATAACTGGTTTTTCCTCCATAGGATAACATTGACAATTTTTCTTCCAAAAAGTTTCTAAGTGTGGAGTTTTGAAATCTAAAAATATTCTTTAAGAATCGCACGAATAACCAAAACGTATTTACTTACCTGTTTGCAGGAAATGTCCCAGTACTGAATCTAGGTATCCAGCACTGAGTTAGAAAAGTAACGTGAAAAGTAACTTACCTGTAATTTACTGAAAAAGCCTATTCATTTCAATGTACTGTATTTGCTAAGTATTGCAACCTACTGCATCCCCTGTAAATAAAACAAAGTACAATTCCTATTGCATTTTCAAACTGTTCTACAATCAGCAACTTATTACTGTAAAGTATTTAATGTTTACCTGTGGCAGGCTTGCTTGGTTCTAAAAATAAAACAGTATATTTTTTATACAAAAACAATTGGTCTAGAGTTCAGTCTTTGAGTGTGTGAATTCATTTGCTGACTGAGTGGGTACATCAAATGCTTAACACTGTCCTCTGATACTGCCTTACTGCTCGACCACTCTACCACAAATAGAGAGTAAGGTTGTATCTAACTTTAACCTCTGCCTACCTCTGGGGTCACCTGGACTCTATACACACTATACCTCATTTTGGTGTAGTATATATAGAGCCAGTTTCCTACATACACCCCTTCTTTGCCTCCCCCTTTAGGAAGGTAGGGCCTAGCAATGGGCAGAAAAGTCCTTGGGAAGGGCGGCCCTGGAAAACACCGTCAGCAAGCGATGTTGAGATGGCATTGGGTCAGCATCAGGGATTATGATCGGATCAACATCGATCAGTGCCGGCGGCGCCAGAAATGGTGTCGGATGCAATGGAGCCAGGGTGGAAGGAGGCACCCATGGCGGCTTCAGTCCAGATCCGGAGGTGAGGGCGAACCTGCAACGGTAACTCAGAAGGGTCATCTCTCAGGTCCTTGGGGCTCAAAGGCGTACCAGAGGGAGTCGGTGGCCCAAAGATAGCATGCATGTCATCAAAGAATTCCTTAAGTTGGGCGGGCTTCACTCCAATGCCGAGAAACTCAGGGTAGCAAGGGATGGGCTTCGATGGGGGCTCAACAGGTGGAATGCCAGGGAGGGACCTAGAAGCACGAGGTCAAGAGGGTGAAGCGGAAGAGCGCTTCAACTACTTCTTTTTGTGCTTCTTTGACTTCCTTGACTCCGACAAGGTAGTGTGAGTGAGAAGGCAAAAGTCTGCGGGAACGAGATCTTCTGACAATAGAGCAGAGCCTTCTTTTGCCGTGACGCCAGGAGCTTCATCGCCCACTCGCGAATCGCTTTGGGTGCTGGCGTTGGGGTCGTGACTCGATCTTAGGCACCAGAGACAGACCAAGTGAAGATCAGACACAGACATCTGCCTATGACAATCCCTGCAAAGTTTGAACCCTGAAGGTTTGACGCTGTGCATGTCCCTAGCACATTGTTGATGAAAAAGTGACCAAGGTAGCTCTCCACATCCCCTATGTTGGCACAGAAAGAAAGGAACTGTCAGCCCGTTGGGGTGGCCCCCACATGGGCACTGCTACGTCACTTCTGATGTGAACGCCGCTGATACGGCGTTGAATGACGCCACCTACCGGCGCACAAGGAGACTGCTCAAGATTTTCCAGATCCAGTCTGGTGAGGAATCTAAAGTGAGAAATCTGCGGGTTTAAGTCTCCATCAGAAAGAAGAGATCTATAATCATCACATACTTCTGGCAAAGAGAGTGGGCACATGTGAATTTATAGCACTACATGCTATGTGCAGATGCTCACACGGTAGGTAGCATTTTTCATTTTTAGCATGTGTGGCAGTAGATAAACATGCTCTGCATCGACTTTAAAGCAGTGCCCTTGGTAAGTAGTTGTTAATGAGTAGACGATGTAGATATCCGGAACAAAGCCCCTAAAACTACCTGGCAAACTAAGGCCTGCAGGGGGACTAAGATGTCTACACACTAGAGCTTGGTAAGAGTGTGTGGTGTTGACCAGGTGGCCACTTTGCAGTTGTAAGGCAATAGAATGTACAGTAAGAAAGCCATGGTATTACCTTTCTTATGAGTGGAGTATGCCCTGAGGGGTACAGGTGCTACTCTTTTAGCTTTGTGGTATAGAGTTTGGATACAACTGACAATCCATCTTGCTATGCCTGCTTTGGAGACAGCATAGCCCTGTGAGGTTTTGTGAAGGCTACAAATAGCTGGTTCGACATGCGCAAGGGCAAGGTCGTGTCCATGTAATACATAAAAGCTCCTGTAAAATCTAGTGTGTAGGGCTCTTTCCGCTAATTCATCTGGATGTGGAAAGCAGTCTAGGAGCTCTATAATCTGACTTAAGTGAAAAGTAGATACCACCTTGGGGAGAAATTTAGGATTGGCCCAGAGAACAACCCAACCTCTGTGAACCTGAATGATTGGTTCTTTTAAGGTGAGTCCTTGAAGTTCACTAATGTACCTCAGTGAAGTTATAGCCACCAAAAACACTACCTACCATGAGAGGAATTGTTAAGAACAGGACTGTAATGGTTTAAAAGGTGGCCCCAAAAGCCTTGTGAGGACTACACTAAGGCTCTACACGGGGGCACGAGGACCCTCCTAAAACCTTCAATGAAAGCCTTGAACAGTAGGATTCAGAAGAGGGTTTAATATTCTCTGTTATGCATTTAAGTTGATATGACAGGTTGGTGAAGGTGTATTGATGTGTAGGAGGCCTGACCATTGCAGATGTAAAAGATGTCAAAGAAAGCAGAATATATCCTGTACAAATTGCTTGCCTTCGGTAACGCTCTTTGTGGCAGAGACTATCTAACCACAGATTGCTTAACGCACAAGTTACTAACTTGTGTAACGATATATCTGTAAGAGATAGTAGTTAGTGACAGATTCCTTACCTTAGAATATCCCCAGGCGTCAGGCTGGATCTGGAAAGTTTTTGCGTAGCAGTACCCTTGCGCGTCGGTAGGCGGCGTCGTGCGGCTCCGCGTCCGTCGTCGGCGTCGTGATAGCCGGGATGACGTCGCCGGCAGTACTTAGACGCCGCCCCTGCGCGCTGACGTCAGTTCTGTACGCGACTTTCCACACCAGGAACGCAGAGCCATGCAAGAAGCTGACACAGGTGTCTGAAAAATACTAGGGCCCTGAAAGGGATGTCCTTAACCCTAGAAATCAGTTCGCAGAACGGGGAGGATGGGTGGGGCGGTAAGGAATCTGTCACTAACTACTGTCTCTTACAGATATATCGTTACACAAGTTAGTAACTTGTGCATCTGAAAGAGACACGTTAGTGACAGATTCCTTACCTTAGAATAGATACCCCAGCAATACCAACCCCGGTGGTGGGTCTGCGAACAAAGATCAGACAAGGAAGTCCTGGAGGACAGAACGGCCAAAGAAGCCGTCCCTCCGGACCTGACTGTCAAGGCAGTAATGCTTTTTTAACGTGTGCAGCGAGGCCCACGTAGCTGCGTGACAGCTAACCGGCAGCGGAACACCGCGGCCCAAGGCCGTGGTAGCAGCCGTTGCCCTGGTGGAATGGGCACGCAGCCCAACAGGAGGCTCCTTCTTAGCCAAAGAATAGCAGGTCTTGATGCACAAAGTAACCCAGCGGGAGATGGTTCGTTTGTGCACCGCCCGACCTTTTTTGGCGCCCACGTAGCCAACAAAGAGCTGGTCATCCACCCGGAAGTGTTTTGTGCGGTCGATATAGAAGGAGAGCGCACGTTTTGGGTCCAGACGGTGGAGCCTCTCTTCCTCTCTGGAAGGATGCGGAGGCGGAAAGAAGGTAGGCAAAGTGATGGTCTGCCCAATGTGGAAGGCAGTAACCACCTTTGGCAAGAAGGACGGACGCGTCCGAAGAACAACCTTGTCTGGATGAACAGACAGAAAGGGAGGTTTGCAAGATAGAGCCTGGAGCTCACTCACCCGCCGAGCGGAGGTGATGGCCACCAGAAAGGCTGTCTTCAGAGTCAGAAGACGAAGAGGACAGTTATGTAGAGGCTCAAAGGGAGCGCACATTAAAAAGGTAAGAACCAAGTTCAAGTCCCACTGAGGCATTACAAACGGAACAGGAGGGAAGAGGTGTGTAATGCCTTTTAAGAACCTGTTAACAACAGGGGACTTGAAAAGGGAGGGCTGATCAGGGAGCCTGAGGAAGGCCGAGATAGCACAAAGATAACCCTTGATGGTACCCAGGGCAGAACCCTGTTGGGCCAGAGAAAGAAGGAACAGAAGGACCTCAGAAAGAGGGGCAGAAAGGGGATTCACAGCCTTTGCTGTGCACCATGCCACAAATTTGTTCCACCTGCAGGCGTATACCACCTTAGTGGAGGGACGCCTGGCTGCCAGAATCACATCACAAACTTCGGGAGGCAAGTCGAAAGGAATTAACTGCCGCCGCTCAATCTCCACGCAAGCAGGTGTAGACTGGACAGGTTCGGGTGGAGGACCGTCCCCTGCTGCTGCGACAGAAGATCCTCCCGAAGAGGCAGACGGATCGGGGGATCCACGTTCATACTGAGTAGCTCGGGATACCAAACTCTTCGAGCCCAGCCCGGAGCCACAAGAATGACTTGGGCCCGGTCGTGCCGAATCTTCTTCAACACTCTGGGTAGAAGTGGTATAGGCGGAAAGGCGTACAATAGACCGCAACTCCACTCGTGACGAAAAGCGTCGCCGAGCGAGTGCCGCCTTGGAAATTCCAACGCGCAGAACTGATGACATTGCGCGTTCTCTTCGGTGGCGAATAGATCTAACTAAGGCTCTCCCCACTGTAGAAAGAGTCCTTGCGCCACCTCCGAGTGAAGACGCCATTCGTGATCCATCATGCACCTGCGGCTGAGTTCGTCCGCCCTGGCGTTCAGGGAACCTGCCAGGTGTTGAACCATCAGGAACATGCCCTGATGTTCCAGCCATGTCCAGAGGCGCAGAGCCTCCTGACAGAGGGTCCACGACCCCACCCCGCCTTGTTTGTTACAGTACCACATGGCGGTGGTGTTGTCTGTGAACACCTGCACTACCTTCCCTTTGACAGAGGTAAGGAATGCCTTGAGTGCAAGTCGGATCGCGCGGAGCTCCAGAATGTTGATATGGAGCCGGGACTCCGCCGGAGACCAGAGGCCTCTGATCTCCGCCTCTCCCATGTGACCGCCCCATCCCAGAAGGGACGCGTCCGTCACAACTGTGTGCTCTGGCTGGGGAAGGGAGAGGGATCTGCCCATGACCCATTGCCGGTTCGAGAGCCACCACTGCAACTGTTTTGCAGTCCCCTCTGAGATCTGGACGTGATCGGACAGGTTGCCCTGGTGCTGCGCCCACTGGAACTTCAGGTCCCACTGCAGAGCCCGCATATGCCATCTGGCATGATTGACCAGCAGGATGCAGGAGGCCATGAGGCCCAGCAGCCTCAGGGTCATCCGTACCGAAACCCAGGATAAAGGCTGAAAGATCGGAATCATAGCCTGAATATCCCGGACTCGCCGCTCGGGAGGATAGGCCCGAAACTGCGTCGTGTCCAGAACTGCTCCGATGAAAAGGAGCTGTGGAGAAGGAATCAGATGCGACTTCGGCACATTGATGGAGAACCCCAGCGAGTGCAGGAGTTCGGCCGTAGTCTGGAGGTGGGAGACGACTGCCTGGGACGAGCCCGCCTTCAGCAGCCAGTCGTCGAGGTAGGGGAAGACTGAAACCCCTGCCCGGCGCAGATGAGCTGCGACCACCGCCATCACTTTCGTGAACACCCGAGGGGCACTGGTAAGGCCAAAGGGGAGCACGGTGAACTGAAAATGCTCGAGGTCTACCGTGAACCGTAGGTAACGCCGGTGGGCCGGCAGGACGGGAATGTGGAAATAAGCGTCCTGCAAGTCCAACGCTACCAACCAGTCTCCAGGGTCGAGGGCAGTCAAGACCTGAGCTAGGGTGAGCATCTTGAACTTCTCCTTCCGGAGGAAGCGATTGACGTTCCGGAGGTCCAAGATAGGACGCATGTCCTCCTTGTCCTTTTTGGGCACCAGGAAGTAGTGGGAGTAGCAACCACGTCCTACTTCTGGGGTCGGAACATGCTCGACGGCCCTCTTGCCCAAGAGGGCCGTGACTTCCTTCTGCAGAAGTACCAAGTGATCCCCTGACATGCGGTGGAATTGAGGTGGCATGGCTGGGGGGGTGGTCTCGAAGGGGAGGGAGTAGCCCCTTCGGACAATGTCCAAGACCCACCTGTCCGAGGTGATGGGACGCCAGTGGTGAAGGTGATGGCGGACCCTGCCCCCTACCGGCGTGCTGTGCACCTGAAAGGAGGGACTAGGAGGGCTTGGAGGCCGCGGACGGGTTGGAGGTGGTGGCCTGACCCGCACGCTGGTTGCCCGAACCGCCACGGCGGTATCCACGTCCTCGGCCACACGAAGACGCCTGCTGCGCGGGCCGGTGGCTGGGCTGCTGACGTGACTGGGCGCCCCTTCCGTGGCCACGATAGGGGCGAAAAGCAGAAGTTAGCGGAGGACGTGTAGCAGAAAGGCCCAGGGACTTGGCAGTAGCCCGTGAGTCCTTAAAGCGCTCCAACGCATGGGCTGCTTTGGAACCAAAAAGACAGACTCCATCAAAGGGCATGTCCATGAGAGTATTCTGGACATCCCCTGAAAAACCAGTGGTTCTCAGCCAGGCGTGGCGACGCAGCGCCACCGTCGTTGCAATAGACCTGCCCAGCGAGTCGGCGGTATCAAGGCCACATCGTATTGTGTATTTGGCCGCATCCCTTCCTTCCGCAATGGCGCGGGAAAGCAGTGTCTGGACCTCCTCAGAACACTGGGGCAAAACAGTCGCCACCGAATCCCACAAGGAGTGGGTATATCGGCCCAAAAGACAAGCGGTGTTGATGGACTGCAAGCCAGCACTGGAGGAAGAAAAACCCTTCTTCCCAAATTGATCCAGGCGTTTGGATTCCCTATCCGGAGTGGCGGTAGGGAAGGCGGTTTGGGAAGCGGAGGCTTGGACAACCAAGCTCTCAGGAGTGGAGTGGACAGAGAGAAACAGGGGGTCGCCCGGAGCTGGGCGATGGCGTCGGGACACGTTCCTATCCACAGGAGCCCCTGTGTTGGGCTTGGACCAGGCGCCCAAAAGAACGTCAGTAAGTGCATCATTAAACGGCAGCACAGTCTCCAAGGAGGAGGCCGCCGGCTGAAGCACTTCTGTCAAGAGATTAGTCTTGACCGTCACCGTAGGGAGTCGGAGATGTAAGGCTCCAGCTGCCCTACGCAACACCGTTGCAAAATTGGCTCCCTCCTCCGTAGCCACGGGAGGAGACAGCATGCCAGTGTCAGGGGAAGTATCTAGACCACTGGCATCCCCTAGGTCCTCTGCCCAGTCCTCATCATACTGACACTGCTGTGCCAGAGGGTCCTCAGACCCCTCCCAGTCCTCCTGGTCCTCCTCCGGTTCAAAATGAGGAGGGACATTTGGGACCCAAGGTCCCATCGGCGCCGGAACCGGCGTCGAGCGACGCCGGTCCGGCTCCATGTCCGGAGCCGGAGAGTACATGGGGACGACGCCGCCCGGAGCCCCGGGCGGCGTCAGGAACGGCACCCGGAGACATCGGCGCCGGCGGAGGCGTGGTCAGGTCGACCGGCGTCGATGGGGGTTGCGGTACCACCGGAGCCGGGATCGAGGCCAGGGCCGAAGCCGGAGCCGGGATCGAGGCTGGAGGCACGAGTGACGCCGGGACCGGAGTCGGCGGCGACGCCGGGGCAACCCCATCAGGGCCCGCGGGGCCCGAAGGCGCACCGGAGGGACCTTGAGGCCCGAAGAGGCGGGCCATGGCCGACAGGAATTCCTGTATTTGGGCCGGATCCGCCCCCGAACCCGGGAAGGACGGGTATTGCGGGGGCGACTCCACAGGCATGTCCGGGGCCGCGGGGACGGTGCCGGGAGGGGCCTCAGCCGAGTCACGAGACCGGCGAGGCGAAGTCCTAGAGCGATGATGCTTTTTGGACTTCTTGTGCTTAGACTTACCGGACGACGAAGACTTGGATCCCGACGACCGGTGAGGACTCCGCGACCGACCCCTCGACCTCTCACGCGACCGGGGTTTGGAATGGCGCGGAGCCGACTGCCGGGCCTCGAGGAGCTTTCGAGACCGCTCTCGCAAAGCTTTCGGGTTGAGGGCCCGGCAGTCGGAACACGACTTCGTGTCGTGGCCTCGGCCGAGGCAGAAGAGACATTCCAGATGCGGGTCTGTGATGGACATCATCCGAGCACAGGCGTCGCAACGTTTAAAGCCGGGCATCCCTATGACACCTTGGAGTCGATTCGAAGAAACAGTGAAAAAATTCACCAAAAAAGTTAGTCAAAAAATGACTAGGGCACTGCTCTTCCCGGATCTGCGCTTGCTGGCGCGGAAAAAGAAGAACTGACGTCAGCCCGCAGGGGCGGCGTCTAAGTACTGCCCGCGACGTCATCCCGGCGATCACGACGCCGACGACGGACGCGGACGCGGAGCCGCACGACGCCGCCTACCGACGCGCAAGGGTACTGCTACGCAAAAACTTTCCGGATCCAGCCTGACGCCTGGGGATATTCTAAGGTAAGGAATCTGTCACTAACGTGTCTCTTTCAGATCTTTGAATATATATCCCATGCATCAGACTGGATCAGGAAACTTCATTGAAAGTACCTTTGTGTGCCACTAGGTGGCACTATGCTGCCCCGCACAAACATCGTTACGCTCCGAAAATGATGTGTGAAGCCTATATAGGTACCACTCCAGTGCACTGTCAATTGTTTTCAAAGTTATCCACACCCCACATGCAGAACCCAAACAGCATATTGACATTGAGCAGTGTGCAGATTCCTAGACTCGGGATCTTATTAATGGATAGATCCAAATCTCAGAACGGGGAGGATAGGAGAATCAGTGGGGAATTTGCAATTAGATAAGAGTGTCTACCAGAAAGAGTAAGCTACATAACTTTTTCTGACAGACTTAACAGATTCCTCACATTTTGATTAAATACAAAAGTAGTAACAATTTAGACGTGGACCTGTGAATGGACTCAAACCAGAAAGTCCTACTGGACTGAGAGGGAAAAACACCCCTCTCAGCGAACCAAACTGAGTGGGGCCCATGCAGCAGCCTGGCAGATGTCCGGGATAGGAACTCCACGTGTGAACGCAGTGGTAACAGTTTTGGCCTTGATAGAATGAACCTTACGGAGGCTGCATTTTTTCCAACGCGTGGCAGATCTTAATACAGAGAATGATACAGTGGGAGATGTATCTTTTCTGCATGGCCCTGCCTTTATTTGCTCCAGTGTAACCCACAAAGAGCTGATCGTTCACCTGACGTTCTCTGGTATGATCAATATAAAAGCTCAGTGCACATTTGGGGTTACAAGCAATGGAGTCCCTCTTCCTCAGAGGGATGAGGCGGAGCAAAATACGCTGGCAAGGTGATATTTTGATCAACATGGAACATTGTCACAACTATCTGAAACCGAAACAGATGCTATAGGCCTTTTAAAAAGCACATTACAAAGGAGATTTAAGTATTGAGTGTTGTTCCAGCAACAATAAAAACGCAGAGGTGTACCGTTTAACTGGGCCCAGAGCAAAGCCTTTCCTGGGCGAGGGACAAAAGCAACAAAACGTCAGATAACTTCGCATGGCAGGGGTCAATATGGTGTGTGCCAAACAAAAAAACAAATTTCTCCTAACGACAGGTGTATACAGTCTTTGGTGCGGGATGCCCAGTGTCCAGATGACATCAACCACCTCTGGAGAAAGGTTGAAAGTGTTCTGCTGTTGCCACTAAATCTCCAAACATGAAGGGGAAGTTTGCGAAGACCCGGGTGCAGATCCCTGCCCCATTGGTGCAACAGTAGATGTTCCCAGAGGGGCAGCCTGATCCGAGGATAGATCCTCATGCCTATGAGTTCTGGATACCATACTCTCTGTGCCCAATCCAGGGCCACTAAAATGGCTTGGGTACTGGTCGGCTCTGATAATCTTCAGAACTCAGGGCAGAAGAGGTATCTGGGGAAGGCACACCAGTGTCCAGAGTTCCACTCAAGGAGAAATGAGTCTCCTAGCGAGAAATGCTTTGTAAACTCCAATACGCAGAACTGCTGACATTGTGCATTCTCAGCGGTGGCAAACAGATCGAGCCATAGTTCTAACCGTTTGAAGAAGAGATCATGCTCCACCTCCCGATGTAACTGCCACTCATGATCCCCTAGGCATCAGCAGCTGTGCTCAACTGCCCTGACATTCGTAGATCCTGCCAGTTGGTTCACCATTATCAAAATCTCTTGATTGTCCAGCCATTTAGAGAGGCATAGTGCCTCCTGGCATAGGGCCCAGGACCCCTCTCCCCTCCTGCTTGTTGCAATACCACATGGCATTGGGTGGTCAGTAAGCACCTGTAGCAGCCTCTCCTTAAAGGACGGAAGACAGATTTTCAATGGTAAGTGTATGGCCCTCAGTTCCAGAAGGTTGGTATGGAGTCGGTACTCCACCTGAGACTAGAGATCTCTGATCGCCACCTCAACCCAGAAGTGCTACATCGGTCATCACTGTCAGCTCTGGGTGGGGAGAGGCCTCTGCTGCTGACCCCAATCCCAGTCCAGCAACCTCCACTGTAGATCTTTTGCAGTCTCCTTTGAAATCTGGACATGGTCGGAGAGGTCCCCCTGATGTTGGCATCACAGAGAATTCAGACCCAACTGCAGAACTCACATACACCACCTGGAGTGTTTGGCCAGCAGGATGTCATCAGTCCCAGCAGCCTCTGAGTCAAACTCACTGAAACCCAAGACATAGGCAGAAAGATATGAATCATAGCATGAATTTCCTGTACTCTTTTTTCCTGGGGGACAGGTAAGAAACTGAATCGCATCCAGAATAGCTCTGATGGAGGGAGCGCCTGAGGAGTCCAGTGTGACTTTGGCACGTTGATGTGGACCCCCTAAAGATGACAGGAGGTTCACTGTAGTCCGGAGGCGGTGGACAACTGCCTGGTGCGAGCCCGCCTTCATCAGCCAGTCTTCGAGCTAGGGGAAGACTGATACCCCTGACCACCAAATGTTCGCTGCTAACACCGCCATCAGTTTCATGAACACCTGAGGGGCAAAAGTGAGACGATGGGGGACACTGAACTGAAAATGCTCCTGTCCAATCACGAACCTCAGGTAGCACCAATGGGCCTGCAGGACGGTTATGTAGAAATAGGCATCTTGCAGATTCAATGGCACCTGCCAAACCAAGAAATCACATCTTTTTCCATCATCCAGTGAGAAGATAGCAGGGCCCTTCCACACAACCATGAAAGCAGGTCATCCTCAGTGGCCCAGTAAACGCATCTCTTTTCCCAGACCTCCCAGTGAAGCCAAGTCTTTTGCTTGGTAAAAGATTACCCCCCTCACATCCACCAACAGCAAACACACCCTCCCTAATTTTTCACACCTGGTAAAGGCAGCATAGATGTCTATGAGCTGCAGGGTAGCTGGAAGGAGGTTTTTGGTGATCTCCGAAGCCTTGTGTGGGTCTGTATCAGCTGCAGTCTTGGAGAAGTGTTCATCCAGAGACACCTGCACCTTTGAGATGACAGCATCCAGAGTGTAGATAGACTGCAAGTTAGGCACCTCATGCAACTTGAGGAAGCTGTAAAAATCCACTCCACAGAATGAGGATATCTGCACAAATAGGGAAATGTAATTAGACTTGGACCACAACCATAGGGAAGCAAGAAAATAGCATCGGCAGCCACTTGAAACTGCACCATTCTGTAGCACCACAAACAGCACTCTTCCCCGACCCCCAACCTCAAAGCTGCAATCTGGAAAACCCCACAACAGTGATGCAACTGGACCCTTGAGCGTCCATTTACCTGAGCTCCTCCCAGGAGTGCACCACAATCATGGAGCAATACACCCCAACCTAAACAAATGCAGAGACAGTCGAAGTGTTCACCCCAAGAGGTACAAGAGATTGGTACCACAACCTTCAAACTCCTAAAGAATCACTTCCATTCTCATAAAAGACTCCTCTACTGAGCCTTACTGGAGGAGGACAACCACAAGACTATCTTCCTACTAACAACTGCACCCTTGAGAATTCTGCCCTAGACCTACAAAGGCCGAGCCTTACTACCCTCTAAGCCCTCAAAGACCACCACCTTGTCATCTCTGCAACACTGCTGTTGATCAAGCCAGTAATCACCTGACGAGCGATGTACTCTTCCGCTAGCTCCACATCATACTTCACAGAATTGCATTTGGCAGAAGTGAGCTCCGAGAGCGAGGTAGCATCTTCAGCTTTCATTCCCTGCTTCACAAGATGTTCCTAGGTAGAAAGCAATAGATTTACACACAGCAGAGACCAAAAGAAACAAGCATTGGCAAAGCCAATAGGTCCAACGTTGGATGCCACCATCTTGACTAGGTCAATACGTGTTTTATAGTGGTTTTTATTAAACTTTATTGTTGCGAAGAGCTGCCTGGTTGTTCCTCTTATGTAAAGTAAAATGTTACTCACCTTGTAATCATTGGTTTGCAGCGTGTTTTATTGTAGATTCCAATGTTTTGCATACTCCTGCCATTTAGTATTGGGCTTGGACAGGATGTGCTGCAACTCCTCTGTTATTAGGGAATACACTTGGGCACAGACTTCATGTTCGAATGCTTTTAGCACAGCGGCTGAGTGTGTGCATGGAATATCAAGTGAGCGGAGCAATGTGCACTATGAGCATCGCCCATTGTTAAGTAGTTAATAGGAGAAGATATCTGCAATCAACCCGGGCTTCTACAGAGGTTAATCTCTAGAGCACTGCATACAACGAACAGATGCTTATAGGCGGAGTAACTTTTTACGGGCTGAGTAACATTTTCCATTTGTAGCATGTGTGGCTGTTGATACACATGCTCTGCTAAGAATGAAAAGTAGTACTCTCATAAAGCAGTGGCTAGTGTGTGTTCAATGTAGATGTCTGAAACAGTCATTAAGACAGTTCGGTCACCCATACCCTGTAGACAGGACAGTAGGTCTACCCAAATTGTGGGGTAAACGTGTGTGGGGTGTACCATGTGGCCGCTCTGCTGATATGACTAGTAGAATATTGCTTAAGAAAGACACAGTTGCCCCTTACTTACAGGTGGAGTATGCTCTGGGTATGACAGACTCTAGGCTTTGCGGTAGCAGGTTTGGATGGGCCTGACTATTTACCTGGCGAAGGCAGATTTAGAGATGGGGTGGCCTTTGGGAGGCTTTGCAAAGGCTACAATTAGCTAGTTAGAACCATGAAAAGGCTTGGCAATGTCAATGTAATACATAAGAGCTCTTTTGACATCTAGCATATGTAATTCTCTTTCTTGTACCACTACAGGCTGCGGAAAAGAGACTGGGATCTCAATACTTTGACAGAGATGGAAAAGGGAAACCACCTCGGCGAGAAATATGGGATAGTTTCAAAGATCCACTATATCTTTATGTACCTGGATGAAGGGCTATTTAACAGTGAACACCAGTAGTTTGCCAATAAGTCTGAGGGAAGAAATGGGCACAAGGAAAGCTACCTTCGAGGACAGAAACTGGAGGCGGCATGAACTTATGGGTGGACCTATGAATCTCAAGAACACTAAGTTAAGGTTTCATACAAGGGCATGGGATTTCTAGAGGTATAATGAATAATTTACCTGTCGGTGTAGTTTTGCAGCTTCAAGAATTTTCTGGATTCACATGCTGTGCATTATTCCGCCATCTAGTTGTTGGGTCCGGAATTGCAGTGTTTCTTTCCTTTTTTTTTTCTTCTCCTTTTTAGGTCTCGCCTACGCAGCGCGCATGCGCTGCATAGGAGGGCCTTTAGCCGTCGCTCTTCACTTTTTCAAGCACTGCACTCGTGCTTGTGGTGGCATCCACCTTGCGGGAGCGCGCAGCGGCATGCCACGAGTGCAGTGCTTGAAAAAGTGAAGACTGCTCTCGCTCTCACTTTTTTTTTCCCCTTATATCGCGCGTGTGCGCGCACACCACTCGCAGCTGTCATACTGCCAGACTTCCAACGCTTGAGCTTATGTCAAAATGTGTTTCCAGGCACAGTGCAGCTAATGGCTGTCTTTCCTTTTGTTGAGCACGCTATTTAATTTTTATTTTTAGTAGACCACCTCGGAGCATCAAAATATGTGCTCTCATGCTGTGCTTTATTGATTTCCACCTCCCGGTTCGCGTTGAGCTCTCTCCCCCACCCTCCGAGCACAAACACAGCGTTTCTCTCCCCCCACCCTTTCCCTGTGCATCAAGTGAGGCACCATCCGCGTTCTGTGGAAGAGGGGGAGCATTTAGTCCCTATTCTACAGGCGAATCGGCAGGGCATAACTTTAACAAATGTCATCACATCGTCCGCTCTTTTGGGCAATTTTATAGGCTAGCTGACCTGGTGCGGGCTTATAGCGCGTCGCTGACACCAAGCTTGTCTGTGCTGCTGTGTGTGTTTCAGCTTCGCCATCCCCTGCATCTAATGTGCTGCATCGCAAAATACTTATAAGTTCCCAAAAGGGGGACCAATTGCATTGCAAATGCGTTTTTTTCCTGTGAGCATGGACCAAGCCCAGATGCATTTACCTTAATTTCTGTCCCTCCACTTCAGGTACTGTTTGCCTTGTCTGTGTTTCTTTATCCTACTCGCCGGTTCGTGTTTCTTTAGGTTGTGTTCCTCTTTCTTTCGTTCTTGTTGTTATTTATACCTCCCACCCGCCCCTCATTCGTGTTTCTATATCCCCTGCACGTTGTTCGTGTTTCTTAGCCATTGTTTATTTCCCACACCCCACCCACAAGTTGTTTGTTTCTTTATCTGCCCTGCCCCTGTTTGGCCCTTCTATATTCCTCCTCCACCCCTTCCCTCCGAACAGCTTTCCTCCTTACCACTCCCTTATGTCATGCTGCTTTACCCCACAACCCTGCCGTCATAGCGCTTTTCCCATAACTTTTAGCTGTGTTGCATGGCTGAAAGTTATGATAAAATAGCGCTGAGGTGCATTCGAGCGCTATGAAAAAAGCGCTATAACGTGCTAGTTGGAATGAATGGAGCCACAACAAACATCTTTGGCTGCACCAGGCTGGGCCCGAGCACAGAGCTCATTAGTGCTATTAGGTATGTTTGCAGTATGTCAAGCACGAGATACTCCAGATTGTAGCCCAGCTGAGGAGCCTTAGAAAACATGGCTTGTATTCAACGTATTAATAGTAGTACACAATACTGCTAGGTGAAATGATCTGCGTTCACGGGTGACTGTTTGTGGAGGGGGTTGGTCTGAAAGGGAATAGATGATAATTTATGGATGGAGCTTAGAAAAGCAGAGCCCAGATGTCCATTAAATAAGGCCCGTGCTAATAATTCCAAACAGAAAGCAGAGGCCAGCGCAGGGACTTTACCACTCACCAGCTGACCCCCGGGTTCTATGAGTAGCTTATATTGCAAAGCATGGCAAGTGCTCATATATATACACATTCTCTTCTGTCCACTGAGTGCATGTGTAGAGATTGTGTGCACCAGCAGGCAAAGCAAAGCACGCACATTTCACTGTCACGATATGGAAAACCAATATACATGTACACGTGTTTCAAACCTTTGCTCTAATAACATAATAAACAGTGCCCGCCGTCATAGCACTTTTCCCATAACTATTAGCCATGTTGCATGGCTGAAAATTATTAAAAAAATAGCTCAGTGCTGCACTGTAGTGCTTTGACAAAAGTTATTACACAGCCAGCACTGCCCGCATTATACCACTTTTGTTTTTTCTTTCAGTCATGCTACACGGCAGCTGTGCTGCTGTACAACATGGGTAAAAGACAATGACAAAGCCATAGCTCTCCCATCTGCGAAAACTTTTGGCTTTGTCAATGCTTGTGGTGCTTTGTCTACTCAGTTCAGTGGTTTGAAATCTCACGCTCCTCATTGCTTACATTTGTCTTCTATCCACTCTGTTCAGAAGGAACACATGCCAGCCCCGGCTTCATGAACCGTTCTTGGTATATTATTGTCTGGGTTCAATTGACCATTTCATTTCTATAGTGCACACTGTGCTAAATCTACCCTTTTTTAAATTCAATAAATAAACGTTTGCACTAACCACTCCTCTAGTCACCAACGAGATGCTACTTACAACTGTGCAATTTCCTACACCTGGCAGAACTTGCAATTTGTTTTAATTTGTGAAGTTTGCAAAGTTTTAGTTTACTTACCTTTTTGCCCCTGCGAGATTTTGCTTCACAGTAACTACAAGATACTTTCACTCTAAACCAAGAAAGTGGCATACAATTAAGATACCTACCACTTTGAATCAAATGTCCAATGACACCAAGCGAGCACAGCAAGCTAGCCCAATCCTCCTTAGAAAACTTCCCTTCCACCCTTCCTTTCATCAATTAATCCATTCATCCTTTCCACTTCATACACCCATCCATCCTTTCCCCTCCCATCCACCTATTAATCCATTTCTTCAATTACCTTTTCATCAATCCACGACCCATTTATCCACTATTTCACCTTTCCATCCACCCACACATTTTTCTATCAATCACTTTCTCTTCTATTATCCTTTCACCTAATATCCATCTATTCACTCATTCATCCTTTCACCCATCCCTCCTTCCTGTCCTCTATCGATCCTCCCAGTCATCCTTTCTCTGTTCATCCATTCACCCATCCTTTCTTCCTTCCATTCTCAACTCATCCAGCCACCCAACTCCCTTCCATGCACTCTTCCATCTTTCCACCCTTCCATTCATCCTTTTGTTCCAGCAGTCTTCCAGTCCTCTTTTCATTCATCCATCCTTTCACTCGTCTTTCCATCTTTCCAAACCTTTTCACCCTTCTTTGTTTTCCTCTTTTCCTCCAACCCCCTTTCCTTCTGTCCCTATTTTAATTCTTCCTTCCACACTTCCTTCTTTGCACACTTCTTTTGTTTCACACTTCCTTCCACTCTTCCCTTCACATTTCTTTGTTTTATCCTTCCATTCATACTTGTATCCTTCCTCGTTCCTTCCTTTTTTCCCTTCCTCATTTCACCATTTATATTTAGCAATCTTTTTCTTTTCTTCCCTCTGATTTTTACTTTATCTTTTTCTTTTCTGTACCTCTGTTTGATGCCTCTACTTTTCTGGTTTTCCACATTTTATTCATTCAATCCTCTGTCTCCTTCACGCACTTGGCTCAGTCAGCCGTAGGCCTACACGCCACAGCTCTTTCTGTTCTGCAAACCTGAAGAGAGACGAAGCCCACAAAAGAGTCAACATTTTAGTGCCTTATCAGCCAATTGGCTCAGTGCAACACCCACCACACCTCTAGCTGCTATAGTAGAGGGTTTAGGCATAGCCAATAGGTCTCGCCTTTGGGACCTTATAAGTGTTTAGTTATCCAGCACAATATCTTTGGTGCAACAACATCAACTGTTGCATGGCGAAACACTTATAAGGTCCTAAAGGCGAGACCTATTGGCTATGCCAATGCTTGTTTTTGTTGGTGGGCGTCGACATACCACCATTTGGTGTCCTCCTGTGACGTCGACAGGCTTCACCCGGAAGCTCCCACCTTTGGTCGCCATCTTCGGATTTTTTTTTTTCTTCTCCTCCTATTCTCATCCTTCCTGGCGGAGGAGGGTGTGTTCGCTAGTGAATCCAGAAAATTCTTCAATCTGCAAAACTACACCGACAGGTAAGAAACTATTCGTTTTGCAGCGTGAATCTTTTCTGGATTCACATGCTGTGCATAGACTTTGTAGCGGTTTGCTAGTCTTGTGGTGGCTGAGTGGAAGATGAGCTTTGGTTTGTGAATAGATGTTGTAAGACCTTTTGTCCTACTTGTGCTTCTTTATTCATTTGAATGTCCACACAGTAATGTCTTGTGAATGTGCGTACTGAAGACCATGTTGCAGCCATGCATCCTGAATTGGAGTATTAGCTAGAAAGGCAATAGTTGCTCCTTTCTTTCTTGTTGAGTTGTGCCCGCGGGCACCTTGTAAGGCCTGTCCTGCTTGCCTGTGGCATAACTGTATGGTTTGCACTATCCATCTTGCAATGGTGTTTTTGGTTACTGGTCTTCCTAGAAAACTGTTTGCAAAGGATACAAAGAACTGTTTTGTTTTCCTGTATTCCTTGGTTCTTTCAATGTAGTACATGACTGCCCTTCTTACGTCAAGTGTGTGCAAAGCTCTTTTTGCTTTTGTCTTTGGGTTTTGAAAGAAACTTGGTATTTGTATACTCCCGTTTATGTGGAATCTTGATACCACTTTTGGTATGAATTGAGGATCTGTCCTCATGACAATCCTGTTACTATGTATTTGGAAGTAAGGTTCCTGTAGTGTTAGTGCCTGTAGTTCACTAACTGTACGTAAGGATGTTATTGCCACTAAAAAAGGCAGTCTTTAGTGTGAGCATTTGTTGCATTGCTTTGTGCAGTGGTTCGAACGGTGCCTTTATCATTTGTGCTAGAACTATGTTCAGGTTCCATGTGGGTGCTGGCACCATTTTTGGAGGTGCAATTCTTTTTGCTCCTTCTAGGAACTTTTTGACCACATGTGAAGTGAAGAAACGTTTCCCCGTTTCTCCACTGGTATATGCTACAATTGCTGCTAAGTGCACTTTCAATGATGTATAGCATAATTTACTTTCCAGTAAATGTGTCAAGTACTTTAGCACTGTTCTCTCCTTTGTAATCTTCTTTGAAAGACATTTTTTAAGACACCATTGTGTATATCTCTTCCACTTCGCTGTATAACATTTCCTTCTTGTTTGTTTCCTAGCTTCTCTTAGAACAGCCATTGTGCTTTCTGGTAGTTTGAGATGTGCGAATTCCAAGTCCTCAGGAGCCATGCCGCTAGGCCTAAGCTCTCTGGTTCTGGGTGAAGTACTCTTCCATTCTGCATTGTAAGCAAGTTTTTCTTTCTTGGCAGTTTGTGCATTGTTCCTTGCGACACCTCCATTATTTCTGAGAACCAAGTTTGCCTGGACCACTGTGGTGCGATGAGAATCATTGTCATCTGGCTGATTTTGCATTTGCTGATCACCTTGTTCATTAATGGTATTAGGGGAAAAGCGTAAGCAAATATTCCTGACAAGTCTATCCATAGCGCATTTCATAGGGACTGACTGCAAGGTCGCCTGGATGCGAAGTTTTGGCATTTTGCATTGTGGTGTGTTGCAAATAGGTCTATTTGTGGTGTCCCCCATTTCCTGAAAGTTTTTTTGGAGTTCTGCTTGATTTAGTTCCCACTCGTCGGATGATGTTGTTGTTTGTCTGCTCAGTCTGTCTGCTTCTACATTGCCCTTCCCTGGTAGGTGTATTGCCATCGTGTCTATTCCCCTTGGAATTGCCCATCTCCAAATCTCTTGAGCTAGCGCTGAGAGTGCTACCGACTGAGTTCCTCCTTGTTTGTTTATGTAAAACATTGTTGTTGTGTTGTCTGTTTGTATCAACACCCTTTTCCCGTATAGCTCTTTCTGAAAGGCTTTTAAGGCTAAGAATACTGTTTTTAACTCCAAGATATTGATGTGTTTCACTGTATCCTGCTGTGTCCACAATCCACTCACTGAGGTTGCTCATGTGTGCTCCCCATCCCATTAGGGACACATCTGTTATGGTCACTGTCGGAGTTGGTGTTGTGAAAAGTCTGCCCTGTTTGTTATGTTCCACCATGCCATCTCTTGATGTCTGCGTGACAACCACTAGATCCTCCCAACTCCCTGTTGCCTGTGACCATTGCTGCTGAAGCCATTCCTGGAACGGTCGCATGTGTAGGCGAATGTTGGGGACTAAATGAATACATGAAGCCATCATTCCTAGCAGTTTCCCCAGTGTCCTCACTGTCAGAGCTTGCCACCTGTGGTATAGATGAACAAGTTACTTACCTTTGGTAACGATATATCTGTAAGAAACATTAGTATTGATAGATTCATTACCTTAGAATATCCCCAGGCGTCAGTCTGGATCCGGAAAGTTTGTCAGCAGTACCCCTGCGCGTCGGAAGGTGGCGTCGTGCGGCTCCGCGTACGTCGTAGGAGTCGTGATCGCCGGGATGACGTCGCGGCAGCTACTTAGACGCCGCCCTCGCGCGCTGACGTCAGTTCTGTACACGACTTTCCACGACAGGAACGCAGAGCCATGCAAGATACTGACCATTGGTGCATTGAAACTAGGGCCCTGAAAGGGATGACCTTAACCCTAGAAATCAGTTCGCAGAACGGGGAGGATGGGTGGGGCGGTAAGGAATCTATCACTACTAATGTTTCCTACAGATATATCGTTACCGAAGGTAAGTAACTTGTTCATCTGAAAGAAACACGTTAGTTACAGATTCCTTACCTTAGAATAGATACCCCAGCAATACCAACCCCGGTGGAGGGTCTGCGAACCAAGATCACACCAGAAAGTCACGGAGAACAGAACGGCCAAAGAAGCCGTCTCTCCGGACTTGGCTGTCAAGTCAATAATGCTTAGTAAAAGTGTGCAGTGAGGCCCACGTGGCTGCCTGACAGATGTCTTGCAGGGGGACACCACGTCCCAATGCAGTAGTAGCTGCTGTTGCCCTGGTAGAAAGGGCACGCAGCCCCACCGGAGGCTCCTTTTTAGCTAGAGAATAGCAGGCTTTTATACACAAGACAACCCAGCGGGAGATAGTCCTCTTGTGTACAGCCCGGCCTTTCTTGGCGCCTACGTAGCCAACAAAGAGCTGGTCATCCACCCGGAACTGTTGTGTGCGGTTGAGGTAAAATGAGATCGCACGTTTTGGGTCCAGATGGTGGAGTCTCTCTTCCTCTCTGGAAGGGTGCGGAGGCGGAAAGAAAGTGGGCAAGGTGATAGTTTGACCGATATGGAAGGCAGTAACAACCTTTGGCAAAAAGGATTGACGTGTGCGTAGCACAACCTTGTCTGGATGAACAGACACAAAAGGAGGTTTACATGAAAGAGCCTGGAGCTCACTCACGCGCCTAGCGGAGGTGATGGCAACCAGGAAAGCAGTCTTCAAGGTTAATAAACGAAGAGGACAGTTGTGAAGCGGCTCAAAGGGAGCTCACATCAAAAAAGTAAGAACCAGATTCAAGTCCCACTGTGGCATCACAAACGGAATAGGAGGGAAAAGGTGAGTAATGCCTTTGAGAAATCTATTTACAACACGGGACTTGAAAAGAGAGGGCTGATCAGGTAGCCTGAGAAAGGCTGAAATTGCAGAAAGGTAGCCCTTAATAGTGCCCAGAGCAGAGCCCTGCTGGGCTAAAGAGAGAAGGAACAGTAGGACCTCAGAAAGAGGGGCAGACAGGGGTTCCACAGCCTATGCTGTGCACCATGCCACAAATTTGTTCCACCTGCAGGCGTATACCGATTCAGTGGAGGGACGCCTGGCTGCCAGAATGACATCACAGACTTCGGGAGGCAAGTGAAATGGAATCAACTGTTGCCGCTCAATCTCCACGCAAGGAGGTGGAGGCTGGAGAGGTTCGGGTGGAGGACCGTCCCCTGCTGCTGCGACAGAAGATCCTCCCGAAGAGGCAGTCGGATCGGGGGATCCACGCTCATACTGAGTAGCTCAGGATACCAAACTCTTCGAGCCCAGTCCGGAGCCACAAGAATGACTTGGGCCCGGTCGCGACTGATCTTCAGCACTCTGGGTAGAAGTGGTAAAGGCGTACAATAGACCGCAACTCAACTCGCGACGAAAAGCGTCGCCGAGCGAGTGCCACCTTGGAAATTCCAATGCGCAGAACTGCTGACATTGCCTGTTCTCTTCGGTGGCGAATAGATCTAACCAAGGTTCTCCCCACTGTTGAAAGAGACCTTGCGCCACGTCAGAGTGAAGACGCCATTCGTGATCCATCATGCACCTGCGGCTGAGTTTGTCCGCCCTGGCGTTCAGTGAACCTGCCAGGTGTTGAACCACCAGGGAAATGCCGTGATGTTCCAGCCATGTCCAGAGGGGCAGAGCCTCCTGACATAGGGTCCCGACCCCACACCGCCCTGTTTGTTGCAGTACCACATGGCGGTGGTGTTGTCTGTGAACACCTGCACTACTCTCCCCTTGACAGAGGGAAGGAATGCTTTGAGTGCAAGTAGGATCGCTCGGAGCTCCAGAATGTTGATATGGAGCTTGGACTCCGCCGGAGACCAGAGGCCTCTGATCTCCGCCTCTCCCATTTGGCCGCCCCATCCCAGGAGGGACGCGTCCGTCACCACTGTGTGCTCCGGTTGGGCCGCTGACCCAATGCTGGTTCGTGAGCCACCACTGCAACTGTCTTGCAGTGCCCTCCGAGATCTGGACGTAATCGGACAGATTCCCCTGATGCTGCGCTCACTGGAACTTCAGGTCCCACTGCAGAGCCCGCATATGCCATCTGGCATGATTGATCAGCAGGATGCAGGAGGCCATGAGGCCCAGCAGCCTCAAGGTCATCCTGACCAAAACCCAGGACAAGGGCTGAAAGATTGAAATCATAGCCCGAATATCCCGGACTCGCTGTTTGGGAGGATAGACCCGAAACTGCGCTGTGTCCAGAACTGCTCCGATGAAGAGGAGCTTCTGAGAGGGAATCAGGTGCGACTTTGGCACGTTGATGGAGAACCCCTGCAAATGCAGGAGGGCGGCCATAGTCTAGAGGTGGGAGACGACTGCCTGGGACGAGCCCGCCTTCAACAACCAGTCGTCGAGATAGGGGAAGACTGAAACCCCTGATCTGCACAGATGAGCTGCGACCACCGCCGTCACTTTCCTGAACACCCGAGGGGCGCTGGTAAGGCTGAAAGGAAGCCGGGTGAACTGAAAATGCTCGTGGCCTACCGTGAACCGCAGGTAACGCCTGTGGGCCGGCAGGACGGGGATATGAAAGTAAGCGTCCTGCAAGTCCAACGCTACCATCCAGTCTTGTGGGTCTAGGGCAGACAAGACCTGAGCAAGTGTGAGCATCTTGAACTTCTCCTTTCGGAGGAAGAGATTGACATTCCGAAGATCCAAGATAGGACGCAGGCCCTTGTCCTTCTTTGGAATCAGAAAGTAGTGGGAATAACAACCACGACCTACTTCTGGCGCTGGAACGTGCTCTATGGCCACCTTGGCCAAAAGGGCCACAACTTCCTGCTGGAGAAGTGCCAAGTGATCCCCCGACATGCGGTGGTATTGAGGTGGCATGGCTAGAGGGGTAGTCTCGAAGGGGAGGGAGTAGCCCCTTCGGACTATCTGTAAAACCCACCAGTCCGACATGATGGTGCGCCAGTGGGGGAGGTGATGGCGTAGCCTTCCACCCACTGGCGTTTGGTGGGCCTGAAAGGTCGGACTAGGAAGGTTTGGAGGCAGTGGTGGCTGGGGTGGTGGTGGACTGACCCGGCCTCTGGCCCCCTGAACCGCTGCGGCGGTTCCCACATCCGCGGCCGCGCATGGTCTGTTGCGCCAGCCTGTGGCTCTGTTGCGAACGTGGTGGGTTGCCCCTTCCGCAAGCACGAAAGGAGCGAAAGGCAGAAGGCTGAGGAGGCCGTGTGGCCGAAAGGCCCAAGGACTTGGCCGTAGCCCGTGAGTCCTTAAATCTCTCCAAAGCACCGTCTGCCTTGTTGCCAAAAAGGCGAATGCCATCAAAGGGCATGTCCATCAAAGTGTTTTGGACATCCCCCGAGAAGCCAGTTGTTCTCAGCCAGGCGTGGCGGCGGAGCGCCACGGTCGTGGAAATCGCCCTGCCCAGCGAGTCGGCTGTGTCAAGGCCACAACGGATCGTGAACTTGGCTGCATCTCTCCCCTCAGCAATAGCCTGGGAGAGTAGTGTCCGAGCTTCCTCCGGACACTGAGGCAGCACCTGCGCCACCATATCCCACAGAGAGTGAGAATAACGGCCCAAGAGGCATGCGGTGTTCACCGACCGCAGCCCTAGACTGGCGGAAGAAAAAACCTTCTTCCCAAATTGTTCCAGCCTCTTGGATTCCCTGTCCGGGGGTGCGGTAGGGAATGCGCTTGGGGAAGCGGAGGCTTGGACAACCAAGCTCTCAGGGGTGGGGTGTTGGGAGAGGAAGATGGGGTCGCCCGGGGCCGGGCGATGGCGTCGGCCCACGTTCCTGTCCACAGGAGCCCCTGTGTTGGGCCTGGACCAAGAGCCCAGAAGAACGTCCGAAAGTGCGGCATTAAAGGGCAGCAGTGGTTCCGCAGAGGTAACTGCTGGCTGAAGCACTTCCGTCAGGAGGTTAGTCCTGACAGCCACAGTAGGTAGCTCGAGGAGAGCAGCCCTGGCTGCCCTACGCAACACCACAGAAAAAGAAGCACCCTCCTCCGTAGCCACGGCAGGCGGAGACAGTATGCCAAGGTCTGGAGAGGTGTCCAGACCACTGGCATCCCCCAACTCCTCTGCCCAGCCCAGGTCATACTCGCATTGAGCAGCGAGAGGGTCCTCAGACCCCTCCCAGTCCTCCCCTTCCTCCTCATGCTGTTGTACAGGCCTAAAAGGAGGAGGATGGAGATAGGGAAACAGATTCCCAAACGGCGTCGGTCGACACCGTTCCGGCACCGTCTCCACTTCGGGGCTGAAACCGGGGACGACGTCGTCCGGCGTGCCGGGCGACGCGAAACGTTGTGCCGGTGGGGTCGACGTCGGTGGAGGTGTCACAAGGTCAACCAGCGTCGACTGGGATCCACGACGGGATCCACGCGAGTCCTGCGGTGCCGGAGCCGCCGGCGTCAAATGGCGAGGACTCCCAGTCGGGCCCGCGGGGCCTGAAGGCGCACCGGAGGGGCCCCGACGGCCCAAATAGGCGAGCCATAGCGGACAGGAATTCCTGCACCTGGGCCGGAGTCGCCGATGAACCCGGGAAGGGCGGGTAGGTCACCGGTGACTGCGTAGGCTCCGCCAGAGCCGCGGGGGTGGCACCACCCGCACCCTCAGCCAAGTCGCGCGACTGGCGAGGGGAAGTCGGGGAACGATGACGTTTCTTCGACTTCTTTTAGCCCTTCGCCTTACCTGACCCCGAGTGCGAAGACTTCGATTCGGATGACTTCCGATGGTGGTGGCTCCGCGACCGGTCCCTCGACCTCCCTCTGGACCGGGACCTTTCACGGCGCGGAGCCGACTGCCGGGCTTCAAGCAGCATTCGGGACCGCTCCCGCAAAGACTTCGGTGCCATGGACCGGCAGTCGGGGCACGACTTGGGGTCGTGGTCGCGCCCCAGGCAGAAGAGACACACGCGGTGGGGGTCCGTCACCGACATCATCCGATGACAGTCCTCGCAAGACTTAAACCCAGGCATCCCTAACTGCACCAGGAGTTGTATCGACTCAAAAAGGTGAGACAAAAAATCTCAAAAAACTAAGTAAAAAAAGACTGGGGGTACCGCTCTCTCCGGATCTGCGCTCGCTGGCGCGGAAAAAGAAAGAACTGACGTCAGCGTGCAAGGGCGGCGTCTAAGTAGCTGCCGCGACGTCATCCCGGCGATCACGACGCCTACGACGAACGCGGAGCCGCACAACGCCACCTTCCGACGCGCAGGGGTACTGCTGATGAAAACTTTCCGGATCCAGACTGACGCCTGGGGATATTCAAAGGTAAGGAATCTATCACTATGTGTTTCTTTCAGATGTGTCTCCTTCAGCAGTGCTAATGTTCTCCTCTCGCTTGGGAACACTTTTCCTAATATTGTGTTGATTTGTGCTCCTAAGAACACCTTTTGTTGTTCTGGTTCTATGGACGATTTGTCCCAGTGTATTGAGAAACCTAGTTGAACTAGTGTTTCTATTACTTGCTGTATATGCTGTTTGCATAGATTGTAGGAGCTTGCTCTTACTAACCACTCGTCTAGGTAAGGGTAAACATGAATTCCTTGTCTTCTTAGGTGAGCGGCTACTGCAGCTAGGCATTTTGTGAAGACTCTCGTGCAGATTTTAGTCCGAAAGCTAGCACCTTGAACTGGTAGTGTGTCTTGTTGACCACAAATCTTAATAGACTCTTATGTCTTTTGTTCATGGGAATGTGCAAGTACGCATCCTTTAAGTCTATGTGCGCCATGTAGTCTCCTGTTTGCAGCTGAGGTATTACCTCTTGCAGTTTTGTTATTTTGAATCTTTGAGTCTTTATGAATTTGTTGAGGAACCTTAGGTCTAGTATTGGTCGTAAAGTTCCGTCCACCTTTGGGATAAGGAAGTACGTGGAGTAAATGCCCTTGTTCCTTTCCTTGCGTGGTACCTCCTCTATTGCATGTTTGTTCAGAAGTTCTTGTACCTCTTGTAGTAATAAGATAATCCCTTTTTGGAATGTATCTTTTTGCTTGGTCTTTTGTTTGGAGGTTTCTTTGCCAGCTCTATGCAGTAACCGTACGGTATTATGTTTAGTATCCATTTGTCTGAAGTTATCTTTTTCCACTCTTTGAGGAAGTATGTTAACCTGCCTCCTACTGGTGTAATATGTTGCAGGAACTGTTTGCTTTTCTGTGTTTTGATTTGCCTGGTCTTTCTTTTGTGTAGCACACTCCGCGATGTCTTTGGAGTGTGCACAAGTTTTTGAGTGCAGTCACTTGGTGGTTGTTTGTGGTCCCCCCTCGTTGCAGCTGGCCTCTTCCCCGAGGGCGCCCTCGAAAGGATTGCCTACCCTGTTGGTATTGCCAATTCTGCTGCTGTCCCTGTTGTTGTCCCTGCCTTACTCCTTGGTAAGTCTGTTGAAAAACTTGGTGCGAGGTTGTAGGTTGGTGGTTACCTCTGCCCATTGGTCTCCGTGAGGGTGTGCCTCTACGCATGCCTATGAACTGCAGTGCACCCATAGACCTTGCTGTTTCATTGTCTTTCTTTAATTGGTTTAGTTTTTCATCCACCACACTTCCAAACAGCTGTTCTCCATTGAAAGGTGAGTTTAGAATGTTATTTTGCACTTCTGGCTTAAAACCAGAGATTAGCAGCCATGCGTGCCTCCTTTCGGTGATACCGATTTCCATTTGTCTGCTGGCTGTTTCAGCAGCGTCTAGGGCTGATTTTAGACATGTGTTTGCCATGTTTTTCCCCTCCTCCACTAAGTGGTTTGCCCTCCTTTGGAATTGCTCTGGTAGGTGTTTTAACAGCTCTCCAACTTCTTCCCAATGTTGATATGCATGCCTGTTGATCAATGCATTAGAATTAGCTATGCGCCATTGAATTGCCGCATTTCTCTCAACCTTCCTTCCCATGAGATCCATCCTTTTGCTCTCTTTGTCAGGTGGAGGGCCCACATTAGTAGGTACATTAGCTCTCTTTCGAGGGGTAGAGGCTATAATTGAGTCTGCTGGCACTGAACCCTTGATGTACATAGGATCCTTAGAGGAATGCTTGCATTTTTTCTCTCCTCTTGGTGTGAACGCCTTGCATGTGGCTGGTTCTTTAAAAGCTTCCTTACCTTGATCCAAAACACTTGGCAACATGGGAAGGAATTTACTCCTTGTTTGGGTAGGCAGTAAGGTTTCCAACAGAAAACATGATTGGGGTTTTTCTTCTTCCAATTCCACTCCATAAGTGTCTGCTGCTTTCTTTATGACTTGGTTGTACATTCCAATGTCATCTGGTGGTGAAGGCCTCGATGGATATGTCTCCACTGCTTCTTCTGGTGATTCGGCGTAGAGATCTTGCCATTGCAGGTCTTGAGCCTCCGAGGTCGCTGAACCCGCATAGGTTTGCTCCTCTTCGTATCCCTCTTCTTCGAAGAAGAATTCCTCTTCTTCTTCGTCTTGTGGTTCGGGAGTTGTTGGCGGCTGTAATTACTCGACATGTTTTTCGAGGTCGATCGAAATATTCGGTGGAATTTTGAATAGTTTCATCTTTTCGTCGAAATCTTTCTTGCGTTGCAAGATACTTGCCATTTCTGCTTCGAGTCTTTTTCTCCACCTCTGACACTTGAGTTTCGACGTCGAGACTTTCCGCCTTTCTTTTTGAACTTGGCGGCGCCGATGCAGCTGTCGAAGCCTGTTTCGACCTCTCTTTTTTGGATGTCTGAACATCCTTTTCGTGACTGTCTTTCGACGTCTTTGAACTTTCGAGGGTGTTATTTGCCGTCTCTGAGTCCTTGTCTAAGGAACCGACAGATTGTTTTCTCTTAGACGCGCTTGCGGACGTCGGGTGTTTCGACGCCGAGGCTCCTTTTGAGGGCTTAGAGTCAGTTTTCCTGGACTCGCTTATCTTTTTCGAGGTCGAGGGTTCCCTTACCTCCTTTGGAGTCTTCTTCTCGACCTCAACGACTGTGACGTCTGTTTCCCCTTTGACTTCTGGACCTTCGGCAACGTTGTCCTTGTCGTCGCTGGAGAGGCCCAGGTCTCGAAGCGACAGTGGAGGGTCTTGACCCTGCATGTTATAATTGCCTCTTCTCGGTCTCTCTCTTGCTCAGAGTTTTTGGGATGAAAGCTGAGCATGCGTTGCAGTCATCGCTTCGGTGATCCAGTGGTAGGCAAAGGTTGCAGACTGGATGCTGGTCTTTTTGTGCGTATTTGTGGTGACAATTGTCACAGAATTTGAATGGTGTTTTGTCCATTACAGCGCACAGGGAGCCCCCTGCATGCGCATTCTTCGTGTCGTCTGTGAGAAAGTGCCCTCTTTCTGCATGGTTGCCCCCACTTTTTGCTGAATTGCTGATGCGCTTTGACTGAGTGTGCCCTGGGCTCCTGCTAATCAGGTACCCAGGGCCTATGTTCTTTCCCTAAAACTGCATTGAAGCCTAAACCCAATTGGCATCTCTGGCCACAGGTCAGCCCCTGGTAAATGGTACCACAGGTACCCAGGGCACTGTGACCAGAGAAGGCCTCTAAAGGCTGCAGCACTTATTGTGCCACCCTTAGAGGTCCTGTACCTTCACACTCACACACTGCCTTTGCAGGCTGCGTGTTTTGGTGCAGAACAAAGTGAAGAGTCGACATGGCACACATCTCTGTGTGCCATGCCTACAACTCACTGCCCTGGCATAGATCAGTCACCCCTCTAGCTGGGTGCCCTATGCCAGTGGTGAGGGTACAGGTGCATGAGCCCTGTACCCCTACAGTGCCCAAGTCCATTCCTGGGCACTGTAAGTGCAGTGCTGCCATTAAGAGTATATGGTGCTGGGAGTTTGTCGTTACGAACTCCACAGCACCATGATGGCTACACTGAAAACTGAGAAGTTTGGTATCAAACTTCTCAGCACATTAAACCCACACTGATGCCAGTGTGGGATTTATTGAAAAATGCACACAGAGGGCATCTTAGAGATGCCCCCTGAAAACTAACCCACCTCTAGTGTCCAGGCCGAGTAGCTACTTTCAGCTGCCACCACCAGACATGTTTCTGGACCCCTGGGTCGAGAGCCTACTGCTCTCTGGGGCCTGAAACAATGCACATCCTGGGACAAGGTGCCAAGCCTCCTCCCCCAGGATGGGCAGGGTTCACGAAGGGGAAGCTTCAAAGGCTTGCTGCCTTTGTGAGCTTCCCCAGGCCACTTGCTGCTCTCAGCAACTGGTCAACACTGGTTCTTACCCCCCACTTTGGGAGGGAGAACCGGCGGGAAAAACAAGTGAGGAAGAGAGGTGTGCCCACCTCTGCCAACTCCACCCCTCAGGTGGGGGAGGCGAGGTGAAGCACAACTCTCAGTCCACGCCATCTTGAAGATGGGGGGACTCAGCCAACCAGGGACAGGCTCATGCCCCCCTCCCACTGGTGGGTGGCATAATATGGGGTGTACCCACCCCAGGGAAGGGATCCATTGGTCCCTGCCTTTTACCTACCTGTAACACCCCTAAATCCAGTGTTTAGGGGCACCCTTGAACTTTGCTTCCTCAGACAAGAACCTGCAACAAGAAAAGAAGAAGGACTGAACAGCTGTGCCGAAGCCAACAAGAGGAAGACGCCCACTGACTTGGCCCCAGCCCTACCGGACTGTCTCCCCCTCGAACCTGCTCCTGCGAAATCCCAGTGTGTCCTGCAGCCAGCAACCTCGAAAACCCCGGAGGACCTGCCTGCCTTCAAGCACAAAGCCTGTCTCCCGTGAACACCGGAATTTGTTCACCTGCAACCTCTGGCTCCGGCCGGACACCGCAAATCTGCCCCACTCTGCACCCGCCGTCCACGGCCCGAGCTCGAGAGCGCAAACACCACGAGGAGGTCACCCCGGCAATCCTGACCCGAGATCCGGCGACCCCTGACCTGCCTCAAGCCTCCAGCCGACGCCTGCAGCCTAAATCCAGAAGGCTCCCCCTAACCGCGACCAGGAGCTGGTAAGAAGATCCGACCCCAAAAGGCACCCCTGCACCCGACGCCCCACGGCCTTGTGTGCCCAAACCGACGGTGCCTAACCAACCCCTAACTTCCCAACTTACCTCTCGAAGTGGTGGTCGCACGCAGAAGACCTTTGTCCCCAAGCCTGCAGTGTCTTTCCGAACCGGAGGTTCTCCACTGAAAACAACAGGGCGTCCGACGTCGAAACAGCACTCTGCACCCGGCCGCCCTAGTGCCGCTGAGGGTGCACGTGTGGTGATACTTTGTTTCCCCCATTTGCCCTGAGCTAAAGTCCAGGAGCTTTGCTCCCACAACCCAGTGGCCTGCTTGCCAGCAGCCACCAACCGGAGGCCCCCTATCCCCCATTGGATAACATTGGGCCTCAGCACTCTGCACCCAGCCGCCCTAGTGCCGCTGAGGGTGTAACTAGAGTGCATCCTTGACCCTGGGGACCCCTGAGTCTACCCCCAGAACCTCAACTCCCACTGCCAAATACTTACCTCAAAACCGATAACACTCTTTTCCTCCATAGGATAACATTGACTGTTTTTCTGTGAAAAGTTTCTAAGTGTGGAGTTTGAGAAACTAAAGAAATTGTTTAAAATTGCATAATCTAACAAAAGAAAAATGCTACTTACCAGTATGCATCTGTTCTTGGCATGTAGAGCTGCAGACATTCATACTTGTGCATAGATCGCCATCTGGTGTTGGGCTCGGATGCTTGCACCTTGTTGTTGTCTTGGAAGAATTCTTTTGTAGTCACGAGATAGGTGACTCCTCCCTTGGACGATAGTGCGCATGGGCATCGACTCCATCCTCGGATTGTTTTTCGCCATGATGGGAAATAATGGAGTTTGTGAGAAACAGAAAAGATGTCCATGTGAATGTATCTAAGTAAGATAACACGAACAGATACAGGTTCCGGGGAGGCGGGTGGGCGTATGAATGTCTGCAGCTCTACATGCCAAGAACAGATGCATACTGGTAAGTAGCATTTTCCGTTCGAGGCATATGAGCTGCAGAATTCATACTTGTGCATAGACTGTACAGCAGTGTCTCCCCTAGCGGTGGTCGCCTGTATCGGTTGCAGTGGTTTGAAAAAGTGTTTTAAGAGCAGCTTGGCCCACAGAAGCTTGTGGCTTCGCCTGCACGTCTACACAATAGTGTTTGGTGAAGGTGTGTGTATTAGACCATGTGGCTGCCTTACAAATGTCTTCTAGGGGAATGATCCCTAAGAATGCCATGGAAGCCCTTAGTTTGCGTGTTGAATGCGCTCTAGGGGGAATTGTCAATGTGTGTTTTGCTTTGTGGTAGCATATTTGAATGCATTTGACTATCCACCTGGCAATGCCCGCTTTGGAGATGGGGTTGCCTTTATGAGGTGGAGAGAAAGCTACAAACAGTTGTTTGGTCTTTCTAAAGGCTTTAGTCCTGTCGATGTAATAAAGTAAAGCTCTTTTGACGTCAAGCGTGTGAAGAGCTCTGTGCGCTACAGAATCAGGGTTTTGGAAAAACACTGGTAACTCTACCGATTGATTAAGATGAAAAGCAGAGATTACTTTTGGAAGGAATTTTGGATTTGTTCTAAGAACCACTTTGTTCTGATGTATTTGTAAGAATAGTTCTTGTATGGTTTAAGCCTGGATTTCACTTACTCTCCTGAGAGAGGTGATTGCGACAAGGAAAGCTACTTTCCATGTAAGGAACTGCAATTCGCATTTGTGTAAGGGCTCAAAAGGGGGACCCATGAGTCTAGTGAGAACAATGTTTAGGTTCCACACCGGAGAGGGTGGCAGTCTGGGTGGAATTATCCTTTTAAGGCCTTCCATAAAGGCTTTGATAGCGGGTACTCTAAACAATGACAAATGTTGTCTGTTTTGTAAGTAAGCAGCCAGGGCAGCCAGATGTAATCTTATGGATGAGTATGCAAGATTACATTTTTGTAAATGCAGTAAATAGCAGATGTTTTGAATGGAAGCATCTAGCGGGTCAATTTTGTTGTTATTGCAGTAAATGACGAATCGCTTCCATTTGGCTGCATAGCAAGCTCTAGTAGTAGGGCGTCTGGCCTCTTTGATAATGTTCATACAGTCGGGTGGGAGGTTAAGGTAACCGAACTCTAGGACTTCAGGAGCCAGATTGCTAGATTCAGCTGTGCTGGATCTGGGTGCGTTATCTCTCCATGGTTCTGCGTCAGCAGTTTTAGAGAGAGACGTAGCTTTTGGTGTGGAACTACTGAGAGTTCGAGGAGTGTTGTGAACCATGGTTGCCATGCCCATGTGGGAGCAACTAGGATCATTTTGAGAGACTGTTGCTTGAGCTTGCGTACTACTAGCGGAATGAGTGGGAGTGGCGGAAAAGCATACGCAAATCTGCCTGACCAGTTCATCCATATCGCATTGCCTTTGGACAACGGGTGTGGAAACCTGGTGGCGAAGGTTGGGAATTTTGCGTTTGCGTGTGTGGCGAACAGATCTATGTCTGGCTGGCCCCACATTTGGAAAAATGGTTGAAGAACTTGAGGATGAAGTTCCCATTCGTGTATCTGCTGTGTCTGACGACTTAGCAGATCCGCAATGTGATTGTGGACTCCTGGAAGGTGTTCTGCCAGAAGATATATGTTCTGTGGAATGGCCCATCTCCATATGCTTTGCGCTAGAAGAGACAGTTGCAAAGAGTGTGTTCCTCCTTGTTTCTGTATGTAATACATGGCTGTCATATTGTCTGTGCGGACTAGGACAGTCTTGTTGAGGAGATGTGGCTGGAATGCTTTTAACACTAGAAATATTGCCAGTAATTCTAGGTGATTGATGTGGAGCACTTTTTGTTGAGTGGTCCACCTGCCCGGGATTTTATGGTTTAAGAGATGGGCTCCCCAGCCGGTGAGGGATGCGTCCGTTGCTAGCACTATCTGTGGAACTGGCTCTAGGAACGGCCACCCTCTGGAAAGGTTTTGTGTGTTCCACCACTGCAGAGAGCGATGTGTGCGGCTGTCCACCAACACCAGATCTGTAAGTTGACCTTGAGCCTGGTTCCACTGACGTGCTAAGCATTCTTGTAGTGGGCGCATCTGTAGTCTTGCATGAGGTACTATGAAAATGCAAGATGCCATCATTCCTATGAGTTGCATAAACACTCTAGCTGGAAGGGAGTGTTGGGGTTGAAATGTTATGATGAGGAGTTGCATATTGGCTATCCTGGCTGGATTGGGGTATGCTATAGCTCTGGAAGTGTCTATTGTGGCCCCTAGATACTGATGTATGCAGGAGGGTTGTAGATGTGACTTGGTGTAGTTGATTGTGAACCCTAAGTCGTGTAGCAGCTGAATTACTTGGTGAGTGTGGTGAACACACTGACTGTGTGACTTGGCTTTTATGAGCCAGTCGTCCAGATATGGAAACACATGAATGTGCTGTCTTCGCAAATGTGCGGCTACTACCGCAAGACACTTTGTGAAGACCCTGGGTGCTGTGGTTACTCCGAATGGGAGAACCTTGAATTGATAGTGTTGGCCATCCACTGTGAACCTTAGATATTTCCTGTGTGCAGGGTGTATGGGAACATGGAAGTAGGCATCCTTGAGATCTAGTGTGGCAAGGAAGTCGCCTTGTTGCAACAGTGGAAGGACCTGTTGGAGAGTGATCATGTGAAAGTGATCCGACTATGTATAAATTGAGAGGTCTGAGGTCCAGTATTGGTCTGAGAGTACCGTCCTTTTTGGGGATTAGAAAGTATAGGGAGTAAACTCCGGTCCCCTGATGTTGTAGGGGAACTGGTTCTATTGCGCGCTTTTGAAGCAGTGAGAGAACTTCTTGTTTGAGAAGCGTTAGATGTTCTGTGGACATGGGACGCTGTTTGGGTGGTATGTGGGGGGGGGGGAAGTTGCAGTAAGTTCCAGGCAGTAACCATACTGGATCATTTGTCTTACCCACCTGTCTGTAGTGATGGAATTGCAAACAGGTAGTAACTGTGAGTGTGTCCCTCCGACCAGATTAGAATTGTCTGGAGGGAGCGAAGGGGAGTCACTGTTTGTTAGTGGGGGAGGTGCGAGTGTTGTTACCTCGGCCTCTCCCTTTGTTATTTCCCCTGTACCCACCTCTGAAATATCCCTTGTTGGGGGATGTTTGTGTGGGGCTTTTATAGGAGGAAGAAGCAGTGTCTGTGCTGTTTTTGGATGCGCCCCTATAAAAGGAGCGACGAAAGGAGCCTCGTGTTGGAGACTGTAATGCTCCCATAGATTTCGCAGTCTCCGTGTCCTTCTTCATTTTCTCTAATGCTGTGTCTACAGCTGAGCCAAAAAGTTGTTCCTGATTGAACGGCTGATTCAGGATAGTAGTCTGTACCTCCTGTTTGAAACCAGAAATGCGCAACCATGCGTGTCTTCGCAATAACACACTAGTGTTAATTGATCTAGATGCAGTGTCTGCGGCATCGAGGGCATATTTAATGGATGCGTTTGTGATTAACTTGCCCTCCTGAATCAAATCATTGGCTTTGGCCTTGTATTGGTCAGGCAAATGCTGCATTAGGCCCTCAAGCTCGCCGTAGTGAGCCCTATCATACCTGGCAAGCAATGCTTGTGCATTAGCTATTCTCCAGTGATTAGCTGCCTGTGAGGCAACTCGTTTCCCTGAGGCGTCTAGTAATTTAGACTCTTTATCCGGCGGTGGAGCATCACCGGAGGTTTGAGAGTTAGCACGCTTCTGTGCATTGGTCACCACAAGTGAATCTAAAGGGAGCTGACCTTTAATGTAGGTGGGATCATTGGGTGCGGGTTTATATTTTTATCAATCCGAGGATTGAGAATCCTGGTCCTGACTGGGTCTTTGAAGACGTCTGGTGCATGTTTAATGACACCTTTAAGCATAGGTAGTGTTTTTACTGTCTTTTGTGACTGTGCAAAGGTATCTAATAGGAAGTCTTCCTCAGTGGGGTCTGAATGCATCTGAACACCATGATATTGGGCAGCCCTATGAATGAGCTGACTAAACCCAATGTTGTCATCTTGGGGAGATGGCCTTGTGGGGTATGCATCTGGATCAGGAAGGTCTGGAGGATCTACAGGGGTATCATAGTCATCCCATGTGTCCTGTGGTATGATCCTGTCATCATCAGGATCAATGAAAGGGTCATTATGTGGGTCCCCACCCCCTAAGTCATCATCATCCTGTGGTGGTGGTGAGTATGGAGGAAGTATGGGAGACTTTCTAGGAGAAGAAGGCTTAGTAGGAAGAACCGGAGAAGATGGCGTTAGTGGTGAAGTTGCACAGTCCTTTTTCTTCACAGGCACCTCAGGAGTGTGTGGGGTGTCTAATTTCCTCTTCTTGGCTGGGAGATTGACAATATGGCCTGTTTTAGGGTCCACATGCAATGTCTTTTGTTTCGGATCAATAGGATCTGGTAGAAACAGTTCTTCCTGAACGGCGTGTGCTTTCGGCGCAGATTTGTTCGGTTCGGGACGCGGTTTGGATTTCTGCTCAGGAGCCTTAGAAGGGGTTTTTGGGTCCTTCGGCTTCGGTGTTGTCGGAAATCTTTTTCGGATCCGAAGGTTTTGGAAGTTTGTTTGGATCCGAGGTCTTTTGGTCTTTCGGTGCCGAAGGGCTCGGTGCCGAGGCTTTTTTGGAGACGGCAGGAGTAGGATGTGTTCCTGATTTCGGCGCCAACGTTTTTGGGACAGCGGCGTGCGGCTTGCTCGGTCCCGAGCCGCCGGAAGGCTTCTCCTTTGTCTTCGGAGCCGGGCCCGGAGGCGGGGCTTCTGAAGGTTTCTTTCGGTCGCGACTAAGGCCTTCAGGCGAAGTCTTGACCGGAGCCTTTGGTTTTTCGGGTGGGGTTGGGGCAGGGGCAGTTGTACTCACTCGTTGACCTGGAGTGATGTGGTCATCGGAGTCATCTGCTTCGGATACGATGTTGAGATCTTCCGATTCCTCTGCCTCTGGAACGTCGGGGCCTTCATCGAAGATGTCTTGTGGCACCGGTGCAGCCTGTTGCGCCATAACGTGTCGTCGAGCCCAGCGATCACGGTTAGTCTTCTTGGACCGGAAAGAGGCGCAGGCTTGGCAATTGTTTTCTTCGTGTTCTGGCGAGAGACAAAGGTTGCAGACCTTGTGTTGGTCGCTGTGTGGGAATTTAGCTCCACACTGGGGGCATTTTTTGAATGGAGTCCTTTCCATTAGCTGAAGGCCCGAATGGCGTCGATAGGCCCCGCGGCCCGCGTCGACGACCGGAATGGAGTATTGGAGTTAGAGCGTCGAAAGACACGCGAACGAAAACAATACCGTCAAGTTTGCGATGAGTTGCGCGTCGAAAAGGTTTGGAAAACACGGTACCGAACCGGAGCGCTGAAGTTGCATCCGAACCCGATGGCGGAAAAAAACAATCTGAGGATGGAGTCGATGCGCACTATCGTCCAAGGGAGGAGTCACCCATCTCGTGACTACAAAAGACTTCTTCCAAGACAACAAGGTGCAAGCATCCGAGCCCAACACCAGATGGCGATCTATGCACAAGTATGAATTCTGCAGCTCATATGCCTCGAACACAATTTTACTTACCTGTTTTCAGGAAATGTCCCAGAGTAGAATCTAGGTATACTACTCTGTGTAAGCCTAGTAATCTCAAAAGTTACTTACCTGCTATTTTACTAAAAAGCCTATTCAAGTCTATGTACTGCATTTACTAAGTATTGCATTTCTCTGCATCCATACTGTAAATTAAACCAAAGTGCATATACAATTATCATTCAAACTGTATTTCAATTGCATTACTACTGTAAAGTATTTATTGCTTACCTGTGCCACACTTGCTTGGTTCTAGAAAATAAAATAACTAAAATAATATTTTTAAACAAAAACAATTGGTCTGAAGTTCAGTCTTTGAGTGTGTGAATTCATTTGCTGACTGAGTGTGTACAACAAATGCTTAACACTGTCCTCTGATACGGCCTTACTGCTCGACCACACTACCACAAATAGAAAGTAAGGTTCTATCTAACTTTACCTCTGCCTATCTTTAGGGTTCCACTGGACTCTGCGCACACTATACCTCACTTTGGTATAGTATATACAGAGCCAGCTTCCTACATCGCAGAAGTTTTGTTTCTCCCTCTTCATCGCGCTCCGGCTCGTAGGAACGAAGTCCGGTACATCGAAGAACCTTTCCTCCTGTTCTTATTATAATTTTCATTATTTTTTCGTCGATTCTTCTCGCCAATCTTCTGGAGCTCCTCCGTCTCGATCCAGACCCAACGGCAGAAAAAAAGAATCTGAAGATGGCGACCAAAGGTGGGAGTTTCCGGAGGAAGCCCGTCGACGTCACAGGAGGACACCAAATGGTGGTATGTCGATGCCCACCAACAAGAAAAAGAAAAAAAAGGAAAGAAATACTACAATTTCGGACCCAACCACTAGATGGCGGAATAATGCACAGCATGTGAATCCAGAAAAGATTCACGCTGCAAAACCCTATTAATACCCAAACTGAACGCCTTGACTAGCGGAATCCTGACTCAGGAAGAATGTTCCTCCCTGTTTTGCATGTAAGTTGCAACAGATGATATGTGTAGGCGTATAGACATGTAGGAAAGATCTGACTTCCACTGATGCAGAAGATAGCTGATGATGTCCTGGACACTAGCTTTTAAGGGGTCCAGGTGTTTGACGATTAAATAGTGAACAAACCTTTTCCTCTAAGAAGCATCAAAGGCCCATGTGATGGTCTGGACGCTTCTCACAGAAGTAAATACACTAATGCAGAAGGTTTAAATAGCCAAATTCTACAATTTAAGATGCCAGATCACTAGATTGAGCTGCTTGGGATGTGGATGTCTGAGCTGGCCTTGACTCTGCAAGAAGATCCAGCCTGAAGGGTAACTTCTTGTGGGGGCTGATGGACATATCCAGAAGCATGGAATCCCATTTTTGTCTGGTCCAGGTGGAAGCCACCAGGATAAGTGTCAGGGGTTCACCTCATTTTCCTCACCATGTGAGGAAGGGGTGAGAGGTGGAAACATGTAGCCAAAGATCACAGACAAATTCATCCAAAGTGCAATGACCGTGGACTTGTTGATGTGTCCTGCTGAGCAGGTCAGCAAAGCCGCTGTCCACCCATGGAAGGTGTAAAGGCTCTCCCACTGCCAAATTCTCTGTGCTAAAGCTGAGGGGAGTGCAGTCTGTTTTGAGGAGGACTGCCTTCCCTCATAAGCTGGAAGTAGGTTTTGAGGGCTAGGTGTATAGCAAGCAATTCCAGGTAACTGATATGCAGCTGCTGTACGGAGGAGGGCAAACGCCCTGAAAAGTCATGTTGTTGTCCCACATATACATCTCCTGCTCAGATCAGATTAACTGTTGGCAAAAAATAAGGAGGGCAGAGCCGAGGTCTCTGATTTCACATCTTTGGAAGGAGCTGCAGAGATAACTCGCTTGCTAGAAATTAGCTCAATGGGGTGATAATTGTAACAGGTCTTAATGAACTTTGGGAAACTTCCACCACCCACGAATGTTTTAAAAAACCTTAATAAAACCATCCAATCAATCAATCACAGAATTTGTAGAGCGCACTACTTACCCGCGAGGGTCTCAAGGCGCTGGGGGGAGGGAAGGGGGGGGGGGGGATGCTGCTACTGGTCGAACAGCCAGGTCTTGAGTAGCCTCCTGAAGGTCAGCAGGTCTTGGGTCTTTCGTAGGCTTAGTGGAAGGGTGTTCCAGGTCTTGGTGGCGAGGTGTGAGAAGGATCTGCCGCCGGTGGTTGTTCTTCGAATGCGGGGGACGGTGGCGAGGAGAGGTCGGCGGAGCGGAGCTGGCAGTTGGGGACGTAGAAGAAGAGTCGTCTGTTGAGGTAGGCTGGGCCAGTTTTGTGGAGTGCCTTGTGTGCGTGGGTGAGGAGTTTGAAGGTGATCCTCCTGTCGACGGGGAGCCAGTGCAGGTTCCTCAAGTGGGGGTGATGTGGCTGTGGCGTGGTACGTCGAGGATCAGTCGTGCGGAGGCGTTTTTGTATGCGTTGCAGTCGCTTGATGAGCTTGGCCGGGGCTCCCGCGTAGAGGGCGTTCCCATAGTCTAGTCTGCTACTGACCAGGGCCTGGGTGACTGTTCTTCTTGTGTCTGTCGGGATCCACCTGTAGATCTTGCGAAGCATGCAGAGTGTGTTGAAGCAGGAGGAGGAGACTGCGTTGACTTGCTTGGTCATGGAGAGCGTTGAGTCGAGGATGACTCCCAGGTTGCGTGCGTGGTCGGTGGGTGTCGGGGCTGCTCCCAGCGTCGTTGGCCACCAGGAGTCGTCCCAGGCTGAGGGGTTGGAGCCGAGGATGAGGACCTCCGTTTTGTCCGTGTTCAGCTTTAGTCGGCTGATCTTCATCCAATCGGCGACGGCCTTCATTCCGTTATGGAGTTTGGCTTTGGCGGCGAGGGGGTCCTTGGTGAGGGAGAGGATCAGTTGAGTGTCGTCGGCGTAGGAGATAATGTTGAGGTCGTGTTGTCTGGCGATGCGTGCGAGCGGGGCCATGTAGATGTTGAACAGTGTTGGGCTGAGGGACGATCCCTGGGGTACGCCGCAGATGATCTCGGAGGCTTCGGATCGGAAAGGTGGGAGGCGGACTCTCTGGGTTCTGCCGTCGAGGAAGGAGGTGGTCCAAACCCTCTCAGTAATTGAGGACAAGTCAGCTTTTGCAGGAAGTGCCCACGGCTGGCTTGTTCTGAACAACTACAGAACTGCCACTCTGCAAACTTACTTCCACATGGGGTATACTAATTCTGTCAAGGGAACTTTGAGATACCACCTAGGCATACTTCCTTGCTTATTACAGCTACCATCCTGGGAAGGAAATCCAGCCTTGAGCAGCCGTCACTTATGCAATGAAGGTAAAGAAGATCTGTTTCACCTAATATCAGAGCTTTAAGTGGGATGAAAAAACTGGGGGGGTCTCTCCAAGGGGCGTAGCCAATGTCAATAAGGGCGTGGTTTAAAAACACGTAAGCTAAAAATCTGTGCTTAGCATAGTTTGCCGCCCGACTTGTATTTTGCGGTTTCTGTCATTGCATCCAGATATATGATACAACAAGTAACATCATACCTACAACAAGTCAGGACTATTGGCTTTGTCAATGGTTGTTAGTTGCAAAAGATAAATAAGCAGCAACTATGGCTTGTATATAATATTAAAAAAGATCCCACTTAAAGCCCTGGTGACACCACGACAAGGTTGCTGCTCCTGAGTTTCAAAAAGAGAAGGGAAATCCAGAGAGAAAATGAGTCTCTTTAAAGGATTTCCCTACCCCTACAACGCTCACCTGGCATGACGTCATGCCTTAACTTCTCCACTAGTGAGAAGTGAGCAGTGTGAGCACGCGCACATGATGTGCCTGCTGTCACTGCAGTCAGGAAAAAACGGACCGCCTGTGTCAGAGCACAAAACAGAGCCCGATAGAGACCCGTTTCGAGGCCTCCTTTAAACAAGCATTTGCAATGCAATCGGTCTCGCCATTGGGACCTTGTAAGTGTTTAGCCAGAGCTATTGGCTCTGCCAATGTGTTTAACTCATATTATTAACAAGGACAACAGAACCACGTCATTGGTATCAATAAATGACATTTGGGGACAGCCGTGAGGGAGATTAAGGAAATGTACTACACGATATGTATTTCTACATTAACTTGCATTGGAGTAAAACAAGTTTATAGAGGGGAAAAAGGTAAAATCACACCATTTTCTAAACACGATTGGGAGCGCTTGCATGTAAAACATACCAAGCACTATGCTGCAGCCAACATGCAATCAGTGCAGATACAACAGTACACGTCAAACATAACTCACTGGCACTATGATGTGCACAAGGCTCCTGGGAAGTAGTTGGTTCAGAGTGTGCCCCGTTAATAGAACAGCAAACACAGCACTACATAACAACCAGAAAGATAAATACGGTATGTAATACAACCTACAGCACGTTACCATATCGACACGACAAGCCTGAAAGTGTGTAGTGAATGCAATTGTGTGTTGTGTTACGCAACAGTAAAAAGTTTGGAAAACCATGGAGGACCTTATGCAAAACTTCAATACTTTTCACACCGGCCACTGCACGATCACGAGATGTACCATCGATTCATGCGAGTTTTAAGAGTCCACCTAATGGTTAAAACAATTCAGCGGGTCAAACTCTAGCATGCAAGAATTTAAGCAAATGTTGAGTTGTGTGAGTTGAGTTGTGAAAGCAAATGTGTACAAAGGCGCCAGTTAGTACCAAATCAGACAAGGCTTAATGGCATGCTAGACCACCTGGCAACATAACGATCAAGGCAAGCATTAGATAAATTACTGACTCACACAAGGACAACAGAACCACGTCATTGGTATCAATAAATGACATTTGGGGACAGCCGTGAGGGAGATTAAGGAAATGTACTACACGATATGTATTTCTACATTAACTTGCATTGGAGTAAAACAAGTTTATAGAGGGGAAAAAGGTAAAATCACCATTTTCTAAACACGATTGGGAGCGCTTGCATGTAAAACATACCAAGCACTATGCTGCAGCCAACATGCAATCAGTGCAGACAGCCCATCCGATAGCCAGAGCATGAATGGAGCTCATATAGAGAGCACCCTGGAGCTCTTAGTAGCGGGTACCACAGAGAACACTCACTAAGCAAGTGCCCTGGAGCACCTTGCATTGACACAGTGCCTTGAAACCATCACTTCCGGGTCTCAAGTTGTCAGAGCTCTGTGCCAGGAGGCTGTATCCCCCTCCTCACTCACCTCCTTCTTCTTCTGTCCACTGGAGGGTGGCAGGCCGCAGCACACCAACAGCAGAACGCCAAGCACCGGCAGCAAGAATCTCATGACGGCCATCTTCCGTGTATACCAAGGATCAAAACTTCACACCATGGCAAAAGACACCTCCCAAGCCGGACATCATGTGACGTCGAGAAAAGCCGGCTGCGCAGGCGCAGTTTGGTTTATGGTGTCTCGAGTAACGGTGGAAATAAAAGACAGAACGAGCATCTGAAGATCTGACGTTCAACTGCAGCTCTTATGTTAAAAGTAATGTCAATGCATTTCGAGGGTGGTACAGTGAGTAAAGCTAATTGTTTTTCATGGATTTGTATAATTTGTGCTGGTGCGTCTAAATGAACGTTTAGGACAGGTTTGTTAGATATTTTATAGAGTTACACTCATCTAGGTTATATTTGTAAAAAAAAAAAAACAGCGTCAAAGCAGTAAGGGTTTCTCACTCTATTCAAGTGCTCTGCTTTGGGGACCGTCAGTTAAGGCGTTCGAGTATATAAAAAAAAAAAAAAAGAATTTCGACATGGCCGTTTTGGTCACAAACGCTGCTGAGCAAACGCGTCCTTTTTCTATATCCATTGCCTGGGATGTTCTTGGTACTTCGACACCTTGCTCGTGGTTGCGAGATTCCCATTGGTCAGATTCACACCGATTAGAACGTGTCTTGCTGTTAAAGTACGATTGGCCGCTGCACTTTTAGGGCGGAGTCGAGCTGTGGTTTGACAGCTGGAAAAACCAAGAAGAGCACATGGGGACGAGAGGAGCGGGGACGAGAGGAGCGAGGGCGAGCGCGGCAGCCTGCTCAGCTGACCAGACGCTCGTGCGTCATGGCCTTTTCCCCGCACGGCCGGCATATGTTTCCAATTATCGCGCACGCGTCTGGGCACGATAATTGGAAACACATGTCTGCCGCGCGTACCCATCCCAAAAAGGCCAGCCACGACGCACGAGCGTTTGGACTGCTTCTGAAAGTCACTTACTAAAAGTCTTCGCCTCTAGCAGCGCTTGCGCGCTACTCGAGGCTCGACCTAAAAAACTGCCCAGCCTACTTTAAGCCCTGCCTAATATGCTCCTGCAAGGAGCTAACGGCAGAACGCAAACTACTGCTAAGAACATTGTTTAACCTAAGAGGATTCCGCACACATAGGTAGGCTGTGCTGACCTGTTTGGCTCCAGGAGACATGCAGCTGAATTGCTGCCTTGTGAGGTTCCTCAAAAAGGTGGAAGGTAAAATGGCAGCTGCGGACAGTCTGCATGGGTTCCAAGGTGGGTGTCAGGGCAAGTACAGGTAGTCGTAGTATTTCAGGAATAAATCCAATAAGCTGGATTCATTGTGAAAATAATATTTATAGGTGTTGTCACTCATTGAAGAAAGACTGAGTGGGTGTGCAAGAAAGTAACAAACAGCCAACACGTGTTTCGCCCCATTACATGGCCATCCGGTCCGGGGCTTCCTCAGGGCGTAGTGTTGTTTCTTAAAAGAAAATAAATGTCGTTGATAATGTGGGTCCTTATACAATCTTCAAAATCTCGGCGTAATGCCTGCTAGTCGGAAATAATCAGAGATGCGTCTCCAGTCTGCATGGGCTGGCTAAGGCCCTGGGCACTCCCAGTACACATCATTCCTGCTGTAAGGCCTTAAAGACTGCCCTGTTTGTGTCTAATTTGTAAAACATCTAGTTACGAGACAAACTATGTACATTGAAATAAGCAGCTGTTGAGCTGGAGGGGGGTCTTTGAAATTCGAACCATAGGCACGTCAACAGCGAAGTCAGAATTGGAGAATTTACGATTAGCCTTGACTGTGCTCATCTGAATGTGTACATACCTTACGAACTGCTAGGAAGCCTGTTTGGATAGATGATTAATGTGGACTGGACCCTATGCACTTGCGTATTGACATCCACTCTGTCCAGATGTCAGCATCTTTTTAGGTCGAGCCTAGACAGTGCATGCGCTGTCTGGAAGACCTGGTGTAGTCAGAAAAGGACTTGCGTCCCGCCTGCTGCCTTCCCATTGGTTCAATGCATTGGCACTCTTCTTTGCTGCTTCCTTAATGGTTCACGTAGCGATACGTCACTTCGGTTTTCCCAAGAGCAGCACCGACCAACTACAGTTAACTTTCACTTTCATTGCTAATCTGTTTTTTGGGAGTACTCTTTTTCCTGTTTTCACCATGACACGATCATGGCGCCCTGCACATAACTTTAATAAGCACGGGCGCCGCGCTATATGTTGTAGCACGGCGCCCGCTTTTGTCTTTTTTTTTTTTTTTTTCCTCCATTAATGTTTTTTTTTTTTTTTTTTTTTTTAATCACCATGGCGCCCTTCACGGGCCGCCATGCCCATAACTTTAATAGGCACTGGCACCACGCTATGTGTGTTAGCACGGCGCCTGCTTTTTTCTATGTTGTGCGTTATTTTGTCCTCCTGTATCGAGGCTAACACTTTTCCTCCATTATTTGTATAGGTTTTTAAATCAGCATGGCGCCCTTCACGGGTCACATGATATTACTCTTTTTTTCCTGCGAGCTTTTGCTTTTCTTTCTCTTTCTGTGTTTATATGAGACCACCGGGGTGTCTTTTGACATGTTGGCTCTATCATTCATCTTATTGATGTTATTACGAATGTTGACTTTTTAAACGTGAAAACATATACGTTTGTGTCTATTTACAGTGGCCCCTGAGGAAGGGACAAGAGGTCCCGAAATGCATTGGGCCGAAGGTCATCAAGCGCTACTCTTTATTTCCACATTGTAACTTTGTGATCAATGTCGACTTTGTGAAATCATGTCGTCAACATTTATTGTCATGATGTAATGACTTTTGTACTTTCTTTCATTGACATATGATGATTGTCTTTTGAAACTCAACCAATAAGAATATTGAAATGTACTACGTACTCGTATTGGTTTCATTTTGCAAAAAAGTTGAATATGTTTGCTGTTGAATTTTCCTGAGTAGAATAACTTGTGTTCAGCTGTGCACACGGTCTATTCTCACCACCGTGCTTGAATAATTCCACATTGTAATGTTTATATCAGGGACAGGCAAGCCCTCCTACATCGTGTAGCACGCTTCAGTTTGATCTATTTTTTCGCATCAGCGTTAAAAATTAAGTTGACTAACTTTTTTATCTGTATGGTGTGCAAGTGTCAACTCTTCTGCCCTTCACGGGCCGCCATGCAAACAACTTTAATAGTCACGGGCTCTACAGGTAGGAGTGCCGCGGCCATATTCAGCGGGGAAGCGGTCAGAGAGCTATGTGACCCTGGCTGGAGGAGGCGGCTCTCCCAGGCCACTGCGGCTGTGGTTAATTATTTGTGCTGCAGGGCTGCTGCTCAACGGACTGGAGGAGGCGCCGGCAGCAGCAGGGAGAAGCAGTGGCAATGCCTGGCCAGCCCTGGAATGGCAATTGCTGGGCTGGAGGATCCCCGGCCCAAAATGGGGGTGTATTCCAGCAGTGGCGAGGTGGGAGCTTAAAATTATGAGTTCGTGGGGCTGTGGGGAGGGCTGTTTTGATGCCATCGAGCTCCTGCTGCTACAAACAAGTTGCGTGTGCGTCATCCAACTGCCCCTTCTCAGAGTATTTACATCTCACAAATATGCAGTATATACATGCCAGCCATGACAGTACTTTTTTTTTTTTTTGTAATGGCAATAGATACTTACTGCATTGTCGGTGCACAGGAAGAGGGGAGTCACATGGAGGTGCGTTTTTGCTGGTTAATTCTTATTAAGAAAAGGCTGGACATTCTGGTGCTGTCGCAGCTCACATCCTTTGGGCGCGGTATTTGTTCCCATTGGACAATAACACACACACACACACACACACACACACACACACGAGGTGCACACCTGTACACAAGCACACATACAGAAACGGGCAAAAACGCCTCCACTGACAGCCACGTGCACAACAGTACAATCCAACACTCACACATGCACACACTACCACACATACACAAAACACACGCTCAAACACAAAAGGTGCACACCAGTATACAAGCAGGCATGCTGAAACACACACAAACACAACCACCAGCACACGCGCAATCACACACGCACACAACGCAACCTCTGGCAGGTACACATACTCAGAAGCGCACACATTTATTTTAGTGTTCCACCCGGGCACCGGTTAGGCTCTCGGTTCAAAGTGGTTTGGAAAAGTGTGCAGAGAAAGGAGACGCCACCGCACCCTGAGCTTCACAACTAAAGAAAGTGTATTTATCTGTCGGGAGGTGCGCCTGAATGGCCACTTGTTTGGTAATGAAAATTCATGCTTTCCGAAAAAAGTGGAAGCTTTTGGTCTGAGACGGAAACTGAGCCCCTTCTGGGGTAAATGACTTCCGCAGACTTTCTCCAAAATAGCAAAGCTTTTATGGGGCAGCTGCAGCGCTTCTTTCATTTGCAGACTGCGCTCGCAGGACGGGAAGGCTCCAGTGCTATTCGGTCTCCTCCTGGAGGGACGACGTCCACAGCTTTCACTGTGCATGAGGGGGCTTGTGGTGCCTACACGCCTGGGCATGAGTTGGAGAGGCGCTTGTAAGGTGAGAAGAAAGTGTGTACCCGTATGAGCATGGGGTGGTGTGGCTGTGGTACGCTGGCTACGACGTGTCATTTCAAACTTAAATATACCCGTCAGCAGCACTGAAAACGTCTCTTGAGAGCTTCGCATATACTTCTTTGTAAATGTTTTTACTTTGCCACGCACACCACAATGCCAGAGATTTTAAAACAAGCATTTGCAATGCAATGGGTCTCGCCTTTGGGACCTTATAAGTGTTTAGCTATGTATTATATTATCGCACATTACTGCAATGGACTGTCGCAGTGATTCCAAGTATAGCAGTAGATTAGGCAGTGAACGTGGATTTGAGCTCTTAGGAGTGGTCTAAAGATTAATACATTAAATTATTGATCAACTTTAATTACATTTATAAGTGGATCCTACAACAGTATTTCTCTCCATGTGTTCCAATACCTGGCGTGTTCCGCAGTTTGGTGCTTACTTTCCCTCCATGTCAAAGAACAGTAGATGTTTCAGCACCCAGGCTAAAGTGCTGCATAGCTAAATACATATAAGGTCACAAAGGTGAGACTGATTGCATTTCAAATGCTTGTCACCGCAATGCAATAGGTCTCACGTTTGCAAGAGTTTGAGCTATTGGCATTGTAAATGACAATGCCTTTTATTTGTGTTTTGAAAACCTGCAAGCAGCGTGTAAACACGCACTTTGTAGTTCTAGTAGTTGCTAACGAGAAGCAAGGCGGACAGTAACTTCGCCTCTTTTGCTGCCAGCCTTGCTTCTTGTAAACAAGGACTATATGTACAAAGTGCGTGTTTACGCACCACTTGCAGATTTTCAAAACACAAATAAAAGGTATTGTCATTTACAATGCCAATAGCTCAAACTCTCGCAAATGCGAGACCTATTGCAATTGCAAATGCTTGTTAATCTTACTACAATTGTAGTTGGCAAACGCACACACCAACAATGTTTTTGTCACTGAATCTTTCTTTCAAACAACGCTTAAGTTTAAATCTGGAGGAGGAGGGGCGCCAAGATAGCACCAGAGTGAGACCGACTCCCAGAGCTTTGATATCCACTTGCTGTTTGGGGTAGAAGCCGACCTCTCTTGGTACACAACACTGGGAAATGTTCCTGAGCCACTACCCATCCCACTTCTGTGCCGCCGGGGGCCCAGAGAGGCACCGGTCACCGCTCTGGAGCAGCTGGCTGGTGCTTTGTTTCCAACATGGCTGAAGCTGCGGGCCGTTTACTCTGAAGGCCTGGGAGTGCGTCCTGATGACTAATGCCCCTTGTCGCTTCCTGGCCTGTTAATAACGGGCCCCCTTCTTGCAGCCTGGCCCGCAGCAGTGCTTACATGGAACCGCCCACGCCTGCTGTTGCGGCTGGGTGACTGCGCGGTGAGTGGCGGTGAGGCGCAGGACGAGGGTCTGTCCTTAGTGGACCTTCTGCAGCCAGATCGTTAGCTCGGAGGCCCTGTCCTATTGCTCCGATGCCTCTTACTTTGATTAGGGCCTGGGGGCTGAATTGCCATGTACTGGGGGCCGCCCTGAACAGGGGATGAGTGGGGAATGACAGTCCTGAAATAAGTTGGTAGGCCTCTACGCACCCGAGGCGCTGCAACACGGGAACCCTCCGGGACGCACCCCACCCGATTCCATTCAGGCAAGTGATACCTCCAGAGTGGGGGCGAGATGGGGGGGCAGGGCCATCCGGATTTACCCACCCTCCATTCGCAGACTGGGTTATATCCCAGGGGCACTCCTCACTGCCGCTGGGCACATTGTGATCCTGCTGCCCTTTGGGCCCGCAGTAGTTTTCGTGCCACGTTGTTGCTTTCTCACACTACTTGCCGCCCCAACTCCGAGAAGTGGGTGCATAGGTGCGGACCTGCGCTGGATTAAGTGGGGACTGTGAGCAGCTCATCTGACATTCCAGCGCTGGTGCACTGGGGTTTTCACTGGCCCAGCACGAGGCATGGACCCTCTTTCATCCCAGGTGTTGCTCTCGGCCCCCACTGCTGGCACGCTCTCCTGCTGGACATGGCCCAGAGTGCTGACATCACTGTCTAATACAGGGGTTGGTGCCCTGCATCACGTGTCTCTGCTGGTGCCGGGGCCTGCCAGCTGCACCACCATGACTACCCAACGCAACGTGAAAGATTTGTTTCACAAAACGCCAGTGAAGAAGTCCGAGCAGGTCCAGGAGCCCTTTTCAACCCCGCCACCATCCGAGGACTCTGCGAAGTGTAACGAAGCCCCCGTCACGAGGGCATTTCTGGAGCAACTGTTCAGGATCTTACGGATGGACTTCCCCACCCTTAAGCAGGCCATAGAGACAGAGGTGAAGGATATAGAGACAGAGGTGAAGGACCTCAGACGAAAACTAGGCGATCTGGATCAAAGGGTGCACTCCTTAGAACAAACCCATGGTTCCCGGGAAGTAGCTCCTCTAGTTGTGAGACAAGAATACGAAGCTCCATTACACACTGGAGGATCTTGAAAGCAGATATAGGCGCTTCACCATCCGCATAAAAGGGGTGCCCTTACAAGCGATAACTGGTAAACTCAAAGACTTTGTCACCAGTCTTTTTCAACATGTGGCCCCAGAACTGGCAGACCACAAAATCATCCTCGATCGTACGCATAGAGCGGGCTGCCCAGCTCGTGCTCAAGTGCAGGACATCCTCACGTGCCTATATTTATACTGGCAAAAAGGTTATTATGAATGCCGTGCATGACAAATCTGCAATCGAATTTAAGGGCTCAAACTGTGGCTGTACCAAGACCTTTCTCCGATAACTCTGCAGCGCCGAAAAGCCCTTTAGTCTTTAACAAACCTTCTACGAGACCAGGTAATCAGGCACAAATGGAGACACCCCTTCTGGCTCCAGTTTGTCTGGAACAATGAGATGCAGAGCATCCGAACACTGGAAGAAGCCCTTTAACTGACAGATATGACGGCGATGTTCGGTGAAGCCCAGGCCCGGTCCCCCTCACGAGACAATGCTTCCGTCGCAATGGACCTGCGCCTCCAGGCGCGCCAGAGAAAGAAATCACTGCGCAAGCCTTCTGCAACCGAGAGCCGCAAAGAAAGGGCTGTGCTGCTCTAACAGCTACAGCATCATGATAATGCCACAGAAGCAGAAAGCCACCTCTGGGGCCCCGGTCCTTTCTACTCCATGTTAAATGCTTCAATACCCAAGGCTGCTTCTTCCCTCCTTTTCGTCTCTGTAGCTGAGCCATGGCAGCAGAGTTCCATGGATGCTTTGAATCAGACCTCAGACTCATGTGTCCGACGACATGGACACTCGTGTTCATTCTTCATGTTCTCAGGCGGGAACTACATTGTGGACTTATTCATTGTTTTTCTTCTCACCTCAACCCCCTGATGCTATACCTCAATTTGCCATACTTCAGGCACCAGAAAGCAGCGCTTCCCGTCTGGGGTCTGTGCAACTATTCTAGGCCACAATCGGCTCCCTCTGGGCCCCAACACTCCACCTGTAGATCCGTAGCCTCAATGGCTGGGGCCTTAACGCACCAGTGAAGCGCCTAGCACTCTTGTCCTTCAGGAATGCCAAATGTGATATTTGTCGCCTGCTGGAGACTCACCTCCTCAAGACCAACTGGAAGCGATTGCACTCCCGGTGGTTTGACCGCCAATGTTATAGGGAACTTCTAAGCACTAGCGGCAGGGCAGAGATATGACTTAGCCATAGACTTGTCTGAAGAGCAATGTTTTTTGCAGAGCTCTAAATTGCTCATAGGAGGTTGCTGCTCTTATGCTGGCCGGAAAAAGAGTTCCAAGTGCCAGGAGCCAACACCGCAAACCTAGTTCCCCCTAGCCTTTTCCTGTAGAATTTGGAACCCTCTAGGAGACAGATTTGCTGATCTGAGGTTGCGCCTAGGAGTGTAGTTCTGTATTCTAGAGGAGACAAAACTTGGGCTTTTACTCTGCCAGATTTTGAAGATCTTGCAGCCCGTTTTAAACAATGTTCTTTGTGCAACTGGGAGACAGTGCACTTTCTTTAGTAGGGGTGTAGTGTGGCAGTATCTAGGTTGTTGATAGACCAATCTAGCTGCATGATTCTTCTGGACCAGCTGCAGTCGTTGGCTCAGACCCTTTGGGAGGCCTACATACAGGGCGTTAGCAAAGTCTATGTGGGGCATCACTAGTGCAAGCACAATCTGGATGATAGCTTCAATTGAGAACAATTTTCAGATTTAAAAAAAAAAAAAATTACGGAGCTGAAAGAAACAAATAGAAGTCAATGCTGCAATCTGGGGTTTCATTGACAGATCTTCATCGACAAGTATGCCGAGGCTCTTGACTACCTTTTTAGGAGAGGGAGGGGGCCTAACTCCTGGGGCCAAAAGGAAGGACACCAGCAGTGCTGTTCGATTATGACCATCACCTCAGTTTTATCAGACTTCAACTTTAGCTGGTGACTGTCCATCGAGTCCCGAATGAAGACCATGGTGCTCTAGAAGAATGCTGTTGAGTCAGGAGTATCCATGAGCTTAAATACTAGCTGCAAATGGTCAGCATAGTTGTATTTTTACTTTCCGCCTTTGTAGGGCGTTTACCAGCGGGTGAATATAGAATTAAAAAGAATGGGGATAAAGATGTTCCCAGAGGCACTCCACAACTGAGCCTAACCTTGGAGGAGCAGAAGGGGGAGGGGCGAACCGATTGTGAGCGGTCCGATAGAAAAGACTTTATCCTATCCAGGGCACAGCCTCTCAGCCTGACGGCCTCCACTCAGTCGAAAATAATGTCATAATCCACTGTGTCGAAAGCCATGAAAGATCCAAAAAGGACCAATGCCTGGGGCTGACCTTTGGCTGCCTCCTCTCTTATATAGTCTACTACGGAGAGAATTACAGATTCCGTGGAGTGTAAGGGCTGGAAGACCGCCTGGTGCGAGTCTAAAAAAGACGAGCCTTCAATGAAGGAGCAGATATGATGAGCAATTTGAGCTTCCAGGATCTTGGCTAGGTAGGGGAGGAGGAAGATTAGGCTGCAATTCTTTAAAATAGAGGGGTTGTCTCGCACTTTTTTTCAAGAGCGGCAGAACCACTTCTTCCTTTAAACTAATAGGGACGACGTCCTGGCTCAGGGATAGGTTAAGTATAGCCATTGCTGATTCAGGAAACTTTGAGAAAATGACTTTGAATCAGAGGGGGGCAAACATCATTGGGAAAACCAGATTTGACATTCAGTAGCTTTGACAGATCATCCCTAGTGATTGGAGGGAAGGCGTTAAGATGGAATAGATTCATGTCTTCCAAAGGAGTGGGGCTGACGGGGGAGCTAGGAGGAATACTGTCTTTGATTGTACTGATCTTTTTGATGAAGAAAGAATTAAATTAATCACAAAGCATATATGGGGGCCACCGGGACGTTTAGGGGTCGGGGTTAGACAATTCTGAGACTATTTCGAAAATTACTTTAGTTTTTTTTCATAATTTAAAATCTTGTTTGAAAGGTAGGTTGATTTGGCCTCCCAGATAAGTTTCTTGTAGGACTAACTCCAAGAGGAATTGCTTTACGCCATATGTGTTCAGATTTGCGCAGAAGGACTTTGGCTTTGTTTAGGTCATCTGAAAACCATTTGTATGCCTCATGGCAACAGATCAGGCTTGTTTTGCGCAGAGGGGCATGGATATCGCTTGCTTCTCTGAGCCAGGTCGTCATTGCCCCCTCTAGCTCCTCCAGGCCCTCAGTTTGGCTGGTGTGGGACTGTGCCAAAGAGTTGCAGAAGGCAGGGAGATCTACATGTTTTCAGTTCCTGGACAATGTGCCAGGACACAGGGGAGGTTTTCTAAACGAGGGAGCATCCATTCTAAATTTGATTAAATGATGGTCGTGACCAACAACAGGGAATGACCTGGAGATTGGAGTTGTGGAGGTTCAACGACCAGATTTGATCTAGAATAAGGCCCTTGACATGGGCCAAATTTTCTCCTTCCGGGCAGGGAAGAAGGTGGGGTGGCTATATTCCCAACAACTCACTTTCCGGGGACGAGGACTCAAACTTATACTGAATTGCCTGGCAAGCTTTTGTCATTGCGTATTGACCTGAAAGGTCACCAGTTTACACTAGCGACTGTCTACGCACCCAAAGACCACCAAGAAACCTTACTTAAATTAGCATTGGGACGAGTACTTACCACTCCAGACACACATCATGTGGGGGGGATATCAATATAGTGGTTGATGCACAGAGGGATAGATCAATACAGCAACCAGGCCAGACCCCTACAGACTACACTCTCTTTTCGGCCGCGCATCAGGCTTGCGCATGCATTGACTTTTCTCCCCTCGCATTACAAAAGCGAAGGTGGTAGTGGATATTGGAGTGGCCGCCCTCCTGTCACCCTTTGTTACACCCCTTCTAGTGCCCTTCACCTCCTCGTGTTTGGCGCCTCAATATCAAGCTACTTGCTCATGAACATGTTCTCACCGAGATCGCGTCCGCCATCACCTCATTCCTAGAAACTAATGACACGCCGACTACATCCATTGCACTCCTATGGGAAACCTTGAAGGCCGTTGTGAGGGGCCAATTCATTGCCATAGCGGCTCGATTCAATAAAGAAAGACGCAACTTGCATTTCCAGCTGGAATCTAAAGTTAAGGAGCTAGAGTACTCCCATAGAGTGGCTCACTTGCGACCCGACGTCAACTGACCACAGCTCGCAAGTAATTGAAAGCACTAGATATGGGGAAGAATATGCTTTATTACAGGTGAAGCAGACATACTGAGTAGGAGGGAACAAAGCGGTCCGTTTGCTAGCCCACCACCTATGCACCTAGGCTGTACACCACAGAGTGAATGAACTGACTGGTTCTGATGGCACCCCGAAGTACCAGGATGCGTTGATTATCCAAGAATTCGAAAGATCTAGAGGCTGCCAACAGACTCCTATCTAGCTTCGGTCCCCCTGACTTGCATCCCACAGACTGCCATTTCTTTCCTCGATAGGGATACTTCTCCCAATGAGATCCTTATGGCCATTCAAAGTTTACAACCGGGTAAGGCCCTTGAGCATGATGGTTATAGCACAGACTTTTACAAATCTTTTTGCACATTGCTGGCACCATTATTGGCAAGGTTATATACACCTTTAGCTCCACAGGCACAATGACTGAAACGATGCAACATGCCACGATCACGGTGATCCCCAAGAGTCTATGCCACCCTCTACTCAGCCAACGATCTAGAGGCTGCCAACAGACTCCTATCTAGCTCCGGTCCCCCTGACTCGCATCCCACAGAATGCCATTTCTTCCCTCGATAGGGATACTTCTCCCAATGAGGTCCTTATGACCATTCCAAGTTTACAACTGGGTAAGGCCCTTGGGCATGATGGTTATAGCACAGACTTTTAACAAAGCTTTTGGCACATTGCTGGCACCAGTATTGGCAAGGTTATACATGCCTTCAGCTCCACAGGCAATTGACTGAAACGATGCAACATGCCTCGATCAGGGTGAGGCCCAAGACTGGTAAGGATCATTGGCAGCGTTTCTCCTGCCACCTCATCTCTTTACTAAATGTCGATGCTAAGATCTTTACAGGCATCTTGGCGCATAGGTTAGCGCCCTATATGCAAGGCTTGGTGGACCCTGATCAAACTGCGTTTATACCTGAAAGGGGCTGTAGTGATAACACAAACGTATCTGTCACCTCCTAGATAAAACACAGCCCTCTAAGACACTGGCTCTTCTACTGCCTATTGATGCGGAGGAGGCCTTAGATTGGGTCCACTGGCCGAACCTCTGTGCGGTGTTGATGCACTTTGGCCTGGGGCTGTGGTTTGGTAAATGGATTCAGCCCAGTTAGACTTCCCCTTCAGGGCCATGGTGCAGGTTAAAAGATTCTTATACCAGCCCTTCCCAATTGCCTGGGGCACCCGACAGGGCTACCCCTTGTCACCTCTATTTGCTTTGTACATGAAGCAATTCGCAGAACAGGTGCGCACCAACCCATAAATCACTGGCATATGCATGGGAGGCAGGGAGCACAAATTACTGTTCTACGCCTATGATGTCCTCCTACTACTATCTAATCCTTTCAGTTCCCTTCCAGCTGTTATGGGGTAACTGGCGGCCTTCAGGGTGTCCTCTGATTTCAAGAGCAACCTCTAGAAGTCTTCTATTCTCAACCTTACCATCCCCAGGACTGAACAAGTTCAGCCTGAGACTATGTTCCCATTCACATGGGTTTCCTAAGGGATAAGCTATCTGGGTCTGCTGATACGCCCTACACCACACCATACTGTGGCTCCTAATTACGAGGGGCTCCTGACGAATACACGCTTAGATTTACCCAGGTGGAAGGGTTACCATCTATCATGGCTGTGCCATTTGGCAGCGGTCAAGATGACGCTTCTACTGAAAATCTTATACGTAATTCAAACCTGCCTCTCCAGCCCAGTCCGCGGCTGCTTGATAACTTGCAGACCCTCATCTCGGACTTCATTTGGGATGGCAAAAGGCACAGATGGCTAAGTCACAGACATATCTCTCTCAGGCAGAGGGAAGCTTGGGGGTTCCAAATCTAAAATGTTATGGTGGCGTGGTCTCGGCTTAGTATCGAAAAACATTGGCGCGTGAACGATCAGGCGGTGGCAGGCATTCCTAACTGGAAGGTTCCATGGCTACCGAACCCACACCGGCCCGCTGGTGTCTATATTTCACCAGTGCTCCGAGCACCATTGGGAGTCTGGAACAAAATGCAGTTTCAACAGGGACATTCCACCCCTCTCCCCCCACCCCTCCCCAACGCCAATCATAGGTAACCCAGATTTCCCACCGCGCATGTGTACGCGTTTGGCAGGAAACTAACTGCAAATGGATAGGTAATTTATTTGATGTCGATGGCCTTATGGACTACTCCCAGATCCAGTCGGCCTTTGGAATTCCATCCACAGCCCACTGACAATACATAGCCATTCGTTACTGGCTAACACAGGCATGGCTTCGCCCACGCCAGTCAACCGCTTACCCCATTAAAGAAATGGCTCCTCACTCGTTCTTCTGACAAACACACCCTCTCGGATATTTACACCTTCCTTACCACCCCACGGAAACCGGCGCAGTCACCCGCTCGACACCGGTGGGAGGTGAGCATACCTTTATTGATAAGGAGTGGATCGACATTCTTCACCACGCGTCTGCCTGCAACACTTCTAGTAATGAAATGTTCTTGAAGATTTCACATTACTGGTAGTTTACCCCGCCTAGGGTCACCCAGTAGAACGCGAATAAGAACAGCACATGCTGGCGACATTGCGGGCAGACTGGCACTCTTGCCTATTTGCTTTAGAAATGTTCCAAGATAGGTTTCTTCTGGAACAAGGTGCGGACTGCTGTGAACAACATTTGACATTGACGTCCCTAAGTTTCCCAGCTATGTCTTATTGGGCCTCCCCAACCCTTTGACATATCCCCTTAAGTCTCCTAAAGGGAGTGCGATTACCTTGGCACTGGGAACCGCCAAAATGGATCCTGCTTTCCAGATGTTGTTCAGAAGCGATCCCCACCCACTTTGACTGACTCCACAAACTTTGGAACTTGCTGGGAATGAAGAAGCTGACAGCAGTAGCAACACATTCACTCCCCGTTTGACAAGACCTGGGGTCCATGCATCCGGTACCCATTGGACGAATTTAGGGAATTGACTTGCCCGATATATTTACAGACCCACTGACTAACGCACCCTGACCGGGAACCTCCCTAGCTAGTACCTGGTGGCTGTCTCCATCTACATACCCCGGCTACCGCCACTAAACAATTAATGCCCTGCTCCTCCTGTAGGTGTCAACTGCTTCCCCCCACCCTTTCCCTTCCTGCACGCGTCTTCCCTTGTTCATGTTCCTCTGACCTCATTTTACAGATTGATGCTTCCCCACCGGCCGTTGGATGTAGGTGGCCAGATTGTTGTACCTTGTTTTTTTGCCCTAAAACTACAAACAAAGCAATTTTAAACCTAAAGTGTAAATCTGTATTTTAGGATCTAAACTGCACTTTACATTTACGATGACACTTTAAGAAATCTTTATTAATACTTGTCAATTTCAATCTTGCAATTGATGCATGGTTCTACTACCATTAATCAGTTTTATTTAAGCTTTAAGGTCTCGCCTAGGGAACGCATGCGCTGCGAGACATGCTGTATCTAGGCATTCAGAAGGCCGATGGCTTTTGATTGGCTCATTCATGTGCTTTTCAAAAATCCTTAGTTTTTATTGGTTTATAGCTTACATTTGTCCCGCTCTTTGCTCTTTTGGTCACGCCCTGGAGACTGCCCCCGTTACATGCATTAGTTCACGATGGGCCGTATAGGTTACTGTCGCGCACTACTTTTTCTTTTGCCTTGGCTTCTTATGTTAATTTCCTGCACATGTTCCCTGCTCCTAGCTCCAAGCCCGCCCCTCGTCCCGCTTTTCATTCAGCCAGTGTCCGTGTCAGGTTGCCATTAGCCCTTTCCCCCCCCTCCTCATGCCGTTCAACTTGTAAATTCGCAGCTCCTCTCCCGTTGTCCATGTTGACCACCTTCTGACTCCTGGGCAGCTTGACAACGGAGGCGAAATCACAGCGTACACTCCCTGCTGCTTTACCATGAAGCGCGTCCGTGTCTCAGGCAAGCTGAACAATGGAGGCGACGACATACACCGAGATTGTCAATCTTTGCTAGAAACTCCGCTGGTCTGCCGGCCCCAGAGGTGGCCTTCATTTTACAGAGCATTAAATGTACTACAGGTGTTGCAGTCTGGTGCTGAGTTGTGGCTGCACTGCCAACAACAACAGAGCCTGCTTCCAAGGAGCTGTGTACAGAAAAGTGTCAAGCACAGCACTGGTTCAGGCTGGTTCGGGTACTCCATCGCTATCGACTGACTTCATTGTTCCCCCCTGCTGCCGGATTTTCATGTTGTGAGGCTGTCGAGAGATCTGTACTCTGTGGTTTATCCTCCTTCCTCGTTTACGTCCCCTAGGGTGCCCAGAAGCATGCACTAGATGAAAGAAAGGAAGGGGTGAGATGTACGTGTCAGATCCAATCGAGTTTGCAAAAGTAATGTGTCCTCTTACAGCGCCATTAACATTGCACACCCTAAATGTGTGTCGTCTTTCCAACAGGACCTGTTTTAGGGGGAGCACATATGCGGTCTTTCAATTTACTTCTGTATTGTGAGAACTAAGGAACATAGGCTCGTATTCAATGCTTTTCCACCCTGCTTTGACCATTTGGAAAATTATGGATATATTTCCCGCCAGTATGTTGATGAGCTATTAGGGTGCCGGCACAGGCCAGAGAATCTGTGCATTAATACACACAATGCTTATTGATTCCAAAGGTTATCATCAGTCAAAACAGTGCCCTATGTAAACAAGAGATGCAGTCATCTCTGGGGTGCAAGCTACTGCCTGCTCTCGGGGAATGCTAAACATTAGGCACACAATTTTTCAGAGTTTTATTGTAGATGGGAAATGTGCATACATTACTAATTAAGGCGTGAAGATCTATACTCAGGACTGCTCAACTTTCCATGGTATACGTACTACCATGGAAGCAACAGGTACGCGTATATGCATACATTTATAATGGTAACTGCAAAACTACAAACCCCATAATGCAGTTTGCTGTTGGCTAAAACATCGTTATTTATCTGTGCTTAGATCTGCTTCTTAACCCAACGAACTGGGGCCATGTGATAGTGGCCCACTTGGAGTCTATGTATGGGGGTACGTGCTCTCCACCAAGGAGCGCTGTTAGTATTCCTCTCAGGTGCCTAGAAGCCTCGTTGATCACGTACATGAAGAGTTATGCGCACACACATGTAGGATTCTGCATATAGGTACCAGATCGTGGACAAAGCCCCCCTTTCCCCTTGTTGACTAAACACAAAGGGTACAGACCTTTTGTTACTTATAGCTTCCACTTTTTTTAAGCAATTTTTTTTTAGAGGCTAATGCAACTTCATCAGTCCTAAAGTGAGACCACTGAATTGCATGGGACAATGTAGCACTAAGAATGATGGGCCTGTCTGTACCGGGAATATATGACACAAAGGGCCGCTGAGGCGGAATCACCAGAGGATAATGTCGATGCAGAGGGGAAAAGAGGGGCTCAAAGCGAGACAGGGTTGTCAGAAGCTGAAGGAACTGTACATGTAGAAGGGATGAATTGTTAAACTGGCAAAATAAGTGCAGCGAGTGGAGTAGCTCACTTCATGCTGCGATGTCTTAGAATGGGGAGGTACAGCATTAAGGAGTGATTGTCCACGGAGTACTATCCAAACATGTTTGTACTCGTAACTGTATCAATGCTTTAACGTAAATGTATTGCTTTTCTGGCTGTAAGCAAAATCTTTAAATAAAGTTTAAAAAATAAATAATGATGGGCCTGACTAGGAAAATTTAAACATTTTAGGAACAAGGAGGGGTTGGCCCTTGACAGTCAGTATGGGTGTCAACCCGAGGCCAGCTTGGCCTGCTCCTCTTCTAATTTGATAACCTACTTCGCAGAATTAAGTTGTGTCTTCAACACAACACCAAAGTTCACAGGGAGTACAACAACTGAGTATGTGAAAAGGCCCATCACACTCCAGCTAGCCACACGTGCTTTGTTGCATGTCTGCTTGTTAATGCAGTGCTCTGGTGACACCAATGGACTTCCCATGTAACCAAAATGCATCAATGCAGTAATCCTGTCTCCCAGTGCACAGCATCATACTGTGAATTATCACCCACAGCACAGCAACCAGTCCTGTGGCCGTGTGACAACCCATGAACTGGTGCGAATGCAGGCCAAAATCGTTCTGCACTATTTTGCTGCTTTTGCAACATGAAATGGGACAACTATTTTTTGCCGATGTCCATACCATATAGACCTTTTAGCGCCAGCCCAAAACACGAGGACAGCACTGTTCCCAACTTCATCCAAACATGCAAAGTAGTGATTCAGCACTCTACAGCCACAGTATTTTCTGAAACCTATCATGCAATGGTCCAGTAAACACGACTCTTGTGTGAACTGGGCCTTGGTTTCACCAATAAGAAACATACAGTAGACTGTCATTTAGGATATTTTCCAGTCCATTTATTCCTTCTGGAACCGTTTGTGAGCTACGATGTTTGTCTCACTGAGGCAGATCAGAAATACAACTTCCAGAATACACTTGTTAACTGAAAGCCATCGACTGGACCTTAATGTCTTGGTGACGTGGCCTTATCTGACAAAACTGTGGAGAATCACTACCGGAGGCCAATAGGTCATGTACTGGATACTCCTAAGGCACTCCTGCTTTGTAGTGCTCAGTGGTCCCCAGCGATGCCAAGCATCGACAAACTTATGCCCAGTTTTCTGCTGGGTTATGCTTCCTGGTATGGTGTCCAGATGGCTCTGTGTCACCAGGACACCACTTTTCCATTCCCAGACTCCTCCTTTTAGATCCAGCTGGCTCAATTACAATGAACCAAGCGTAGAACTCCCAGAATGCACTGATGTTTAAAAGCATAGTACAGGAACGGAAAAGTGGTGTCCCTATGACAGAGTCGTCTTGTCAGTGGTGTCCCTATGACAGAGTCGTCTGGTCAGTGGTGTCCCTATGACAGAGTCGTCTGGTCAGTGGTGTCCCTATGACAGAGTCGTCTTGTCATCGAATTTCCCAGTGCACTGCGAGCAGCCAGCAGATGCAAAGTCACGTCACTGAATCCGCTAGACATGAATCCTAAGCACTCAAGAATCACAGATCAGGGCAAGGAGAAGATCTAGTGCTGGTTTTAAAGTTTACATTCTGGTGCATGCCCTCATCTTATGACTGTTTGAGTAAACAGTGCCACAAGTGGAAGTTACCGCATCCCAACCACGTGGTGAATCTTAAGTTTCACACATCCATGGTTTAATAGCCAACCTAGTCCAAATTTTAACTGTGCATTCTGGGACTTATAGTCATCTTTGTGTCATTCTAACACAATGACTACAGGACTTTAAAAAAGAAATCGACTGTATGAGCTACTTACACATAGACGTGCGGTTATCAGAGCTCTGCCCTGCACCCCCGTTTACAACATTTTAGACCCATTTGAACCCGGTTCATTGGGTGGTGTTTATCTCCCCCAATAGGCATCACATCACTAACCTGGTCACTTGCAGTGAGTGTCTAGGTGTCCAGTTTTACAGCGGGCCTCAGGTGAAGCTCAAGAGTTCGCTATAAACAAGGCCACTTGAATTATGCAGCAGGAGTGATTACACTCTACGCAACACAATTCAACTCCAGATAATTCCACTACACATAATTACATCCAAACTACATCATTACACTTCATGCCACATAATTACACTCCACATATATCCACTCAGCTCCAAAACACATAACTGCTCAACAAAATTCAACTCCGTAATGCGACCCATATATTCCACACCATGCCACACAATTCCACACAATGCCACACCACACAATTCAACACCACACAATTCCATACAACACAACATAATTACACTGCACGCCATACCACATAATTACACTCCACATACATATACTCCATGCCACATAGCAACACTCCCCACCATGACACAATTTTGCTCAACCTAATTAAACTGAATGCCACACAATTACACACAATTCAACTCCACACAATTTCATTCCACCGCACAACATAACATTCCACAACACAATTCCACTACACACCACATACATCCAATCCACAACACAAAATTCCACATCATGCCACATAACTCAACACCACACTACAATTCCACGCAATGCATGCCACTCCACGACACACAATACCACTACACAAGTCCACTACACTTAATACCACATAATTACTATCCACATAATTCCATTGCGCACACACCTACTGATCCAGCATTTCTCATATTGGTTCACTTCAGGTCTTTGAGCACAGTTTCTTTACCATAACTTTTCAAAAAATCAAAACCGCAAACACACACTCCTCTTCTTTTGGTGTCTTCTGCGTACACAACCGTAGACTATTAATGCGTCTATAACCTTCTCTCCCCTTCATTCTCTCTTTCTCTCACACTCTTTCTACTACTCTATATAGAGTTCATCCACCACTTCATACACAAACTACCTATCGCTCTCAATCTTACTTTCTATTGTATACAGCTCTCACCCCCATCTATTCACCATACCACATATTTGAAAAACACAAATACACTACACAATTCCACCTCACACAATTCTACATCTAACAATTCCAATTCAAACCACATAATTCTGCTACAAACATACATCTAACTCCAAACAAAAAAACATAAGTAAAAAACAACATTTACAACGCAAATAGCTCTAACTTTCACAAATGCGAGACCGATTGCATTAAAAATGCTTGTTGTAGGAAGGATTAGGTTACTTACCCAGTAAACATTTGTTCTTGGCATGTAGAGCTGTAGATTCACATGCTTTGCATACTCCTGCCATCTAGTGTTGGGTCTGCATGTTTGCAAGTTGTTTTTCTTCGAAGAAGTCTTTCCTAGTCACGAGGTAAGGTGACTCCTCCTTTTGGCGATAGTGCGCATGGGCATCGACTCCATTGTTAGGTTGTTTTCCCGCAAGAGGGTGAGAATGGAGTAAGTGTAGTACAGAGATGTCCATGCGTATGTAATGTAAATAATGAGAACTGCATCAACTACAGGTGCCCAGCGAGGTGGGAGGGCGCATGTGAATCTACAGCTCTACATGCCAAGAACAGATGTTTACTGGGTAAGTAACAATCCGTTCGAGGCATGTGTGCTGTAGATACACATACTTTGCATAGACTATATATAGCAGTATTCTCCCAAAGCGGTGGCTAACCGGTAGGTGTTGCAGTTGTTTGAAAAAGTGTTTTTATCACTGCTTGCCCTACATTGGCTTGTTGACGTGCTAACACATCCACACAGTAGTGTTTGGTAAATGTGTGTGGTGTGGACCTTGTTGCTGCTTTACAAATGTCAGCTATAAGGATGTTACCTAAAAAGGCCATAGACGCTCCTATTTTAAGAGTGGATTGTGCTCTAGGAGGTATAAAGTTCTTTTAGCTTTAGCATAGCAAGTTTGAATGCATTTAACAATCCATCCTGAAATACCAGATTTAGAGATAGGATTGCCTTAGTGAGGTGTAACAAACAGTTGTTTTGTTTTACGAAAATCTTTTATCCTATCAATATAATATAACACTCTTGACAGCAAGTGTGTGAAGAGCTCTTTCTGCTACTCAGTCAGGTTGAGGGAAGAACAAAGGTTACTCAACTGATTGGTTAATATGAAAAGCAGAAACTACTTTTGGAAGGAATTTTGGGTTGGTGCGAAGAACTACTCTATTTTTATGAAGCTGAGAGAAGGGTTCTTCTAAGGTTAATGCTTGTAGCTCACCAACTCTCCTTAATGAAGTGATAGTTTCTTTCATGGAAGGTTGCCTTCCTCATTGCTAACTGTCAATAGTATAATGGCTGAAAAAGTGGACCCATGAGTCTTGTAAGCACAGTGTTCAGATTCCAAACTGGTGCAGGAGGTACCCTGGGTGGTATTACTCTTTTAAGGCCCTCCATAAAGGCCTTAATTACCGGAACCTTAAACAAAGATAAAGGTTGTCTGTTTTACAAATATGAAGCTACTGCCGCAAGGTGCAATCAAATGGATGTGTAGGCTAACCCAGCACGCTGTAGATGCAAAAGGTAACAAATAATATTTTGGATAGAGGCATCTAGCGGATCAATATCACATGTTACAATATACAACAAATCTTTTCCATTTTGCTGCATAACATGCTCTGGTGGTAGTCTTTCTTGCTTCCTTAAGAATAGTCATACAATCTGGTAGCAAATCTAAGTATACAAACTCTATGACTTCAGGAGTCAAATCGCTAGATTGAGCTCTTTGGGGTTTGGGTGTCTGATTTCACCATGGTTCTGAGTGAGAAGGTTGGAATGGAGATGCAGCTTTTGATGTGGAACCACTGATAGTTCCAAGAGTGTGGTGAACCATGGTTGACGGGTCCATGTGGGAATCACTAAAATCAGTGTGAGGGATGTTTGCCTGAGCTTCCGAACCAGAAATGGAAGGAGAGGGAGAGGCGGAAAAGCGCAGGTAAATATCCCCAACCAATTCATCCATAGGGCATTGCCTTTGCATAGAGGGTGTGGGAACCTGGAGGCGAAGTTTGGGCATTTTGAGTTTTTTTGGTTTTTTTGTCCACTGTGGCGAACAGATCTATTTGTGGAAATCGCCATTGTTGAAAGTATGGAAGGAGAATTTGGGGATGAAGTTCCCACTCGTGTATTTGTTGCTGCATCCTGCTGAGGAGGTCGGCAATTTGACTGTTCACTACTGGAAGGTGCTCTGCCAGAAGATGAATTCTGTGATGGATTCCCCCAACGCCAAATGGTCTGAGAGAGGCGTGGATGTTGCAGATAGTGTGTGCCCCCTGTTTTTGTAGATAGCTGTCATATTGTCCGTGCAGACTAAGACAACTTTCCCTATGAGGTGAGATTGAAAAGCTTTTAGTGCTAGATACACCGCGAGAAGCTCTAGATAGTTGATTTGAAGACTTTTGTGCTTGTTGTCCCATAGTCCCTGAATAGTGAAATTGTGGAGATGGGCACCCCAACCTGTGAGAGATGAGTCTGCTGTTAGCACTATTTGTGGAACAGGGTCGATGAAGGGCTGCCCTTTTGATAAGTTTTGGGTGTTCCACCACTGCAGAGAGTGATGGGTGAGGCTGTCTACCAACACTAGATCTGTTAATTGACCCCGAGACGGATTCCACTGACGTGCCAAGCATTCTTGTAGGGGACGCATGTGTAACCTTGCATGAGGCACTATTGCAATGCATGATGCCATCATTCGTAACAGTTGCATGAAAGTCCTGACGGCTAAGTACTGGTTGGTCTGAAACTGTAGTAACAGAGTTTGAATATTTCAAATTCTGTCTGCATTGGGAGAGGCTAGAGATAAGCGAGTGTTTAAAGTCGCCCCCAGATAGGACTGCATCTGTGAAGACTGAAGATGAGACTTCTGTGCATTGACCGTGAAACCCAATTGGTGGAGTAGGTCTAATGTAGTCTGAGTGTGTTGTAAGCACTTTTGGTGTGTGCTGGCTTTGATGAGCCAGTCGTCTAGGTATGGGAAGACATTAATCTGTTGTCTTCTGAGGTGTGCTGCCATTACTGCTAGACATTTTGTGAATACTCTGGGAGGATTAGTTACTTATCTGTAATCCTAGTTCTCTTCCAGGGGTATACTCATCAAAGTCATAAGCACTGAATTATCCCCGCCCACCTGCGGGATCCCGGAGCATATAGAAATATACATATATATATATATATATGTGTATGTTGGGGAACACAAGTGCATAGCACTTCCGCGACATACATATATACATGTATATAAATACATAAATATGCAGCCTAACATAATTCCAATAAGGCAAAAATGCCAAAATTACAAAGGTTTTCCCTGTACAGACAATCTCCTATATACACTCTGTAATAGAGAACATACACTGTAATAGTGTCATACAAGAAAACCTTTATTTTCAGAAAAGGAAAAACATGTAATAGCAGGCAGTTGGCCCATAGGCTGCATAGCTGAATAAATATCACCGTACAGTAAAACACTGGCACCTTGCCTTTAAGGCTTCCAAGAACTTGGACACTTTGCCTTTAAGGCCTCCAGGAGACCCTCTGCTCCCATCATGCACCACAGGTGACAGTTAGGTCAGTTCTTTTTGCACGGTGTACTAACTTGTAGCAATCTGATTATAAAATGCAATCACTACCGAAATATACTAAAAATGCTCGTCCGGGGAGGCGGGAGGGTTGCTTAGGACTTTGATGAGTATACCCCTGGAAGAGAACTAGGATTACAGGTAAGTAACTAATCCTTCTCTTCCAGGGGATACTCATCAATAGTCATAAGCACTGAATAGAGTAGCAAGCCCATACCCACTACCTCGCGGACGAGCAAATAGTATTGAAAAACAGATCATCTTAACATGACATTAAGCGAATAAATTCCTCAGTGAGGCTTGCCGCACTTGGGCATCCTCCTGAGCATCTGAATCTAAGCAGTAATGGCGAGAGAAAGTATGAACAGACCGCCATGTAGCTGCTTTGCAGATTTCTGCTAAAGGGACGTTCCTGAGGAGGGCCGTAGTAGAGGCCTTTCCTCTGGTTGAGTGCGCTTTAGGCTTTCCCTGAAGAGACTTATTAGCTAATTGATAGGCTAGAGATATGCAGGAGACTATCCATCTTGAAATAGACCTTTTAGAAGCTGCCAATCCTGTATTAATGGGACCGTAGTTGACAAACAAGCTGTCCGTCTTTCTTATTACCTTGGTCTTATCCAGATAAAACTTCAACACCCTCTTAAGGTCTAACGAGTGTAAGGCCCTTTCAGGAGGTGTAGAAGGATTAGAGAAGAAGGTAGGCAAAGTGATAACCTGATTAATGTGGAAATCTGAAACCACTTTCGGCAGAAAACTTGGATGAGTTCTGAGAACTACCCTATTCGAGTGAAAAACAGTGTAGGGTTCCTTACAACATAATGCTTGTATCTCGCTGACTCTACGAGCCGACGTGATAGCAACCAAAAACGCCACTTTCCAGGACAAGTGCTGCAGGGAGGACTTGTGTATTGGTTCAAAAGGTGCGCCCATCAGTTTGGTAAGGACCACGTTGAGCTCCCAAGGAGGAGAAGGGGCTCGTACTGGTGGGTATACCTTTTTAACCCTTCAAGAAAATCTTTCACCACTGGCATTTTGAAAAAGAACCCTGTGAAGGTGATTTTCTATATGCCGTTATTGCTGCTAAGTGTACCTTGATAGATGTAAACTGCAGGCCCGACTTAGCCAGGTGTAAGAGATACGGCAAAATGACCTGTTCCTGCCCTCTAACTGGGTCATGACCATTATTCAAACACCATAGTTAAAAACGTTTCCACTTGAAAACGTAGGAAGCCCTGGTAGAAGGTCTTTTCGCTTCCTTAAGGATGTTCATACAGTCCGCTGGCAAGTCTAAGTGTCCATACTGCAAGACTTCAGGAGCCATGCCGTCAGCCTGAGGGAAGGAAGGTTGGGGTGAAACACTCTCCCCTGGCTCTTGGATAGAAGGTCCGGACGGCAAGGTAATCTCTGTTGCGGAACATCGGAAAGTTGTAGAAGATCCGGGTACCACCACTGGCGTGGCCACTCCGGAGCGATCAGAATCATCCTGGAGTTGGTCTTGTAGAACTTCGTGATCACTGCTGGAATGAGAGGCAGTGGAGGAAAAGCGTAGAGTAAGCTCTGAGACCATCTTATCAACAGAGCATTCCCGCTTGAACCTGGATGGTGAAACCTGGACGCGTAGACGGGACATTTGGCGTTTGTTGCATCTGCGAACAAGTCTATGTCCGGTACACCCCATCTTTGAAAGATATCCTGAGCCACTTCGGTGTTTAGCACCCAGTCGTGCGCTTCTACGAACTCTCTGCTTAGGAAGTCCGCCTGTACATTTAGGACGCCCGGCACATGGACAGCCGTGATGGTGAGATGCCGTGCCAGAAGCCACTTCCAAATGGCTTGTGCCTCCTGGGACAGAATTCTGGACCTGGTGCCTCCCTGCTTGTTCAGATAAAACATCGTCGTGGTGTTGTCTGTCTGAATCAAGAGGGAGTTGGACTGAAGAGACGGAAAGAAAGATTTGAGGGCTAGTTGGACGGCCCTAAACTCCAGAAAATTGATATGGTATCCCCTCTCTGTGTCCGACCACAGCCCTTGCACTTGAAGGTGATTCATATGAGCCCCCCAACCTTGCAGGGAGGCGTCTGTCACTATAGTTTGAGTCAGAGTCTCTTGATGGAAGGGAACACCTTTCATTAGATGTGACCGCTTTGTCCACCACATGATGGAGTCCCTGGCAGACTGGGACAGAGTGATCCGATCCTCCCAGCTGCCTGACGCTTGCACCCAGTGGTCTTCCAGAGCTTGCTGCAGGGGACGCATGTGCAATCTGGCATTGGGAACTATGAAGATGCAGGAAGCCATGGACCCCAGGAGAGAGGACACTTGTCGGACTGTTGGGTGGTGAGTCTGCAGGAGTTCTCGGCATTTGATCCTGATTGATGAAAACCTCTCCGCCGAAGGACACACGCTTGCCTCCGCGGTGTCCAGCGACGACCCTAGGTAGTGAATGTTCTGGGTCGGATTGAGAATCGATTTTTTGAAATTGACTCGTAGACCCAACTTGTTCAGTAACTGGAGACTGTAGGAAAGATGAGACTGAAGCAGGGATGGAGTTGAACTCTTCAGGAGCCAGTCGTCCAGATACGGGTAAACGAATATTTTGCGTCTGCGGAGAAAAGCCGCCACCACTGCCATGCACTTTGAAAATGTCCGTGGGGCTGACTTCAGTCCGAAAGGTAGGACTCGGAACTGAAAATGACATAGAGCAACTTGAAAACGGAGACATTTTCGATGTTTCCTGGACACTGGAATGTGGAAATAAGCGTCCTGCAGATCTATGGAGCACATCCAGTCTCCTTGATGTAGATGGGGAAAGATCTGGTGCAGGGCAAGCATCCGAAATTTCTCTTTGCGGATGTATTTGTTCAAGATGCGTAAGTCCAGAATTGGTCTGTATTCTACTGTCGGACCTCTTTTTCGACCAGGAAATATCGAGAGTATATCTCTGGCGCCTCTGATGAACAGGGACGTATTCTATGGCTTTTTTCTGTAGAAGACTGTTTACTTCCTTGTGTAAAATGTGATGACACAAGCTGACTCCTCCGTCCGGAGGAACCGATGGAGGTGGGATCTTGAACCGTAGCAAGTATCCATTTTGAACAATATTCAACACCCATTTGTCGTTGGTTATGTTTCTCCACTCCTCCAGACGATATGCGATACTTCCTCCTACCGGAGTGGCACACGTGTTTAGAGGAAGCACTCCCTCATTGCTTTGATGGCTGCTTTGAGGTAGAAGCCTGCTGTCTATTGGTCCCTCTTCCTCTTCCTGGTCTCCGTTGGTGGAAGTGAGACCTCTGCTGCTGCTGACCCTGAGCCGACCACTGAGGGGTTTGAACCCTCTGTTGGAACGGGCGTTTATCGTAGGGGCGGAAGCGCCTACGAAATTCCTTCCGTTTCTCGAGACCCACAGCTTTCACCGTGTCCAGCTATGCTTTCATCTTCGCCATTTCTTCATCCGCATGCAGCCCAAAGAGAGAAGACCCATTGAAAGGCAGGTTGTTTATCTTCTGCTGGACGTCAGGTTTGAGGCCAGTCAAGCGTAACCAAGCAGAACGCCTCGAACAGATACCATGGGAGTATCCGTGGGCAGGCAGATCGGATGAGTCAGCGGAAGCACTAATCACCTGATTAGCCACCAGACCTCCCTCTTGCAGTATTTCTCGGAAGTCTTGCTGGTCCCTCTTTTGGGAGTTTGTCCGCAAAACGTCCCAGTGAATCCCACAAGGATCTTTCATACCTCCCCAGCAGAGCGGAGGCACTGGCGACCTTCATGATAGAAGCTGAAGTGTTGCACATCCTTCTACCTAAAGAGTCCATCAGTTTACTATCCTTATCCGGAGGCGCTGAGGAGGAAGACTTAGATGAGTGCGTCTTTCAAGCAGCCGCCACAATGATGGAATCCGGAGGAGGATCCGATCGAAGGAACAAAGGATCTTGGTCCGGAGCCTTGTACTTTTTAGCTATTCAGGAAGGAACAGCTCCTACCGTTGCCGGTGTCAAAAAGGTCTGCATAGCAGGTTCGAGAAGGCCTGGGACAAGAGGAAGTAAAGGCCGAGCCGAGGAGCGATGATGAAGAGTCGAGAAAATCACTGAGGAGGAAACAGCCGGGACAGACAGATGTTCAACTTATTCGCTCCTCTACGGAGAACCTCATTAAAGGTGCTGAGGTCATCAATTGGAGAAACTCTTGATGGAGGTGTAGCCGTCAATGTTGGAGAATAGTGTCTGATAGAGGACCTGGTGGGAGAAGACCAGGTGGGAGATCTATGCCGTCTTCTCTTCGGAGAAGAATGATAAGAGCGAGATTTGTCCCTTGATCGAGCATGGCGGGCATGTGGAGATCGTGATCTGCTTGGACTCCTCCTTCTGGAAGAAACAACAGTCGGTGACCTTGATCTTCGAGGTGTTTTAGGGGATGGAGAATCCCTGGACAAACGTGAAGGAGAATAGGTACGGGAAAGTCCGACCCCGGGCTACTGAGGGCCCTAGACTTCCTGCGCCGTGCATCTTCACCAACCACCGGAGAGCCCTCCGGGGAGATCTGGACAATACGCAGTCCTGGAGAAGATCCAGATTTTGAGGACGATAGAGATGCAGCTCTAACCTCATCCGAGGCAACAGCAGGCTCTTTAGCTCGACGTCGACCTGTGCTTTTCCCTCGACGTCGACTTCTCCCTTGACGTGGGATGATGGGTAGGAGTTAAGGACTTCGCTGTCCTCGACGGCGACCTCACCTCCCTCAAAGATGTCCTCGACGTCGACCGTCTACTCAGTGACTTCGACGTCGAACGCTCTCGCCTCCTCTACGTCAATGGCCTCGAAGTCTTCGACGTCGACTGGTCTCGAGGCACCTTGCCGCCGGCAAACTTCTCGACGTCGACCTACGGGGAGGCGACGGAGAGTGCCTTGACGTCGATGGATGTCTCGACGTTGATGGGTGTTTTGACGTCGATCGACCTTCGCCATGAACATTCCTCGAGCCCGAGGCAGTATGCTTCGACGTCAATGCCTTCCTCGACGACGGAGACTCACGCCGTCTCGACGACGGAGATTGTGTCGGTCGCTTCTTCGACGGCGACAACGACGGCGAACAGTCCGGAATCTGTCGTTTCCTCGATGTTGAAGAGGGAGAATGATGCTGACGTCGGTGTTCCTGAAGAGAGGAGGGCTCTTGACATGCAAGGCCACTTTTCAGCCGGGTTTTTCCTCTCTCGAGCACAGCTTGAAGGCGAATCCTCTCCCTGTCGCGAAGAGTCCTCGCAGAAAACCTCTGACAATGATAACAAGTGTCAGGCTTGTGACTGGAAGGAAGACAGGCGATACACACGGAGTGTGGATCTGAGATGGCCATCTTCTTTCCACAGGATGGACATTGGCGGAAAAGAGCCGGCATTCTGACAGAAAAAGAGTGAAAGTTTGTCAGAGAATGGTAATAAACCACTGCCAGCACAGGAAAACCGCAAAAAACCAAAGAAGAAAACAATTCCTGACAGGAAAGTCAGAAAACGGTCAAGCTCCAGGATCCTCATAGAAGGAGCCGGAAAAAGAACTGACCTAACTGTCACCTGTGGTGCATGATGGGAGCAGAGGGTCTCCTGGAGGCCTTAAAGGCAAAGTGTCCAAGTTCTTGGAAGCCTTAAAGGCAAGGTGCCAGTGTTTTACTGTACGGTGATATTTATTCAGCTATGCAGCCTATGGGCCAACTGCCTGTTATAACATGCTTTTTCCTTTTCTGAAAATAAAGGTTTTCTTGTATGACACTATTACAGTGTATGTTCTCTATTACAGAGTGTATATAGGAGATTGTCTGTACAGGGAAAACCTTTGTAATTTTGGCATTTTTGCCTTATTGGAATTAGGTTAGGCTGCATATTTATGTATTTGTATATATGTATGTCGCGGAAGTGCTATGCACTTGTGTTCCCCAACATACACATATATATATATATGTATATTTCTATATGCTCCGAGATCCCGCAGGTGGGCAGGGATAATTCAGTGCTTATGACTATTGATGAGTATCCCCTGGAAGAGAAGCAGTAGTTACTCCGAATGGGAGTACTTTGAACTGATAGTGTTTTCCTGCTATCACAAATCTGAGATATTTGCGATGTGCTAGGTGAACCGGAATGTGAAAGTATGTGTCTTTTAAGTCCAGTGTGGACACAAAATCGCCTTGCTCTAGAAGTGGAAGTACTTGTTGAAGCGTAACCATGTGGAAATGTTCCGATAGTATGTACCGATTTAACGTCCTTGGATCCAAAATTGGTCTTAAGGAGCCGTCCTTTTTGGAGTTTTGAAAGTATAGCGAGTAAACTCCTGAACCTTGGTACTGTAACGGAACTGGTTCTATGGCTCCTTTTGCGAAAAGAGCTTGTACCTCTTGTTTGAGGAGCTGTAGGTGCTCTGACAAGAGTTTGTGTGCGCGAGGTGGAATATTGGGAGGATTGCTGATGAGCTCCTGGCAATAACCATGTCGGATAATGTCTAATACCCATTTGTCTGATGTTCTGGGTTTCCAAATGGGAGAAATTGGTGAAGTCTTCCCCTGACAGGTGTTAAATGATCTGGTGGAAGTGTTGGCAAGTCACTGTTTATTGGGGGCAGGGGAGTTACGCGTTGGCGTGCTCTTACCCCTACCTTTAAAATTGTTTACTCTGTACCCTCCTCTATAGAAGCCTCTAGAGGAAGAGGGTTGCGTGTTGGACTTGTATAAGGAAGCGTTAGGGTCTGAGTGTAAGAAACTGGCTCTATATATACTACACCAAAATTAGGTATAGTGTGTGTATAGAGTCCAAGTGACCACAGAGGTAGGCAGAGGTTAAAGTTAGATAGAACCTTACTCTCTATTTGTGGTAGAGTGGTCGAGCAGTAAGGCAGTATCAGAGGACAGTGTTAAGCATTTGATGTACACACTCAGTCAGCAAATGAATTCACACACTCAAGAACTGAACTCTAGGCCAATTGTTTTTGTATAAAAAAAAAATATACAGTTGTTTTATTTTAGAACCAAGCAAGCCTGGCACAGGTAAGCATAAAATACTTTGCAATAATAAGTTGCTGAATATAGAACAGTTCGAAAATGCAATACAAATGGTACTTTGTTTGATTTACAGGGGGTGCAGTAGGTTGCAACACTTAGCAAATACAGTACATTGAAATGAATATGCTTTTTCAGTAAATTACAGGTAAGTTACTTTTTACGTTACTTTTCTAACTCAGTGCTGGATACCTAGATTCAGCACTGGGACATTTCCTGCAAACAGGTAAGTAAATACGTTTTGGTTATTTGTGCGATTTTTAAAGAATATTTTCAGATTTCAAAACTCCACACTTAGAAACTTTTTGGAGAAAAAGTGTCAATGTTATCCTATGGAGGAAAAACAGGTTATCCGTTTGTAGGTAAGTAATCGACTGTGGGAGTTAAGGTTCTGGGATTAGACTCGGGGGTCCCCCAGGGTCAGTGATGCACTGTTGTTGCACCCTCAGCGGCCGGGTGCAGAGTGTTGAGGCCCAATGTTATCCTATGGAGGATAGGGGGTCTCCGGTTGGTGGCTGCTGGCAAGCAGGCCACTGGGTTGTGGGAGCAAAGCTCCTAGGGTTTAGGTCAGGGCAAATTGGGAACCAAATTAACACCAAAGGTGCACCCTCAGCGGCACTAGGGCGGCCGGGTGCAGGGTGCTATTTTGAGGTCGGGTGCCCTGTTGTTTTCAATGGAGCGCCTCCGGTTAGAAGAAACACTGCAGGCTCGGGGACGAGGATCTTCTGGGTGCGACCACCACTTCGAGGGGTAAGTTGGGATGTCTTGGGTTGGTTAGGCACCGTTGGTTTGGGCACACAAGGCCGTGGGGCGTCGGGTGCAGGGGTGCCTTGGGACGTCGGAAAGTCTTACCCGCTCTGGTCGCGGTAGAGGGGATCCTCTGGATTGAGGCTGCAGGCGTCGTCTGGAGGCTTGAGGTAGGTCAGGAGTCGCCGGATCTCTGGTCAGGATCGCCGGGGGGACCTCCTCGTGGTGTTTTTCCACTCTGGCTTGGGCCGGGTTTGGCGGTTGCAGAGTGGGCTGGGTTCGCGGTATCCGGCCGGAGCCAGAAGCTGCAGTTTGAACAAGTCCGGTGTTCACAGGAGAAGCAGTCTTGGAAGTGAAGGCAGGCAGGTTCTCCGGGGTTTTTGAGGTTGCTGGCTGCAGGACACACCGGGATTTCGCAGGAGCAGGTTCGAGGGGAGACAGACCTGTAGGGCTGGGGCCAAGTCAGTGGGCGTCGTCCTCTTGTTAGCTCTGCACGGCTCTTCGTCCTCCTTTTCTTCTTGTTGTCAGGCTAGATCTGAGGAAGCAAGGTTCAGGGTGCCCCCTAAATACTAGATTTAGGGGCGTTACAGGTAGGTAGAGGTCAGGGACCAATGGGTCCCTTCCTGTGGGGAGGGTACACCCCCTATCGTGCCACCCTCCAGTGGGAGGGGGGCAGGAGCCTGTCCCTGATTGGTTGGGTCCCCCCCCATTCTCAAGATGGCGGGGACTCAGTTGTGCTTCACCTTGCCTCACCCACCTGAGGGGTGGAGTTGGCAGAGGTGGGCACACCTCTTTCCCTCACTTGTTTTTCCCGCCGGTTCTCCCGCCCAAAGTGGGGGGTAGAACCAGTGGGGACCAGTTGCTGAAAGCAGCAAATGGTCTGGGGAGGCTCACAAAGGCGGCATGCCTTTGAAGTTTCCCCCTTCGTGAACCCTGCCCATCCTGGGGGAGGAGGCTTAGCACCTCGTCCCAGGATGTGCATTGTTTCAGGCCCCCCGAGAGCAGCAGGCTCTCGACCCAGGGGTCCAGAAACATGTCTGGTGGTGGCAGCTGAAGCAGCCACTCAGCCTGGACACTAGAGGTGGGTTAGGTTTCAGGGGGCATCTTCTAAGATGCCCTCTGTGTGCATTTTTCATTAAATCCCACACTGGCATCAGTGTGGGTTTAATGTGCTGAGAAGTTTGATACCAAACTTCCCAGTTTTCAGTGCAGCCATTATGGTGCTGTGGAGTTTGTAATGACAAACTCCCAGCACCATATACTCTTAATGGCAGCACTGCACTTACAATGTCTAAGAATGGACTTAGACACTGTAGGGGGTACAGGGCTCATGCACCTGTACCCTCACCACTGGTATAGTGCACCCAGCTAGAGGGGTGACTGACCTATGCCAGGGCAGTGGGTTGTAGGCATGACACACAGAGGTGTGTGCCATGTCGACTCTTCACTTTGTTCTGCACCAAAACAAGCAGCCTGCAAAGGCAGTGTGTGTGTGTAAAGGTGCAGGGCCTCGAAGGGTGGCACAATAAGTGCTGCAGCCCTTAGAGGTCTTCCCTGGTCACACTGCCCTGGGTACCTGTGGTACCATTTACCAGGGGCTGACCTGTGGCCAGAGATGCCAATTGGGTACAGTTTTGGGGAAAGAACACAGGTCAATCATCAAGTCAAAGTGCATCAGTCGTCTGGCAAAAAGTGGGGGGTTACTGCAACAGAAACCCACTTCCTTACACTGAGGATGTATTTTTGGACCCTGCCCTATAAAATGAGCAGCGAAAGGAGCCTCTGCTTGATGGAGACTGAAGCAATCCCATGGATTTCGCCATGTCTGTGTCTTTTTTCATCTTTTCTAAAGCCTCATCCACTTGAGGTCCAAAAAGATGTTGCTTGTCAAAGGGGGTATTTAAAATAGACTGCTGGACTTCTGGTTTAAAACCTGAAATCCTAAGCAAGGCATGACGACGCAAGAGAATGCTGGTGTTAACTTCTCTCGCTGTAGTGTCAGCAGCATCAAGAGCACATCTAATAGATGAATTAGATATATGTTTTCCTTCTTTGACTAGCTCATGTGCCTTTTTCTTGTGCTTTTCTGGGAGGTATTGAAGTAATCCTTCCATCTCGTCCCAGTGTGCCCTGTCGTACCTAGCTAGTAGGCCTTGCGTGTTGGCAATGCGCCAGTGGTTAGCGGCTTGAGGAGCCACTCTTACCAGATGCAGCAATTAATTTAGAGGGTTTATCTGGAGGAGGTGCATTACCAGAGGTTTGTGAGTAGAAACTACCAGAGAGTCTAAAGGGAGCTGTCCTTTACCAAAAACAGGATCTGATGGTGATGGTTTGTATTTCTTATCAACCCCGAGTGTTAAAATACGGGCACGAACAGGGTCCTTAAAAATCTCATCTACATGTCTCATCATGAATTTTAACATAGGGAGAGACTGACTAGTTCTCTGTGAAGACCCTAATGTCTCAAATAAAAAGTCGTCATCTAAAGCTTCTTTGTGCAGTGTAACTCCATGATATGCTGCAGCCCTGGAAATCAGCTCTAGTTAAGAGTTCACATCTGGAGGTGATGGTTTTGCACGGTATAGATCTGGATCATTATCCATGGGTGGATCAAAATTATAATCATCCAATGGATCTGTTGGCAAAGGGGCATTGTCATCATCATCTCCTAAATCAGGCAGGGTATGAGGAGATCCCTGTGGTGTTATGTGTAGTGGATCTGAGCCTGGTAGTTGTGGTAAAGGTGAAGAAGGTGGAGGGGATGGCAAAGTAGGATGGATAGGACTTGTAGCAATGTCCTTTTTAAGAGGAATCTTATATCCAGTGTCCTCAACTGACTTTCCTTTTGGAAGGAGTTTTAGCTAAAATGTGTCCAGTATCTGGATGTATAGCTTTTTCTGATTCGGATCTAATCTGCTAATATCGAAGATTGGTTCCAGGGATCTTAAAGATCTTCTTTTGATTGCGGTGCCGAAGTTTTCGGTGCAGAACCGGACTTGTCTTTTGAAGCGGAATGTTTCAGATCCGAAGACCATCTGTCTCAACTCGATCCGGAGCCTGAAGGCTTGACCGTTTGTTTCGGTGCCAGGCCCGAGGGCGGGGTGTCGGAAACATGGTCTTGGTGCCGACCAAGGCCCGAAGGCAGAGGTGGTACTGAAGCCTCTTGTTTAGTGGAAGATAGTTTATAGGGTACAGGGGTTTTAGTACTCATGACACCCTGTCCCACTGGAATGTCTTCGGACTGTAATTCGATCTCTAGGTCGGAATCCTATGCTGTGACCGAGAAGGCCTCCTCTTCTTCCACAGCTGTCGGTACCTGCTCGGATTCTTCTCCTAAGATATCCGGAGTATGTTGAGTGCTCTGGCGCTGCATTTCTCGTCGTCGAGCCCGACGATCTCGAAGAGTCTTTTTCGATCAGAACGACCGACAGGCCTCGCAATTTTCTTCCTTGTGCTCTGGTGAGATGCACAAGTTCCAGACTTGGTGTAGACAGGTGCGAGGGTACTTGGAGTGGCACAGAGGACAGAACTGAAACTGGGTACGTTCCATCGGCAGAAGGCTGGATCGACGCAGCTAAGCCCGAAGGCCACCCACGATGTTTTCGACCGAAGAGGAGAGACTTTCCTGATCGAATGGATACGCGGAGAGTGGGTAGCGCGGACGATAATACCGTCGAGGGTACAGTGGATAGCACATCGAGGGGAACCCGAAGGACGGTTTTGAACCGGAGCGCAGCAATACACGTCCAAACACGATGGCGGAAAGAAAACAATCTAACAATGGAGTGGATGCCCATGAGCACTATCACCGAAAGGAGGAGTCACCTTACCTCGTGACTAGAAAAGACTTCTACGAAGAAAAACTTGCAAACAACCGGACCCAACACTAGATGGCAGGAGTATGCAAAGCATGTGTATCTACAGCACACATGCCTCGAACAGTGGGTTTCTGTTGCAGTAACCCCCCATTTTTAGCCAGATTTCTGATTCACTTTGACTAAGTGTGCCCTGGGTCTCTGCCAATCAGGTACCCAGGGCCTGTGTTCTTTCCCAAAACTGTACCATTGCTTCCACAATTGGCAAACCTCTGGCCCACATATATGTCACTTGTAAAAGGTACCAGTGGTACCAAGGGCCCCGTGACCAGAAAGGGTCTATAAGGGCTGCAGCATGTATTCTTCCACCCTCAGAGACCCCTCACCTAACATACATACACTGTCATTGCAGACTGTGTGTTGTGGTGCAGACAAAACCTAGAAGTCGACTTGGCACACACCCCTGTGTGCCATGCCTACAAAACACTGCCTGTGGGATAGGTAAGTCACCCTTCTAGCAGGCATCACAGCCCTAGGGCAGGAGGCACTATACCACAGGTAAGGGCATAGCTACATGAGCAATATGCCCATACAGTTTCTGAGTCCATTCTTGAAAACATCGGCTGGGAGTTTGGCAACACGAACTCCGCAGTTCCATGATGGCTCTACTTAAGACTGAAAAGTTTGGTATCAAATTTGTCAGCATAATAAACCCACACTGTTGCCAGTATTGGATTTATTATAAAATGCACTTAGTGAGCATCTTAGAGATGCCCCCTAAAAAACTACCAACTACTAGTGTATTGGCTGACCGGTCCCTGCCTGCCAGCCACCACCAGACAGGTTTCTGACCTCATGGGGCGAGAGCCTTTGTGCTCTCTGCGGTCAGAAACAAAGCATGCTCTGGGTGGAGGTGCTTCTCCTCTTCCACAAAGAGGAACAGCAACACTTGGCAGCAGGGCCGGCTTTAGTACTGGTGGCGCCCTGTGCGACAATGTTTGCTGTTTCCCCCCCATGACCACCTTGCCACGGATTCCCTCACTACCACCGTTTGACAATGCCCCCCAAGTCTCCATAACTACGGTCTCTTAAATTCATTTAGTTTTAAAGCGCCGCTCATACCAGTTTAAGGTGTCAGAACACTTTACATCACACATATATTGCACGGAGACAGTCATGCGTGTGTAAATCAGTGTATAGGAAATGTTACATAAGACAGAGGCCTACAAGGCCTAGGAGTCACATGTCATCCATACTGGCAGGCAGTATACTTTAAGAGTCCTTGGTCTGGAAAAGCACAAATTCAGAATTTAAAATGTAACACCATTGTTAGGGTTTTCTTTAATAATAAGAATTGATTTCTACCCAAATGAACCCTTTTCACAATATTAGGATAAGGAAAGCATGGGCAAAAAAGCATGTAACTAACATTCCTTGCAGTTTGCATGCAGCTCTTGGAGGACAGTTAATAGCTCACTGCTCTATATTAGGATTTAAACTTTTAAACTGCAAGTAACAAAAGGATCTTTCTGATAAAAGCGATAACCCATTGACCTATTTATAGTATATGCACTTTGTGATCTGAATGGGACAGGTTCTTTGCAGCAGGCATATTAACCCTCTGCGCTATGATGAGTCAAAACTTCCACTACCAGACAAAGCTCCAGTCTCTCTACAGGAAGAACATTAATCACCGGAGTTATCTTGACATGTTTACTGATGGTTGAAAATTGCTGGACAAGGAACATGGCATCAGGTGCTTTTAAAACAATACACATGGCGCCCCCACCCCAAGTCAGCGCCCGGTGCGGTGGCACCGATCGCACCGCCCTAGAGCCGGCCCTGCTTGGCAGTGAGCCTCAAAGGCTCTCCCCTTGTGCTATGCTGATTTGGGTAGCTCCAACTAGTAGAGTTGCCCGCCCCCCTGTCCAGGCCCCACTTTTGGCTGGACAGGCGGGAAAATCAGTAGGTAGAGGAGGAGTTTCCCCCTTGGCCTGGCACACCCCTAAGGTGACCAGAAGCTGATGTGAACCCCTGTCTGAAAAATTCTCCATGTGAATTGGGGAATTAGGCCAATAGGAACAGGACTGTGCGCCCCTCTCCCACAAGGGAGAGGGGCACCTAGAAGGGTGTAGTCAACCTAGGGAACAGTAGCCATTGGCTACTGCCCCCGACCTCAGTAACACCCTTAAATTTAGGGCTCCCCTGAACCTGGTTCCTTAGATTTGATGACCTAAGAAGAAGGACCGAAGAGCCATACAGCAGTGGAGAAGACGACAGACTTGGCCCCAGCCCTACCCGGCCTGTCTCCTCCTCTAGCGACCTTGCTTCAAGAAACTGGCATCGGCTGCAGACAACAACCTCAAGAACCCCGGAGGACCAGTGCTGTCTTTGACAAAGACTACTGTCTCCCCTGGACACTGGATTTGTCCAGCAAAGAAACCAACTCCAGTCTCCGGATCCGCGACACTGCACCACCCTGCACCCGATGCCCACAGCCTGAATGACTTTCCTATCCTGTGAAGTCTCCCCGGCGATCCTGACCTCGTATGCATCTGTGGCTGACCTTTCCAGGACCCCCTCTTGATGCCTGCAGCCTCTGTTCGAAGTACCTGCAAACCGTGCCTCTTCGAGGTACCCCCCCGGCTCTATTGGATAATACTGGGCCCAGTGACCTCTGCACCCGGCCGCCCCAGTGCCACTGGCGGTGCAGTACCTCCCTGTCCTTTAACCTTGTCCTGTGTTGTCCTAAAACCCCGAAGCAAGTCGATTACTTACCTGCAAACTGTTTAACATTGTTTTACTCCATAGGATTGCATTGTAAGTCTACGTGTTGCATTGAACTGCCCAACTTTATCACTGCAAAAACATACAACTGTACTTGATTGACATTTACAGAAAACAATCTTAAAACTGTAAAGTATATAACTGTATTTACAAAACATTACTACATCCTTGAAAAGTATTGCTACTTTTACAACACTGTGAAGTTTATTGCACTAAATGATCCTTGGTTCTAGAATAAAATGAAGTAACAACTTTTGTACAAACAAATGGTCTGGATTCAGTCTTTGAGTGTGTGCTATCATTTCTTTCCCAAGTGTGAACAATGAATGCTTAACACTAACCTCTGATAAGTCTAACTGCTAAGAACAGCTACCACTAACTTGAGAGTAAGGTATTATCTACTTTAACCTCTGCCATACCTTTGGTGACTAACTGGACTCTGTGCACACTATACCTCTTTTTGGTATAATATATACCTAGCCAGCTTCCTACAATTGTTTATAATGCTTTTAGAAAATTAATAAAACTTGAAACTTGATGTTGTGGAGGTACGCCCCCAGTCCGTGAGAGACATCTGTGGTGATAGCCACCTGCAACATGGGGCCTGCAAAACACTGTTGCTGTTCCACCACTGCAGAGCGCAATGAACGCTAGCCCGTACCAACAAAAGATCTCCCAAGTGACCCCCCACCTGTGACATTGACGAACAAGTTACTTACCTTCGGTAACGCATTATCCGGTAGAGACTATCTAGCTGCAGATTCATTACCTTTGAATTTCCCAAGTGTCAGGCTGGATCCGGAAACTTTTGCTCGAGCAATACCCCTTGCGCGCGCCGTTAGGCGGCTCCATTCGGCTCCGCGTGATGTCATAGGCAGCATCGGTTAGGACATCGTGGTCACCTATATAGTCGCCACCCAGGCGCGCGGACGTCAGTACTTTTTGTTTTTTCCACGCCAGAAGCGCAGAGTCATGAAGTAACTGACGAAAACGTGTGTAAAACTAGGGCCCTGAAAAGGGGAGTAACCCTAGTCCTAACAAAATCAGTCGGCAAAGCGGGGAGGCATGGATGGGCCTGTAAGGAATCTGCATCTAGAAAGAGTCTCTACCAGATAATGTGTTCCCAAAGGTAAGTAACTTTTTCAGTTGATAGAGACTTCTAGCTGCAGATTCCTTACCTTTGAATTAGATACCCAAGGCATACCATCCCGGCGGTGGGTTGTGGACCAATACCTTACACTAGGAAGTGTTACAGGACCGAACGGGCAAAATGCCCGCACCTGCGGACCAGACTGTCCAGGCAGTAGTGCTTGGCAAACGTGTGCAAAGATGCCCACATTGCTGACTGTCAGATGTCCAGGACTGGGACAGCGCGAGCCAAGGCCGTAGCCTTTCCCCTGGTGGAATGGGCCCTGAATCCCTCAGGGGGCTGCTTCTTAGGCAGGGCATAGCATATCTTAATGCAGAGAACGACCCAGCAAGAGATGGTCCTGTTTTGCACTGCCCACCCCTTCTTAGCTCCCACATACCCCACAAAGAGTTGGTCGTCCACCTGGAATCTTTTGTGCAGTCAAGGTAGAACGACAACGCTCTTTTTGGGTCCAAGCGGTGGAGACGCTCCTCTTCCTTAGAGGGATGCTGGGGGGAAAAGGTGGGCAGCGTGGTAGACTGACCCATAGGGAATGGGATCATCACCTTCGCCAAGAAGGAAGCACGGGTGGGAAGCACCACTTTGTATGGAAAAGATATCATGTAGGGAGGGGTACAAGATATCGGCTGCAACTCACCCTCCGAGCAGATGTTATCACCACTAGAAAGGCTGTCTTGATGGTAAGCAGCGGCGGGGACAGCTGTGTAAAGGCTCGAAGGGAGCACATAAGATAAGTGAGGACCAAATTAAGGCCCCATTGTGGCATAACAAAGGGCGTGGGGGGAAACAAGTGAGCCAGACCCTTCGAAAAGGATTATGTTACTTACCCTCTAACCATCTGTTCTTGGCATGTAGTGTAGATTCACATTCTTTGCATACTCCTGCCATCTAGTGTTGGGTCCGGATGTTTGCAAGTTGTTTTTATTCGAAGAAGTCTTTTCCAGTCACGAGGTAAGGTGACTCCTCCTTTCGGTGATTATGCGCATGTACTCGACTCCATTGTTCGACTGTTTTCCCACAAGAGGGTGAGAATGGAGTAAGTAAGTGTAGCATAGAGATCTCCATGCGTATGTAACGTGAATAAGAACTGCAACAACCACAGGTGTACGTGGAGGAGGGAGGGCGCATGTAAATCTACAGTTCTGCCTGCCAAGAATAGATGCTTACAGGGTAAGTAGCATAATCCGTTCGAGGCATGTGTGTAGGAAGCTGGCTCTGTATGTACTATAACAAAATGAGGTATAGTGTGCACAGAGTCCAGTGGAAACCCAAAGGTAAGCAGAGGTAAAAGTAGATAGCACCTTACTCTCTATTTGTGGTAGTGTGGGCGTGCAGTAAGGCTTTATGAGATGGTAGTGTTAAGCATTTGTTGTACACACTCAGTCAGCAAATGTTGTCACACACTCAAAGACTGAACTCAGACCAATTTTGTTTGTATAAAAATATTAAGTTATTTTATTTCTAGAACCAAGCTAAGCCTGGCACAGGTAAGTGAAATAAATGCCTTGCAAAATCTTATGCAATGTGTTTCAATTGAATGCAGTTTCAAATGCAATTGATTGAAATATGGGTAAGTTAAAAAGTCGAAATTACTTTTCGGATTACTATTCAGTTACTTTTCAGATTACTTTTTAAGTTCCTTTTTCTACTCCGTGTGATATGCCTAGATATCACACTGGGACATTTCCTAGAGAAAATGTAAGTAAAATCAGTTTTGTACAGTTGTAGTTTTTCAGGTTTTCATACAAATCAACTCCACACTTTTTTCCAAGGGAAAAGTCAATGTATTCCCTGGAGAGAAATGAAGTTATCAGTTAACAGGCAAGTACACGGTCTTTGGGGTTGAGTTTCTGGGGTTAGAACAAGGGTTCCCCCAGGGTCAAGGATGCACTCTCAAAGCACCCTCAGCGGCATTAGGGCGGCCGGGTGCAGAGTGCTGAGGCTCAATGTTATCCAATAGGGGATAGGGGGCCTCTGGTTGGTGGCTGCTCACGAGCAGGCCACAAGGTTGTGGGAGCAAAGCTCCTGGTGTTAGGCTCAGGGCAAAGGGGGATCCGAGTTAGCACCCAAAGTACACCCACAGAGGCGCAGGGGTGGCTGGGTGCAGGGTGCTGTTTTGGCATTGGGTGCCCTGTTTTCAATGGGAGTTGGCGGTTTTAGATTTTGGCTGCAGGCTCGGTCCAGGAAGACTTCCGGGAGGAACAATCAGCTGGGCAGGTAAGTTGGAGGGCTCGGGGACGTAGGTGCATCTCGGGTTCTCTTCTGCAGGGCGAAGGGCGGCTGGATGCAGGGGTGTCTTTTGAGGTCAGATTTCACCTTACCGGGCAACTCGCAGAGGCTGCAGGCGACGTCGGGGAGTCCTGGAGGGTTCAACCCATGGTGGACTTGGACTATGGAGGGCTGGGAGACCTCGCTGGGACCGGTGGGCCACTCGAACTCTGGCCATATGCGACGGGTACAGTGGTGGATCCAGGCATCGGGTTTCTTTGTCCTCAGCAGGCTCAGAGTCTGTCTCGGGAGTTTCTTTTGAACAGAGCTGCTGTTCACAGGAGATCCGGTCTTTGTTGAAGGCAGTCAGTCCTCCCAGGGTTCTGGAGGTCGCTGGCTGCAGAACAAGGCAACTTTTGGCGCAGGATCTCTAGAAACACGAGACGGGCCGGTAGGGCTGGGGCCAAGTCAGTTCTTCTCTGCAGTCTCCTCTGCTGGGCGTCTTCTTTCGTCCTTCTTAGGTTGTGGGAATCTGTCTTCTTGGTTCAGGGCTGCCCCCTAAATACTGTATTTAGGGGGAGTTTTAGGGGTCTCGAGGTCAGTAGCCAATAGGCTACTGACCTTAGGGTGACTACACCATTGGTGTGCTCACCCCACATGGGGGGAGTGAGCACAATCCCAAATCCTGATTGGGGAGTGCCTGCCATCTGCAAGATGGCAGGCACTGAAGAGTGGCTTCACCTCGCCTCCCCCAGCTGAGGGGTGGGGTTGGCAGAGGTGGGCACACCTTCTGGGCTGGCAAATTTTTCCCGCCTGTCTTCCTGCCGAAAAGTTGGGGAGACAGGAAGGGGGCCTGCTCCGGATAGCAGGAGAGGCTGGGAGTCGAATTACAAAGGCTGCAAGGCCTTTGAAGCTCCCCTGCCACAGATGGCTCTTCCTGGCCTGGGGGAGGTATGATCACCTCCTCCCCGGAAAGACTATGTTTCTGGGCTCAGGGAACGAAGGCTCCCAACCCCAGGGGTCCAGAAACCTGTCTCGTGGTGGCGGGCTGGTGTGTACCAGTCAGGGAACCCACCAGAGGCTGGTCGTTTTTTAGGGGGCATCTCTAAGATGGCCTATGAGTGCATTTTTCATTAAATCCCACACTGGCATCAGTGTGGGTTTAATGTGCTAAGAAGTTTGATACCAAACTTCCCAGTCTTCAGTAAAGCCTTTATGGTGCTATGGAGTTCGTAATGACAAACCCCCAGCACCATATACTCTTAATGGCATTACTGCACTTACAATGTTTGGGGGGGTGGGTGTGTGTGTGTGTGTGTGTGTGTGTGTGTGTGTGTGTGTGTGTGTGTGTGTGTGTGTGTGTGTGTGTGTGTGTGTGTGTGTGTGTGTGTGTGTGTGTGTGTGTGTGTGTGTGTGTGTGTGTGTGTGTGTGTGTGTGTGTGTGTGTGTGTGTGTGTGTGTGTGTGTGTGTGTGTGTGTGTGTGTGTGTGTGTGTGTGTGTGTGTGTGTGTGTCTCTCTCTCCTCTAAGGGTGGCACAACAAGTGCTGCAGCCCTCAGAGGCCTTCCCTGGCCACAGTACCTTTTACAAAGGACTGACATGTGACCAGAGAGGTGCCAATTGGGGGTACAGTTTATGGGAAAGAACACAGGCTCTGGGAACCTGATTGGCAGGGACTCAGGGCACATCAAGACAAAGTGCATCAGTAGTCTGGCAAAAAGGGGGGGGGGGGTTTACTGCAACAGAAACCCAGCTTCCTACAATGTGTGCTGTAGATGCACATGCTTTGCATAGAATGTATAGCAGTATTCTCCCAAAGCGGTGGGTAATCAGCTGATGTTGCAGTTGTTTAAAAAAAGTTTTTTAGCACTGCTTGTCCTACAGTAGCTTGCTGACGTGCCAATACATCCACACAATAACGTTTGGTAAATGTGTGTGGTGTAGACCAAGTAGCTGCCTTACATATATCAGTTATGGAAATGTTGCCTAAAAATGCCATAGATGCTCCTATTTTGCGTGTAGAAGTATAGTTAAAGTTCTTTTAGCTTTAACATAGCAAGTCTAAATATATTTAACACTACCTCTAGAAATACTGGATTTAGAGATAGGATTTTGTTTATGAGGTTGAGCAAAGGCAACAAAGTTGTTTTGTTTTGCAAAAATCTTTTGTCCCATCAATATAATATAATAGTGCTCTTTTGACAAAGTGTATGTAGAGCTCTTTCTGCTATTGAATCAAGTTGAGGGAAGAACACAGGTAACTCAACTGATTGGTTAATATGAAAAGCAGAGACCACTTTTGGAAGGAATTTTGGGTCTGTACGATGAACAACTATCTTTACGAGTCAAAAGAAGGGTTCTTCTAATGTTAATGCCTGTAGCTCACCAACATGCTTTAGTGAAGTGATAGCAATTAGATAGGCAACTTTCAATGAAAGAAATTGTTATGAACAATTGTGTAAAGGTTCAAAAGGTGGACACAGAAGCTTTGTGGGAACAATATTAAGGTTCCAGACAGGTGCAGGTGGTACTCAGGGTGGTATTATTCTTTTAAGGCCTTCCATAAAGGCTTTAATTACTGGAAATTTGATTAAGGATAAATGTTGTCTGTTTTGAAGATATGCAGCTTCTGCTGCAAGGTGTAATCGAATGGATGTGTAGGCTAAGCCAACTTGCTGTAGATGCAAAAGATAACAAATAATATTTTGTATAGATGCATCTAGCAGATCAATTGTGTTATTGAACAAGTTACTTACCTTCGGTAACGATATATCTGTAAGAAACATTAGTTAGTTATAGATTCCTTACCTTAGAATAGATACCCCAGCAAGACCAACCCCGGTGGTGGGTCTGCGAACCAAGATCACACCAGGAAGTCCTGGAGAACAGAACGGCCAAAGAAGACATCTCTCCGGACTTGACTGTCAAGACAGTAGTGCTTCGTAAAAGTGTGCAACGAAGCACACGTAGCCGCCTGACAGATGTCATTCAGAGGAACGCCTCGTCCCAGAGCAGTGGTAGCCGCTGTCGCCCTGGTGGAATGGGCGCACAGCCCCACTGGAGGCTCCTTCTTTGCCAAAGAATAACAGGCTTTGATACACAAAACGACCCATCGGGAGATAGTTCGTTTGTGTACGGCCCGACCTTTCTTGGCGCCCACGTACCCAACAAAGAGCTGGTCATCCACCCGGAACTGTCTGGTGCGATCCAAATAAAAGGAAAGCGCACGTTTTGGGTACAGACGGTGGAGCCTCTCTTCCTCCTTCGAAGGATGCGGAGGCGGAAAGAAGGTGGGCAAAGTGATGGTCTGCCCGATATGAAAGGCAGTGACTACCTTAGGCAGGAAGGATGGACGAGTCCTGAGGACAACTTTGTCCGGATGCACAGATAGAAAAGGAGGCTTAGAAGAAAGCGCCTGTAGCTCACTCACCCGTCTGGCAGAGGTGACGGCCACCAGGAATGCAGTTTTGAGAGTTAAGAGCCTCAGAGGACAGTTCTGAAGCGGCTCAAAGGGAGCGCACATTAAACAAGTTAAAACTAGGTTCAAGTCCCACTGAGGCATAACGAAAGGAATAGGAGGAAAGAGATGAGTTATGCCTTTCAAGATTTACCACCGGGGACTTGAAAAGGGAAGGCTGATCTGGTAGCCGAAGGAAGGCAGAAATGGCAGAGAGATAGCCCTTGATAGTTCCCAGAGCAGAGCCCTGCTGGGCCAAAGAAAGAAGAAACAAAAGAACCTCAGAAAGAGGGGCAGAGAGGGGATCCACAGCCTTTGCTGTGCACCATGCCACAAATTTGTTCCACCGGCAGGCGTATACCGTCTTAGTGGAGGGACGCCTGGCTGCCAGAATTACATCGCAGACTTCGGGAGGCAGGTCGAATGACGTCAACTGCCGCCGCTCAATCTCCACGCAAGGAGGTGGAGGCTGGACAGGTTCGGGTGGAGGACCGTCCCCTGTTGCTGCGACAGAAGATCCTCCCGAAGAGGCAGACGGGTCGGAGGATCGATGGCCATGTTGAGCAGCTCGGGATACCAGACTCTCCGTGCCCAATCCGGAGCCACAAGAATGACTTGGGCCCGGTCGCGCCTGATCTTCAGCACTCTGGGCAGAATTGGTATAGGCGGAAAAGCGTACAACAGACCGCAACTCCACTCGCGACAAAAAGCGTTGCCTAGCGAGTGCCGCCTTGGAAATTCCAACGCGCAGAATTGCGGACATTGCGCGTTCTCTTCGGTGGCGAATAGATCTAACCAAGGCTCTCCCCACTGTTGAAAGAGACCTTGCACCACCTCCAGTGAAGACGCCATTTGTGATCCATCATGCACCTGCGGCGGAGTTCGTCGGCCCTGGCGTTCAGTGAACCTGCCAGGTGTTGAACCACCAGAGATATGCCCTGATGTTCCAGCCATGTCCAGAGGCGGAGGGCCTCCTGACATAGGGTCCACGACCACACCCCGCCCTGTTTGTTGCAGTACCACATGGCGGTGGTGTTGTCCGTGAACACCTGCACTACTCTTCCCCGGACAGAGGGAAGGAATGCTTTGAGTGCAAGACGAATCGCCCGAAGCTCCAGAAGGTTGATGTGGAGCCCGGACTCCGCCAGAGGCCTCCGATCTCTGCCTCTCCCATGTGGCCGCCCCATCCCAGAAGGGATGCGTCTGTCACCACTGTGTGTTCTGGCAGGGGAAGGGAGAGGGATCTGCCGTTGACCCAACCCTGGTTCGTGAGCCACCACTGCAATTGGCGTGCAGTGCCCTCCGAGATCTGGACGCAATCGGACAGATTCCCCTGATGCTGCACCCACTGGAACTTCAGGTTCCACTGCAGAGCCCGCATATGCCACCTGGCATGATCGACCAGCAGGATGCAGGAGGCCATGAGGCCCAGCAGCCTCAGGATCATTCTTACTGAAACCCGGGATAGAGGCTGAAAGATCGGAATCATAGCCTGAATATCCCGAACTCGGACTCGCTGTTCGGGAGGATAAACCTGAAACCACGTCGTGTCCAGAACCGCCCCGATGAAGAGGAGCTTCTGAGAGGGAATCAGGTGTGACTTCGGCACATTGATGGAGAACCCCAGCGAATGCAGGAGGTCGGCCGTAATCTGGAGGTGGGAAGACGACTGCCTGGGGCGAGCTCGCCTTCAACAGCCAGTCGTCAAGATAGGGGAAGACTGAAACCCCTGATCTGCACAGATGCGCTGCGACCACCGCCATCACTTTCGGTAACACCCGAGGGGCGCTGGTAAGGCCAAAGGGGAGCACGGTAAACTGAAAATGCTAGTGGCCTACCGTGAACCGCAGGTAACGCCGGTGGGCCAGCAGGACGGCGATGTGAAAATAAGTGTCCTGCAAGTCCAACGCTACCATCCAGTCTTCCGGGTCGAGGGCAGACAAGACCTGAGCGAGCATCAACATCTTGAACTTCTCCTTCCGGAGGAAGTGGTTGACGTTCCTGAGATCCAAGATAGGACGCAGGCCCTTGTCCTTCTTGGGGACCAGAAAGTAGTGGGAATAACAACCACAACCTATTTCTGATACAGAAACGCGCTCGATGGCTCCCTTGGCCAGAAGAGCCGTAACTTCCTGTTGGAGAAGGGCCAGGTGATCCCCCGACATGCGGTGGTATTGCAGTGGATTGGCTGGAGGGGTAGCTTCGAAGGGGAGGGAGTAGCCCCTTCGGACTATTTGCAAAACCCACCTGTCCGACGTGATGGTGCGCCAGTGAGGGAGGTGATGGCGAATCCTGCCACCCACTGGCGTTTGATGGGCCTGAAAAATCGGACTAGGAAGGTTTGGAGGCTGCTGCAGAGGGGGGGGGGGTTGGTGGACTGGCCCGCCCGCTGGCCCCCGGAACCACGACGGTTGTTCCCATGTCCCCGGCCGCGCCAAGGTTGGGTAACTTGCTGCGGCCTGTGGCTCTGGACGGGACGTAGCGGGGCACCCCTTCCGTAGCCACGAAAGGGGTGAAAAGCAGACTGCGCAGGGCAGGTGGAGAGGCCCAAGGATTTGGCCGTAGCCCGTGAGTTCTTAAAACGCTCTAGGGTGTTGTCTGCTTTGTCGCCAAAAAGGCGACGGCCATCAAAGGGCATGTCCATCAAGGTGTTCTTGACATCCCCCGAAAAGCCAGTCGATCTCATCCAGGCGAAGCGGCAAAGTGCTACTGACGATGAAATGGTCCTGCCCAGAGAGTCTGCGGTGTCCAGCCCACAACGGATGGTAAACTTTGCTGCATCCCTCCCGGGGGCGACAGCCTGGGAGACATGCAGTGTTTACCGACCGCAGTCCTGAGCTGGCAGAAGAGAACATTTTCTTTCCAAGATGGTCCAGCTTCTTGGATTCCCTTTCCGGGGGAGCGGTAGGGAATGCGCTCTTGGAAGTGGAGGTTTGCACCACCAAGCTCTCCGGGGTGGGGTGTTGGGAGAGGAAAGTGGGGTCGCCCGGAGCCGGGCGGTGGCGTCGGGCAATCATCCTGTCCACGAGAGCCCCCATGTTGGGCCTGGACCATGTGCCCAAACGGACGTCGGTGATGGCCTCATTAAACGGCAGCAATGGCTCTGAAGAGCTCTCAGCCGGTTGAAGCACCTCTGTCAGGAGGTTAGTCCTGACCGCCACCATAGGAAGCTCGAGGTTGAGAGCCTCGGCCGCCCTACGCAACACCACTGCATACGACGCTCCCTCCTCCGTAGCCACGGTAGGAGGAGACAACATGCCAAGGTCAGGGGAGGTGTCGAGGCCACTGGCATCCCCCAGTTCCTCTCGCCAGTCCTGTTCATCTAACTGGTCGGTCAGAGGGTCACCTGACCCCTCCCAGTCCTCCTCCTCATCCTCTGGGTGCCATTCTGGTCGAAAAGGGACCCCAGGAGTGAACAGGGGTATAAAAACCCCACTCGGTGCCGGATCCGGCGTCGGGCGACGCCGGTCCGGTTCTGGGTCCACGTCGGTATGGAGGCCTGGGTCGACGCCGGCCGGGGGGCCGACCGGTGTCGAATGCGGTATTGGTGCCGGAGGAAGCGGCGCCGGTGGAGGTGTAATCAGGTCAACCGGCACCGATCCGGATCTAGGGCTGGATCCAAGGGGGGCCTGCGGCGCCGGAGCCGCCGGCAGAGAAGGCCTAGGCCCCCCAACCGAATCCACGGGGCCCGAAGGCGCGCCGGCGGATTTGGGCCGGCCAAAGATGGCATGCATCGCCTCGTAGAACGTACGAAGCTGGGCGGGAGACGCTCCGGGTCCCGGGAAGGGAGGAAAACGTGGAGTCGACTCTTCGGGCTCTGCGCGCGGAGCCGCGGGAGGGGCACCACCCGCATCCCTCGTCGGGTCGGCTGACCGACGAGGAGAAGTCGAAGAGCGACGATGCTTCTTCGACTTTTTCTTATGCTTCGACTTACCCGACCCAGAGTGCGAAGACTTCGATGACTTGGACGAATGGTGGTGGCTCCGCGACCGGTCCCTCGACCTCCCTCGCGACCGGGACCTCGAACGACACGGAGCCGACTGCCAGCGCTCAAGCAGCTTTCAGGAACGCTCCCGCAAAGCCTTCGGCGCCATCGACCGGCAGTCGGAGCACGACTTGGGGGATCAGTCGGTTACAGGAACCGCATGCCTTGAAGCCGGGCATCCCTCGTGCACCAGGAGTCGAAGACTCGAAAAAGAAGTCGACAAAAGTCGAGAAAAAAAGTCAGTTAAAAAGTGACTGGAAGTACCGCTCTTCCCGGATCTGCGCTGGCTGGCGCGGAAAAAGAAAGAACGGAAGTCAGCGCACGAGGGCGGCGTCCAAGTAGCTGCCGCGACGTCATCCCGGCGACACGACGCCGAACGCGGAGCCGACCGACGCCACCTTCCGAAGCGCAGAGGTACTGCTGACGAAAAAACTTTCCGGATCCAGTCTGACGCCTGGGGGTAATTCTAAGGTAAGGAATCTATAGTTAACGTGTTTCTTTCAGATACAATATATCACAAACCTTTTCCACTTTGCTGCATAACATGCCCTAGTGGTGGGTCTTCTTGCTTCCTTAAGAATTGTCATGCAATCTGGTGGTAGGTTTAAGTATCCAAACTCTGACTTCAGGAGCCAAATTGCTAGGTTGAGTTCCTTGGGGTTTGCATGTCTGATTTCTCCATGGTTCTGAATGAGAAAGTTTGAAGTTAACCCCTTCGGCGCTGCGCGAGTTCTCCTGCTGTGCGGGAGAATTAATGAGTGGGCGTGTTTCGGATGGCCCCCGGCCATCCTCCGCACACGCCCACCGTGACGTCGGACGGCCGGGGGCCGTCCTGAGCACCGAAGTGGTTAAATGAAGCTTCAGGTGTGGAACTATTGAGAGTTCTAACAGTGTGGTGAACCATGATTGATGAACCCATGTGGGAGCCACCAGGATCAGCGTACGATGTCTGCCTCAGTTTGCGAACCAGAAATGGAAGGAGGGGGAGAGGTGGAAAAGCGTAAGCAAATATCCCTGACCAGTTGATACATAGGGCATTGCCTTTGGATAGAGGGTGTGGGAACCTGGAGGAGAAGTTTGGGCATTTTGAGTTCTCTGTTGTGGCAAAGAGGTCTAGTTGTGGAAATCCCCATTTTTGGAAGTACGGAAGGAGAACTTGTGGGTGAAGTTCCCATTCGTGTATTTGTTGCCTCATTCTGCTGGGGAGGTCGCCAAATGCGTTGTCTGTCCCTGGAAGGTGTTCAAGGAGTTGGATTTTGTGATGAAATGCCCAACACCAAATGGTCTGAGAGAAGCATGACAGTTGTAGAGTGTGTCTCTCTACCCCCCTGTTTTTTTACATAGTACATTGTTGTCATATTGTCTGCCCAGACAAAGCAACTTTCCCTATCAGATGAGGTAGAAATGCTTTTAACACTAGCTGAACTGCTTCCAGTTCTAGATAGTTGATATGAATGTTCTGTTGGTTGACATCCCAAAGACCCTGAACTGTTAATTGTTGTAAATGTAGCCCCCACCCTGTGAGAGATAAGTCTGTTGTGAGCACGACTTGTGGAAAGGTTCGATAAAGGGCCGCCCTTTTGATAAATTTTGTGTGCTCCACCACTGCAGAGAGCAATGAGTGCGGCTGTCTAACAAAACTAATCTGTTAGCTGACCCTGTGATCGATTCCACTGGCATGCTAAGCATTCTTGTAGAGGACGCATATTTAGTCTTGCATGAGGTACTATAGCAATGCATGACACCATCATCCCTAGTAACTGCATGAAAGTTCTGACTGGTAGATACTGGTTGTTTTGAAACGGAGTAACAGTGTTTGAAAATTGTGAATCCTGGCTGTATTGGATATGCTAGAGCCATTTGAGTTTTTACAATGGCTCCTAAATATGATGGTATTTAAGTGGGTTGAAGATGGGATTTGTGTGTATTGACTGTAAATCCCAACCGATGCAGAAGGTTTATGGTAGTTTGTGTGTGTTGTACACATTTGGGATCTGCATTGGCTTTTATGAGCCAATCGTCTAGGTATGGGAAGACATGGATTTGCTGTCTTCGTAGTTCTGCTGCTACTTCTGCAAGGCATTTGGTGAACACTCTTGGTGCAGATGTTACTCCAAATGGAAGTACTTTGAATTGATAATGTTTTTTTACTATCACAAATCTGAGGTATTTGCGATGTGCTGGGTGAATAGGAATATGAAAGTACGCGTCCTTTAAGTCTAGTGTTGACATACAGTCGCTTTGCTGTAAAAGCAGAAGTACCTGTTGCAGTGTGACCATATGGAAGCGTTCTGATAATGTGCATAGGTTTAATGGCCTGAGATCCAGAATTAGCCTTAATGAACCATCCTTATTGGGAATTAGGAAGTCAGGTGAATATACCCCTGATCCTTGTTGTTGTATTGGAACAGGTTCTGTAGCTCCTTTTCTCAGAAGAGCTTGTACTTCTTGTTTGAGCAGATGTTGGTGTTGTAAAAACATTTTGTGAATACGAGATAAAATACTGGAAGGATTGCTTGTGAGCTCCAGGCAATAACCATGCTGGATATTGTCCAACACCCATTTGTCTGATGTTATTGATAGCAAAATGGGAAGAAACTGTTGTAATCTTCCCCCGACAGCTGATGAATGATCGGGGGGGGGTGATAGCAAGTCAATGCTTGTTGCTGGATGGAGAGGTGCGTGTTGGTGTCCCTCTACCTCTTCCTTTAAAATTGTTTCCAATATATCCACCCTTATAGAATCTTCTAGAGGGGGATGATTGCGTTTGTGTTTTGTACGAAGATGCAGCCACATCTGTGGTATTTGTTTTGGAGGCTCCTCTGTAAAAAGAGCGACAAAAGGAATTTTTAGTAGAAGGAGACTGAAGTGCTCCTGTAGATTTTGCCACTTCTGTATCCTTTTTCATTTTTTCAAGTGATTGGTCTACATGAGGCACAAAGAGGTGTTCCTTATCAAAAGGTGCATTAAGAATAGTTTGCTGAACTTCAAGTTTCAAACCAGAAATTCTGAGCCAGGCATGTCTCCTAAGTAGAATGCTGGTGTTGACTCTAGCTGCAGTATCTGCAGCATCTAACGCACATCTGATAGAGGAATTGGAAGGAAAATGCTACTTACCAGTATGCATCTGTTCTTGGCATGTAGAGCTGCAGATCCACACACTGTGCATAGATCGCCATCTGGTGTTGGGCCCGGATGTTTGCACTTTGTTGTTGTATTGGAAAGTCTTTGGAAGTCACGAGATAGGTGACTCCTCCTTTGGACAATAGTGCGCATGGGCATCGACTCCATCTTCCGATTGTTTTTTCGCCAAGAAGGGAAATGATGGAGTTTGTGAGAAACAGAAAGAGATGTCCATGTATGTTGTATCTAATTAAGATAATACTGGAACAGATAAAGGTAGCCGGGGAGGTGGGTGGGCGTGTGTGGATCTGCAGCTCTACATGCCAAGAACAGATGCATACTGGTAAGTAGCATTTTCCGTTCGAGGCATATGAGCTGCAGATCACACACTGTGCATAGATTGCATAGCAGTATCCTCCTTTAGCGGCGACCACCAGTATCTGTTGCAGTAGTTTGAAATAGTGTTTTGAGTACAGCCTGGCCCACAGTAGCTTGTTGTTTTGCTTGCACATCTACACAATAGTTTTTTTGTGAATGTGTGCGGTGTAGACCATGTAGCTGCTTTGCAGATGTCATCTAAGGGAATGTTCCCTAAAAATGCCATGGAAGCCCCTATTTTGCGGGTAGAGTGGGCTTTAGGGGGAATAGATAGTGTACGCTTTGCTTTGTGATAGCAAATTTGTATACATTTGACAATCCACCTCGCAATGCCAGATTTTGATATAGGATTGCCTTAATGTGGTGGTGAGAAGGATACAAAAAGTTGTTTTGCGAAAAGGTTTTGTTCTGTCAATGTAGTAAAGGAGTGCTCTTTTGACGTCTAGAGTATGAAGAGCTCTCTCTGCTACAGTTTGTGGTTGTGAGAAGAATACTGGCAACTTAACAGATTGGTTGAGGTGGAAGGGAGAAATCACTTTAGGAAGGAATTTGGGATTTGTTCTGAGAACCACTTTATTATGATGGAGTTGTAAAAATGGTTCCTGAATAGTTAGTGCCTGTAACTCACTGACTCTCCTGAGAGATGTGATGGCTACAAGGAAAGCAACCTTCCATGTAAGAAATTGGAGATCACATTTATGTAGAGGTTCGAATGGAGGGCCCATTAATCTAGTGAGGACGATGTTTAGATTCCACACTGGAGAGGGTGGTACCCTGGGAGGAATTATTCTTTTGAGGCCTTCCATAAATGCTTTGATGGCTGGTATCCTGAACAATGACAAATGTTGTCTATTTTGTAGGTAAGCTGCTATGGCAGCGAGATGCAATCTAATGGATGTGTATGCTAGATTACATCTTTGAAGATGCAGCAGGTAACATATGAGGTGTTGAATGGACGCATCTAGAGGATTGATTGTGTTATTGGCACAGTATATAACAAATCTTTTCCACTTGGCCGCATAGCAGGCACTAGTGGTGGGGCGCCTAGCCTCTTTGATAACGTTCATACAATCAGGTCGGAGATTGAGGTAACCAAATTCTAGGACTTCAGGAGCCAGATCGCTCGATTGAGCTGTGTTGGATCTGGATGCCTGATCTCTCCATGGTTCTGTGTTAACAGATGTGGGGAGAGGCGTAGTTTTTGGTGCGGGACTACGGATAGTTCCAGCAATGTTGTGTACCATGGTTGTCTGGCCCATGTTGGAGCAACTAGAATCAGTGTTAGTGACTGCTGTTGTAGTTTGCGCACCACTAATGGAATCAGTGGGAGAGGCGGAAAAGCGTACGCAAATCTGCCTGACCAATTCATCCATATCGCATTGCCTTTGGACAATGGGTGTGGATATCTGGCAGCGAAGCTTGGGCATTTTGTGTTGTGATATGTGGCGGACAGATCTATGTCTGGATGCCCCCACATTTGGAAAAACGGTCTAAGAACCTGTGGGTGAAGTTCCCACTCGTGAATCTGTTGTGTTTGACGACTTAACAGATCCGCCATCTGGTTTTGAATTCCTGGAAGATGTTGGGCTAACAGGAATATGTTTTGAGGAATAGCCCATCTCCATATGGTCTGAGCTAGTTGAGAGAGCTGCAGAGAGTGCGTCCCCCACTGTTTTTGTAAATAATACATTGCTGTGACATTGTCCGTCCAGACTAACACAGCTTTGCGTGATATGTGTTTCTGGAATGATTTTAGTGCCAGAAAGATTGCTAGTAACTCCAAATGATTGATGTGGAGTAGTTTTTGTTGAGGTGTCCACACGCCCTGTATGGTGTGATGTAAAAGATGAGCTCCCCATCCGGTGAGCGATGCGTCTGCGGTTAATACAATCTGTGGAACTGGCTCTAGGAACGGCCGCCCTTTGGAAAGGTTTTGGGTGTTCCACCACTGCAGAGAGCGATGTGTGCGGCCGTCCACCAACACCAGATCTGTTAGCTGACCTAGAGCCTGGTTCCACTGACGTGCCAAGCATTCTTGTAAGGGGCGCATCTGGAGTCTGGCATGCGGGACTATGAATATGCAAGAGGCCATCATCCCTATTAGTTGCATAAACACCCGAGCTGCAAGGGAGTGCTGCGGATGGAATCTTGTTACAAGGGCTTGCATGCTTGCTATCCTGGCTGGGTTGGGGTATGCAAGGCCCTTTGAGGTGTCTATTGTGGCACCTAGATATTGCTGGATGTGGGAGGGTTGGAGGTGAGACTTTGTGAGGTTTATTGTGAACCCTAAGTCGTGAAGTAGTTGTATTGTGGTGTGTGTGTGATTTACACACTGGGTATGTGACTTGGCTTTTATGAGCCAGTCGTCCAAGTATGGGAAGACGTGAATTTGTTGTCTTCTTAAGTGGGCTGCTACGACTGCCAGACATTTTGTGAAGACCCTGGGTGCTGTGGTGACTCCGAACGGGAACACCTTGAACTGATAATGTTGACCGTCCACTACAAATCGAAGATATTTTTTGTGGGCGGGGTGAATGGGAATGTGGAAGTAGGCGTCCTTGAGATCTAAGGTGGCAAGGAAATCGCCTTATTTGAGTAGAGGAAGGACTTGTTGAAGAGTGACCATATGGAAATGGTCCGACTGTATGTAGAGGTTTAATGGTCTGAGGTCGAGAATGGGCCTCAGGGTTCCGTCCTTCTTCGGAATGAGAAAATACAGTGAGTAGACCCCTGTGTGTTGCTGATGCAGTGGAACTGGTTCTATTGCATGTTTTTGTAGGAGGGAAAGTACCTCTTGTTTGAGAAGCGTTAAATGGTCTGCTGACATTGGACGCTGTCTGGGTGGTATGTTTGGAGGAGTTGAAGTGAGTTCTAGGCAATAACCGGATTGGATGATTTGTCTCACCCACCTGTCTGTGGTAATGGTGTGCCAGACAGGTAGGAACTGTAGTAATCTTCCCCCGACTGGAGTGGAATGGTCTGGGGGGAGCGGAGGGAAGTTATTGTTTGGAGGTGGAGGCAGTACGGGTATTGACGGTTTTGCCTCTACCTTTGTTATTATTACCTCTGTAGCCTCCTCTGTAATAGCCTCTGGTAGCGGAGGTCTGGGTGGGACTCTTATAGGACGTGGAGGAATTGTCCATGGTAAAGCCTCTAGAGGCACCCCTATAAGAGGAGCGACGAAAGGAACTTCTGGGAGTTTGGGATTGTAATGCTCCCATTGATTTGGCTGTGTCGGTATCTTTTTTCATCTTTTCTAAAGATGAATCCACAGGAGGGCCAAATAAATGTTGTTGGTCAAACGGCAGATTTAATATGGCAGTTTGGACCTCGGGTTTGAACCCTGAAATACTGAGCCATGCATGTCTACGTAAGAGGACACTGGTATTGATGGCCCGTGAAGCTGTGTCTGCGGCATCTAGAGCGCAGCGAATGCAGGTGTTTATTATAGTCTTGCCTTCCTGTATGAGATCATTGGCTCTTTGTTTGTATTGATCTGGAAGGTGTTGTAGTAGGGTCTCTAGTTCATCATAATGTGCCCTGTCGTACCTAGCCAGTAACGCCTGTGTGTTGGCAATTCGCCAAATATTAGCTGCCTGGGACGCTGTTCTTTTACCTGATGCGTCCAGGAGCTTTGACTCCTTATCAGGAGGTGGAGCATCGCCTGAGGTTTGGGAGTTAGCCCTTTTCCTGGCGTTGGAAACCACTAGGGAATCTAAGGGAAGTTGCCCTTTAATGTAAACAGGGTCAGCTGGGGCAGACTTCTATTTCTTTTCTACCCTGGGGTTAATGACTCTAGCCCTGACAGGATCTTTGAAGACTTCAGGAGCGTGCTCGATTACCCCTTTTAGCATTGGGAGAATAGAAGTGGACCTTTGAGATGGTGCGAAAGTGTCCAGAAGAAAGTCTTCCTCTATAGGGTCTGTATGTAGATCTACACCGTGGTATTCTGCAGCTCTATGTATGAGCTGAGTGAATCCTATAGTGTCCTCTGGAGGGGATGGTCTAGATGGGTAGACCTCATCTTGTGGCGTATCGGGGACATCTGGTGTACCATAGTTGTCCCATGGGTCATTAGGAATATGAGGATGACTGGGCTCTCCTAAGGGTTGGTCATCACCTTCATACTCCGAAGGGTCCTCATCATCCTGAGGTGGAGGAGATTCTGAGGGTACTGGAGATGGAATAGGAGAGATGTGGTGTGGAGGAGGGGGTGGAGAAGGGATCCTAAAAGGGGAAGTGGCAATGTCTCTTTTCTTGAGAGGAAGTGGAGCTGGTGCAGGTTTGTCCAATTTCCTCTTTCTGGAAGGACTAACCACAAGGCGACCTGTATCTGGGTCGATTTCCAGTATTTGTTGGGTTGGATCAGGTTGAGAAAGCTCCTCCTGTGAAGTGTGGTGCTTCAGCATCGATTTTTTCGGTTCCGAAGGTTTGTGTGGCACCAATTTTGGAGTTGTTTTGGATTCTTTAGGTTTCGGAACGGGAGTTTTTATCGGTTCCGTAGGGGTCTTTGGGGCCGGTACCGGTAACTTTTTCAGTTCCGAAGGTCGAGTTCCAGCTGTTCTGGGAACTGGATGTTTACTCGATTCCGATGGTTTTTTCGGAGTCGAAGGTTCGGTGCTGGGTTTTGGTGCCGAATGCGCCGACGCCGAACCTGGCTTTGGTGCGGGTGTAGACTTGTCTTTTGGTTTCGGTGCCGGGGATGAGGTGTCGGCACCGAGGGAAGGCTGGCTCGAGCGGCCTGAAGGCTTATTTATTGACTTCTTAGCCGAGCCCGAAGGCGGGGCGTGGGAAGTTTTGTCCCGGTGTGCACCTAGGCCCGAAGGTGAAGGTTGTACCGAAGCCTTTGCCGGAATGGATGATGGGGAGGGGTCGACGTCAGTACTTACGACCCCGTTGCCCAGGAGTGATGTCTTCGACGTCGGAATCATCGGCTTCGGAGGCGCTGATGAGGCCCTCTTAGAGTTGTTCCTGTTCCGGTACGTCGACGCCTTCCTGGAAGATATCGTCCGGTATGGATGTCGACAATCGAGCCATGTTTCTTCGAGCTAGACGATCCCGTATGGTTTTCCTCGAGCGGAAAGAGGCGCAAGCTGGACAGTCTTTGGCCTCGTGCTCCGGCGAAAGGCAGAGGTTACACACCTCGTGAAGATCGGCGTGGGGAAACTTGGATCCACATTGAGGACACTTTTTAAAGGGAGTCCTTTCCATGAGCCAAAAGGCCTGGTGGCGCAGGTAGGCCCAAAGGCCTGCGTCGACGACTGGAATCGAAGACTTCGAGTTTGTAGAGATGCGCGTCGAAAAGGGGAACGCGATCGAAAACAATACCGACGAAAGGGTGAAGGATTGCGCGTCGAAAGTTAGAATGGTGTCGACACCGAACTGGAGCGCGACGAAACACATCCGAGCCCGATGGCGGAAAAAAACAATTTGAAGATGGAGTCGATGCCCATGCGCACTATTGTCCAAAGGAGGAGTCACCTATCTCGTGACTTCCAAAGACTTTCCAATACAAAAACAAAGTGCAAACATCCGGGCCCAACACCAGATGGCGATCTATGCACAGTGTGTGATCTGCAGCTCATATGCCTCGAACATAAGTTTCCCTTCCTGCACTGTTTCCTTCCCCCTTTTCTTGTGTTCTTCTGAGAGACATTGCAACAATTCTTCCATCTTGTCCCAGTGTGCCTTATCATACCTAGCCAATAGGCCTTGTGTATTGGCTATACGCCAATGGTTGGCCGATTGAGCAGCTACTCTCTTCCCCAAGGCATCTATTAGTTTTGATTCTTTATCTGGAGGTGGTGCTTGCCCGGAGGTTTGTGAATTTGCCCTTTTACAGGCATGAGACCACTAAAAAATCCAAAGGCAACTGAGCCTTAATAAAAAACTGTGTCAGATGGTGGGGGTTTATATTTCTTGTCCACCTTAGGTGTTAGGATACGTGCCCTAACTGGATCCTTAAAAATATCGCCTGTATGCCTCATCATACCCTTTAACCTAGGCAACGACTGATGTTCTGTGTGGGTTTCCTAAAGTTTCAAACAGGAAATCCTCTTCTAGGGCTTCTTTATGTAAAGTCACTCCGTGATAAGTGACTGCCATAGCAATTAACTCCTGATAAGCAGTATTATCATCAGGAGGGGAAGGTTCAGCCAGATATAGATCCGGATCTGTGTCTACAGGTGGCTCTATGTTATAGTCATCCCATGGATCAGGTGGTGGCTGATCATAAGTGTCATCATCTCCTATATCAGGATTTGTATTTGGAGAGCCTGGTGGTGTGATACGTAGAGGATCTCAGGCTGGTATGATAGGTAATGGTGAAGAAGGTGGAGGGGTTTGAGGAATGTTAATAGGACTAGTAGCCAAGTCATTTTTCTTTCTGAGAAGGATTTTATACTCAGTGTCTATTTTCCATTTGGAAGATGTTATTACTGGCTTGGTTGTAATGTGCCCAGTGTCAGGATTTATATGAATCTTCTTTTGTTTTGGATCCTGTTTTTGTTTCATTGTTTCTAGAAAAGGCTCCATTGGCTTCAGAGGAGTCTCTTTATGTTTTCGGTGCTGAGACGGATCGTTCCTTTTTATCTTTCGATCCTGAATGTTTCAGAATGGAAGGGGTATTATCTCAGCTCGAGCCAGAAGGCTTGACTTGCTGTTTCGGTGCTGAGACGAAAGGAGGGGTGTTGGATCAGTCTTGGTGCCTACCATGACCTGGTGGCAGTGGTGGCCCAATATCCTTTTGTCTGGTTGAAGCAGGTTTGGTGGGCAAAGGGGCTTTAGTATTCACGGCACCCTGTCCAGCTGGAACTTCGTGTGACTCAAGTTCGATCTCCAATTCGGAATCGGAGTCCTGGACAGAGAAGGCCTCTTCTTCTGCAGCCGACGCTTCCATTTCTTCTTGCTCGATATCTTCCCCGAAGATATCAGGAGTGTCCATAATACTCTGCCGCTGCATGTCTTTTCGTCGAGCTAGACGGTCCCGCAGAGTCTTTTTGGATCAGAACGACTGACCAGCGTCGCAGCATTCTTTATGTTCCGGGGAGAGACAGAGGTTACAGACCTTATGAAGGTCAGTGCACGGGTATTTGGAATGGCAATAAGGACAGAATTGAAAAGGCGTCCGTTCCATCTGCAGAAGACTGGATGATGGATTTTTGAGTGGAAGTAGATAGAGGAAAACAAGCAAGGCCCAAAGGCTGCGGTAGAGTTTCCGGACTGGATAATAAAAGTTTTCAGAATTTTCGACACAGAAGGTGGAAAACAGAATCGTAATAATACCGACGAGGGTAAAGTTAATTGGTTACCGAAGGGATCCCGATTAATGGTTTCGAATCGGAGCACTGCAATACACGTCCGAACCCGATGGCAGAAAGAAAACAATCTAACAATGGAGTTGATGCCCATGCAAAATATCACTGAAAGGAAGAGTCACCTTACCTTGTGACTGTGTAGGAAGCTGGATCTGTATATACTATACCAAAGTAAGGTATAGTGTACACAGAGTCCAGTGGATCCCTGTCGGAAAGTAGGATCTGCTTTCATGGTCACCCATACTTTTTGCCTGGTGTTATGCTGTTTCTGACGATTGTATGATGGAACAACTACCACATGAACAACTACAGTCTAAACCACTACTCCTCAACCACTACTTAGTCTAAATCACTAAAGTTTTAACTACTATTTTTTACAACTACTATGCCTTCACCATGATTGCCTTTACCCCATTAATGTATCTATTTTCCAGGTAAGTATAAACCCATATGCGTGTGTGTATATATATATATATATATATATATATATATATATATATATATATATATATATATCTCACTGCTCCATAGTACAAAGTACAGCACTCACGGGGGACTGTGTGACCAAGTTTATTGGCACATAAAACTCGAACAAAAAGACGCGTTTCGGCGACTGCCTTTCTCAATATAGAGCGGCAGCCGGAGACCACGCCATTAAATACAATTAATAACTCATTCATGGTTGCGAGGTAACATCAAAAACGGACTAATCGTCCTTTTGCAAAACCATTTCGGCCATCTTGGAACATGCAATGCCAAACTCATTATTGCAGTCCCATAACGCAAATACATATTTATCATTGTTGTGAAATCAAAATTCAAACGTAAGGTATAAAAATACAGATTCAAACGTAAGATTTAGAAAATTTCATCCTGCCCTGAATGGGCTTGTGTCTTTGTGCAAGTGTATTTCATTTGATCAATATTACATCTCAAAATTATGATTTTAAATTATTGTGATCAAATCGATCATGATCAAAATTTACAATCGTGCCCTAGATGGGCATATAACTGTGTACACATCAACACCCTATGTAATTAATTTGCGACTTGAGGACAATTTAGTTGTTCTGCCAAGGATCAGCTTGTCCTCACTTATTGAAGGTCGATAATGGTGCTAAATTCAACTCCTACCTCACACTCCTATGATAATTAATATACACATAAACAAAAGAAAAAAAGGAAATCAAAGTGACCAATATTTCATTATCTAGCTTTCTATATACATATGTACAAAGGTACCTGCTCATTTAGATTTCAATTGTAATTCAAATTGCTGACATCTACGGTTCCCCTTCTCAGATATAAATTAGAGATGTACTGATAACTCCTCGCCACTGTTCAGCCCATGGGGCATTTTTGATTGTAAATCTAAGATGTATCTCAACTCTAGTCTTCGGAGCCTTGTTTCTCTATCTCCCCCTCTTACATCATTAGGAACGTGGTCCAGACAAAAATACCGTAACAGATCCCTGTCACTTGCATGGTGAATTTCAAAATGTCTGGCCACTGGGTAATTTTTATCCTTAGAGGCAATGGCTCGGAGATGCTCAAGAATCCGTATTTTGGTCGGATGAATAGTACTGCCGACGTATATATATATGTAATGGGTTTGTATGTACCTGTAAAAATCTTAAATTTCGTGGTAAAGGCATGCATGCTAAAGACATATGTGTTGTCAAAATTAATATTGATAAGTATTAACACTATATACACACATATATATATATATGTATGTATATATAGTATGTATGTATATATACATACACACACACCCCTATACTCACTTTTAATGTTATAAATTCCCTTTCCACCCAAAAACCTACACCCACCCAAAACCTTAAAAATTCCCTTTCCACCCAAAAACCTATACCCACCCTGAACCCTAAAAATTCCCTTTCCACCCAAACACCCACACCCACCCTAAACCCTGTAAATACCCTTGCAATCCCAAAAACCCATACCTACCGTAAACCCTAAAATTACCCTTGCCACCCAAAAACCCACACCCACCCTAAAATTACCCTTGTTACCCCAAAACCCATACCCACCCTAAACCCTAAAAATACCCTTGCCATCCCAAAAACCCATACCCACCCGAAATCCTAAAATTACCCTTGCCACCCAAAAACCATGCCCACCCTAAACCCTCAAATTACCCTTTCCACCCAAAAACCCATACCCACCCTTAAACCTAAAAATACACTTGCCACCCAAAAACCCATACCCACCCTAAAATTACCCTTGCCACCCAAAAACCCATTCCCACCCAAAATGTAAAAAATGCCCTTGCCACCCAAAAACCTACACCCACCATAAACCCTAAAAATACCCTTGCCACCCAAAAACCTACACCCACCATAAACCCTAAAAATACCCTTGCCACCCAAAAACTCATACTCATGATACACTTGCCACTATATATATATATATATATATATATATATATATATATATATATATATATATATATATATTTATATATATATATATATATATATCAGTCAAACAATCCAAGAGTGCCATCTACTGGTCTCAGAAGGTAAATTTAAACAACATACATTAATTAGTAAGATTGCATAAATAAACTTAGAAAATGTAAAACAGTTAATTATTTTTACAAAATGTTACACTCCATGAAAAAAACAAATCAGACAGACAACTTACTATAACAAAAGAAACAACTAATCTCTTCATGCAGGTCGTTGTTTAGACAGGTCGTTGTTTAGACAGGTCGTTGTTTAGACAGGTCGTTGTTTAGACTAGGTAGTTGTAAATGCAGTAGTGGTTGAGGGACCGTGGTTCAGGCCCCTCGTTGTTAAAGAGTAGTGGTAAAGGTCGTTTCCCGTTTCTGACTAGTCTGACTGGGATCCTGCTAGCCAGGACCCCACTCTCTGTGCTTTCTCCCCTAAATTGCTTATGGTAAGTACTTAGGTACACCCCAGATTGGCTACTGGTGTACCCTTATAAGTCCCTAGTATATGGTATTCGTCTTCCGTGCCTCCTGGTCACTTCTGAGTGGCATAGACTCTGTCCCCTCTGCTTGCAGGTGCTTCTCAACTTGAATCCACCTTTGGGTTCCACCGGACACTTTCACCTTCTTCAACAGTGGCATCGTCCTGAAGTCCTCCACTGAGTTCGACTGCGGTTTCCGGCGCCACTTCACACCTATGCACCTGGCTTCCCTGGTGTAGGTATCTTGGTCCCTAGGGTATCCACGGGTGGGGTGCTCTCCAACGTTCTGTCTTCCACGGGGTTTCTTCAGGGTCCACTGGGAATGGTCCTTCTTTAAAATTGCAACCGCGACTTATCCATTGACTTGAATTGAGTATGCAGCCGTGTTCCCACACTGCACACGGCCTTCGTGGGGTTCCTGGGTACTTACCTCAGGTGGTTCCTTGGGTCCCTAGCCCTTCTACGTCTTCTGGGTACAGTCTTGATTCGAGTTGCGATTCGCATCCCTTTATTTTTGTATATGGTTTGGTCTCCCCCTGGTGACCACTGTGTATTCGTGCTACTTACCTGTTTTTATTGTAAAGTATTGTGTGCATTGTGTTATATCTCCGGGTAGTAAATATTGTGATGTGTTAGTGAGTGTCTTATAATAAATACATATTTTTATAAATACACTGTGTGGTTCTTTTTCACTTAACCTATACCAATAAGATTAAGATCTGGTAAAACAAGCTGTTTACGCTCCTTCTGGACCAAGCCTGAAGGCTGCTCTCCACAGCTACCACTTAGAGAGCTTTCTAAGATTGACTAAGACCACTAAAATCAACATAAGGGTTGTCTGGATTAGTGCTGGGTGCTACACTTACATAAGTGAGCACCATATACTAAGCTAGCCTCTCACAATCTTGAACTTCTCCTTTTTGAGGAAGTAGTTGAGGGCTCGGAGGTCGAGGATAGGACGAAGGCCTACGTCCTTCTTTGGAACCAGAAAATAGCGGTAGTGACAACCACAGGCTATTTCTGGCCAGGGAACCCGCTCTATAGCTCCCTTGGCCAAGAGAGTTTTGACTTCCTCGTGGAGTAGAGCAACGTGATCCTCCGTCAGCCGATCATACACTGGAGGCATGGGTGGAGGGGCAGTTTCAAAGGGGATGGAGTAGCCCCTTTGGATTATTTGCAACACCCACCTGTCCGAGGTGATGTCCCGCCAGTGGTTGAGATGATGGCGTATTCTACCACCAACTGGCCGTGAATGATCCTGGGGGATCGGACTAGTAGGGTTTTGCAGTGGAGGAGGGGATCATGGCTTGGCTCGACTTCTGGCCTCCTGACCCTCGAGGTTGCCGAACTTGCGGGGCTCTCTGGCCGGAATAGGGTTGGCGTGGTTGGTAGCCCCTTTCACAGACATGAAAGGAGCGAAAAGCAGACACAGGCTGGGATGTTGTGGTGAGGCCCAAGGACTTGGCTGTAGCCCGCGAGTCCTTGAAACGCTCAAGTGCGGCATCTGCTTTGGCCCCGAAGAGACGGGAGCCACCAAAGGTCATGTCCATAAGATTAGCCTGGACTTCCCAAGAAAAACCAGATATCCTCAGCCAGGCGTGGCAACGGACTGCCACCGTCGTGGAAATCGCTCTGCCCAACGAGTGTCGTGTCCAAGCCACATCGGATGGCTAACTTCGCTGCATCTCTCCCGTCTGAAAAAGCTTGGGAGATTAGAATCCGGTCCTCCTCCGAGACTCTGGGCACCACCTACGCAACTGTGCCCCATATCGGATGGGAATAATGGCCCAAAGGGCATGCTGTGTTCACCGACCGCAATGCTAGACTGGCAGAAGAGAATATTTTCTTTCCAAAACATTCCAGTCTCTTGGACTCCCTGTCCGGGGGTGCGGAAGGGAACGCGCAACGGGAAGTGGAAGCTTGAACCACCAAGATTTGTGGGCTGGGGTAGGCGCTGAGAGCTGGGTGGTCCGGTGCAGGGCGATTGCGGCGGGCAATCATTCTTTTCACAGGAGCCCCTGTGTTGGGCTTGGACAGGGTGCCCAGAACAACGTCCATCGAGGCCTCATTGAAAGGCAGCAAGGGTTCCGAGGTGGAGACCCCAGGTTACAGGACCTCTTTCAAGACATTAGTCTTGACTGCCACTGTAGGGAGCTGCAGGACTAAGACCACCGCAGCCCTACGCACCCCCATAGCGAATAACGCCCCCTCCTCCGTAGCCAGGTTAGGGGGAGACAGCATGCCAGAATCTGGAGAGGTGTCCAAACCACTGGCATCACCCAGCTCCTCATACCAGTCCATGTCCTGAGGATGCAGGATTTCTAAGGGGTCCTGCTCCCCCTCCCAATCCTACTAATCCATTCCTAACCCTCCAGAATAGGGCAGGTTAAATGGCATGGAGGCGTACAGCTCCAGTATCTGCGTCGGTGGACGACTGACCGGCTCCGTGTCATCGAGAATGAGGATTGGGGAGGTGCCGGCGACGCAGAGAACCTCGGCGGCGGATGCAGCGCTGGGAAAGGTCACTGTGGAACTGCGACCGGTGCTGGTCCAGACCCGGTTACGGGTCCAATGGGAGGCCGTGTTGCCGGAGCCGAAGGCACGGTACCCACGGGGACGACTTCATCCAAGCATGAGGGGCCCGAGGGCATGCCGGCAGGGTCAGGCCGCCCAAATATGGCGCACATGGGGTCATGGAACTAAGTTGGGAGGGGGTCACTCCCGGCCCCGGAAAGGGAGGGAAACGCAGAACTGACCCAGGCACCCACTCCGTGGAGCGGGGCCTCAAACGCCGAGGTTCCTTCGTCTCGTCACGCAACAGACATGGCAAGCCGAAGGACGCTTCGACTTCTTGTGCTTTTTGTGATGCCTCTTACCTGATGACTTGGAAGAAGAGGACTTCAATCCTCCGGAGCGGTGCTCAGAACTTCCTCTCGACCGAGAAGGGACCGGGATCGAGACCGAGATCAATGGGGCGACCTCTGAGGCGCGATTAGCTTTAGGGACCGCTGCCTCAAAGCTTTCGGTGCCATGGCCCGGCAATCGGAGCATGACTTCGTGTCGTGGTTGCGCTCCAGGCACCAGAGACACACTAAGTGGGGATCCGTGACCAACATGGCGCTGTGACTGGCGCCACACACCTTGACCCCGAGGTGTTCTTGCTAGACATCCCTAGCAAAAAAAGTCAAAAAAAAGTCTGTCAAATAATGACAGGGGGTAAGCTCTCTTCTTAGATCTGCGCTGGCTGGTGCGGAAAGAAAAGAACGGACGTCAGCGTGCCGGAGTGGCAGTTATATTGACGACGTGGACGTCATGACGAACATGACACCGTCGCGCGGAGTCGACGAGCGCCACCTAACGGCGCTCAGGGGTACTGCTAAGAAAAATCTTCCAAATCCAGCCTCACGCCTGGAAGTTCAAAGGTAAGGAATCTGCAGCTAGCTGTCTCCATCAGATGCAAGCATTCTTTTATCACCTTTTGTGTTTCATGTTTATCTACAGCCACACATGCTATGAAGATGTTTTTCCTCAAAGCAGTCAACAGCTTCAGTCATCTTCTGTCTTACTAGTACAGTTTTCACCATCAATTTGACAAATTGTTCTTAGATTGTGGCCGATAGAGACCTTCCATGTTCTCTTCCAAACCATATAGTAGAAGAAAAATATGTAAATGGAGGCGATGAACTGGAGCATAGCGGGCTTACATGTGACTACATCGCGAATCATATTTACTCGCTTACGGTAGATTCTCAAAGAAAAAACTTTAATTCAAGAACCCTTTATGGGCTCAACTACTAGATGGCATAAGTAATGCAGAAAAAGTGATTTTAGAAAAGGTTCACCATGCAAATACAGTGCTGCTGTAAGAGGTGGGCTGAGAAGACGGATATGTGCCAGGGAACTGGCAATACAGCTAAGCATGCAACTAGAACAGCTTGAGTATGTACACCGTGTCGATCACTCAAGAACTAAATTATTTAAACTGGGTGGGTTTGCCAGAAGGAATAGGGATGTTTCATTCACAGAACTTTAGGATGTGCCTAGATACAGCATTCCCTGAAAAATGCACACGGTGTGCTACCAGGACTGTTGACCTGTTGACATGTGAACTTGCAATAGAGCAGAGACTGCCAGGCATTTTCAGGAGTTCACTTGAGACTACACAGACCCTAGTGCCATAGTCTCAATAGGGTCCAGAAGAGATATTGCTAAACAAAATGAAAGGAGGGGCATTCAACACCCTAGAACAAAGAGTTGGATGACTGGTATGCTTCACTTATGAAAACCAAGTAAATGGTCTATAAAGGCAAGGCCATCCCTGAAAATGTACAATAAAATCTGGACCGCAGGATGCCTACTTTAAGGTCTAGTTAAAGGGATTAGGGGTCTAGAAGGTTCAAATAATAAGTGGATGGCCATAGGTGAGAATCTGTAAATCAATAAATTTAATCGAATGTGTAAGCAGAAATCATGTATGTAGTATATGTGGAAGATGGTCTAAATATTTACCAACAATAAATGCGTATTCTCTTTAGGATGGTTTTAAGATCCTAATTTGTAAGCCACTTAAGAGGATTTTATTTGAAATTCAAAAGAAACCCTCTCAGGATACCTGCCTCCTAATGCATACCTCCTTCTTATCTGTCGTCCTTACCTTGATCCACTGAACATAGGAAGAGAGGCGCATGCGTGCAGACCATCGCAGTGTGTGCAGAATGTCACATTCGCTCATGTCTGGTGTGTTTGTGGCCAACTGCTTAATGTAGCTCTTGGATGGAGGCAAAATGCCCAGAATCCTCCAGAGCACCAGGAAGTAATACTGACGGGAACATGCCTCCTGCATCAATGATAAGAAAACAGAACATCTGTTAATGTGTGTTGCCATGGCAGTGAAAACAAAACCAACAACATTATTTTGAGCAACTGTACAAATAAACACACACATTTATTACAACAGTGCAAAGGTCAAACTTGAGTTTACTACAACAGTACAGCAAAACTGATATCAGAAAAAAATCTTTTGCTGCCTCTGATTCCAAGTGACAATTGCATTACACAGGGAAACATCTCTGCTTATAGTCACTAGGTGCAAGGGGGTGGGACTTTGGGACAAGTCCTGCAGAACCCAAAGGATGGCTTGGCTAGTGAGGAGCAAGAGGGCACAGTTAGTTGTTGTGAACCCGGGCTGTGAGGCTCAGGTGCAGAGTTTTTTGGTCTGTGGGCCACTTCCGTTGGAGACTCTCACGGTTCTCGGTTAGACCTGTAGAGGGGAGGAAAACAAGACAGCAGGGCCACTTTCGGTGTAAGCCTCGTCAGTCCTGTAGTCCCTTGTTGTGCAGGTCGCGTTGATGGTGGTGGTGTCTGTAGGAAGCTGGCTCTGTATATACTATACCAAAATGAGGTATTGTGTGCACAGAGTCCAGTGGAACCCCAAAGGTAGGCAGAGGTAAAAGTAGATAGCACCTTACTCTCTATTTGTGGTAGTGTGGGTAAACAGTAAGGCTTTATCAGAGGGTATTGTTAAGCATTTGTTGTACACACTCAGGCAAGAAATGATGTCACACACTCAAAGACTGAACTCAGACCAATTTGTTTGTATAAAAATAGTATTTAGTTATATTTATTTTCTAGAACCAAGCAAGCCTGGTACAGGTAAGTGTAAATGGTACTTTTCAAGGAAGGTTGAACAATACAAGCAAGCTGAATGAAAATGACTTTGTTACAGGTATGTAAATACTTTTGAATACAGTGGAAATCACTGTTAGATTACTTTGAATTACTTTTCAGATTACTTTATGGATTACCTTTTCTACTCAGAGTGATATGCCTAGATATCACACTGGGACATTTCCTAGAGAAAAGGTAAGTAAAGCAGTTTTCAGATATTTGCAGTTTTTCAAGTTCTCATACAAAACCAACTCCACACTTAGAACAATTTTCAAGAAAAATAGTCAATGCAATCCTACGGAAGGAAATTGAGTTAACGATTTACAGGTAAGTAGTTATTTGTGGGAACTGGTATTCGGAGGTTAGAACCAGGGTTCCCCCAGGGTCAAGGATGCACTCTTGAAACACCCTCAGCGGCACTAGGGCGGCCGGGTGCAGAATGCTGAGGCCCAATGTTATCCAATGGGGGATAGGGGACCTCCGGTTGGTGGCTGCTCACTAGTATGCCAAAAGGTTGTGGGAGCAAAGCTCCTGGTGTTAGGCTCAGGGCAAAGGGGATCCGAGTTAGCACCCAAAGTACACCCACATCAGCGCTGGGGCGGATGGGTGCAGGGTGCTGTTTTGACGTCGGGTGCCCTGTTTTCAACGGGGATTCTCCGGTTGCAACAAAGACTGCAGGCTTGGGGACGAAGATCTTCTGGAGGTGACCACCGGTTGAAGAGGTAAGTTGGAATGCCTGGGGATGCTAGGACACCGTTGGTTGGGCCACCCAAGGCCGTGGGACGTCAGGTGCAGGGGTGTCGTTAGGCTTAGGGTTTTCTTACCAGCTCCGGTCGCAGGGGGATCCTCCAGAAAGGGGCGGCAGGCGTTGATTGGAGATTCGAGGCAGGTCAGAGATCACCAGATCTCAGGTCAGGATCGCCGGGGAGACCTACCCGTGGTGTTGGGCCACTCGAACTCGGGCCGTGGGCGTCAGGTGCAAAGTGGTGCAGGCGAAAAAGTTTCTTACCTTCCTTTAACGATAGATCTGTAAGAAACATGAGTTAGTTATAGATTCCTTACCTTAGAATTACCCCCAGGCGTCACACTGGATCCGGAAAGTTTTTCGTCAGCAGGACCCCTGTACGTCGGAAGGTGGCGTCGGTCGACTCCGCGTTCGTCGTCGGCATCGTGGTCGTCAGGATGACGTCGTGGTAGCTACATGGACGCCGCCCTCGCGCGCTGACGTCAGTTCTGTTCACGACTTTCCACGCCAGAAGCGCAGAGCCATGCAAGACACTGACCACTGGTGCACAAAACCAGGGCCCTGAAAGGATGTCCTTAACCCTAGAAGTCAGTTCGCAGAACGCGGAGGATTGGTGGGGCGGTAAGGAATCTATAACTAACCTATGTTTCTTACAGATATATCTTTACCGAAGGTAAGTAACTTGTTCATCTGAAAGAAGCAGTTAGTTATAGATTCCTCACCTTAGAATCGATACCCCAGCAATACCAACCCCGGTGGTGGGTCTGTGAACTAAGTTCACACCAGAAAGTCCTGGAGAACAGAACGGCCAAAGAAGCCATCTCTCCGGACCTGGCTGTCCAGGCAGTAGTGTTTAGTAAACGTGTGCAACGATGCCCACATAGCTGCCTGACAGATGTCATTTAGGGGGACTCCTTGTCCCAAAGCAGTGGTAGCTGCCGTCGCCCTGGTGGAATGGGAACGCAGCCCCACTGGAGGCTCCTTCTTTGCCAAAGAGTAGCAGGCTTTGATGCACAGATCGACCCACCTGGAGATTGTTAGTTTGTGCACGGCCCGACCTTTCTTAGCGCCCACGTAACCAACAAAGAGCTGGTCATCCACCCGAAATTGTTTGGTGCGATCCAAGGGAAGCGCACGGTTTGGATCCAGACGGTGGAGCTTCTCTTCCTCTTTTGAAGGATGCGGAGGAGGAAAGAAGGTGGGCAAAATGATGGTTTGGCCAATGTGGAAAGAAGTAACCACCTTGGGAAGGAAGGAAGGTCTAGTTCTCAGGATGACCTTGTCCGGATGGATAGCCAGAAAGGGAGGCTTGGAAGAAAGAGCTTGTAGCTCACTCACCCTGCATGCAGAGGTGATGGCCACCAGAAAGGCAGTTTTCAAAGTGAAAAGTCTGAGAGGACAGTTATGTAGCGGCTCAAAGGGAGCGCACATGAGGTAGGTAAGAACCAAGTTCAAGTCCCACTGAGGCATTACGAAGGGAACAGGAGGAAAAAGATGAGTAATGCCCTTAAGGAATTTATTTACAACAGGGGACTTGAAAAGAGAAGGCTGATCAGGAAGCCTAAGGAAGGCTGAAATGGCCGAGAGGTAGCCCTGTAGAGTGCCCAGAGCAGAGCCCTGCTGGGCCAAAGAAAGGAGGAACAAGAGAACCTCAGAAAGAGGGGCGGAAAGGGGATCCACAGCCTTTGCTGTGCACCATGCCACAAATTTGTTCCATCTGCAGGCGTATACCGTCTTAGTGGAGGGACGCCTGGCTGCCAAGATAACATCGCAGACTTCGGGAGGCAGGTCAAACGACGTCAACTGCCACCGCAAAATCTCCACGCAAGGAGGTGGAGGCTGGACATGTTCGGGTGGAGGACCGTCCCCTGCTGCTGCGACAGAAGATCCTCCCGAAGAGGCAGTCTGATCGGAGGATCGATGGCCATGTTGAGCAGCTCGGGATACCAGACTCTTCGTGCCCAATCCAGAGCCACAAGAATGACTTGGGCCCGGTCGTGCTTGATCTTCTTCAGCACTCTGGGCAGAAGTGGTGTAGGCGGAAAGGCGTATAGAAGACCGCAACTCCACTCGCGACAAAAAGCTCGCCTAGCGAGTGCCGCCTTGGAAATTCCAACGCGCAGAACTGCTGACATTGCACGTTCTCTTCTGTGGTAAATATATCTAACCAAAGCTCTCCCCACTGCTGAAAGAGACCTTGCACCACCTCCGAGTGAAGACGCCATTCGTGATCCATCATGCACCTGCGGCTGAGTTAGTCTGCCCTGGCGTTCAGAGAACCTGCCAGGTGTTGAACCACCAGGGATATGCCCTGATGTTCCAGCCATGTCCAGAGGCGGAGGGCCTCCTGACATAGGGTCCACGATCCCACCCCTCCTTGTTTGTTGCAGTACCACATGGCGGTGGTGTTGTCCGTGAACACCTGCACTACTCTTCCCCTGACAGAGGGAATGAATGCCTTGAGTGCAAGACGAATCGCCTGCAGCTCCAGAAGGTTGATGTGGAGCCTGGACTCTGTCGGAGACCAGAGGCCTCTGATCTCCACCTCCCCCATGTGGCCGCCCCATCCCAGAAGTAATGCATCGGTCACCACTGTGAACTCTGGTTGAGGATGGGAGAGGGATCTGCCTTCGACCCAATCCTGGTTCGTAAGCCACCACTGCAAATGGTGTGCAGTGGCTTCCGAGATCTGGACGAAATCGGACAGATTCCCTGGAACTTCAGGTCCCACTGCAGTGCCCGCATATGCCATCTGGCATGATGCACCAGCAGGATGCAGGAGGGCATCAGACCCAGCAGCCTGAGGGTCATCCTGACCGAAACCCGGGATAGAGTATAAAAGATCGGAATCATAGCCAGAATATCCCGGACTCGCTGTTCGGGAGGATAAACCCGAAACTGCGTTGTGTCCTGAACCGCTCCGATGAAGAGGAGCTTCTGAGAGGGGGTCAGGTGTGACTTCGGCACGTTCATGGAGAACCCCAGCGAATGCAGGTCGGCCGTAGTCTGGAGGTGGGAGACGATTGCCTGGGGCGAGCCTGCCTTCAACAGCCAGTCGTCGAGATAGGGGAAGACTGGAACCCCTGATCTGCGCAGATGAGCTGCGACCACCGCCATCACTTTCGTGAACACCCAAGGGACGCTGGGTAAGGCAAAAGGGGAGCACGGTAAACTGAAAATGCTCGTGGCCTGCAGTGAACCGTAGGTAACGCCTGTGGGCCGGCAGGACAGGGATGTGGAAATAGGCGTCCTGCATGTCCAACGCTACCATCCAATCTCCAGGGTCGAGGGCAAACAAGACCTGAGCGAGCGTCAACATTTTGAACTTCTCCTTCCGGAGGAAGCGGTTCACGTTCCTGAGATCCAAGATAGGACGCAGGCCTTGGTCCTTCTTGAGCACCAGAAAGTAGTGGGAATAGCAACCACGACCTACTTCTGGGGTAGGAACGCGCTCGATGGCTCCCTTGGCCAAAAGTGCCGACACTTCCTGTTGGAGAAGGGCCAGGTGATCCTCCGACATGCGATGGTACTGAGGTGGCATGGATGGAGGGGTAGTCTCGAAGGGGAGGGAGTAGCCCCTGCGGACTATTTGCAAAACCCACCTGTCCGACGTGATGGTGCGCCAGTGGGGGAGGTGATGGCGGATCCTGACGCCCACTGGTGTTTGGTGGCCCTGAAAGGTCGGACTAGGAGCGTTTGGAGGCTGCTGCAGAGGGGGCTCTGGTGGACTGGCCCGCCCACTGGCCCCCAGAACCACGGTGGTGGTTCCCACGTCCCCGGCCGCGCTTGGGCTGAACAGCTTGCGCCGGCCTGTGGCTCTGGGCGGGACGTAGCGGGGCACCCCTTCCGTAACCACGAAAGGGGCGAAAAGCAGACTGCGCAGGGCGGGTGGTGGAGAGGCCCAAGGACCTGGCCGTAGCCCGAGAGTCCTTAAAGCGCTGTAGCGTGTTGTCTGCCTTGTCGCCGAAAAGGCGACGGCCATCAAAGGGCATGTCCATAAGTGTGGATTGGACATCCCCTGAAAAACCAGTCTAACGCAACCAGGCGTAGCGTCGAAGGGCTACTGACGTGGAAATCGTCCTGCCAAGTGCGTCAGTGGTATCCAGCCCACAGCGGATGGTAAACTTCGCTGCGTCTCTCCCTTCGGCAACCGCTCGAGAGAGCACGGCCCGGGCCTCCTCCGGGCACTGAGGCAGCACTTGCGCAACCGTATCCCACACGGAGTGGGTGTAACGGCGCAATAGACATGCAGTGTTTACCGACCGCGGTCCCAAGCTGGAGGAAGAAAACATCTTCTTCCCAAGATGATCCAGCTTTTTGGATTCCCTGTCCGGGGGAGCGGTAGGGAATGCGCCCTTGGGCGTGGAGGCTTGAACTACCAAGCTCTCAGGGGTGGGGTGTTGGGAGAGGAAAGTGGGGTCGCCCGGGGCCGGGCGGTGGCGTCGGGCAATCATCCTGTCCACAGGAGCCCCTGTGTTGGGCCTGGACCAGGTGCCCAAAAGGATGCCTGTATGTATGTATGTATGTATGTATGTATGTATTTACATTTATAAAGTGCACAGCTACCCAACAGGGTCTCCCGGCGCTAGACATGTGGGAGCCGCCACAACTCAGCAGTGAAATAGCAGGAGTACAGAAAGAAAAAGAGAAACAAGAAAGAAAAAAAAAGCAGGGGGTCAAACAGAGTCACTAAACAACAGAGTCTTTAAATTTTTACGGAAGGACAGCAAGGACTGACAATTTCTAAGATCAAGCGGGAGGGCATTCCAAAGCCTAGGGCCGAGACAAGAGAAGGAGCGACCCCTCATACAGGTCAGCCGAAACCTAGGAACTGAAAATAATGAAAGACTGGAAGAACGCAATTGGCGAACTGGAGCATGGAGTGTGAGTAAGCTTTGAATATAAGGTGGAGCGTGGCCCCATTTGGCGTGAAACATGTAACCGAGGGACTTAAACTCAATATGCTTACTGATTTTGAGCCAGTGAAGTTGACGAAGGAGAGGAGAAGCTGAGGCATATCTCGGTAGATGAAAAAGGAGGCGGGCAGCAGCGTTTTGGACGACCTGTAGCCGATGTAATGAGGCTTTATCAATGCCCAGATAAAGGACGTTACCATAGTCCAGTCTGGATGTCACCAGAGACTGGAGAACCATTCTCTGAGCTGCCAATAGGATTAACCAAAGGATCTTTTTAATCCATCTGAGAACAGCAAAGCAGGATGAAGCAACCCTGGCGACCTGCGGTTTAAAAGAGCTTTTGATCGATAATAACGCCCAAATTCTTGACTTTAGACACAGGAACTGGTACAGGGCCCAGGTCATCAGGCCAATGTTGGATACCCCACAGCTCAGGGTGATTGCCCAGAAGGAGCACCTCGGTTTTCGAACCATTGAGCTTCAGAGCATTACTGGTCAGCCAGGCAGAAACATTCCTCAAGCCGCACTGCAGTAAGGAATAATCTTAATGCCGGGCCGCAGAAAGGGAGAAGACAATCTGAGTATCGTCAGCGTAGGAGAAGATAGTCAGACCCGACCTTTCCGCAATGTCACCCATGGGGCGAACATATATGTTAAAAGGTAGAGGGCTCAAAATAGAGCCCTGAGGGACTCCAGAGGTTAGCTGTAACGTGTGTGATCTCACATTGTTAGAAAAAACCTGAAAAGTACGATCCGTAAGAAAAGACCTCAGCCATTTCAAAGCCAAGCCTTTAATCCCACAGACTTCAAGACGTTCTAACAAGATGGAATAAGACACCGTGTCAAATGCGGCGCTCAAATCCAGCAGGATGAGCGCAGAAGTCCCCCAAGAGTCAAGTTGTTGTCTGAGAAGAGTGACCCCAGGGAGAGTGGACTCAGTGCTGTAACCATGTCTGAATCCAGACTGAGATGGATGAGGCAGATTAGAGGTAGTAGCAAAGGAGGAAAGCAAGGTATTAATATGCTGTTCCAGAATTTTGAAAAACACAGACTGCAGGGAGATAGGACGAATGTTAGACCAGCAAAGCGGGTCAAGACCATCCTTTTTAGGTCTCGCGCCTAGCGTTGCAGTGCGCAGCACTGCTTGCGCAGCGCGAGACCTTTAGAAAGGGCTTCAGAAAGCTACCCTCACGCTCGTGCGTGTGGTTTTGCTTTGTGAAGCCCACATTGGCTGGAGCGTGTGTTTTTTTTCCCGAGACGGCACGCGGATTGGGCAAAGGCGGGCGCATGTCCCGCCTTTGCTCCTCCCATTCCCGACGGTGGCCAGAACGCGCAGCAGCGCGCGTTCGCCTCGCTGCTGCGCTCCCCGCCCCCCGCTCCTCTGTGGTGCGCGCGCACCACTGGTTTCGATTCCCGCGGTCGGCTGGTTTCGATTCCGTGTTCGCAAGATATTCTTTAAGGTGATCTGCGGGGCAAAGATATGGGGCTGGGGGCATCCAAGAACCGCTGTAGAGCCAGTTGTAGGAGGTAAGGGCAAGACTGTTTGTTGAGAGTGCTTATTAACAATTCTGGGTGAGTTTTTAGCCTTCTCTTTCCCAGCACTTCTATTTAACTAGCCGTTCCGCTTTGCCGGCACGTTATTTAAAGCGCTTCTTATGTTTGAATTATTTACCCCAGTCTCCTCTCTCCGCCCCTTTACCCCTGCTTGCAGAGTCTGGACAAACTTTATCGCTCCTTGCAGTGGATTTCCCATAGCGGGCTCCTTTTCCCAGCGGCCTGCTTTCTCCATCGCCCCCTTTCATAGCTTCTGTGAGTGCTATGCTTTTGCTGGCGCTGCCCCCACTTCCCTGGCTCTTCCGCAGCTCCCTGGCAGCGTGGAACCAGCGCGATACTGCGCTGGCTTTCGGACCACCAATCACCACCTCCCTTGCCTATCTGGCGGAGATGGTAAGATAACACATCTGCCAAGTAGAAAGCAAATACTTTGCCGAAGTGAAAGCGGCTTGAGAGTGTTTCCTATCGACTCAGCTGGGCATCCCATTAGGCAAGCACTCTAGCGACCTGCCTCGCTGCTGGCCACGATTTTCACCCTTCCTTCGAGAAGTAATTCTGCCCTCTCATGATATATTCTTGTGTGACATGTATAGTGGAAATGAGTTGTCCTACCTATGCTAAGTTCTTTAAAACAATTGGTAACAAGTGGCTCATGCTTAAGGAGCTACAGAACAGATGCATTATTGACCAGAACACGCAAAGGGTGGTCTGTGTTTGTGCAGTGTGCTCTGTGACCCCTGACCAGGTTTGTGCCCTGTGTCCTCTGTATGAGTCTAGCTCGGGGAAGAAGGCTATTGGAAAGGATTTATAGAACTACTGTCTCCACTATATTCATCTGGCAAGAGTCATTCTGTTAATCCTTGCTACTGGCACTGAATGAAAAATTGAAGGCCTGGAAGGAACATCGGACCTCCAACATTGTACTGTATTTTGCACTGTGCTAGCATTTTCACCCCATGTCCCAGGCCTGCAATACCCCAAAAAAGTGGCACATAGGAAGGAAATGGCGGGAACAAAGAGTGGTTTGTGACACCACAGTCTGCGCCCACAGATGAAGGCAGATGACCTTTGCAGAGTGGAAGCTGGCAATCAGAGACCACTTTACCTATGTAAATAGTTGTTGATTGAAAAGTGCAGTAAGTAACCATTTAATGAGTTGCCACCACAGCAGCAATTGCCAAGCAGAGTCGCAAATCCTTGTGAGTTGTAAGGAAAGGAGGAAAATCCTATTAGTGCGCCCTTCCGAGGGTCCACAATACCAGACTGCCACTTATTGCAGTATTATACCTCTTTTGTATCTTATGTATCATTCACACTTGTCACTTTTTCCTCTTGTAACGTATCATTTGCTACCTCTTCCTGTATCTTGTTTGCTTTTGTAATATGCACAATTGTCACTTTTTCCTCATGTAATGTAACGTTTGCTTTTGTAACATGCCCACTTGTAATTTTCTACTCATGTAACGTTGCTGGTCCTATTGTGAAGCGCTCTGACACCTTCGGGTAAAGTCCGCGCTATATAAAAACGCATAAATAAATAAATAAAATAAAAGTAAAAGAAGGTAATTGTTAGTAGGTATCTGTTGATGGGACCACAGTCTGCTCCCTCCAAAGCACTCTGAGACTCACAGCAGCCATCATGGGGAGCTTCCATTTTGTAAATGGATCCCCCTGACACAGTTGGTAACCATTATATTCTTTGAGATGCATCAAAAAGTATTGTTCCACAATATTGTGAATCCCAAGGCAAGGGCAATTGCAGCTTTGGCGCCATTTTGCCTTGCAGTTTGCAGTGTCTCGCAGTGTGTGTCTTCCGAGTCGCAAAGGGGATTGCGACTCGAAAATCACTTTGCTATATTTCATGCTATTGTTTATTCTCCTTGCAAAATCTACAACTTTGCGCAGAGCTGGGCTCTGCCAGAGAAACAAGGTTTGATGCATCGGGCCTTACGAGATTAAATGTAATAGGAGGAGAGTGGTTTTGTCCGTTTTGCCAAGCAATTGAAAATCCCATTACTTTCAGGGTCTTAAATTCTGTGTCGAAACAGGTTTACATTACACTAATAAATCCCATTCACAAAACCGATTGCAGCAGGATAACTGCACGCCGGCAAAGTCAATTGAAATCCGCACGTTTTATAAAGATTAGGAAAATAGTCAATTAATATGGCTATACTGTAAAGTGAAATGTAGAGTGGACTCTGGTCCCTCGCTTTTAACCTTACTTACAGCACATCTAATTAATTAATTATAGCATACAGGAAATAAATAGTCCTCGCGGCCGTTTGATCCCGCCGAGACCTTGTTCTAAAGACCAGCTGCTTCCCCGCACAAATCCTGTTCACAGTCTGCGTTTCCTTTCTCTGGGGCCTCCGTCTGTGTTAATTCTTTCCTGTCTGAACCAGCGCTGAGCGTGTTCGCACCCACATGGACGTGTTCTGTCATGATTAATACCCACTGCTCATCTCTCCGACCCATTGAGGCTACATTAAAAGCTCCCAGTTGGATGTGGGATTATGGTTTTATTCTCCACAGACCGACACCTCGTCGGGTTCGAGCTCGTAGGGTGCGCATGTAGTTTATGCTTGTTCTCATACACAGCAGCTTCAGGGCTCTCTCTGCCTTATGACTATTTTTTTCTGAGTTTTTAGTGCGCGTCATTGACATGTGAGCAGAAGCATCACCCTGGACTGTTTTCAAAATGACGATGCTTAAATGAAAGCGTGTGCCCTAATTCGCCACGGAAGCTGCGTTTCACTCCGGTTGCCAAGCTCAGCTTCCTGGTTGTCCAGCTTTCTAGAAGTGCACTTTTCGACTGGAAAGGGGGTGCATCCCTCCCTGCCCGAACCTCCCTGTATGGAATGGAAGGGGTCGACGAATATTCACCAGAGTGCCCTCCGCGGTGAAGTGTGACCAACTTAGAACACCGGCCTTTCACAGGCAAACACCTGGATTGTTACTGACTCTGTCCCAGCGCCGACAGACCTTCAGCAGCACTCCTGTGGCAAACTCTTCCCCCCACCTGCCTCGCGGGCCTCCTGAGACACCGTCCAGACAAGGGACTGGCTCTACCCTAACTAGAGGTGCTGACCGTATGAGGTGACTGCCTGGCAAACGACTGTCTTGTACCCAGGGCTGCTGACCTTCACAAGCTCTGACCTCCAGAAGCACCAGCCTGAGTGTATCTTTCTCTCTAACATCTGTTCTGGCTTTCCAGGGCGTGTTCTGATGTGTGGCTTACTTTGACTCCGCCTGCCAGACTTCAGGACACACTGGCACAGGGAGATTTGCGCAGTCACTGGATGGTGAGCCGACGCTGAGACTGGAACCTGGTTTCCCAGCTCAAAAGTCAGCAGGCCGTTAGACCACATCCTCGTGAGTTAGCAGTCTTTTTACGATGTGTTGTTTTTTTAACATTTTATATCTCAGAATAAAATACCGATACTTAAACAAAGTTCCGGGTACTCCTCCTACCTCATGGCAATCGGTTACTTTTATGACGTCATTTTTGGGGAACATGCGCAACTCGAGTAAGGCACGCATGAGACCATTGTATAGAAGCAAAACAAGCATTTGCAATGCAATAGGTCTCGCATTTTTAGAGTTGGAGCTATTGGTGTTGCATTATTTAGCAATGCCAATAGCTCAAAATTTAATAATGCGAGACCTATTGCATTGCAAATGCTTTTTTAATAGAGGAAGGACAAGAGCATGCTTCCACACATTCGGTGATACAAAAGGGGATGATGGACGGAACGTTTGAGCCAATCAAACACTCACCCCCAGTCAACTGATCTGGGTTTAATCCATCATCATTCTTTAGCTCACTCCACCACCCCAGTTCAGACATGGCCATATGCAAATCAGTCTGACCCTGTGCCTCATGGGAACAGTCCAGCCCGAACTGCCAAGCCATGTCTTCCCTGGACCGGAAACAAGCATCCTAGGACCGGTTTCTGGCATTCCAGCCGTCATCAGCCAGGCTTGCTTGAATCCAGTGGCAAAGTGAGCAAGGGACCCACGTCTGGGCATACCCCCGCCAACTTAGGGCGAACAAAGCGATACAAAAGGGGATGATGGACGGAACGTTTGAGCCAATCAAACACTCACCCCCAGTCAACTGATCTGGGTTTAATCCATCATCATTCTTTAGCTCACTCCACCACCCCAGTTCAGACATGGCCATATGCAAATCAGTCTGACCCTGTGCCTCATGGGAACAGTCCAGCCCGAACTGCCAAGCCATGTCTTCCCTGGACCGGAAACAAGCATCCTAGGACCGGTTTCTGGCATTCCAGCCGTCATCAGCCAGGCTTGCTTGAATCCAGTGGCAAAGTGAGCAAGGGACCCACGTCTGGGCATACCCCGCCAACTTAGGGCGAACAAAGCGATACAAAAGGGGATGATGGACGGAACGTTTGAGCCAATCAAACACTCACCCCCAGTCAACTGATCTGGGTTTAATCCATCATCATTCTTTAGCTCACTCCACCACCCCAGTTCAGACATGGCCATATGCAAATCAGTCTGACCCTGTGCCTCATGGGAACAGTCCAGCCCGAACTGCCAAGCCATGTCTTCCCTGGACCGGAAACAAGCATCCTAGGACCGGTTTCTGGCATTCCAGCCGTCATCAGCCAGGCTTGCTTGAATCCAGTGGCAAAGTGAGCAAGGGACCCACGTCTGGGCATACCCCGCCAACTTAGGGCGAACAAAGCGATACAAAAGGGGATGATGGACGGAACGTTTGAGCCAATCAAACACTCACCCCCAGTCAACTGATCTGGGTTTAATCCATCATCATTCTTTAGCTCACTCCACCACCCCAGTTCAGACATGGCCATATGCAAATCAGTCTGACCCTGTGCCTCATGGGAACAGTCCAGCCCGAACTGCCAAGCCATGTCTTCCCTGGACCGGAAACAAGCATCCTAGGACCGGTTTCTGGCATTCCAGCCGTCATCAGCCAGGCTTGCTTGAATCCAGTGGCAAAGTGAGCAAGGGACCCACGTCTGGGCATACCCCCGCCAACTTAGGGCGAACAAAGCGATACAAAAGGGGATGATGGACGGAACGTTTGAGCCAATCAAACACTCACCCCCAGTCAACTGATCTGGGTTTAATCCATCATCATTCTTTAGCTCACTCCACCACCCCAGTTCAGACATGGCCATATGCAAATCAGTCTGACCCTGTGCCTCATGGGAACAGTCCAGCCCGAACTGCCAAGCCATGTCTTCCCTGGACCGGAAACAAGCATCCTAGGACCGGTTTCTGGCATTCCAGCCGTCATCAGCCAGGCTTGCTTGAATCCAGTGGCAAAGTGAGCAAGGGACCCACGTCTGGGCATACCCCCGCCAACTTAGGGCGAACAAAGCGATACAAAAGGGGATGATGGACGGAACGTTTGAGCCAATCAAACACTCACCCCCAGTCAACTGATCTGGGTTTAATCCATCATCATTCTTTAGCTCACTCCACCACCCCAGTTCAGACATGGCCATATGCAAATCAGTCTGACCCTGTGCCTCATGGGAACAGTCCAGCCCGAACTGCCAAGCCATGTCTTCCCTGGACCGGAAACAAGCATCCTAGGACCGGTTTCTGGCATTCCAGCCGTCATCAGCCAGGCTTGCTTGAATCCAGTGGCAAAGTGAGCAAGGGACCCACGTCTGGGCATACCCCCGCCAACTTAGGGCGAACAAAGCGATACAAAAGGGGATGATGGACACATTCGGTATCAAGCCTGTACTTACAGAGTTGTTAAGTAAATCAAGAATCACAGAGAGAACTGTATCATCTAGATGGCGAAGTATAGAGGGGGGTAGGGGGTCAGCAGGAGAACCGGACTTAATAGCGCTCAGTGACCGCTTCAAGGAAGGTAAATCCAGGAGAGGCTAAGAGCTAATCTGATCGGAATACTCAGGACCCTGAGTCAGAGGAAAAGGTCCTGGCAAAAAGCAGGAAGTAGACAAAGTGCTCCCTTGTAGAACAGCATCCACTGCAAATTGAGCGTGGATTCGAGAGTTGATTCACCACCTTAAACAAGGTTTTCTGACAGTGCTGAGAACTAGAGATCTTATCAATGAAAAAAGTAGCACGTGCCGATCTACATAGAGCATGATACTTCTTTAACACTCCCAACTACTCTTGTTTAACATCAGGCAAATAGCGTTTCCTCCATTTCCTTTCTAATGCTTTGCAACGCTTTTTCTCATGTTTAAGAGAATCAGTGAACCACGGCGCAGGGCGATGCATCCTGATCTGGGGTTTAGAGGCAAGAGGCAAAACGGCATCAGTGGCGGAAAAGAGCCAAGAATGCAAGCTCGCTTGGGCTAAGTCAGTTGAAGAAACAAGAACAGGGATGTTATCCCAAAGCACAGTATTCAAAGATGGAACATTTAGTTTGGACCAATTCCGGATTTTCGGCTCGAACAGTAGGTATGACGGAGGATGTGTCAAGGAGCTTAATAGAAAAAGGAACTGCAAAATGGTCAGTCCAGCAAAGCTGGACAGGAAGTGCGACAATGATATTAGAAAGATTAGAAAAGATCGGGTCAAGAAGATGACCAGCAATATGAGTGGGAAGTGAATTTAATAGTGTGAGGTTAAGAACATTCATGTCCTGAATAAAAATAGAGGCAGACATGTCTTCCAAGTTCTCAAGATGGAGATTAAGGTCACCAAGCACAGAGAAGTTAGCAGAGCGAAGGATATCAGGGGTCAGTTGATCACAAAAGACTGAACACCAGTTAAGCAGTGGCCCAGGGGGGCGATAAACAAGGGCGCCAGAAAAGGTCAACTTATGAGTGAAAGAAATAGAAAAAGCCAAGGCTTCACAATTAGGGATCTGGAGGTCCACAATTTTACAGGGCTTCATTAAACGGCAGCAGGGGCTCCGAAGAGCTCGCTGCCGGTTGAAGTACCTCTGTCAGGAGGTTAGTATAGGTAGCACGAGGAAGCCACCCTACGCAACACCACTGCGTATGACGCTCCCTCCTCCGTAGCCACGGTAGGAGGAGACAACATGCCAAGGTCTGGTGAGGTATCCAAACCACTGGCTTCCCCCAGTTCCTCTCTCAAGTCCTGCTCATACACCAACTGGTCTGTTAAAGTGTCTCCAGACCCCTTCCAGTCCTCCTCACCCTCCTCTGGCTGCCAATGCTGATGTACTTTGACTGAGTGTACCCTGGGATCCTGCCAAACAGGTACCCAGGGCCTATGTTCTTTCCCTAAAACTGCATTTAAATAAAACTCAGTTGGCACTCTTTGGCCACATGTCAGTCCGTTGTAAATGGTACCATAGGTACTGTGGCCAGGGAAGACCTGTAAGGGCTGCAGCACTTGTTGTGCCACTCTAATGCAGTTTTAGAGAAAGAACATAGGCCCTGGGTACCTGTTTGGCAGGATCCCAGGGTACACTCAGTCAAAGTACATCAGCAGTTTAGCAAAAAGTGGGGGCAACCATGCAAAAAGAGGGCAGAGCTTGGCCATGCAGCAAAATGGCCGCTCGTTAGAGAGGCTCCGCCGGCTCAGCGAACAATCCAAAATTATCCTGAGCCTACTGGCCTTCAACAACGCCAAGAGGAGGATGCCCACATCCACGATGAGATCCTGCACCCGCCGATCCCCAGCGGAGTGCATATAAGTCGATATTGCAGGTACTGTGGCGAGTCACACCTCCGGAGCCGGGAGGCGCCATCTTGCCCTATATTGTGCAGCAGCAACGAGCGTCGCTGACTGTACAACACGCTGCGGAGGAGCTCCCTAGACCCCGGCCCTGCTGCCACAACAAACCTGTGATCCCGAACTGAGCTGCTCCATGACAATGCCGCACCTACGACCCTGGAAGACTAATCGGACTCCTGGGCCTGGTGACTGACTGAGGCGCTACTGTGCCGGGCTGCGACGCGCAGGCCCCGGAACTGCGCCGGTGGGCCTCTGCCTCGGCGCTCCGCGTCTTCAGTGCTGCTGGTGGGGGCCTGGTCCCACCTCCCGCCCCCACTACATCAAGAACCGAGACCTCATCGGCCCTTCCCTGCGGGGTTGAGGAGAACGCGATGATCCGGCAGAACGGGCAGGGTTGTGTCTGGCCTGGCCTGCGGACACGGGGGACCGCGGGGATCCACGGAGAGGACTGCATTAGATGCCACAAGAGGATCAAGGAACTGATATGACTGTTTGTACCACATTATGGGAAAGGAGTTGCAAACACAGACAGTGAGAGGCCCGGCGGCATAGCGAGGGGGTCCGGTCAGCTCGGCAGACCTCCAGCAATAATAAAATACCACCCCTGAGCCTCCCGCGCGACAATAAAGAGATTTCATCTCTCACCTCCATTTCTGCTCTCAACCCTGCTGGCCCTCAAGCCTGTGAGACAGGTGAAATATAAGTGGGCACCCCCGAAGTGCAAACGAACCAAACATACCGAAGTGGAACATCAGGGCCTAGGCCCAGGCAATACAGAACTAACCCCGAACTGCGACCAGACAAGCCTCAGGCCTGCTGGTGGGGGGCCACCACAACCTATCAGATACCACCAAAAGCAGATCCGACACAGACGCTAAGGACACGCTGCAGACTACTATAAATCAAAATCGGGCTGCTTGCCATTGTAACTTCACCCGATACCAGGAATACAGAGCACCCCATTGACAATCGCACAGCACTGGGAAACACTTCTTGAAAACAATGGGCAGGCACGACACATGCCAATCAAAAATCTTGTTCGAAAGCAAATCTACCCGACAAACAGGTACAGACCAACCACAGGGACAATCCAAGTACCCCCCTCATGGAAGAACAGAACCAAGATCTCAACTCTATCCTTGCAGACGTTAAATTGAGCCTTAAAACGATTGACACTAAGTTAGACCTGATGGCACACCGCTTGGATAAAATTAACGAGAGTCAACAAGCACGGAGATTGTATAGACCACCTAGAAACTCGAGTTTCAGATATTGACGACACCCAGACAACAACCAAAGAGCAACTGCTGAAAAGGGACAGAGTCCTAGCCGTCATCAAGGTCAAGAATGAAGATCTTGAAGCCCGCTCGAGGTGAAACAATCTTCGTATCATAGGTGTGACAGAATCCACCGCCATCGACAACACATGGAGAACTACATAACTAACATGCTAAAAGATCTTTTCAACAAATCCCTGTCCCCTGTGTTCATAGTTGAAAGGGCGCACAGATCCCTAGTACCAAGACCGCCCCTGGGCGCACCGGCCCGACCAATAATTGCACGACTACTAAATTAAAAGGACAGGGACATGGTGCTGCGCCAAGCGAGAGAAAGAGGAGAAGTGCAATATGGGGGCAATATCGTCTCCTTTTATCTGGATTTTACCATTGCCGTCCAGGCAGCCCGAAAAGACTTTCAACCTGTCAAAAAGATCCTGCAACAAGCCAATGTCAATTATGCTCTCCTATATCCTGCTAAGTTGCGGGTTGTTCATGATGGAAAAACCCACCACTTTACAAATGTCAAATCTGTACTCAAGCTCGCCAAAAAGCATAATTGCAGACCCCAAAAAAACCCTCCGGGAGAGTCTGAAGGTTCGCAAATGGATGAAAATGACCAGGAACATTCATGTAAGACCCTTCAAAAAGCATGGGAGCTCTCCTCCGAGACAAAAGCAGATGGACACACCCTTATGCTCACAAGATCAGCTCCACTGTAGAAAATGGACTCGCCGCATCAAACTTTGATTAACCGGCCAGATTTCCTGGGCAGCATCTGTTGCCACAGCCACCCAGCCGGCTCACCTCTGCCCTCTGGGATGAGCCCCTTCCGTTGGACAATACAGGTTTTGGATGAGGGGAAGGGTGGGGGGTGGGCAAGGGATACTCAACCAAGTTTGGGGGTTGGAGTGGGTGGGGGTGGGTATAGTATTTGTTATGGGTTATTTCTTCTATTACAATGCACTCACATCACAGAGCAGGCCCCTACCCTTGTCTTCCCTGCACTTTCCCTAAGTACTAAATCAGCGAGAGCACTGAACATCGACATTCGCTCCCTAGTTATCAGAACCCTAATCTATCGCTACCTGACAGACACCCGGACTACGCACCAAACTTGCTTGGATAATCACATTAATATATAACCCCCACAGCCCCATGACGTTGAATATTAGATGCTTAACATGAAACGTTAGGGGGCTCAATGACGCACGAAAAGCCCGTCTAGTACACACCTACCTCACAAGACATCACATAGACATATGATTCCTGCAGGAACTTCACCTTACCCCTTCAACTGCAACCCGCCTTAAAGCCCGGTGGTGCGCAGAAACTCATGCATCCTACTACTCTAACTACGTCCGGGGCACGGCGATACTTATTGGCAAAAACATCCCATTGAAACTCGCACACATGAAATTAGATCCAGAGGGTCGCTTTGTTCTCACAGCTGGCATACTGCACCATCACCCCATAATATTTGCGTGTATATACAGACCTAACAGACTGCCCTGAATTCTTTAGTGAAGTATGGCGACATCACTACTCTCGGAACGGTCATATGGGGGGTGACTTCAATGTTATACTGGACCCAGATAAGGACAGATCCAGCACGCCTCACCGCCCACATTCCAAAGCTGCCTCACAACTACATGCATTAATAGAGGACCATGGCCTGACAGACGCTTGGCGCTTATCGCACAGCGCTAGCAGAGAAGGCACATGCACCACATCATTGACCGGGGCCTGGTCACACAGATTACTGGCTTCTCACCAAGGACGCACTGGCGTGGACGACAAACACTTCATTAATGCCCTGAACATTATCAGATTACGCCCCAGTGCTTCTAGAACTAGCAATGCCCCAAGTTCCCCACGCGCCTTCTCTTGGCAATTACCGCCTGGAGCTCTGCGTGACCAGGTATTTCGAACTGAGGTGCACACCGCCATTGCAGATTACTTCACAACAAACGAAGAGTCAGTAGATTCCCCATCGGTGCTATGGGAGGCCTTTAAGGTCGTCATAAGAGGCATCTGTATTGCAAAACAAGCAGGGGTTCTAAAAGCTATACGTACAAGACTTGCGCGCCTTGAGACAGAGCTGTGAGCTTTAGAACAAGAATTTTTTCAATCCAATGACCAGAGCACCCTAGCGCGTATACGTGAAACCTTATCTGAATACAATGAGGAAGCGGATCGAGAAATACACTACCTGGGACGAGAGGCTAAAGCCCGCAGATACAGGGAGGGTGAGCGACCTAGCAAGAGACTAGCCTATATGCTTAGACCTCCTGCAGCAAATAACTATATCACTGAATTAGTAGATGAACACGAGGAACACCACACTAGATCCACTGATTTACTGCACTTCATAATCGCATACTACTCCAAGCTCTATCCAACCAAATCCCATATTCTCATGGACCAAATCAAAAACTATTTGGACTCAGTACAATTATTATGGCTAGATGATGCGCGCCATCAATATTTAGCCTTCCCGTTTACGGAGGAGGAAGTCCTACATGTCATTCGCAGCCTCCCCAATGTTAAGGCCCCGGGCCTGGACGGCCTTACCACATCCTTCTATAAAGAATTTGCTGCCACGCTAATACCACATTTGCTAGCCATGTACCAGTCCTCTATGGAAACTGGGGAATTACCACAATCACTACAAGAGGCGGTCATTATTACCATATGAAAACCTGGCAAATCGGCCACCTCCTGGGACTCTTCTAGACCACTCTCTATGATGAACGTAGATAACAAAATCCTGGCTAAGCTCATCGCCTACCACCGTTTCTCCCTGACATAATACGGCCCGATCAATCTGGCTTTGTGACAGATCGATCCACTGCACACAATCTCCGTACCTTTTTTGCGGTCATGCATGGGACGGATCCAAGCGTGGCAGCAGTGTCTGCCCTGCTCAATTCCCTAGAGTGGCCATACCTATTCCTACTTCTCCAACATATAGGGCTAAGCACCCAATTTCTAAATCTTATTAAACTTCTGTACACAGCCCCCTTAGCCAGGATACACGTAAATGGCCTATTTCCAGTTTTGCGAGGCACGCGGCAGCGATGCCCCCCTGTCCCCACTCCTTTTCGCCATTACCATGGAACCTTTAGCAGCTAAACTGCCCCAGTATCATGACCACCGGGGAATCAGATTTCGCGGAGTCATTTTAATCTCTATGTACGCAGACGACATTGCATTATATGTTAGAAAGCCACAAGGAAACTTAGACTGTGTTATAAGGGAGGTCATCAAATTCGGGGGCCTCTCAGGCATAACGATAAAATGGACTAAGTCTGTCCTCTTCCCCCTAACTGACAGTACTAGACAGTTTGTACCTGAATTTGAACTGCAATGGGCAACGGAACCAGTGTGATATTTAGGCGTATGGCTAAGCCGAAACATGGAGGAGTTATGGCAGGTCATCTATAGCAGGGTAATCGCGTGGCTGGAAGAGAGAATCCTGATTGGAACCGCCTTCCCCTCTCACTCACTGGCCGATTGCCCATTGCCAAGATGGTGGTGCTGCCTAAGTTTCTTTACCTCTTCATCAAACTTCCGATCCCCCACACACAACAATTTTTCAAACGATTAAGATCCAACCTAATCTTCCTAGCTTGGGCGGGCAAACAACCCAGAATAGCATGGGAAATTCTCACACTACCCTTTCGTCAAAGAGGCCCAAACGCTCCAGATCTGACACTGTATGCGCTGTGTGCCCAAGTCCAATACTTGCATTTCTGGCTATACCCGGTCAAATTTCAGCCACATACTGCTGTTCAGGCAGATTTAACCTCTCCAACGCCATTAACCAAAGCTCTATATCAACCCTATAGATGTTCTCGGACGGCTGCAGACACAGTAGACTGTGTGAGATGGGCTTGGGACGGACTGAGGTAACGAGCATCCCTGGAAAGCTTGTATGCTCCCTCTATCCCTATCACACATAACCCCGTGATACCAGCATTAGTGGAGGAGGGAATACGCGCTCGGGCCCACAACAGACATCTTCAAACATACGTGGATTTATATCCAAATGGTCAGTGACTAGCTACACCCATGCCGACCGACACTCCTAAACCCACTATGATAGATATGCTCCTCTACACTCAAATACGAGCTACGTGTTGCACAAAGCACACTACTTGATGCTTAAGATGATCTATGTAACATAGCTGATGTAAATGCCATATGGAACCCCCTTCTCTTTTCCTTCTTCCCCTGCCCCCTCCACTGTTCCCTGCTCTTACTCTATTGTGATGCATCATTTGTGCTGTAAGATGTCACTTTTTCAAATGCCAATAATTTTTTTTTAAAACATGCAAAAAGATAGCACTTTCTTACACTGTAAGAAACTGGCTCTATATATACTACACCAAAATGAGGTATAGTGTGTATAGGGTCCAGGTGACTCCAAAGGTAGGCAGAGGTTAAAGTTAGATAGAACCTTATCCTCTACTTGTGGTAGCTTGGTCGAGCGGTAAGGCAGTATCAGAGGACAGTGTTAAGCATTTGATGTACATACTCAGTCAGCAAATGAATTTACACACTCAAGAACTGAACTCTAGGCCAATTGTTTTTGTCTAAAAATATATTGTTTTATTTTAGAACCAAGCAAGCCTGGCACAAGTAAGCATAAAATACTTTACAGTAATAAGTTACTGAATGTCGAACAGTTTGAAAATGCAATAGAAATTGTACTTTGTTTGATTCACAGGGGAGCAGTAGTATGCAACACTTAGCAAATAAAGTACATTGAAATGAATAGGCTTTTCAAGTAAATTGCAGGGAAGTTACTTTTCTAACTCAGTGCTGGATACCTAGATTCAGCACTGGGACATTTCCTGCAAACAGGTAAGTAAACACGTTTTGGTTATTTGTGCGATTTTCAAAGAATATTTTTAGGTTTCAAAACTCCACACTTAGAAACTTTTTGGAGAAAAAGTGTCAATGTTATCCTATAGAGGAAAAACAGGTTATCGGTTTGTAGGTAAGTAATCGACTGTGGGACTTAAGGTTCTGGGGTTAGACTCAGGGGTCCCCCAGGGTCAGTGATGCACTGTTGTTGCCCTCAGCGGACTAGGGCGGCCGGGTGCAGAGTGTTGAGGCCCAATGTTATCCTATGGCGGATAGGGGGTCTCCGGTTGGTGGCTGCTGGCAAGCAGGCCACTGGGTTGTGGGAGCAAAGCTCCTAGGGTTTAGGTCAGGGCAAATAGGGAACCAAATTAGCACCAAAGGTGCACCCTCAGCGGCACTAGGGCGGCCGGGGGAAGGGTGCTGTTTTGAGGTCGGGTGCCCTGTTGTTTTCAATGGAGCACCTCCGGGTAGAAGAAACACTGCAGGCTCGGGGACGAGGATCTTCTGGGTGCGACCACCACTTCGGGGGGTAAGTTGGGATGTCTTGGGTTGGTAAGGCACCGTTGGTTTGGGCACACAAGGCCGTGGGGAGTCGGGTGGAGGGGTGCCTTGGGACGTCGGAAAGTCTTAACCACTCTGGTCGCGGTAGAGGGGATCCTCTGGATTGAGGCTGCAGGCGTCGATTGGAGGCTTGAGGGAGGTCAGGAGTCGCCGGATCTCGGGTCAGGATCGCCGGGGTGACCTCCTCGTGGCGTTTTTCCACACTAGCTCGGGCCGGGTTCGGCGGGTGCAGAGTGGGCTGGTTTTGCGGTATCCGGCCGGAGCCAGAACCTGCAGTTTGAACAAGTTCGGTGTTCACGGGAGAAGCAGGCTTGGAAGTGAAGGCAAGCAGGTCCTCCGCGGTTTTTGATGTTGCTGGCTGCAGGACACACTGGGATTTCGCAGGAGCAGGTTCGAGGGGAGACAGGCCTGTAGGGCTGTGGCCAAGTCAGTGGGCGTCGTCCTCTTCTTAGCTCTGCACGGCTCTTCGTCCTTCTTTTCTTCTTGTTTCTTGTCTGGATCGGAGGAAGCAAGGTTCAGGGTGCCCCCTAAATACTAGATTTAGGGGCGTTACAGGTAGGTAAAAAGCAGGGACCAATGGGTCCCTTCCTTGGGGTGGGTACACCCGCTATCGTGCCACCATCCAGCGGGAGGGGGGCAGGAGCCTGTCCCTGGTTGGCTAGGTCCCCCCATCCTCAAGATGGCGGGGACTCAGCTGTGCTTCACCTCGCCTCCCCCACCTGAGGGGTGGAGTTGGCAGAGGTGGGCACACCTCTCTCCCTCACTTGTTTTTCCCACCGGCTCTCCCGCCCAAAGTGGGGGGTAGAACCAGTGGGGACCAGTTGCTGAAAGCAGCAATTGGTCTGGAGAGGCTCACAAAGGCGGCATATGCCTTTGAAGCTTCTCCTTCGTGAAACCTGCCCATCCTGGGGGAGGAGGCTTGGCACCTCATCCCAGGATGTGCATAGTTTCTGGCCCCCGAGAGCAGCAGGCTCTCGACCCAGGGAATCCAGAAACATGTCTGTTGGTGGCAGCCTAAGCAGCCACTCAGTCAGGTCACTAGAAGTTGGTCGAGTTTCAGGGGGCATCTCTAAGATGCCCTCTGTTGTGCATTTTACATTAAATCCCATACTGGCATCAGTGTGGGTTTAATGTGCTGAGAAGTTTGATACCAAACTTCCCAGTCTTCAGTGTAGCCATTATGGTGTTGTGGAGTTCGTGATGACAAACTCCCAGCACCATATACTCTTAATGGCAGCACTGCACTTGCAGTGCCCAGGAATGGACTTGGGCACTGTAGGGGTACAGGGCTCATGCACCTGTACCCTCACCACTGGCATAGGACACCCAGCTAGAGGGGTGACTGATGTATGCCAGGGTAGTGGTTTGTGGGCATGGCACACAGGGATGTGTGCCATGACGACTCTTCATTTTGTTCTGCACCAAGACACGCAGCCTGCAAAGGCAGTGTGTGAGTGTCAGGGTACAGGACCTCTAAGGGTGGCACAATAAGTGCTGCAGCCCTTAGAGGCCTTCTCTGGTCACAGTGCCCTGGGTACCTGTCGTACCATTTACCAGGGGCTGACATGTGGCCAAAGATGCCAATTGGGTTTAGGCTTCAATGCAGTTTTAGGGAAGGAACATAGGCCCTGGGCACCTGATTAGCAGGAGCCCAGGGCACACTCAGTCAAGGAACATAAGCAATTCAGCAAAAAGTGGGGGCATACCATGCAGAAAGAGGGCACTTTCTCACACCCCCCCCCCCCAAACGAAAGATGATGAGACTAACCTTTCCCTAGAGAGTCTTCATTGTCTAATTGGAAGAACCTGGAAAGTCCATATGCATTGGCATGGGAAGTCCCAGGTCTGTGTTCCACTTCAAAGTCCATTCCCTGTAGGGAGATGGACCACCTCAACAGTTTAGGATTTTCCCCTTTCATTTGCATTAGCCATAATAATAATAATAATACAGACACTTATAAAGCGCGACAGCTACCTCAAGCAGAGGTGTCCCGGTGCTAAGCGATCGACAGTATGCGGCTGTGAGACCAGTGAGTAAGCCACAAATCCATTATTCTGCCCTAAAGAGCCAGGTCTTAACTTTTTTCTTGAAAAGAGGCTCTGCCTCTATGTTACGTAAATCATCTGGCAGGGAGTTCCACAATTTTGTAGCTCCAACCGTGAAGGATCTGCCTCCCAGGCGAACCTTGTTAAAACGAGGTATGCAGAGCAGGCTTTTTGAATCAGACCTTAGCGATCTCGTATGCTTTTAGCCACGTAGTCTTGATTTCAGGTAAGTGGGGCAGTTACCGAGGGTAGCTCGGAAAGCCAACGTCAGCGCCTTAAATTCAATTCTTTTAGCAACTGGTAACCAGTGAAGTTCTTTTAAGTGCGGAGAGACATGATGTCGGAAAGGGACTCGCCTAATCAGCCTCGCAGCCATATTCTGGACCATCTGGAGACGTCTGATCAGATACTTAGGTAGGCCCAGATAGAGGCTGTTGGCATAGTCCAGCCTGGACGTTACCATTGCGTGGACGGTAATTTTACAGCATGTTTCTGTCAGCAAATGTAGAACTTTGCGCAGATTTCGGAGTTTACTGAAACAGGTGGCTGTCACCTGTCGTATCTGAGCCGAAAATGACAAGTCAGACTCCCACTTCAGCCCAAGATTTTTTAAACTGTCTGCAGGGTCATCTGAGGTCTGTGATCAGTTTGAACTAGGAAGTGAGTACCAAACAAGTATGGTCTCAACTTCTTCAGGGACCAAACCACAGCAAAGGCCTCCCTCTCAATGGCACTCCAACGCTGCTCCCTGGGGAGAAGCCTTCTGCTTATAAAAGCAACAGGTTGGTCTTGGCCTTCATCATTGGTCTGGCATAGGACCGCTCCTATCCCTAGCTCAGAGGCATCAGTCTGCACTATGAACTGCTTGGCATAATCTGGAGCCTTCAGAATTGGTGCTGAGCACATTGCTTCTTTCAGGGTGTCAAAAGCCTTTTGGCAACTAACTGTCCAGTTTACCTTCTTGGGCATTTTCTTGGAGGGGAGTCACAATGGACCCATATCCCTTCACAAACCTCCTGTAGTACCCAGTCAAGCCAAGGAATGCCCTGACTTGGGTCTGGGTTGTTGGAGCTGCCCAGTCCAGGATGGCCTGGATCTTGGGATGAAAGGGCTGTACCTGGCCTCCACCAACAAGGTGGCCCAAGTACACTACAGTGCCCTGCCCTATCTGGCATGTGGATGCCTTGATAGTTAGGCCTGCAGTTTGCAGGGCTTTTAAAACCTTCCCAAGGTGGATCAGGTGATCCTCCCAGGTGGAACTAAAGACAGCAATATCATCAAGATAAGCTGCACTAAAGGACTCCAACCCAGCAAGGACTTGATTCACCAACCTCTGGAAGGTGGCAGGGGCATTCTTTAAACCAAAGGGCATAACAATGAACTGAGTGTGCCCATGAGGTGTGGAGAATGCGGTTTTCTCTTTTGCTCCTGGGGCCATGCCAATCTGCCAGTACCCTGCAGTTAAGTCAAAGGTACTTAAGAATTTGGCTGCACCCAACTTATCTATCAACTCGTCTGCTCTTGGGATAGGGTGAGCATCTGTCTTGGTGACAGAGTTTAGCCTCTGTAAACCACACAAAACCTCATTTCTCTCTTTCCACCCTGTGGGTGAGGCTTCGGGACCAGAACCACTGGGCTAGCCCAGGGGCTCTCAGAGGGTTCAATAACCCCTAACTCCAGCATCTTGCTGACTTCAGCTCTGATGCTTTCCTTGACTTGGTCTGACTGTCGATAGATTTTGTTTTTGACAGGTGCACTGTCACCAGTGTCCCCATCATGGGTACACCAGTTTGTCAGACCAGGGGACAAGGAAAAGAGCTTAGCATACTGTTGCAAGACTTGCTTGCAGTCAGTCTGCTGTTGGGCAGAGAGGGTGTCTGAAAAGACAACTCCATCTACTGACCCATCTTTTGGGTTGTATGAGAGGAGGTCAGGGAGAGGTTCACTCTCTGCTTCCTGCTCCTCATCAATCACCATCAGCATGGTGATGTCAGCCCTGTCATTGTAGAGCTTTAGGCGGTTCACATGGATAACCCTTTTGGGTGTCCTGCTTGTGCCCAGGTCAACTAAGTAGGTGACCTCACTCTTTCTCTAGGATAGGGTAAGGGCCTCTCCACCTGTCCTGGAGTGCCCTTGGTGCCACTGGCTCCAAAACCCACACCTGTTGCCCAGGTTGAAATTCAACCAGTGCAGCTTTTTGGTCATACCAGTGCTTCTGAAGCTCCTGGCTGGCCTCAAGATTTTTGGATGCCTTTTCCATGTACTCAGCCATTCTGGACCTTAGGCCAAGCACATAGTCCACAATATCTTGTTTGGGTTCTTGGAGAGGCTTCTCCCAACCCTCTTTTACAAAACATAGTGGTCCCCTCACAGGATGGCCAAACAGAAGTTCAAAGGGGGAAAACCCCACTCCCTTCTGTGGCTCTTCTCTGCAAGCGAAAAGCAGGCATGGTAAGAGAATATCCCATCTCCTTTTGAGTTTTTCAGGGAGTTCCATAATCATGCCTTTCAATGTCTTGTTAAATCTCTCAACAAGGCCATTGGTTTGTGGGTGATAGGGTGTAGTAAACTTGTACTGCACTCCACACTCTTTCCACATGTGTTTCAGGTAAGCAGACAAAGTTAGAACCTCTGTCTGAAAGGATAAGTTACTTACCTGTAATCCTAGTTCTCTTCCAGGGGTATCCTCATCAAAGTCATAAGCACTGAATATTCCCGCCCATGTGCGGGGACCCCGGAAATAATTAAAAAAATTATATATGAAAAACATATATATATATATATATATATATATATATATATATATATATATTTTCTCATACCAATGCAGCTCTCATTTAGGAGGCTAAACAATGTAATAAAAACACAAACTGCTTTTGCAACCATACATAACATATGCATAAAAACACATGAGGACAAGAAGCACTTGAACTCTGTTTTTTAATGAGTAAACCTCATGAGTAAACTGCAAAAGAAAAATAGGCATTGTTAGCCTACAGGCTGCATTGTACACCAACATAGAAAATGAAAGCAATTTTCCATAAAACTGGCACCGTGCCTTTAAGGCAGACATGACACCCTAGCTTCCCATCATGCCTCAGGGGTGACAGTTAGGTCAGTTGTTCTTTGTGTAACCCTGAAAATCGGGGCACCAAGATAATATTTAACAATGAAATAATCTCATTTGCCTGGGGAGGCAGGTGGGTTGCTTATGACTTTGATGAGGATACCCCTGGAAGAGAACTAGGATTACAGGTAAGTAACTTATCCTTCTCTTCCAGGGGATCCTCATCAATAGTCATAAGCACTGAATAGAATAGCAAGCCCATCTTCCACCTGCAGGCAAATTTTGATAGCACCAAATTCAGCTCCCAAGGAGGTGAAGGAGGTCGGACCGGAGGGTAGACCTTAAGACCCTGCAGGAAATCCTTCACCACCTGTAACTGAAAGAACGAGGGTTGAGAAGGGGAACGCCTGTATGCCGTAATGGCAGCTAGGTGCACCTTAATGGACGAGCATTTCAAACCTGCTCTGGCTAGGTGAAGCAAATAGGGCAAAACTACCTCCTCCTGCCCCTTGGTGGGGCTACAATTATTTTGCACACACCATATGTAAAAACGTTTCCATTTGCACGCATAAGAGTGCCTTGTGGAAAGTCTCCTTGCCTCTTTCAATATGGTCATGCAGTCCTGTGGAAGACCTAAATGCCCATACTGGAGGACCTCAGGAGCCATGCTGCCAAGTTCAGTGATGGAAGGTTGGGGTGATGAATCCTCCCGTTCATCTTGGACAGCAGGTCCGGTCTGCACGGCAGCCTCTTGTGTGGACATACTAACAGATGCAGAAGGTCCGGGTACCACCACTGCCTCGGCCAGTCCGGAGCAATCAGTATCATTGTCGTGTCCGAGTGTGATAGCTTGGTCACTACCTTCGGGATGAGAGGCAGGGGTGGAAAGGCGTACACAAATGCCCCTGACCAGTCAATCAAAAGGGCATTCCCCTTCGATCCCGGTCAGTCGTACCTTGAGGCGAAATTTCGGCATTTTGTGTTTTCGTCGTCCGCGAACAGATCTATGCTTGGACGGCCCCAAGCCTGGAAGATGTCGACCACCTCGTCGTTGAGAACACAGTCCTGCTGTTCCTCGAAGTGGCGGCTGAGGGCATCCGCTTGGTAATTCTGCTCTGCCGGCAGGTGAACTGCTGTGATGGATAGATTCCTCGCCAGAAGCCAGTGCCAAAGGGTCTGTGCCTCCAAAGAGAGTCCTCGAGCGAGTTCCTCCCTGTTTGTTCAGGTAGTACATGGTGGTGGTATTGTCCGTCTGTACTAGGATGGAACTCGCCTGAATCGAAGGGAGGAAAGCCTTGAGAGCCAGATGCACAGCCCTTAGCTCCAGCATGTTTATATGGTACAACTGCTCTTTTGAGGACCATAGGCCTTGTGTCTGGAGAGACCCCATGTGGGCTCCCCATCCTTGCAGTGATGCATCTGTGATCAGAGTCTGAGATGGAGGAGTTTGATGGAACGGTACTCCTACTCCCAGGTTGACCTTCATCCACCACGGGATGGATGCTCTGGCTGCGTGTGATAGACAGATTTTGTCTTCCCAGTGAGAAGACAGTTGATCCCATTTGTCCTCCAGATCCTGCTGCAGAGGACGCATTTTCGATCTGGCATTGGGCACCAGAAAAATGCAGGATGCCATCGATCCTAGCAGGGAGGCGATCTGACGCACCGAAGACAGGTTGTTCTTTAAAATCTGTCTGCCTTTCTGAATGATGGATAATTGTCTCTCCTCCGAAGGAAACACTTTTCCTCGCTCGGAGTCTATCAACGCCCCCAGGTAGTGGATTCTTTGTGTGGGCTGCTGTGTCGACTTCTCGAAGTTCACATGTAGGCCCAGTTATTGACACAGCCCTAGGCACTGTTGGAAATGGTTCCTCACGCTCTGGGGAGAGGGGCCTTTTAGCAACCAATCGTCCAGGTAAGGGTAGACGAAGAGGCCTCTACGACGCAGAGCAGCTGCCACTACTGCCATGCACTTCGTGAACACTCGGGGAGCTGACTTCAACCCGAAGGGCAACACTTTGAATTGATAGTGGGACGATCAGACTATGAATCGTAGATATTGCCGGTGATGCTGATTTATCGGTACATGAAAGTAGGCATCTTGCAGATCCAGCGAACACATCCACTCTCCTTTGCGGAGGTGAGGATATATTTGGTGGAGAGCCAACATGCGAAATTTTTCTCGTTTGATGGACTTGAGTGCTCGCAGATCCAGAATGGGCCTGTACTCGGACTTTTGACCTTTTTTCTTTACCAGGAAGTATCTGAAATAAACTCCTCGACCTCTTTGGGATCGTGGAACCTTCTCTATGGCTGATTTTTGAAGAAGGATGCCCACTTCCCTTTGCAGCATGTTGACCTGGTAGCATGATGACGGTACCGGAGGGATCGAGGGAGGACGACGTCGAAAACGTAGAGAGTACCCATTCTGCAGCGTAGCCAACACCCACTGGTCCTTCGTGATAGCTCGCCACTCTTACAGATGATTCGCAACACTTCCGCCTACTGGAGTGGTGAACTGTAATGGAGGAAGCGGGCACTCATTGTTTGGCTGGAGCTTTTGTAGAGGTAGAGGACTGACGGATCGCTCCTCTTCCCCTGTTGGATCGTCGGCCTTGATACTGTGATTTTTGCTGACCCTGTTGGTTCTGGTTCTTTTGCCAATGAGGGGTTTGAACCCTCTGTTGGAAGGGACGGCGATCGGTATTGCGGTAACGGCGACGAAACTCTTTTTTCTTTTCCAGCCCCACCGCCTTCAGGGTATCTAGCTCGGTCTTCATCCGTGCCATCTCTTCATCGGTGTGTGAGCCGAATAACGATGAACCGGAAAAAGGCAGGTTGAGAATCCGGGACTGCGCCTCTGGCTTCAGAGCTGTAAGGCGAAGCCAGGAAGATCTTCTGGCACAAATTCCGTGGGCGTAGGAGTGGGCTGAAAGTGTAGCTCCATCCGCCGCAGCACTAATCACTTGGTTCGCCACCAAGCTGCCCTCCTGTAAAACTTCCTCGAAGTCCTTACGGTCTTCCTTGGGTAGTTTTTCTGTAAAACGCTGGAGAGAGTCCCACAGAGCTCTATCGTAACGCCCCAATAGAGCTGACGCACTGGAGACTTTAAGCATGGATGCAGAAGTGCCACATACTTTTCTCCCCCATGAATCTTGTGTCTTGCTCTCCGTGTCTGGTGGTATTGTAGACGAGGAGGCCACTGAGTGGGTCTTTCTAGCCGCAGCCACAATCACAGAGTCCGGTGGTGGATCGGACTTCAAGAAGGAGGGGTCCCCCTCCGGTGGACGATACTTTTTTAGAATTCTCGCCGGTGCAGTCTTGAGAGTGGCCGGCGTGAGAAAGATGTCCATAACCGGCTTAAGAAGACCCGGTACCAATGGAAGTAACGGTCAAGAAGCCGTCTTCTGGTTCAAGGTTTCGAAAATAACTGAAGTACTCTGCTGAACTGGCATAGGAATGTTCAGTTTGGTAGCCCCCCTGGAAAGCACGTCCTGGAATGTGCTCACATCGTCCACAGGAGAGATCCTCGACGGTGGACTGTCGGTAAGGGTGGGCGAGTAGTCTCTTTTTGATGAGTAGGTTGAGGAGGTGGAAGGCGTTGGAGATCTGCGCCTCCTTCTGCTGCGTGATCTTGATCTCCTCCTGGAGGGTGGTGCAGGAGAGCGAGTACGAGCTCTACCTCTTGGTGGAGAAAGATCTGCATCTTGTGCTAGACGAGCCAGAGGGGACCTGTGAGCAGGACTCAGATCCCGTCTAACACCTGCCGACTGCGCAGTATCAGCCCAGTGGTGTAATGGTCGCATCCATCTGGGAGAGAGATGAATGGATGGAGACCTATCTGCTCTACCAGGAGAACAACGTGTGGAGGGAGATTTCCGTCCTTCCCGATGAGCTTTTTCTACTGAACGTTGGTGACCAGAGGGAGAGTCCTGGCTATTTGAGGATGAAATAACCACCTCTGGAGAACCGGACCTGGCGATGGAACGGTGGGAGCCTGCTCTCGACGTCGATGAAGGAGACGGGAGAAGCTTACAGGGACCGACACTGACGGAGACCTCTGCCTCAACGTCGTCCGGGACGGAGATCTTTGTCTCGACGTCGATCTTGTTCCCAGCGGAGACATGCGCCTCGACGCCGACTGCCTCGACATAGACCTGCGCCTCAACGTCGATCTCCTTCGCTTCGACGGAGAACTCTGCCTTGACGCCGAGCGTCGCATCGACGGAGACTCCTGCCTCGACGTCGAGCGGATCCTTTTCGACGGAGACTCCTGCCTCGACGTCGAACGCCTTTCCTTCAACAGAGGACTTCGTCTCGACGTCGGCTGTGAAACCGACGGAGATCCCTGCCTCGATGTCGAGTGTCTTGTTGACGTCGACGGAAGCTTCTGCCTCGACGTCGATTGACCATCCAACGACATGTGCTTCGACGCCGACTTCGGTCTCGACGTCGAAGATGGTGACTTACGCGATCGTCGCTGAAGAGTCAACGGCGGAGGATCTTGTCTCGACGCCGGACGCTTTTCTAACGCCAATGGAGACTTGGCCTTCGAAGTTGAAGAATGACGCTCCTGCGCCAAGGCCCTCGACAATGACTCCGTCGCCGGTACCTTCGACGTCGAGCCTGACGCCGAAGGAGAACATATCGGGACCTTGCTCCTCGACGTCGAACGTGTTCTCTTCTTTCTCCGTACAGGAGACCTACCTCTTTCTGAGAGGCCATAAAAACGGATTCTCTCCCTGTCTTTGATGGTTCTTCTAGATAACTTCCTGCAGTGTGGGCAGGAAGCAGGAGAGTGAGACTCAGGGAGGCAGAGAATGCACACCTCATGTGTGTCTGACTTGGCCTTTTTGCCACAGGCAGGGCAAGGATCGAACAAAGAAGGCATTTTTGACAGAAAAAAACTTTCTGCCACAAAAAAATGGTTTAAACCTCACTATAATATCCAAAGACGTCGAGTGAAGGCAAAAAACCCACAAAAAAAACAAGGTATTTTTGACAGAAAAGTCAAAAAAAGGAGAGCGCTGTGAATCCAGGGTCCTGACAGAAGGAGCCGGAAAGAACAACTGACCTAACTGTCACCCCTGAGGCATGATGGGAAGCTAGGGGTCATGGCTGCCTTAAAGGCACGGTGCCAGTTTTATGGAAAATTGCTTTCATTTTCTATGTTGGTGTACAATGCAGCCTGTAGGCTAACAATGCCTATTTTTCTTTTGCAGTTTACTCATGAGGTTTACTCATTAAAAAACAGAGTTCAAGTGCTTCTTGCCCTCATGTGTTTTTATGCATATGTTATGTATGGTTGCAAAAGCAGTTTATGTGTTTTTATTACATTGTTTAGCCTCCTAAATGAGAGCTGCATTGGTATGAGAAAAAATAATATATATTTTTATATTTATATATATATATATATATATATAGCTGTATATATATATATATCAGTCAGTCAGAAAATCTTTATTTCGGCTATACAGCCATAAAAGCACAGATAATTAAAACAATACATAAAATACAATTATTATGAGCAAAAAAGATTAAAAATTATTATACAAGAGTCATCAAATATGTGTGGGTTGAGATGCCGCATTTATTATCCCCCCAACTACACAACTCCGTAAAATTAATTAATGACCCTATAAATCAAGTGTAGCCAGGATATCCTATGTAGGAACATGTAAGAACAATTAAAACAATTAGATTTAAAACATTTAAAAGGTAATTTAAAAGAGAAAAATTAAGATTAGACATCAATAGATAAACATTTCAAGGCATTTCCCCTAAGTAAAATGCTGTGCAAAAAATGGTACATTACAATTTCTAGTAAAAAGCCACAGTTTAAATATTGCCCATCTCATTTCCCTTTGTAATGCCTTTACGTATGCAGCACATCGCAAATAAAAATTTTGAGGTAACAACTACAAATAATGGGTGTGTCTCGTATTTCAGTAGCCTAAAAACCTCGATGTGGTTTCTCAACCCCAAGTTTCTACAAAGCTGGAGAACCCACTTAGCTCTAGACCTTTTATAGGCAGGACAAAATAGCATGACATGGAGTTCTGTTTCTTCTGAAAGATTACACCCAGGACAATCTGATCTAGTTGCTCCCTTCCATTTTTTTGTAAATGTTCGGAGTGGGAGCGCCCCATGTCTAAATTGTAAGAACAACTTCTTTGCCATGAATGGTTGTATATTGTCCAGGACCAGTTCCAGTTTATACTGCTGCTTGACATCCAGAAATTTAGATGTCAAGCAGCATGAATTCATACTCTGGGACAACAGGGCCAATTTATGTTCTTTAAAGGCTAGAGATAGGGATTTTTTGGGGATGGACGGGCAGGTCTCTTCAGGGGTTGCCCACATATTTACTCATCCTAGAGAATGGCAAGTTTTCCTAATGTATGACAGCCAGGCTAAATTTCCAGCACCCAATATGGACATAACATCCCTCAGTTCCTCCCTATAAGTGGATAACTTGGGGGTGCTCCATAGGCGACGCCAGAATAAAAGAGGGCGAGCGGCAATTATGTCAGCAATAGGTCCTATACCTAAATCCATCCTAAGTGGGGTTAAAGGAGTACTTTTTGGGAGGGCCAATAATTGCCTAATGAATGTGTTCTCTGTGGCGGATAGGGTCTGGGATGGGCAATGTCCCCAAAGTTCAGCTCCATAAAGTGAGGCTCCCCTCGCTTGGGTTTTATAGATTTCTGCTGGCGGACCAACCACTTTTTGGGTGCAATTTTTGTGGACTTTTAGAATGCCCCCTATTGACTGAGCTAATTTCAAATTAGCTTTCTTGATTTGGGTCCCCCAGTCCATCTGATCATTAAGTGTGAGACCCAAGTAGTCAAAAATGGAGACTTTCTCTAGAAACCTACCCTCCAGTTGTGGGTGCGGACAATTGGTGATGTTGGCATGGAAGACCATATATTTTGTTTTCTGGAGATTTATCTCCAGATTCCTCTTCCTGCAAAATGCACTAAACTCTTCCAAAACCCGCTGCATACCCATTGGTGATTTAGACAAAAGTAGGGTGTCATCCGCAAACATTAAAGCTGGTATTTTACGGTTCGCTAGCCTTGGTGAGTCTATGTCCTTCACTGACAGGAGCGTTTCTATTAGACTTTTTAGGAAAAGGGAAAAGAGGGTTGGAGCTAACACACATCCCTGCCTCACCCCTTTCTCCACTGGAAAGGGGGCTGTCAATTCTCCTCTCCTACCATATCTAACCCTCGCGTAAGTGCCTTCATGTAGGCGCTTCAACTGCTGGCAGAGATAAACTGGTACACCCATATCGTAGAGTAGGCGCCAAAGCTGGTCACGCCGCACCATATCAAATGCGGACTTGAGGTCCACAAAAGTTAAATAAAGGCTGCCATCCTCCAAGGTTACGGTTTTCCAATGGATCAGCTGCAATCTGAATATTTGATCGATGGTCGAGGTTTTAGACCTAAAGCCTGCTTGTAAAGGTGTTAGTACGTTCATCTCGTCCATCCATGATTGCAGCCGACCCAAAAGGACTCGGGCAAATAGCTTTTGGGTGACATCGATAAGGCTTATTGGCCGATAATGTGCCGGATTGTGCGGAGAGCCTTTTTTAAAAATGGGAATAATTTCTGCACCGGCCCAAGTTTGAGGGAGCGCCATACCCTGGAGGATGGCATTGAACCAGATCTGTAAATAGGGTGCCCACACTGTTAATTCACTTCTGAACAGGTCACCTGGTATTCTATCCAACCCCGGAGCCTTATTTGGTAGCAATTTACCCAGCGCCTTGGTAACTTCTGCCAATGTGCAGGGTGGTGTACCCGTATTAAGAGGGGTTTGGTCTGTATCAATTGCACTATTTACTGCACCTTCATCTATGGGGCTAGAATATAAAACTTTAAAATGGGATCTCCAGGCTTCTTCCCCCAGGTTTGGTTCGATGGCAGAGTTGCCTTCAAACTTACCGGTCTTTACGAGATTCCAGAAGCCTCTCATGTCTTTATTGTTTAGGGCCATCTTAATTGCTTCCCATTTTTCAATCTCCCAGGCTGCTTTGGCTTCGGCTAGGGTTTTTTTATAATGTGTCCTACTAGCTTTAATGCATAGGGTATCCTTGTTCTTTATCCCAAGTATCAATCCGCGTTTTGCTTCCCTACATGCTTTGTTATACCAGGGATGTTTAAGTTTAGGGTCGGGGTTATTATTGTTTTCAGGGGTATAGAAAAACTCCACCAAATTTGAAAACATGTCTTGATGATTCCTACTTAGCACCAGCTGGTATTCACAGCCTTGACTCTTTTCTGACAGACAAAACGCGATCTCTAAAAAGGGGATAATTTGTTTGTACAGGGTGGCCCTTTTTTCAATAGAGGCTGCAAATGTTCCCCAACGTACCCTTCTCCCTCCTTCTGCTGCAATTAAGTTTGGGACAGGTTGTCTTGTCAGGCCCTGGTCGTCTTTGAATTGGGAATAGGCTATCTCTAACACCAATGGATTATGATCACTTTCACATCGAGATTGGACCGAGAAGTCCAAAATTCTATACCAGTTCTCGACGTCTACCAAGATATAATCAATGGTGGAGGCCTGTCCCAATTTATTAAAAGTTGGGTTGCCTGGACTGTCGGAGGGGAATCGGCCATTACATGCCCTGAGCGAGTGGCTGAGTGTAAGTGAGTTCATTTGAAGAACAAGGGGAGTCCAGCCCCTTATTGGATAAATATTACATTCAGGAATGGCCCAAACAGAGTCTTCCTCACTTGATATGGTAGTAGATAGGCCATTGAGAGGTTCATAGTGACAATTAAAATCCCCTCCAATAATTATATGTACAGACTCAGGTAAAGTGGAGAGGAAGTTAGCCAGGCAGTCCACGGTCTGTGAAGTTTGCCCCTGCCTACTGGTCGAGAGTAAATACTGATAACAGCCATCTCAAGGGAGTCATCAAAAGAAAGAAGAATACATAGGATATCCGGGGAATGAGTGTCTATTCTCTTAATGGTGCAACAAAGGTGGATAGCAACCCAGATACAAAGGCCCCCTGAGGGTCTCCCCCCTAGGCCCCTGGAGAGCTGGAGTACAGTATGCAACATAGGCCGCTCTATGCAGTGCTGCGGTAGACCAAGTTTCCTGAAAGAGACATAGCTCATGTGTATCAATGTACTCTCCCCAATCAGGGAGGTCAATTTTAGAGGTAAGACCTGCTATGTTCCAGGATAATATCTTAGTGATCTGCTGGACTTTTACTGAGTCAGTCCGTGTATGCAAATGGCCCTGCTCATGAAGGGATGCTTGGTGGGGGATCCCTTCCTGACCCTGTGGGGTACCTTCCAAGTTCCCTGGTGAGTTAGTGGAGGCACCCATGCTGTAATATGCCACTGTGGCCTCACAAGTCATCCTAGATGGATGATCCATAGGCTCAGATCTTTCACAATAATGGTCCGTGGCATGATGGTTTGCTATGCATTCCTTTAATTTAGGTGTAAAATTCAGTCAATCGACCAGATCTAAGGAGCTGTATCTATTACTAACTGGAATGTTAAAAGGATAGTTTCGAAGCCCCGCCCCATGTGTAGTGAATTGCCAGTCTGAGCTCTCGTATCCCATTTTTTGTATACACTTCCTATTCTACCTAACAGGGGACTGGAGGGGTAAAAGTAGCCTAAGGGGAGTGTCTGTATACCACCAAACTCCCCAGGTGATCCCCATTTAAAAATGTGTTGGACCACCCTGGTATCCCTAAAGTTAATCAAAATACAATCGCCCGGGATTTCTTTCCACCTCTGTCCCAACCAACTGACCCTGCGTACGAATAGAATTTCACTTTGCATTAGAGGTGGGAGAGGTCTATGTTTGTTTAGCCAAAAAGTACTTTTGTTCTTTAGTTCAGAGTAAGACTCCCCACTACCTTTTTTCAACTCAGGTACTCCGGCTAGTATAACGACATATGGAGTAGAGGCTGGTGGTAAGTCTATACATGGCAGGGTGGAGTTTGTTGACCTCAGGTTGGATTGGCATGTACTCCCATTTTCTCCAATGCAATTGCTAGGTGATTTACGTTCCACCATCAACCCTAAGCTTGTTGTCGTTGCCCTGGAGCCGAGGGCTTCATCTTCGGCTCGTGTTGCCCCATGTTGGATAGAAGTAGGGGCTGTATCTGGATGGGAAGTAGGCCTAGTTGGAGCATTAGTTTGCACTAGTGGGTTTAACCCGTGGGATACAAAGGGAGCCTGGATAACAGAAGGGATCACATCATTTCGTTGGGAAGTTGGAACCTGGTCCAGAGATTTAGTTGTTTCAGTAGTGTTTAAAATTGTAACAATTTTACTCCCCCAGGTATCTATCAGCGAGGTCAGCTTCTGTATTTGTTTCATTACTGCTTCAAGCTCAGCTTTAATAGAATTTTCGAGGTGAATTTTAAGATCTTTAACTAAGTTCAGCACCCAAAGTGGTTGCTCCATTAGGTCTGGGTGACTTTCACTAGCTATATGTCCCACTGTCTGTTCCTTTGGGTCTACCAACGATGGGTGCTTCGCTTGTTTCACCCCCTTGCGAGCTTTTCGTTTCGGCTGACCACTTTTCCTAATTACCCCCCCGTGTTAGTTTTATTTGCATTATCAGTGATTACAACTTCTTGAGCAAGCATTAAATCAGGAGTAATCGATAGATTTACTGTTTGGAAACTCTAGTTTCCATGGTCGGTGTAGTGCTTGGGATCATTGGTGTTAGGGAGAGTCGTCTCTCAGTGCGTTTTATCTCACTAGAGACAGCCCCAATTGCCTGTCTTAACATTTTGTCAATAGCTGTGGGTTCCACACTAGGGGTTCGCACGGATGGTTTCTGTCTAGTGCTTGGTCTTACAGTCGGGGCTATACTCTTCCCCATACTTGCACAATTGCTGTACAACCCTAATGAAAGGACAATTCAAATAAGATTGTGTTTCAAGTGTGTAAGATGAGCAAAGTCCCAACCATGCTAGCTGTACTTCATGCCCAAAGCAACACACCCTAGAACCCAAAAAAAATAACTCTCCCTAATTCAACAAAATGTAGCCAAGGTCAATTATTAGGCGTATCAAAACGGCTTGACGGTGGGTGGCCCAAACCAGTCCCGATCAGTCTCAAATTAACCCGCCTTGGTCCCGAACAGCGCTTGACGAGTACCTGGAGTCGCTGGTATGGCGCTGTTTTACCGTCAGCGGGCCAGGACTGCTCAGGTCAGGAATGATCAAGGGCCCATCTGGTGATCATCGAGAGTCTTGTAATGAGTCCTACACGGCTACAAAGGACAGCGATTGTAAAGAGCGTCTTAGTGGTTTGATATGGAATGGAAATCCAAAGAGCAGTGGAAACTCCTGCCGCTTGATCGCAATCAGTCGCTGTCCTTTGTAGCCGTGTAGGACTCATTACAAGACTCTCGATGATCACCAGATGGGCCCTTGATCATTCCTGACCCCCACCAGGAATAACCCTGGTTCTTGTTAGGCTGCCATTCCTTTCCTTACTTCAGTCCTGATGAAGACCCGCTGTGATGATTTAAAATCGCACATATAGGGTTGAAACGTCGACGCTACCTTTTGGTCCAGTTCAAGTCCCTGCTCGTAAAACACTAAAATTGTACAGAGTAGCAGGGTCATTGTATTTATTCTGGCCTTTTACATTTTGTATATATCTTAACCACTTTGTACATATTACGCACTTATTGTGTCACCTATTACACTATGTCACTTGATCACAATTTTGGCAGCTGTGGATGCAATATAAAATGTGGGTTAATATAAATGATGTAATTTATATTAAATATTGAATTACCCAAAAAACCTGATTACTTCACCCTTATTATGTGTTCCTTGCCTAATGTACTCATATTTAATTTGTGTAGGAAATAATTTGTTCATGTAACTGAATAATAAGATACATTGTACTTATAAGAAATATTGTGGTTATACCAGACAGAACCATTGTACTTTTATAATCCTTTACCCAGGTTCTGAGGGACACAGGGTCACCCCATTGTCTATTGAGCTGGAAGTGAAGGCAGGCAGGTCATCCGGGGTTTTTGAGGTTGCTGGCTGCAGGACACCGGGATTTCGCAGGAGCAGGTTCGAGGGGAGACAAGCCTGTAGGGCTGGGGCCAAGTCAGTGGGCGTCGTCCTATTGTTAGCTCTGCATGGCTCTTCGTCCTTCTTTTCTTCTTGTTTCTTGTCTGGATCTGAGGAAACAAGGTTCAGGGTGCCCCCTAAATACTAGATCTAGGGGCGTTACAGGTAGGTAAAGGGCAGGGACCAATGGGTCCCTTCCTTGTGGTGGGTACACCCCCTATCGTGCCACCCTCCAGTGGGAGGAGGGCAGGAGCCTGTCCCTGGTTGGCTAGGTCCCCCCATCCTCAAGATGGCGGGGACTCAGTTGTGCTTCACCTCGCCTCCCCCACCTGAGGGGTGAAGTTGGCAGAGGTGGGCACACCTCTCTCCCTCACTTGTTTTTCCCGCCAGCTCTCCCGCCCAAAGTGGGGGGTAGAACCAGTGGGGACCAGTTGCTGAAAGCAGCAATTGGTCTGGAGAGGCTCACAAAGGCGGCATATGCCTTTGAAGCTTCTCCTTCGTGAACCCTGCCCATCCTGGGGGAGGAGGCTTGGCACCTCATCCCAGGATGTGCATTGTTTCAGGCCCCCGAGAGCAGCAGGCTCTCGACCCAGGGGTCCAGAAACATATCTGTTGGTGGCAGCCTAAGCAGCCACTCAGTCAGGTCACTAGAAGTTGGTCGAGTTTCAGGGGGCATCTCTAAGATGCCCTCTGTTGTGCATTTTACATTAAATCCCATACTGGCATCAGTGTGGGTTTAATGTGCTGAGAAGTTTGATACCAAACTTCCCAGTCTTCAGTGTAGCCATTATGGTGTTATGGAGTTCGTGATGACAAACTCCCAGTACCATATACTCTTAATGGCAGCACTGCACTTACAGTGCCCAGGAATGGACTTGGGCACTGTAGGGTTACAGGGTTCATGCACCTGTACCCTCACCACTGGCATAGGGCACCCAGCTAGAGGGGTGACTGATATATGCCAGGGCAGTGGTTTGTGTGCCATGTCGACCTTCACTTTGTTCTGCACCAAGACACGAAGCCTGCAAAGGCAGTGTGTGAGTGTCAGGGTACAGGACCTCTAAGGGTGGCACAATAAGTGCTGCAGCCCTTAGAGGCCTTCTCTGGTCACAGTGCCCTGGGTACCTGTGGTACCATTTACCAGGGGCTGACATGTGGCCAGAGATGCCAATTGGGTTTAGGCTTCAAAGCAGTTTTAGGGAAGGAACATAGGCCCTGGGCACCTCATTAGCAGGAGCCCAGGGCACACTCAGTCAAGGAACATCAGCAATTCAGCAAAAAGTGGGGGCATACCATGCAGAAAGAGGGCACTTTCTCACATACACAAGTCCCCCCCCCCCCAAACTAAAGAGGATGAGAGTAACCTTTCCCTAGAGAGTCTTCATTGTCTAAGTCGAAGAACCTAGAAAGTCTACCTGCATTGGCATGGGCAGTTCCAGGTCTATGTTCCACTATAAAGTCCATTCCCTGTAGGGAGATGGACCACCTCAAAAGTGTAGGATTTTCACCTTTCATTTGCATTAGCCATTTGAGAGGTCTGTGGTCAGTTTGAACTAGGAAGTGAGTGCCAAACAAGTATGGTCTCAGCTTCTTCAGGGACCAAACCACAGCAAATGACCCCCTCTCAATGGCACTCCAACGCTGCTCCCTGGGGAGTAACCTCCTACTTATAAAAGCAACAGGTTGGTCTTGGCCTTCATCATTGGTCTGGGATAGGAAGGCTCCTACCCCTAGCTCAGAGGCATCAGTCTGCACAATGAACTGCTTGGTATAGTCTGGAGCCTTGAGAATTGGTGCTGAGCACATTGCCTCTTTCAGGGTGCCAAAAACCTTTTGACAGCTAATTGTCCAGTTTACCTTTTTGGGCATCTTCTTGGAGGTGAGTTCTGAGAGGGGAGTCACAATGGGCCCATATCCCTTCACAAACCTCCTGTAGTACCCAGTCAAGCCAAGGAATGCCCTGACTTGGGTCTGGGTTGTTGGAGTTACCCAGTCCAGGATGGCCTGGATCTTGGTCTGTAAGGGTTGCACTTGGCCTCCACCAACAAGGTGGCCCAAGTATACCACTGTTCCCTGCCCTATCTGGCATTTGGATGCCTTGATAGTTAGGCCTGCAGTTTGCAGGGCTTTTAAAACCTTCCCCAGGTGGATCGGGTAATCCTGCCAGGTGGAGCTAAAGACGGCAATACCATCTAGATATGCTGCACTAAAGGACTCCAATCCAGCAAGGACTTGATTTACCAACCTTTGGAAGGTGGCAGGGGCATTCTTTAAACCAAAAGGCATAACAGTAGGCTGATAATGTCCATCGGGTGTGGCGAATGCTGTATTTTCTTTTGCTCCTGGTGCCATGCCACTCTGCCAGTACCCTGCAGTCAAGTCAAAGGTACTTAGAAATTTGGCTGCACCCAATTTGTCAATCAATTCATCAGCTCTTGGGATAGGGTGAGCATCTGTCTTGGTGACAGAGTTGAGCCCTCTATAGTCCACACAGAACCTCATTTCTCTCTTTCCACCCTGTGGATGAGGTTTGGGGACTAGAACCACAGCTAGCCCAGGGGCTCTCAGAGGGTTCAATAACAACTAACTCCAGCGGCTTGCTGACTTCAGCTCTGATGCCTTCCTTAACTTGATCAGACTGTCGATAGATCCTATTTTTGACAGGTACACTGTCCCCAGTGTCCACATCATGGGTACACCACTTTGTCTGACCAGGATTCAAGGAAAAGTGCTTAGCATACTGCTGCAAGACTTGCTTGCAGTCAGCCTGCTATTGGGCAGAGAGGGTTTCTGAGTAGACAACTATATCTACTGACCCATCTTTGAGGCTGTAAGAGAGGAGGTCAGGGAGAGGTTAACTCTCGGTCTCCTGATCCTCATCAGTCACCATCAGTATGGTGATGTCAGCCCTGTCATGGATAAACTTAAGGCGGTTCACATGGATCACCCTTTTGGGGGTCCTGCTTGTGCCTAGGTCAACCAAGTAGGTGACCTCACTTTTCTTTTCTAAGAAAGGGTAAGGGCCACTCCATTTGTCCTGGAGAGCCCTTGGTGCCACAGGCTCCAAAACCCACACCTTTTGCCCTGGTTGGAACTCCACCAGTGCAGCTTTTTAGTTATACCAGTGCTTCTGGAGCTCCTGGCTGGCCTCAAGATTTTTGGAAGCTTTTTCCATGTACTCTGCCATTCTGGACCTTAGGCCTAGTACATAGTGCACAATATCTTGTTTGGGTTCCTGGAGAGGCTTCTCCCAACCCTCTTTTACAAGACACAGATGGCCAAACAGAAGTTCAAAGGGGGAAAACCCTACTCCCTTCTGAGGCACCTCTCTGTAGGTGAAAAACAAGCATGGTAATAGGACATCCCAGCTCCTTTTGAGCTTTTCAGGGAGCCCCATAATCATGCCTTTCAATGTCTTGTTAAACCTCTCAACAAGACCATTGGTTTGTGGGTGTAGTAAACTTGTATTGCACTCCACACTCTTTCCACATATGTTTTAGGTAAGCAGACGAAGTTTGACCCTCTGTCTGAAACCACCTCCTTAGGAGACTCTACCCTGGTGAAGACACCAATGAGGGCCTTGGCTACTGCAGGAGCTGTAGTAGTCCTAAGGGGAATTGCCTCAGGCTACCTGGTGGCATGATCCACTACCACCAGTATAAATGTGTTCCCTGATGCTGTGGAGGTTTAACTGGACCCACTATGTCCACACCAACCCTTTCAAAGGGAACCCCGACCACTGGTAGTGGAATCAAGGGGGCCTTTGGGTGTCCACCTGTTTTGCCACTGGCTTGGCAGGTAACACAGGAGCGGACAAACTCCTTTACCTTCCGAGACATCTGGGGCCAATAAAAGTGGCTAACTAGCCTTTCCCAGGTTTTGGTTTGGCCCAGATGCCCAGCTAGGGAGATGTCATTAGCCAAAGTGAATAAGAACTCCCTGTACTTCTGAGGCACTACCACTCTCCTAGTGGCTCCAGGGTTGGGGTCTCTGGCCTCAGTGTACAGTAGTCCCTCCTCCCAATAGACTCTGTGGGTACCACTGACATCTCCATTTTCCTGTGCAGCAGCTTGCTGCCTCAGGCTCTCAAGAGTTGGACAGGTCTGCTGTCCAAGGCACAGCTCTTCCCTAGTGGGTCCCCCTGGGACCAAGAACTCAACCGGGTAAGGGTCAAGTTCCATGGGCTCAGTTCCCTCTGGGGCTTCCAAAACTCCTCTCCCTGAGGAGAGGGGACCTGATTATTTTGCTGTTCAGAAACTGGTTTCCCAGTCTTCTTAACCTTTCCTCTTGGAAGGTTGGGCCATTCTTTCAGGCTCCAATGCTTCTTTTTCACCCTATTTCGGCTCTCTGCTCTAGTCTTGACACACAATCTCAGGAATGTCCAGCATTGCTGCATGGGTTTTTAATTCTACCTCAGCCCATGCTGAGGTTTCCAGGTCATTACCAAGTAAGACAGGCAGCTGGAAGCTTTGGAGAGACCACTACCTGTATGAGACCCCTCCCCCCCCAGTCTAATGTCACCATAGCCATGGCATGGTTAGTAGTAACACTGTCAGCGTTGGTGACTGGGTAAGATTTCCCAATCAGGTATCGCTCTGGGGAAACCAGTGTATCCTTCACCATAGTGACACTAGCACCTGTATCCCTCAGGGCCTCTATTCTAGTCCCATTGATCCAGGGGTATTGCAAATACTTCTTTAAGTTGGGTGGCCACACAGCTAAAGTGGCACACTCAACTTCACCCTCAGTGACTACAACTGCTTCAGTGTGAACCCCGATTTGCTCTGGGCACACTGTTGATCCCATCTGAAGACTGACTACACTAGAAGTAGCTGTAGGAGGACTAGGGGGCTTCTTGCTAGGACAAGTAGAATCTCCAGTTAAGTGTCCCAACTTCTTACAGGTGAAACACTAGGCCTTTAGGGGATCAAAGTTCTTCCCTTTGTATCTATTACTGAACTGTGAAGAGTTTTGGGTCCCACCCCCCTGAGCAGGTTTTTGGGGCCCTTTAGAAGCCTCAGGCGTTTTATCTTTACGATTCTCACCCCCTTTCCCATGGGGAGGTTATGTAACCCCTTTCTTTTGGTCACCCCCAGTGTTTGTTTTTGTTACCCTAGTCTTGACCCAATGGTCTGCCTTCTTTACCAATTCTTGGGGAGAAATTAGACCTAGGTCTACCAAATGCTGTTGTAACTTTTCACTAGTGCAATTACTTAAAATATGTTCTTTCATAAACAAATTGTAAAGTCCATTGAAATCATGCACATTATTTCCAGTTAACCAACCACCTAGTGTCTTGACTGAGTAGTCAACTAAGTCAATCCAGGACTGATTTTGGGTTTTGTGAGCCCCCTGAATCTAATTCGATATTCTTCAGTTGTGAGTCCAAAGCCATCAGTGTTCTTCATGAGGTCATAAGACCCAGCATCTGCCCCTGTAAGGGTCAGGAGTCTGTCCCCCCAGTGTGACTTCCTCACTTTCCTCATTTCACAAGCCCTCTCAAAAGCTGTGAACCATCACCCTCTTCAAATTTAGGGACAAACCCTTTGGGGATTTAATGATCATAAGATTGCTCTTTATCCTTATTATTTAAGTTGCTTCCACCATTGATAGGAGCTAAGCCCATCTCTTTTCTCTCTTTCTCTAGAGCCAGGAGTCTGGTCTTCAGATCCAATCTTTTTGTCAACCTTACTAAAAAGGTTGGTCTCCTCATTGAGGCTGTCCTCAATGTCCTCAGAAGCACCTGACCCACCTGTGTGGTATCTAGGTGCTGCGAGTTGTATTCTTGGATTGAGGAGCACTGGGGCCCTTCTTTCCCTATGAAGTGGGGGGGTTGGTAGTTATCCTCATCCCCTCCATCATCTTCTTCCTCTTATTTATTTTTATTTATATCATTTATAGAGCGCATGAATCACCCCAACCAGGGTATCTCCGCGCTGCAACATCCTGAGGCAACCAAGTGGGATAGATCAGAACAATGAGGTTTTCAGCAGCTTCCTGAAAAATAGGTAGTTGGTACAGAGACGTAGGTGGATAGGCAGTTGGTTCCATATAGATGGAGCCAGATATGAAAAGGATTTACCCCCTAGTCTCGCTTGTTTTATTCGAGGAATGCGGAGGAGATCTTTGGACCCTGAGTGGAGGGTCCTAGATGGAGTATATCTGACCAGCTTATCTGACATGTATCTTGGTCCCATGTTGTTCCTCCGAGAGGTCTTCACTATTCTCAGAGGGATGATCCTTAGCATACCCTGCCAACAGCTTCTGGAGCTTTTGTTTGGAGGGATGGGACCCCATAGTAATATTTCTAAGTTTACATAGAGACCTTAACTCCCTAAATTGTAAGTGGAGATAAGGGGTGAGGTTGAGCTCCTCAACCTGGTTCTCTATGTTAATATCTTGACTAACAGCTGGGTTCTTGTTAAGAGACATTGTAAAAGAAAAACTTCTAACCCCCCTTACCCCTAACTAAAGTGAGCTTTTATTTTTCTAAAATTTTAAAGGGACTTAACCAAGGCCCTAACAAGACTTTTAGTAATTTGGAAAAATGTTGTCAATTCAAAAATCAGAATTTCTAAAAGACAATTTAGGAGTTCTGTCGTGTGATCAGGTGTTGACCAAGTCAGTCCAACAAATGAAAAGTTGTATAACCCACCACTGATCCACCAATGTAGGAAGCTGGCTCTGTCTATACTATACCAAAATGAGGTATGTGTGCACAGAGTACAGTGGAACCCCAAAGGTAGGCAGAGGAAAAAGTAGATAGCACCTTACTCTCTATTTGTGGTAGTGTGGGCGAGCAGTAAGGCTTTATCAGAGGGTAGTGTGAAGTATTTGTTGTACACACTCAGGAAGCAAATTATGTCACACACTCAAAGACTGAACTCAGACCAATTTGTTTGAATACAAATATTAGTTATATTTATTTTCTAGAACCAAGCAAGCCTGGTACAGGTAAGTGTAAAAGGCAGGTTGAACAATACAAGCCAGCTGAATGAAAATGACTGTTACAGGTATGTAAATACTTTTGAATACAGTGGAAATTACGGTTCGATTATTTTAGATTACTTTATGGATTACTTTTTCTACTCAGTGTGATATGCCTAGATATCACACTGGGACATTTCCTACAAAAAAGGTAAGCAAAGCAGTTTTCAGATATTTGCAGTTTTTCAAGTTCTCCTACAAAACCAACTCCACACTCAGAACAATTTTCAAGAAAAACAGTCAATGCAATCCTACGAAAGGAAATTGAGTTATCGGTTTACAGGTAAGTAGTTATTTGTGGGAGTTGGTATTCTGAGGTTAGAACCAGGGTTCCCCCAGGGTCAAGGATGTACTCTCAAAGCACCCTCAGAGGTACTAGGGCGGCCGGGTGCTGAGGCCCAATGTTATCCAATGGGGAATAGGGGGCCTCCGGTTGGTGGCTGCTCACGAGCAGGCCACAAGGTTGTGGGAGCAAAGCTCCTGGTGTTAGACTCAGGGGAAAGGGGGATCCGAATTAGCACCCAAAGTACACCCGCAGCGGCGGCTGGGTGCAGGGTGCTGTTTTGGCGTCTGGTGCCCTGTTTTCAATGAGGATTCTCTGGTTCCAACAAAGACTGCAGGCTCGGGGACAAAGATCTTCTGGAGGTGACCAGTAAGTTGGGATGCCTGGGGATGCTGGGACACCCAAGGCCGTGGGACGTCGGGTGCAGGGGTGTCTTTAGGGGTCTGGTTTTCTTACCAGAAAGGTACCCTCCAGAAAAAGAGTGTGCAGCGTCGATTGGAGATTCGAGGCAGGTCAGAGATCACCAGATCTCAGGTCAGGATCGCTGGGGAGACCTCCTTGTGGTGTTGGGACACTCGAACTCAGGCCGTGGGCATCGGGTGCAGAGTGGCGCAGACTCGTGGATTTGCCCAGAGACAGTCTGTGGGTAAGCAAATCCGGTGCTCACGGGAGACAGTCTTGTTTTTGAAAGGCAGGGCAGGTCCTTCGGATTCTTGAGGGGTGCTGGCTGCAGGACACACCGGGATTTCGCTGGAGCAGGTTTGAGGTGCGGACAGGCCGGTAGGGCTGGGGCCAAGTCAGTGGGCGTCCTCCTCCTCTTAGTTCAGCACAGCTTCTTTAGTCCTTCTTCTCGTCGGTTCTTGTCCGAGTAGGCAAGGTTCAGGGTTGCCCCTAAATACTAGATTTAGGGGCACCACAACTAAGTAAAGGTTGAGACCAATGGGTCCCTTCCTTGGGGCGGGTACACCCCCTATTATGCCACCCTCCAGTGGGAGGGGGGCATATGCCTCACTCTGGTTGGCTGGGTCCCCCCATCTGAAAGATGGCAGGGACTGAGTTGTGCTTCACCTCGCCTCCCCCACCTGAGGGGTGGGGTTGGCAAAGGTGGGCACACCTCCCTTCCTCACTTGGTTTTCCCGCTGATTATCCAGTCCAAAGTGGGGGTCAGAACCCGTGGTGGCCAGTTGCTGGAAGCAGCAAAGGCCTGGGGTAGCTCACAAAGGCGGCAAGCCTTTGAAGCTTCCCCTTCGTGGACCCTGCTCATCCTGGGGGAGGAGGCTTGGCACCTTGTCCCAGGATGTGCATTGTTTCAGACCCACGAGAGCAGCAGTCTCTTGGCCCAGGGGTCCAGAAACATGTTTGGTGGTGGCAGCTGGCGAGCAGCCACTCAGCCTGCACACTAGTGTTAGGTCATTTTCAGGGGGCATCTCTAAGATGCCCTCTGAGTGCATTTTTCATATACTCTTAATGGCAGTACTGCACTTACAATGTCTAAGAATTGGTTTAGACACTGTAGGGGTACAGGGCTCCTGCACCTGTACCATCACCACTGGTATAGTGCACACAGCCAGAGGGGTGGCTGACCTATGCCAGTGCAGTGGGTTGTAGGCATGGCACACAGGGATGTGTGCCATGTCGACTGTTCACTTTGTTCTGCACCAAAACATGCAGTCTGCAAGGGCAGTGTGTGTGTGTGTGTGTGTGTGTAAAGGTACAGGTCCTCTAAGGGTGGCACAATAAGTGATGCAGCCCTTAGAGGTCTTCCCTGGCCACAGTGCTCTTGGTACCTATGGTACCATTTACAAGGGACTGACATGTGGCCAAAGAGTGCCAATTGGGTTTTGTTTAAATGCAGTTTTAGGGAAAGAACCTAGGCCCTGGGTACCTGTTTGGCAGGATCCAAGGGCACACTCAGTCAAAGTACATCAGCAGTTTAGCAAAAAGTGGGGGGCAACCATGCAAAAAGAGGGCACTTTCTAACAGTGTCCGGGCAGGACACTCAACAAGTCTTGGTTGTTGCAAGTGCTCTGGTACCCGGGGTATTGATTATGGGGGGATCCTGCAGGGTCTAGCATCTGGAAACTTGGTGGAGAGACGGAGCTAACCTCTTGAAACCACGAAAACCTCTTGCTTGCGTGATGGTACCTCGATGGGCCTGATGACCAGCAAAACGGTGTACCGGGCAAGTGCCTGCACCTGCTGGAGGATGGCTCTTCCACCCCAAGGGAGATGCTAAGTGGTTGTCCAAGGGCTTGGGAGGATGCATAGCTTTTGGACGAGTCGGGTCTATGCAATTGTCGAGGAGGCAGCAGCCAGGCACAGTTTGGTGCCAAGTTCGGTGTTGGTCCTCTGTTCTCACAGTGACTGCTCTTCTTTGTCCTCCTTCTGTTCCCAGGTACCCCTACATACTGAATTTAGAAGCGTTTAGGGGAGTGTAGGCCAGTAGCCAGGGGGCTATCTACCCCTGGGGTGTCTACACCTCCTATATGACCACTTCCAGCTAGAAGTGGGCATAATCCTGATCTAGAGTCCCTAGTTTCACCAAAACCAAGATGGTGAAACCCTTCAAGTGTCCACTTCAGGTGGGCCACTTAAGGGGTGTGCCTAGCCTGTAAATGTGACACATCTTCTGACTACCTGATTTCCCGCCTGCTTTGGTGCCAAATGGGCCTCAGGGCAGGGGGTGGCGCTCCTAAGGTCTGGGGGAAGCTGGGGTTGCATTTCAAAGTTGGTAGAGGCTTTGAAGCATCTGGCATTGAGATGCTAATCTGCTAGCCATCCCGCCGGAGCAGGCACAGTTTCTGACCTCTGTGAGCATGGGCTCTCCCTTGCAGGGGGTCAAAAACTCGCAAGTGTTGGCAGGATGAAAGATACCACTCGGCCAGCACATTATGTGACCAGTAGGGTTTAGTGGTACCTCTAAGGTGCCTTTTAGATGCATGTCATAATAAATATGATACTGGCATCAGTATTGATTTATTAAGAGAAGATGTTTGCTATCAAACACCATTATTTTTATTGAAGCCATCATGTAGCTGGATAACTGGTAATGACCAGCGTCCAGTACATGTATGCCCTTGCATGTAATATAATGCACCCTGCCTTGGGGCTCTAAGGCCCGCTTTAGGGCTGAATTACATAGAGTACATGCAGTGTATATGGGCATGGCTCACAGCGAGTGTGCCATGTCATGTTTTCAGAATGGCTTGCACCATTTCACACATCCTGCAATGGCAGTCTGCATGCAGTGTGTGTGTGGGTTCCTGAGGGTGGAATAATACATGCCGAAGCCCTTGGGGAACCTCTTTATTACCCATGCCCTCTGTACCAGGGGTACCATTTACTAAGGACTTGCAGGGGTGCTAAAGTCCTTGCCAGTTGGGTTACATTTGTCTTGTTTTTAGGGAAAAAGCACTGTCACTGGGGTCTGGTTAGCAGGAACCCAGTGCACTACCAATCAACATCATCAGTACCAGTGAGCAAAAAGTGGGGGGGACCATGTCAAAAAGTGGCACTTTCCAACAGACGCACTGTCACCCAGGTCCTCATAGCCAACAGACTGGACTACAGCAACACACTATCTACACCAGCATCTCCAACCAGCTCACTCAGATTCCAGACCATCCAAAACACACCTGTCACTCAAAGTCAAAGTCAAAATGTAACTTTATTCGGCTGATTATAGCCATCAAAGTACAAATAACAAAACAGGAGAGATCAAATCTACAATCATAAAATACATAAATGTAACTCATCCTAGATGTTCCCAGATGTGCTCACATCACTCCCTCCCTCACAGAACTACACTGATTACCCATCCAGAAACTATGCCAATTCAAGCTGCTCGTCCATGCCTACAAAGCCCTCCACAACAACGGACCTGCATATCTCAACGACCAACTTCAACTCTACCATTGAACCAGACAGCTATGCTCAGCCTCACTAATCCTCACAAGTCTCCCCGACATCCGTAGAAGCATATCAGGAGGGCCGTCCTTCTCCTACATTGCCACCAAATCCTGGAATTAACTCCCTTAACACATCAGGTCCGCCCCTTAGCTATTCTACTTCTGCAAGAAACTGAAGACCTGGTTGTTCAACTAGGACCTCCGCCTGTCCTACGTATCTGCTCCATTCTCATGGGCGATACGTTGCGCTATACAAGTCCACCTAACATAACATGGAAAGAGAAGCCTGCACTGCATTTGCGGGAAAGTTCCACCATGGAAGCACCTGCTCCAGCTGTCTGGTACCTTGGACTGTGTCCTCCCATGAGCAGTCTGTTTCCGTTAATTGTCCAGCTTATTGCTAATGACAACAGGCCCAGTAGAGACTTGCACTGCCCGACTATGACTGATTGTCTGGTGAAGAAGTCCTTTATCATGACTTGGAGCATCCTTGCTCTGCACTGTGAGGGAAAAGTCTTTCTTAGTTGCTTGTCTAGTATCGCTCCCAGGAACTGAAGTTCCAGTTTTGGCTTCATAAAGATTTGTCAATATTTAGTGATAGTCCCGACCTGAGAAACAGACTGATGTAGGCGGTCACAGACGTTTTTGCTTGCTCCTTTGATTGAGCATTGAAGAGCCAGTCGTCCAAGTATGGGTACACTTGGTGACTCTGTCCACTGAGGAATGCAGCAACTGGCACTAGGCATTTAGTTAATATCAGAGGTGCTGTTTTGAGGCCAAAAGGAAGCAGCTTGAATTGGTAATACTACCCATAACTGAAAAGAAAAGGTATTTCCTGTGCTTCCGGTGAATAGAGATGTGGAAATATGCATTCTGAAGACCCAGGAAGGTTAGGTAGTCTCCTTCGTAGATCATCATCAGAACTTCAAGAATAAGAATGCAAAAAGATTGTTTTTTTAGGAACGTGTTCAGTTCTCCAAGGGTTGGAATCTGCCTCCATTGCCCAGTTTTCTTCTTTATTAAGAAGACTACTATAAAATCCCTTGTTTCTCTGGGATGTCAGGGCAGTTTCCATCGCTCCCTTTAAGAGGAAGAAGAGAATTTCCTGTTAAAATTCCCTCAAGTGCAAATAATGTTCTTTCTAGGGTGGGCAGACAGGTGATTTCTGTACAAACTCCAACGTATGTCCTGAATGTACAACCTACCACACCGATCAGTCCGAGGTTGTGGAAGTCCAATGTCAGGGTAAAAGGGAAAATTATCCTTCCGCCCCCCCCCACCTGCTATGATAGGGATGGAAGGGATGCCATTGCAGGAGGAAGAGCACTCTTTTGGTTGTTGTTGGAGCGTATTTGAAAGACTCTCCTCTTTCATCCGGAAGATCTGTTACATCCTCATCTTTGGATCGGATTGTTCATGTATCATTGGTCATATTTGATATGACATGGGGGTACTATAGCCTGCCTTGACCAAAACCCATAATCTACTGTATTGTTGGCACTATTCCTGGATTTGACGTCATCCACAGAAGGAGGGGCATCCTTAGAGTGGTCATCAACAGTTATCTCCTCATGGGGTTCAACAAGGCTTGGCCCAAGGATGTTCATGGCAATGCTGTCAACAATGTTTTTTTCTTCAATCTAGAAGCTGGCAGTTGAGACAGGGTGTCATGAACCAGACTTTCACTGTGTTTTATGTGCAGGTTGGAGTTTGTTCTTCCTGAAGTGTTTTACAGAGGAAACACAGTCTTTTCCTGAGAGTAGTTGGCTGCAGGCACTTTAGATAGTAAGCAAAACTCTAGAAATGCTACATGTTTACTTTATTATGCTGTCATCTTGGAAGTGCCGAGTGGAACACTTTTCACTGAATCATTCCCAGAGGAGGGAGCATCCCTCTTGGCAGGAAGATATTTATTCTTCCTTTCCAAAAAGAAGTGCCAGCTTCCTCTACCTGTCCTTCAGGGTATTGGATGGAAAAGTCTGACCATGCCACAACGAGAAGCCTTGTCTGCTGGATAAAGGCAATAAATACATTACCCATGTGCATAATCAGTATAGATATTTTTCTGTCCACGGAAAGCAAGATTTGAAAAGAGATTTCTTCTCAGTCAATCATGATGACAGTTGGTGATAGAGGAGAGGTTTCCTTAGCCAAGGAAAAGGGGTTAATCATAAAGGGAATATCCAGAAAGGTAAATGCTACTTACCAGTATGCATCTGTTCTTGGCATGTAGAGCTGCAGAGTCGTACACTGTGCATGAGATCGCCATCTGGTGTTGGGCTCGGATGCTTGCACTTTGTTGTTGTCTTGGAAGAGTCTTTTGTAGTCACGAGATAGGTGACTCCTCCTTTGGACGATAGTGCGCATGGGCATCGACTCCATGGTTAGATTGTTTTTCGCCATGATGGGAAAAGATGGAGTCAGTAAGAAGAAAAAGATGTCCATGTGAATATATCTAATTAAGATTATACTGGAACGGATACAGGTTCCGGGGAGGTGGGTGGGCGTGTACGACTCTGCAGCTCTACATGCCAAGAACAGATGCATACTGGTAAGTAGCATTTACCGTTCGAGGCATATGAGCTGCAGATCGTACACTGTGCATAGACTGTATAGCAGTGTCTCCCTAGCGGTGGTCACCTGTATCAGTTGCAGTAGTCTGAAAAAGTGTTTTAAGAACAGCTTGGCCCACAGCAGCTTGCTGCTTTGCGTGTACATCAACACAGTAGTGTTTGGTAAAGGTATGTGGCGTAGACCATGTTGCTGCCTTACATATGTCATTTAGGGGATGTTCCCTAAAAATGCCATAGAAGCCCCTAGTTTACGTGTGGAATGTGCCCTAGGGGGAATTATTAAGGTGCGTTTAGCCTTTTGGTAGCAAATTTGAATGCATTTGACTATCCATCTAGCAATGCCAGCCTTTGAGATGGGATTACCTTTATGTGGTGGGGAGAAAGCTACAAATAATTGTTTTGTCTTTCTGAAAGGTTTGGTCCTGTCAATGTAGTAAAGTAGGGCTCTTCTGACATCTAGTGTGTGTAGAGCTCTTTCTGCTACAGAGTCTGGGTCTTGGAAAAAGACGGGTAACTCTATTGATTGGTTAAGGTGAAAAGCAGAAATTACTTTAGGTAGGAATTTGGGGTTTGGTCTGAGAACTACTTTATTACGATGGATTTGTAAAAAAGGTTCTTGTATGGTTAAAGCCTGAATCTCACTCACTCTTCTGAGAGAGGTTATTGCAATTAGGAAGGCTACTTTCCATGTAAGAAATTGTAACTCACATTTGTGCAGAGGTTCAAATGGGGGACCCATGAGCCTGGTGAGGACAATATTTAGATTCCATGCTGGAGAGGGTGGCAATCTAGGGGGAATGATTCTTTTAAGGCCTTCCATAAAGGCTTTAATTGCAGGTACTCGAAACAGTGACAAATGCTGTCTGTTTTGTAAGTATGCGGCTAGAGCGGCAAGATGTAATCTTATGGATGAGTATGCTAGGTTACATGTTTGCAGATGCAGCAAGTAACAGATAATGTTTTGTATGGAGGCATCTAGTGGGTTGATATTGTTGTTATTGCAATAAATAGCAAACCTTTTCCATTTTGCTGCATAACAAGCCCTGGTAGTGGGACGTCTGGCTTCTTTAATGACCTGCATACACTCAGGTGGAAGGTTAAGGTAACCGAACTCTAGGACTTCAGGAGCCATATTGCCAGATTCAGTTGACCTGGATCGGGGTGTCTGATCTCTCCATGGTTCTGAGTTAAGAGGTGTGGAGAGAGGTGCAGTTTGTGGTGTGGAACTACTGAGAGTTCGAGAAGTGTTGTGAACCATGGTTGTCTTGCCCATGTGGGAGCAACTAGGATCATTGTTAGAGACTGTTGTCTGAGTTTGCGTACTACTAGGGGAATGAGTGGGAGAGGCGGAAAAGCGTATGCAAATCTGCCTGACCAGTTCATCCATATTGCATTGCCCTTGGACGACGGGTGTGGGAACCTGGCGGCGAAGGTTGGGCATTTTGTGTTTTCTTGTGTGGCGAACAGGTCTATTTGTGGATGGCCCCACATTTGGAAAAAAGGTTGTAGAACTTGCGGATGCAGTTCCCATTCGTGAATCTGTTGTGTCTGTCGACTTAACAGATCCGCAATGTGATTGTGAACTCCTGGAAGGTGTTCTGCAAGGAGGTAAATGTTTTGAGGAATGGCCCATCTCCACATGGCTTGCGCCAGGCGAGACAGCTGTAGAGAGTGTGTCCCCCCTGTTTTTGTACATAGTACATTGCTGTCATGTTGTCTGTTTTGACTAAGACAGTCTTGTGAGTAAGATGCGGTTGGAATGACTTTAGCGCTAGAAATATTGCTAATAATTCTAGGTGGTTGATGTGGAGCAGTTTTTGTGACTTGGTCCAGCTGCCCTGCGTTGTGTGGGTAAGGAGGTGAGCTCCCCACCCGGTGAGAGATGCGTCTGTTGTGAGCACTATTTGTGGAACTGGCTCTAGGAACGGCCGCCCTTTGGAAATGTTTTGTATGTTCCACCATTGCAGAGAGCGATGAGTGCGGCTGTCTACCAACACCAGATCTGTAAGCTGGCCCTGAGCTTGGTTCCACTGACGTGCTAAGCATTCTTGCAGGGGCCGCATTTGAAGTCGTGCGTGAGGGACAATAAAGATGCACGAGGCCATCATTCCTACGAGTTGCATAAACACTCGAGCTGGAAGGTAGTGTTGAGGTAGGAATTTGTTGATGAGGGCTTGCATACTTGTTATCCTGGAAGGATTGGGGTATGCAAGGGCCCTGGAGGTATCGATTGTGGCTCCTAGGTACTGATGTATGTAGGAGGGATGGAGATGCGATTTGGTATGGTTTATTGTGAACCCCAAATTGTGTAGTAGCCGAACTGTTTGGAGTGTGTGCTGTACACATTGGTTGTGTGACTTGGCTTTTATTAGCCAGTCGTCTAGATACGGAAACACGTGAATGTGTTGTCTTCGTAAGTGCGCAGCTACTACTGCTAGGCACTTGGTGAAAACCCTTGGTGCTGTTGCCACCCCGAATGGGAGGACTTTGAACTGATAATGTTGTCCGTCCACTATGAACCTTAGGTATTTCCTGTGCGCAGGGTGAATGGGAATATGGAAATAGGCGTCCTTGAGATCTAGTGTGGCAAGGAAGTCGCCTTGTTGGAGTAGTGGAAGTATTTGTTGAAGAGTGATCATGTGAAAATGATCTGAGTGAATGTAATAGTTGAGGGGTCTGAGGTCCAGTATGGGCCTGAGGGAACCGTCCTTTTTGGGGATTAGAAAGTATAGTGAGTAAACCCCTGTGCCCTGATGTTGTAGAGGGACTGGTTCTATTGCGTGCTTTTGGAGCATAGAGAGAACCTCTTGATTGAGGAGCGTTAGATGTTCCGTGGACATGGGACGCTGTCTGGGTGGTATGTTGGGGGAGTAGAAGTGAGTTCGAGGCAGTAACCATACTGGATAATTTAGTATTACCCACCTGTCGGTGGTGATGGAATTCCACGCAGGTAGGAACTTTGACAGTCTTCCCCCGACGGGAGTGGAATGATCGGGGGAAACGGAGGGAAGTCACTGTTTGGTGGTAGGGGAGGTGCGTGTGTTAAACCCGCGTCCTCTACCCCTGTTGTTATTACCTCTGTAATTACCTCTGGAGTAACCTCTATTAGAGGAGGTTTGAGTGGTGTTTTTGTAGTTAGCAGAGGTGGTGTCTGTGGCTGTAGTTTTGGAGCCGCCTCTATATAAGGAGCGACGAAAGGAACCTCTGCTAGGTGTGGCTTGTAGAGCTCCCATAGCTTTGGCTGTGTCTGTGTCCTTCTTCATTTTTTCTAGAGAAGTGTCCACATTAGGCCCAAACAGGTGTTCCTGGTCTAAGGGTTGATTGAGGATGGTAGATTGTACCTCCTGCTTGAAGCCAGATATTCGTAGCCATGCGTGTCTGCGCAGCAAAACGCTTGAGTTTATTGTGCGTGCTGCTGTATCTGCTGCGTCAAGGGCGCACTTTATTGAGGTGTTTGTGACAATCTTGCCTTCTTGTATTAGATCATTGGCCTTGGTCTTATACTGATCTGGAAGGTGCTCAATGAGCTTTTCAAGCCTCGTCGTAATGGGCTCTGTCATATCTCGCCAGTAAGGCTTGGGAATTGGCGATGCGCCACATGTTTGCTGCTTGAGACGCAACTCTTTTTCCGGATGCGTCGAGTAATTTGGACTCCTTGTCTGGTGGTGGTGTCTCACCAGTAGTCTGGGAGTTTGCCCTTTTCCGTGCATTAGCAACTACTAATGAGTCTAGAGGGAGTTGGCCTTTAATATAAGCTGGGTCAGAAGGGGCAGGTTTATATTTTTCTCGATCCTTGGGTTAAGAACCCTAGCCCTAACTGGGTCTCTGAAGACCTCAGGGGCATGTTTAATAATGCCTTTAAGCATAGGTAGAGTATGGGTAGACTTTTGAGGCTGGCTAAAAGTTTCTAGTAAAAAGTCTTCTTCCAGGGGGTCTGAGTGTAACTTGACACTATGGTATTGTGCTGCCCTGTTTATCACCTGTGAAAACCCTATAGCATCATCTGGAGGTGAGGCTTTTGATGGGTATGGTTCAGGGACAGGTATATCTGGGAGGTCATAACTGTCCCAGGGGTCTTGTGGTGGGATACTGTGAAGGTCGTCATCAGTGTAGGTGTTGTGAGGTGACTGCATGTCATCATCATGATCCTCCCTGTCTGTATCCCCTTGTGGTGAAAAACAAGGTGGAGGAGAGTGAGGCGGGGAGTGTAGAGGGCTGAGGTGTTGTGGAGGTGGAGAGAAAGACCTTATAGGTGATGTGGAAGAGTCTTTCTTCTTATGAGGTGGCTCAGGTGTGGTTGGTTCCTGTATCTTCCTCTTGTGAGGTATTACTGATTGTACCTGTCCGGTAATAGGGTCAATGTGCAGAGTTTTCTGCTTTGGGTCGATGGGAACCAAGAGTTCTTCTGAGCTGGCGTGTTTGGTCGGCATCGAAGATTTCGGCTCCGAGTGTTGTTTGGGCTTGCGAGGTTGTTTGGTGTCCTTTGGTGAAGTTTTCGACACCGAGGGTTTTTTGTCGACTCCGAAGGTTTGGTATGCTTCGGTGTCGAGGTGTCTGGGACCTTGGACTTTGGCGCCGAAGGGTCTGTTGGTGCCGAGACCTTAGTCTTGTGTTTCGGTGCCGATGAGTGTTTTCCGGCTCCGGGACGTGGCTGGCTCGGTCCCGAGCTGCCAGAAGGCTTTAGGTGCTTGGGAGTCGAGCCGGAAGGCGGGGCTCCTGAAGCTTTGTGATGGTGCAGACCTAGGCCCGAAGGCGAAGGTGTGACCGAAGCCTTTTGTTTCTTGGGGGCAGGGGCATCGACGTCAGTACTCACAGTACGTTGGTGTGGTGTGATGAGTTGGTCGTCGGACCCTGAGTCTTCGGCTCCGGAGGTGTCGATTTGTAAATCTCCGGTGTCCGGGTTGTCGGAGCCTGTGTCAAAGATGTCGTCCGGTGCGGGAGCGGCTGACCTGGACATTTCGTGTCGTCGGGCCCGGCGATCACGGATGGTCTTTTGGACCGAAAGGAGTCACAGGCTTGGCAGTGTTGGCTCTCGTGTTCTGGAGAGAGGCAAAGATTACAGATCTCGTGGAGATCTGTGTGTGGGAATTTAGCCCCACACCTGCATTTTTTAAATGGAGTCCTTTCCATATGCTGGATGATGGCGCCGACACGCCCAACGGACCAACGTCGGCGACCGGACTCGAAACAGTGTTGGAGTGGAGACGCGATGAGGGGATCGCGATCGAAAACAATACCGTCGAACGGTAGGAGGTTCTTCTGCGCGTCGAGAGGGGAACCGATCGATGTGGATCCGGAGCGCAGCAAGGTACATCCGAACCCGATGGCGGAAAAAACAATCTAACCATGGAGTCGATGCCCATGCGCACTATCGTCCAAAGGAGGAGTCACCTATCTCGTGACTACAAAAGACTCTTCCAAGACAACAACAAAGTGCAAGCATCCGAGCCCAACACCAGATGGCGATCTCATGCACAGTGTACGATCTGCAGCTCATATGCCTCGAACATTTACCTTAAATATAATTTACACTACTCTGAAAACTGAAGGTAGGGCTGGGTGATGCCCCGAAACAAGTCCCAGGATGCTTGTTTCCGGTTCGGGGAGGACCTGGCTTGGCAGTTCGGGCTGGACTGTTCCCATGAGGAACAGGGTCAATACTGATTTGAATATGGCTGGGTCCAAACTGGGGGGGGCGTGGTGAGCAAAAAAACGATGGATTAAACCCAGATCCTTGTGACTGGGGGTGAATGTTTGCATTGTTCAGAATTCCGTCCATCATTTGTTTCTTTTGCATTTGTCACCCGAAGTGGTAAGGGTATTCCCAGACGTGGGTCACGTGCTCACTGCGCCACTGGATTCAAATTCAAGCTAGCTTGGCTGATGAGGGGTGATCCCCCCACAAGTGGTCCAAGGATGCTAGTTTCCGGTCCGGGGAGGACCTGGCTTGGCAGTCGGGCTGGACTGTTCCCATGATGAACAAGGTCAAGACTGATATGCATATGGCTGGGTCCAAACTGGGGTGGCGTGGTGAGCAAAAGAACGATGGATTAAACCCAGATACTTGTGACTGGGGGTGAATGTTTGCATTGTTCAGCATAACGTCCATCATTTGTTTCTTTTGCATTTGTAGCCCTAATTTGGAAGGGTATGCTCAGACGTGGGTCCCGTGCTCACTGCGCCACTGGATTCAAGCTAGCCTGGCTAATGAGGTGATGCCCTGAAACCGATCCCAGGATGCTTGTTTCCGGTCCGGGAAGGACCTGGCTTGGCAGTTCGGCTGGACAGTTCCCATGATGAACAGGGTCAAGAATTGGTTTAGACACTGTAGGGGTACAGGGTTCATGCACCTGTACCCTCACCACCGATATAGTGCACCCAGCTAGAGGGGTGACTGACCTATGCTAGGGCAGTGGGTTGTAGGCATGGCACACAGAGATGTGTGCCATGTCGACTCTTCACTTTGTTCTGCACCAAAACGTGCAGCCTGCAAAGGCAGTGTGTGTGTAAAGGTACAGGGCCTCTAAGGGTGGCACAATAAGTGCTGCAGCCCTTAGAGGTCTTCCCTAGTCACAGTGCCCTGGGTACCTGTGGTACCATTTACCAGGGGCTGACCTGTGGCCAGAGATGCCAATTGGGTTAGTTTTGGGGAAAGAACACAGGCCCTGGGAACCTGATTGGCAGGTACCCAGGGCACAGCAAGTCAAAGTGCATCAGTAGTCTGGCAAAAAAAGTGTGGGGGGGGGAGGGGGGTTACTGCAACAGAAACCCACTTTCCTACACATGCTTTTTAGCATGAGCAAAAATTGGACTGTGCATTGGACTTCGAGTCTCCTTTAGGAGACCTCTTTCACCTGAGTGGCTTGCATGTCCACCTTATGATGTGCAGCAGCCCTCTGAATAACGTTATGGTAGGCCGTGTTATCATCTGGTGAGGATGCACTAAACATGTTGTGGTCCAAGTCAGGATAGCCTTGGGGGTCAACAATGTAGTCTTTTCAGGGGTCGCTGGTGGGCCCTGTGTCTAAGAGCTGGGAGTGTATGTCGACGGGGTCATATAGAGTGCCTGGATTGGAAAAGGTGTGTGGGGCCATAACAGGGACTTTAGTGGAGAGGAGGGGGTGTGTGTGTGTGTGTGTGTGTGTGTGTGTGTGTGTGTGTGTGTGTGTGTGTGTGTGTGTGTGTGTGTGTGTGTGTGTGTGTGTGTGTGTGTGTGTGTGTGTGTGTGTGTGTGTGTGTGTGTGTGTGTGTGTGTGTGTGTGTGTGTGTGTGTGTGTGTGTGTGTGTGTGTGACATGATGTTGGTGGAGGAGGCAGAGGGCTTGATCTCGTGTGTTGCTTCAGTATCAGCGGCAGAGGTGCCTCAGAGGAGAGTTCTTTGTGGGCAAGCCATTGCTTGCGATGCCTCCAATTCCTCAGATCCGGATGTCAACAAAAATTTCAGCTTTAACAGGATTTTCTGCGTGGACTTTGGTAGGGCCTTTAGTGTCGACTTCAGGTCTGAGCGGGGATGGATGGAGTCTGGCTCGACAGCCGGAGAGGCTCATTCTGTCTGGCAGAGGCTTGGTCGACTCCAGAGCTTCCTCTCGATGCAGACCGTAGCCCAAAGGTGGTAGTTTTTGCAGGAGCAGTGCTTTTCCACAGGACCTCTTGTGTGACCCTGATCTAGGTCTCGGAGCCCGGTGTTGTACTTATGACCATCAGCATCTTCTTGGTTCAAGGTCTGGATGTTTTCGGCACCACTCAAGTTGCTTTGGAGCTGCTTGACGATAGTCTTTTAGCTGGGCAATGGCTGCACTACAGAGAACCGAGATGGATTGGCATCACCAACTGCTTCAGCGCCAAAGGGGTCTTCTGCGGCAAAGATGCTCAGACTCTCGAGTGATGTCTGGGGGTACATTTTGCGGTGTGCCCAACGCATCTCTCTGCAGTGCTTTATGGTTTTCTTGAAGCGGAAGGTGATACAGAACTTACATGAGGCATTGTCAGAGAAGAGGCACCGATTGCCGATTTCTTGAAGATCCAACTGCAAATCATTTGAATGGCACCACAAGCAATTTTGGAAGGGTGTCCATTCCATCATCTTCTTCTGGCCTGCATTGTCCGGAATCAATAGTCTTGGAGAACACAGGGTCTCTCAAGCATGTGGGGAGGGCTGATGCTGCGTCAAGGTGTCCAGTGAGGTAAGTATGACGGGAAGCTATCAAAAAGGATTATTCTTCCGAAACATCTGTCAAAATTGAACTGTGCATGGCTGAAAAACATGGAAGGATACAACCAACTTTGAGCCCTCTTCGCGTACGTTTGAACCCAAAGGAAGAAAAAAAAACTACTGGCAAACATTCGAGCCCAAAAGTAGATGGCAGAGGTGTGCAGAGCACATGCATATACAGGACACACACACACACACACACACACACACACACACACACACACGGAAAATGCTACTTACCAGTATGCATCTGTTCTTGGCATGTAGAGCTGCAGAGTTGTACACTGTGCATAGATCGCCATCTGGTGTTGGGCTCGGATGCTTGCACTTTGTTGTTGTCTTGGAAGAGTCTTTTGTAGTCACGAGGTAGGTGACTCCTCCTTTGGACGATAGTGCGCATGGGCATCGACTCCATCCTCAGATTGTTTTTCGCCATGATGGGAAAGTGATGGAGTTAGAAAGAAGTAAGATGTCCATGTGAATGTATCTAATTAAGATAATACTGGAACAGATACAGGTTCCGGGGAGGCGGGTGGGCGTGTACAACTCTGCAGCTCTACATGCCAAGAACAGATGCATACTGGTAAGTAGCATTTTCCGTTCGAGGCATATGAGCTGCAGATTGTACACTGTGCATAGACTGTACAGCAGTGTCTCCCTTAGCGGTGGTCACCTGTATCAGTTGCAGTAGTTTGAAATAATGTTCTAAGAACAGCTTGGCCTACAGAAGCTTGTTGCTTCGCCTGCACATCAACACAATAGTGTTTGGTGAAAGTGTGTGGTGTAGACCATGTTGCTGCCTTACATATATCATCTAAGGGAATGTTCCCTAAGAATGCCATAGAAGCCCCTAGTTTACGTGTGGAATGTGCTCTAGGGGGAATTGTTAATGTACGTTTAGCTTTTTGGTAGCATATTTGAATGCATTTTACTATCCACCTGGCGATCCCAGCTTTAGAGATGGGGTTACCTTTATGAGCTGATGCAAAGGCTACAAACAGTTGTTTTGTGTTTCTAAAAGGCTTAGTCCTGTCTATGTAGTAAAGTAGGGCTCTTTTGACGTCCAGTGTGTGAAGAGCTCTTTCTGCTACAGAGTCTGGGTTTTGGAAAAACACTGGTAACTCAACAGATTGGTTAAGGTGAAAAGTTGAAATTACTTTGGGAAGGAATTTTGGATTTGTTCTGAGAACCACTTTATTATGATGTATTTGTAAGAATGGTTCTTGTATGGTTAATGCCTGGATCTCGCTTACCCTTCTGAGAGAGGGGATTGCGACAAGGAAAGCAACTTTCCATGTGAGGAACTGCAATTCACATTTATGTAGAGGTTCGAATGGGGGACCCATGAGTCTGGTAAGGACAATGTTTAAATTACACACTGGAGAGGGTGGCAGTCTGGGAGGAATTATTCTTTTAAGTCCTTCCATAAAGGCTTTAATTGCAGGCACTCTGAATAATGACAAATGTTGTCTGTTTTGTAAATAAGCGGCTAGTGCTGTTAGATGTAACCGTATGGATGAATATGCTAGATTACATCTTTGTAAGTGTAGCAAATAATGTGTTGGATGGAAGCATCCAATGGATCAATTTTATTATTTTGGCAGTAGATGACAAATCTTTTCCATTTAGCTGCATAGCAAGCTCTAGTAGTAAGACGTCTGGCTTCTTTAATAATGTGCATACAGTCTGGCGGAAGGTTAAGATAACCGAACTCTAGGACTTCAGGAGCCAGATCGCTAGATTTAGTTGTCCCGGATCGGGGTGTTGTATCTCTCCATGGTTCTGCGTTAGCAATGCTGGGGAGAGGCGTAGTTTTTGGTGTGGAACCACGGACAGTTGTAGTAGAGTTGTAAACCATGGTTGGCGTGCCCATGTGGGAGCCACCAGGATCATTTTGAGAGACTGTTGTAGGAGCTTGCGTACTACTAGGGGAATTAGTGGGAGTGGCGGAAAAGCGTACGCAAATCAGCCTGACCAGTTCATCCATATCGCATTGCCCTTGGACGACGGGTGTGGAAACCTTGCGGTGAAGGTTGGGCATTTTGCGTTCAGGTGTGTGGCGAACAGATCTATGTCTGGTTGACCCCACCTTTGGAAAAAGGGTTGGAGAACTTGGGGATGAAGTTCCCATTTGTGTATCTGCTGTGTTTGTCGACTTAGTAGATCCGCAATCTGATTGCGAATTCCTGGAAGTCTGCTAGCAGGTATATATTCTGTGGAATGGCCCATCTCCAAATGTCTTGTGCGAGCTGGGACAGCTGCAGAGAATGTGTGCCCCCTTGTTTTTGTATGTAGCACATGACTGTCATGTTGTCCGTGCGGATGAGGACATTCTTGTGTTGTAGATGTACTTGGAATTATTTTAATGCTAGGAATATTGCTAGTAATTCCAAGTGGTTGATATGGAGCACTTTCTGTTGAGTGGTCCAGTTGCCTTGAATTGTATGGTCTAGGAGATGGGCTCCCCAACCGGTGAGTGATGCGTCTGCTGTTAGTATTATCTGTGGAACCGGCTCGAGGAACGGCTGCCCTTTGGACAGGTGTCGTGTGTTTCACCACTGCAGAGAGCGGTGTGTGCGGCTGTCTACCAACACCAGATCTGTAAGATGTCCTTGAGCTTGGTTCCACTGTTGTGCTAGGCATTCCTGTAAGGGGCGCATCTGAAGCCTTGCATGAGGTACGATAAAGATGCAAGAGGCCATCATTCCTATGAGTTGCATGAATACCCTTGCTGGGAGGGAGTGCTGCGGTTGAAATTTGCTGCTTAGGGCTTGTATGCTGGCTATCCTGGCTGGACTTGGATATGCTAGAGCTTTGGAAGTGTCTATTGTGGCTCCTAGATACGGATGTATGTGGGAGGGCTGGAGATTTGACTTGGGGTAATTTACTGTGAATCCTAAGTCGTGTAGCAGCTGAATAGTTTGATGTGTGGTGAACACACTGGATGAATGACTTGGCTTTTATTAGCCAGTCGTCGAGATATGGAAAGACGTGGATTTGTTGTCTTCTTAGGTGTGCTGCTACTACTGCAAGGCACTTTGTGAACACTCTGGGTGCGGTGGTGACCCCGAATGGTAGGACTGTGAACTGATAGTGTTGTCCGTCCACTATGAACCTTAGATACTTCCTGTGAGCAGGGTGCATGGGAATGTGGAAGTAGGCGTCCTTGAGATCTAGTGTGGCAAGGAAGTCGCCTTGTTGTAGAAGTGGAAGGACCTGTTGCAGAGTGATCACATGGAAGTGATCGGACTGTATGTAGAGATTGAGGGGTCTGAGGTCGAGGATTGGCCTTAGGGTCCCGTCCTTTTTGGGGATTAGGAAATACAGCGAGTAAACCCCCCGTCCCTTGGTGCTGTAAGGGAACTGGTTCTATTGCGTGCTTTTGAAGCAGTGAGAGAACCTCTTGTTTTAAAAGCGTAATGTGTTCTGTGGACATTGGGCGCTGTTTGGGTGGAATGTTGGGTAGGGTTGCTGTGAGTTCGAGGCAGTAACCATACTGGATAATCTGTCTTACCCACTTGTCTGTTGTGATGGAATCCCAGACAGGCAGGAACTGTGACAGTTTCCCTCCGACTGGAGGGGAATGGTCTGGAGGGAGTGGAGGGAAGTCACTGTTTAGTAGCGGAGGAGGCACGAGTGTTGGTATGAAATGAATGAAATGAAATGAAATTTGTACTTGTAAAGCGCACTGTTACCCTAGGGTGTCCTGGCGCTGTACGCATACCGCTGTGGAACCCTTCCTGTCTTTTCCCTGTGAAATGTCCACTCCTGGGCACCCCCAAGGTGAAGCCAGGCATCCCAGCGCTGGTGGGGCCGTTGTGGAGATTAAGCAAGCTATTGCCCAGAGTTGCAGAGTGGGACCCATGATTAGAATAGGCACCGAGGCGAGAATTATCAGGTCCGAGGAAATTGAGCCCAAAGACCCGCCGAGGCGGGAATTGAACCCTGGTCCCGGGCCAGATCTCTGCATCAGGGTCTGACGCTCTAACCATTGAGCCACACTACCTCGGCCTCTGCCCTTGTTATTTCCCCGGTATCCACCTCTAAAATATCCTCTATTGGAGGATGCGTGAGTGGTGGGTTTATATGAAGAGGAGGCGGTGTCTGTTCCAATATTTTTAGATGCTCCCCTATAAAAGGAGCGACGAAAGGAACCACGTGGGGATGGAGACTAATGCTCCCATGGATTTAGCGGTCTCAGTGTCCTTTTTCATTTTTTCTAAAATGGTGTCTACCGCCGGCCCAAAAAGGTGTTCCTGATCGAATGGATGATTAAGGATAGCCGTCTGAACCTCTTGTTTAAAGCCGGAAATGCGTAACCAGGCATGTCGTCTGAGTAGCACACTAGTGTTGACAGACCTGGAGGCTTTGTCGGCTGCGTCTAGGGCACATTTGATGGATGCGTTGCTTATCAGTTTGCCCTGTTGAATTAAGTCATGTGCCTCTGTTTTGTATTGGTCAGGCAAATGTTGTAACAGGTCTCTAGGCGGTCATAGTGGGCCCTGTCGTACCTAGCAAGTAATGCTTGGGTGTTAGCTATGCGCCAGTGATTGGTTGCTTGAGCAGCAACTCTTTTGCCAGAGGCATCTAGCAATTTGGATTCTTTATCCGGAGGTGGTGCGTCACCGGAGGTTTGAGAATTGGCGCGCTTTCTAGCATTAGAGACTACTAGTGAGTCTAAGGGTAGTTGCCCTTTGATGTAGGTGGGATCGGCAGGGGCAGCTTTATATTTTTTATCAATCCTAGGATTGAGAATTCTGGTCCTGACTGGGTCTTTGAATATGTCAGGGGAGTGTTTAATGACCCCTTTTAGCATTTGGCAGGGTTTGGACAGTTTTCTGGGACTGTTCAAAGGTTTCTAGGAGGAAATCGTCCTCTGTAGGGTCTGAGTGTATGGGGACGCCATGGTACAGAGCAGCCCTGTTTACGAGTTGTCCAAAAAACAATATTGTCTTCTGGGGGAGATGGTTTTGTTGGGTATGGCTGTGGAGAAGGGAGGTCCATTGGGTCATTGTAATCGTCCCAATGATCTTGTGGCATATCTGTATGATCATCAGGATCAGTGTAAGGGTCATTGGTGTGCCCCCTATTGTCGAAATCATCAACATTATCCTGAGGTGAAAGTGGAGGAGGTGTTGGAGTGTGTGGAGGAGAGACCGGTTTAGAAGGAGGACCTGGCTCGGGAGAAAGGATAGGTTAGGGGGAAGAAGAACAGGAGAAGAGGGTCTGATAGGTGAAGTGGCACAGTCTTTCTTCTTTGAAGGCACTGCAGGAGTGTCTTTTGTGTCCAACTTCCTCTTGTTGTGTGGAATAGTAGCCACATGTCCTGTTTTGGGATCTATGTGTAGCTTTTTCTGCTTGGGATCGACAGGATCAGGGTGAAAGAGTGTCTCTTGGTCGATAACCGCTTTCGGCGCCGACGTCTTCGGGTCCGAGCGAGGTTTCGATTTGTGCTCCTTTAGTTTAGGAGTTTGTTTAGAGTCCTTTGGCTTTGTTATGGAGCCGGGATGTTCTTCGGTTCCGAAGGTTTTGGCTTTGGAGCCGATGGTTTGTCTTTCGGCGTGGAAGTGGTCGGTGCCAACTTGTGTTTGGGAGTAGGTTGGTCTCCCGTCTTCGGTGCCGAAGGCGCCGGTGGGACTGTGAGATGAGGTTTGCTCGGTCCCGAGCTACCGGAAGTCTTGGCCTTTGTCTTCGGAGCCGAGACCGAGGGCGGGGCTTCTGAAGCTTGTTTTAGGTCGCGACTGGGGCCAGCAGGCGGAGTCTTGACCAGGGCCTTGGTTTTTGGTGGCGTTGGGGTAGGGGCAGTTGTACTCACTCGTTGACCAGGAGTGATGTGGTCGTCTGAGTCGTCTGCTTCGGACACGATCTGTAGGTCTTCGGAATCGTCCTCCGTAACATCGGGGCCTTCATCGAAGATGTCCGCTGGTGCCGGAGCTGGTGTCTGCGCCATGATGTGTCGTCGGGCCCGGCGATCACGGATGGTTTTCTTGGATCTAAAGGAGGCACAGGCCTGGCAGTCGTTCTCGTCGTGTTCGGGCGAGAGACACAGGTTACAGACCTTGTGATGGTCACTGTGTGGGAATTTGGCTCCACACTGGGGGCATTTTTTGAATGGAGTTCTTTCCATGAGCAGTAGGCCCGAGCGGCGTCGGTAGGCCCAACGGCCCGCGTCGACAGGCCCAACGGCCCGCGTCGACGACCGGAATGGAGTAGGAGAGATGCGCGTCGAAGATTACGCGATCGAAAACAATACCGTCGAGTTAGAAATAATTCGCGCATCGAAAAGGTTTGGAAAATAACGCCCGGAACCGGAGCGCTGAAGTTACATCCGAACCCGATGGCGGAAAAAAACAATCTGAGGATGGAGTCGATGCCCATGCGCACTATCGTCCAAAGGAGGAGTCACCTACCTCGTGACTACAAAAGACTCTTCCAAGACAACAACAAAGTGCAAGCATCCGAGCCCAACACCAGATGGCGATCTATGCACAGTGTACAATCTGCAGCTCATATGAATCGAACATACATATATACACATATATATATATATATATATAGAGAGAGAGAATCCTAATTATAGTAATTATATATATTTACTTGCCATCAATAGGACTCCTGCAAAATGATGATTCCCAATGTAAATATCCTAAAAAAAAATACTGGTGTACTTTCCTTACGTTCGGATAGAACTGATTGCTCCCGAATGGTAAAGGTACAGACAGGTAAGATGTTTATAATCAAATATCTATACTCTATTCCAGGTGCAGCTATGTCTTTCACAGTCGTTGATACTAATTATTCATTTTTATGTTATGTGCATCTTTAATAAATACACACAAATAAAAAATTACTTTCTAACATGTCTAGCTATGAGTGACTGTCAAAAGTACCACCTCATCAATTTACTAAATCACAGGCATCTATTGGCATTACATACTTTTATTACAATTTTCTCCATCATCACCCAGTCACCACAATCTGTCCTCAATTATTGTATTCCACAGCCACAAACTTCTCCTCTTGCATCACAGCCAATACTTGAGTCACAAATATCTGACCTTGCTCAACATCACAGCGTCACACATCTTGGACCTCCTCAACACTGGTCCCCAACCAGCACTGTAACATCAGATCAATGAAATTTAATGACAAGACAGGAGGCTAGCAATATGCAGCACAGGAATTCCTTTTAATAATCTAACAAAATACTATTTTGATCTGAATCTCGCACTCATCCTATATAAAATCGAATGTTATGTGGTGTAACTCAGCCATGCCCGCAATGATCCATTATGAGGGCATCGTCCATGCTTGCCCACCCAGGGATGTGCCCCATCTCCCACTGCTCCAGAGATCTCTTACCAGAGGAGTTATGTTTTTGTTTTCCTTTCTTCGAAGGGTATCGAAATGGGACCCAGCAGCCAGCAGAGAGGTGAGCGAAGAGTACAGCTCATCATATTTCACAGTTCTGGAGAAGAGGACCTCACAGACCTGCAAGTGAAAACGGAGAATAACATATGACAACAAATACCATACATGCACAATTTTTAAAAAAATGACGTTGCCTCTTATGAGCTTGTTTTTTTAATACCTTGTTAGTCATCATACTCTGCAGTACCCGCTCTCCATAAGCACGCTTTCCCTCACAATGCACAGGAGGCTCTTCCCCAAAAGGTCAGGACTGGAGCACAAACTAACTGCACATAGGAGATACCACAGTGAGTGAACATCTCTCCCAAATACAGAATACAGGCTGTCAACTTACAGCCGTCTTCATTAGCGCTGCCTACCAGACACTGTACATAAACTGATGCCAAGTAAGAAAACAGGTATTGGTCAGGAATACTTTAAGAGTAGTTCACCACTGGAAAGACTACAAAGTTATTCACCTATAAGACTAGCTTTGTAGTTTGCTAACTGTTCTAAGTTTAAATGCTTTGCTTAATCCTCCTAAACCATTAAAAAAAAATGAAAAATCACACACAAGCAATCAGAAAAGGAACGTCTGCAAATCTGATCCTAACCACAATACTGTGAAACCAAGATTCCTCTTAGGTTTAACATCAACCTCAAGTAGTGCCTGAACGGCTGAAAGCACCTCACTGGCTCAATCACCTTTGCCTGATGGGGTATTTGGAAGCAATTCATGTTGAACACCTATCAATTAGGGTAAATTGTCTACAGGTTAAGTAACTTATTTTGCAGCATAGGTGTTATAAACTGCATTGTTATAAACTGCATTGTTTTCAGTAAGTATCAAGAAATATCATTTTAGAGATGGAATTGAGACAAAGTATCCCCAGCATTCCTCAATTATATTGAATGCCAAGTAGTCAAGGTAAATAGTAATTTGACCCAACTGGTCCCTCAGGTTCCTCTGTGTCATTTGCAAATGGTAAAAGATGTCCTTGGTATGTTTAACTGTTTGCGTTCTTGAAGGTTACACTAACCACAGGCTCTCTGTGAATGCAACTGGTATTAAGACTGCCATATTGTAATCCTTTCAAGTCACAGATTCATACTAACATATCTTTTTAGCTACAGGAACCAGATAGTAGTGGTTCTCAAACATAGTGGAAAACAGAGTTTAATTTAGAACGTCAAAAAAAGGCTGGGTATTTGCAAGTTAGTCAGTGTAGGTTGTTCTCTAGCGCTATCATCTGGGAGAACCATTCCTCAGACGATCGGGAGGTGAGACTCTCACCACTGATGAACCTTTGGCCAAGAGATAGCAGGATTAAAATCCAGGATATGTAAGGAAGAAGCAAGTAAAACAGCATCTGGCTTTACGGAAGTAAAAGCCACCCAAAGAAATAGCTGTCGGTGACTCTGAGGCATGGTATCTTGGAGATCTAATCCTCTAGGTGTTAACCTCTCTGATGGCCCGGCCTTCTGGTGTGTCCTTCTATATTTCTGACTGCATGTCTCTTAAGTAAAAGTGGTGTCTGATGTTACATATCACTCATATGATATTGGAACTGTAAGGAACAGTGGTGTGAAGGCCAATGTCATGTAGGAAAGATGAACAAGTTGCTTACCTTCGGTAACGCATTATCTAGTAGAGAGACTATCTAGCCGCAGATTCCTTACCTTAGAATTATCCCTTGGGATCAGACTGGAACCGGAACATTTTTATTGAGTAGTGGCCCTGCGCACCGGACGTTGGCGTCTTTTCAGCTCCGCATAGCATCGCCGGGTTTTGTCCGCACCAGAAGTGACATGTGCATATAGGCGCCATCACAGCGAGCTGACATCTGCTTTTTTTTTCGTGACTTTCTACACCAGAAGCGCAGAGCCACGAAGATCACCGACCACTGGTGTGGAAAACTAGGGCCCTGAAAGGGGAAAGCCTCGTCGCTAGAAATTCGTTCGCAGAGTGGGGAGGATGGGTGGGCCGGTAAGAAATCTGCAGCTAGATACTGTCTCTACCAGATAAGGAGTTACAGAAGGTAAGTTACTTGTTCATCTGATAGAGACTTCTAGTTGCAGATTTCTTACCTTAGAAGAGATACTCAAGCAATACCTCCCCGGAGGTGGGTCTGCAAAACAATTTCACACTAAAAGGTCCTGCAGGACAGAGCGGGCAAAGCGTCCATCCCGACGGACCTGATTGCCCAAGCAGTAGTGTTTCAGGAACGTGTGTAGGAAGGCCCACATTGCTGCCTGGAAGATGTCCAAGACCGGGACTCTGTGTACTAACACAGTGGGTGCAGTTTTGGTTCTGGTAGAATGAGCATGCAAGCCCTCAGGGGGTTGCTTCTTGGCCAGTGCGTAGCAGATTTTAATGCAGAGCACAATCCATCGATTCCTCATGACCTTTCCCTTTCTTCGCTCTGACATACCCCACAAAGAGTTGGTCGTCCACCCGGAACTCTCTAATGCTGTTAAGGTAGAATGACAGCACTCTTTTTGGGACTAGGCGGTGGAATCGCTCCTCTTCTTTAGAGGGTTGCAGCGAAGCATAAAACGTAGGCACGAAAAGGAGTAACCACATTTGACAGAAAGGAAGCTCTAGTGCGAAGAGCCAGCTTGTCTGGGTAGATATTCAGAAATGGAAGCTTGGATGACAAAGCCTGAAGCTCACTGACCCTCCATGCTGATGCTATTGCCACCAATAAGGTCGTCTTGATGGTTAGGAGCCTAAGAGGACAGTTGTGCAAGGGCTCAAAAGGAGCGCACATCAAGTAAGTCAGGACTAAATTAAGGTCCCACTGAGGCACGATGAAGTGGGAAGAAGGAAGCATATGATGCAAACCTTTCAAGAACCTATGTACAATAGGGGATTGGATACAGGATGGTTGGTCGGGCAACTGCAGAAAGGCGGAGATAGCAGAAATATTGCCCTTTAAGGTGCCCAGAGCAGAGACCTGCTTGGCAAGGGAAAGGTTAAAGAGAAGGACCTGAGAGAGGGCATCAACAAGAGGGTCAACCTGTTTCATGGCACACCATACCACAAACTTGCCCCACTGGCAGGCGTATACCGTTTTGGTTGAGGGATGCCTGGCTACCAAGATAACATTGCAGACTTCTGGCAGAAGATCGAAAGTTGCCAACTGTCGCGGCTCAATCTCCACGCAAGAAGGCAGAACATTGACAGGTTCAGGTGGGGAACCCTCCCCTGCTGCTGCGACAGAAGATCTTCCCAGAGGGGCAGCCTGATCAGAGACATGCTCAACAGCTCGGGATACCAACTCTCCAAGCCCAGTCCAGAGATACAAGAATAACTTGGGCCTGGATTTTCCTGGACTTCTTGAGAATTCTGGGCAGGAGTGGTATGGGCAGAAAGGCTTACAGGAGGCCTGAGCTCGACTCGAGACTAAAAACGTCTGAGTGAAGGCGCCTTGGAAATTCAAGCGCACTGAACTGCTGGCATTGCGCGTTCTCGGCGGTGGCGAACAGATCTAACCAAAGCTCCCACCACTGCTGAAAGCGACCTTGCACCACCTCCAGTTGGAGATGCCATTCGGGATCCGCTAGGCATCTTCGTCTGAGTTAGTCCGCTCTGGTGTTCAGTAGGCCTGCCAGATGTCGAACAACCAAAGAAATTCCCTGACATTCCAGCCAAGTCCAGAAACGCAGAGCCTCTTGACAAAGGGTCCACGACCCTACCCCATCCTGCTTGTTTAAGTACCACATGGCGGTGGTGTTATCCGCGAACGTTAGTACTAGCTTCCCCTTGATGGAGGGTAGAAAGGCTTTTAATGCCAGCCAGATCACCCGGAGCTCCAGAAGGTTGATATGGAGTCCAGATTCCGCCGAAGACCAGAGTCCTCAGATCTCCACCTCTCCCAGATGGCATCTCCATCCCAGGAGTGACTTATCTGTCACCACTGAGAGATCTGGTTGAGGGAGAGGGGTGTGCCGCTAACCCAATCCCTCAGATTTGAACCATGTCGGAGAGATTCCCCTAATGCTGCACCAACTGGAACTTCAGGTCCCTGCAGATCCCGCATCTGCCATCAGGTATGTGTCACCAGCAGGATGCACGAGGCCATGAGTCCAATCAGCCTCAGAGTCAGTCTCACCGAAATCCAGGATAGAGGCTGCAAAATTTGTATCATACCCTGAATATCCTGGACTCGCCATTCGGCCAAGAGATAGCAATAGGATTAGAATCCAGGATATGTAAGGAAGCAGAAAGTAAAACGCCATCTGGCTTTTCAGAAGAAAAAACATCCCAGATAAATAGCTGTCAGTGATTCTTAGGCATGGTGCTTGAAGATTTAATCCTCTAAGTGTTAACTTCTCTGATGGCCCGGCCTTCTGGTGTGTTCTATGTCTGACTCTAATTCGGGAGAATAGGCTCGAAACTGCACCGTTTCCAGAACAGCTCTGCTGAAATGGAGCACCTGAGTGGGAGTCAGGTGTGACTTCAGCACATTGACAGTGAACCCTAGCGAATGCAGGAGGTCTGCAGCAGTCTGGAGGTGGTAGACAACAGCAATCAAAATTCGGGGAAGACTGGCACACCAGATTTCCGCAGACGAGCAGCAACCACCGCCATCACCTTGGTGAACACCCGAGGGGCGTTGGTAGGACTTAAAAGGAGCACGGCAAAGTGAAAGTGCTCATGGCCCACCGTGAACTGAAAGGTAACACCCGTGGGCAGGAAGGCAGGACGGGAATGTGGAAATATGCGTCCTGCAAGCCCAAAGCTACCATTCAGTCTTCCAGGTACAGGGAAGAAAGGACTTGAGCGAGCGTGAGCATTTTAAACTTCTTGAGGAAGAAATTGAGAGGGCACAAGTCTAGGATAGGACGAAGGCCTTCATCCTTCTTGGACACCAGAAAGTAGTGGAAATAGCAACCACGACCTACTTCTGGTGTTGGCACCCTCTCTATGGCTCCCTTGGCCAACAGAGCTGTCACTTTCTGGCGGAGCAAGGTAAGACGGTCCTCCGTCAGCCTTTCGCAAGCAGGTGGCATGGGTGGAGGGGTAGTCAAAAAGAGGAGGAAGTAGCCCCTTCAGAAACTTTTTAGAACCCATCGGTCTGATGTTATGGACCTCCAATGGGGCAGGTGATGGTGTATGCTGCCTCCCACTGGGTGCCCATGATGGTAAGAGGGCAAACTAGCGGTTTGGAGGCTGCGGCTGCCAGGGCGGTGGTGGACTGGCACGACCTCTGGCTGCCCAACCCACGAGGTCTGTGGGTACCGCATCCTTCGGCACGCAGAAGCCAGAAAGCATGCGCGCCGTGGTGGCTGGAAGGGTATAGACGCGGCTGCAAGCCACTTCTGTGGCTACGAAAGGAGTGAAAGGCGGACTGGGGATGGTGGGGGGCCATGGAAGGACCTGGCTGTGGCCCTGCTGTCCTTGAAACGATCCAGCACTGAGTCCGCCTTGTCTTCAAAGAGACAGAAGCCATCAAAGGACCTGTCCATAAGCGATGCTTTGACATCCCCTGAAAAGCCAGGTGTTCTCAGCCAGGTGTGGCGCTGTAAGGCCACAGCCAAGGAAACCGCTCTGCCCAGCGAGTTGGTGGTATCCAGGCCACATCTGATCGTGAACTTAGCTGCATCTCTCCAGTCAGAAACGAATATGCCTCCTTTTCACGCATGCCGTCACCCCGCATGCAATTACAACGCAGTCGTTACAACGACCGCGTAGTAACAACGCATACCATTACCCTGCAAGTCGGAACAATGACTTGCGGAGGGGGGCGCTGGATGTAGGAATAGTATAATTTACTATTCCAACTCCAGTCTGTGCAGACAGTAGGGAAGGTGTTGGATTTTAAATCCAACACCTTCTCCCCACTCCGCAAGTCGTTGTTTCGACTTGTGGGGTAATGGTATAAGTTGTTACAACGCGGCCGTTGTAACGACAGCGTTGTAATTGCATGCAGGTTGACGGCTTCGTTGTGAGGGCTGTTTAGCATCAGAAACAGCTTGGGAAGGTATGGTCTGGGCCTCTTCCGAAACCACAGGTATCACTTGTGCAACCGAATCCTATAGAGCATGGGATTAACGGCCCAAAAGGCATACAGTGTTCACGGACTGCAGTGCCAGGCTGGTTAAAGAAAACATCTTCTTGCCTAAGGTGTCCAACCTCTTGGATTTCCTATCCGGTGGGGCGGTACGGAATGCACCAGGATTTACACGGGAAGTGGAGGCCTGGACAACCAAGCAGTCCGGGGGAGAGTTTTGTGTGAGTAAATTGGAGTACCATGGGGTGGGGAGGTGGTGGAGGGCAATCGTCCTGTTCAAAGGAGCCATTATGTTGGGCTGTGACCAAGTCCCAAGTAGGACGTCTGAAAGGGCTTCATTAAGTGGGAGCGGTTCTGAGAGGGTTATTCCCAGCTGAAGCAGCTCTGTCAAGACGTTCGTCTTGACTGCCATTGAGGGCAAGTTAAGGTCCAGGACCTCGGCTGCCCTCCTCACCACCATTGCAAACTGTGGTCCCTCCTCCGAAGACACAGTAGGGGGAGAAAGCCTGCCAGTATCTGGAGAAATGTCAAGTCCACTGGCCTCCACCAAGTCTTCACACCAGTTCACTATGGTATCTAAGGGCTGTTATTCTTCAGGAACACTGACCCATCCCACTCCTCCCAGAGTCCTAGACCATAGGAATAGGGTTCAGGCTCCAGCCTGGAAGGCATAGCTCCAATCGGTGACCCTCCAGCTCAGTGTTGGAGTCCGGGATCAGAAGGGGGGTGGCGTCACCAGAGGGCGCCGGGGAAGGTCGAGATGGTACAACTGGTGTCGGTCCAGATCCATCTGTGGATCAAAGGGTCACGACTGGAGCCTAAGGCACACTGGTGGGAACAGACTGAGGGGCATAGACTTAAAAAAAAACTCCAACAGACTGCTCAAACATGAGGGGCATAGCCTTAAAAAAAACTCCTGAAGGTGAGTGGGGGGCACTCTAGCTCCTGGAAACTCAGACACGCAGTCGGCCCAGGCTCAACCACAGAGCCTGGCCTCAAATAAAGACTCTCCCTCATATTGCCTGAAGATCGTGACTGACTGGGTGAAATCAAAGACCTCTTCGACTTCTTGCTTTTCTTCTTTTTGTGGGATTTACCCGAGGGGACCGACGGCTTTGAATGAGACAAGAATCTTGGACTCCACAACCGATCCCAGGACCTCATTTCTAAAAGTGTGAAACTTATGTTTTGGTACACCTTTTGCTAAAATTGTCGGAGGAGGAGATTTGGATTGGATAATATTCTATGTTCAGTGATTTCTAGGACCTATCTGCCTGATGTTATTTAGATCAACTGCTAAATGTTTAATACACTCGCTCACATGGGAGTGACAGAGGAAAGGAAATGGGGACCTCATAGTTTACATTGAGCTCTTGACTTGCCGGAGGGTAATAAACGTTGCTACAGTTGTGTTATACCTGCTGCTCAGCCAGTGTGACTGTGGTGGTGGAATGTTGGTGTGGGAGGATGCCCTGGAATGTTGGTGAGTGAGAGAGTCAGTTGGAGGATGGGCTGAGCAGCAGGAGAGCTGCTCCAGGTGGGGCTCTAGATGATAACATCCATCTTAAATAAACCAACCTAAAATCTACATGCACCAGGCGTCATTTATTCAGAACATTTTGGCGATGATTTTAAAAGGAACCAAAGAAGAAACTACGCGTGTGAACAGAGAGAGAAACTATGGATGCTAACTGACAAGAAACTAAGCTGGGGAAAGAAGAATTTTAAAGGAACCTTAAGTACAGAGGAAGACTGTATGCCCTACAGCCCCACCATTGCCCTGCTCCACCGGACAGCCAACCAGCCGGGGCATACAACATCTTGCTGTAACATCTATCTTGTCTCATGGATGGGAATTTCATAGGATCCTTCTTTTTCTATGTTTTTTAAATTGCTGCCACCATTGATGGGTCCTAGGCCCATCTCTGCTCTTTCTTTTTCTAGAGCCAGGAGTCTGGTCTCTAGGTCTAATCTTTTGGTCAACCTGGCTAGCAGGATGTACTCCTCATTGAGGCTGCCCTCAATGTCCTCAGTAATACCTGATCCACCTGTGTGGGCTCTAGGCTCCGAGAGGTTGATTTTTGGATTCAGGGCCATTGGGGCCCTTCTCTCCCTATGAAGTGGGAGGGGGGGGGGGGGTTTGGAATGCCTCCTCATCCCCTCCATCTTCTGCCTCATCTAATTGGTCTTCACCATTTTCAGATGGGTGGTCCATAGCATACCCAGCCAACAGTTCCTGGAGCTTTTGTTTGGTGGGATGAGACCCCATGGTTATGTTTTTAATTTTACATAGCGACCTTACCTCCTTGAAAGACAAGTGAAGGTAAGGGGTGAGGTCAAGCTCCGCAACCTGCTCCTCTATGTCATTATGGTTATCTTCACTATCAGCTGGGTTCTTGTTAAGAGACATAGTTAAAAAGGTTTCTAACCCCTCTTATCCCTAGCTAAAGTGACTTCTTATTTTTCTAAAATTCTAAAGGGACTTAACCAAGGCCCTAACAAGACTTAGTAATTTTGCAAAAATGAAAATCTGAAAAAAAAATCTGACTTCTAAAGACAATTTAAGAGTTCTGTCGTGTGATCAGGTGGTAACCAAGTTAGTCCAACAAATGCAAAGTTGTATATCCTACCGCTGATCCACCAATGTAGGAAGCTGGCTCTGTATATACTATACCAAAGTGAGGTATAGTGTGGACAGAGTCCAGAGCCTCAAAGGTAGGCAGAGGTAAAAGTAGATAGCACCTTACTCTCCATTTGTGGTAGTGTGGTCAAGCAGTAAGGCTTTATCAGAGGGTAGTGTTAAGCATGTGTTGTACACACAATCAGCAAATGATATCACATACTCAAAGACTGAACTTCACACCAATTGGTTTTTGTATAAAAATATTCTTTTAGTTATTTTATTTTCTAGAACCAAGCAAGCCTGGCACAGGTAAGCAATAAATACTTTACAGTAGTAATGCAGTTTGTAAACAGTTTGAATTGCAATTGTATATGCACTTTGTTTGGATTACAGTAGAGTTACTGATAATGCAATGCTTTTGAGAATACAGTACATATACTTTGTATAGGCTTTTTAGTAGAATGTCAAGTAGATTACTTTACAGATTACTTTTCTTACAGAGTGCAGTACACCTGGATACTGCACTGGGACATTTCCTGTAAACAGGGAAGTAAAAGCGTTTTTGTTATTTAGTTACAGTTTTAAAGGGTTTCTCAGATTTTCCAACTCCACACTTAGAAACATATCACAGAAAAACAGTCAATGTTATCCTATGGAGGAAAATAGGGTCATCGGTTCAAAGGTAAGTTGGTATTCTGGGGTTAGACTCGGGGATCCCCCAGGGTCAAGGATGCACTCTTGTTACACCCTCAGCGGCACTAGGGCGGCCGGGTGCAGAGTGCTGAGGCCCAATGCTATCAAATGGGGGATAGGGGGCCTACGGTTGGTGGCTGCTTACGAGCAGGCCACTGGGTTGTGGGAGCAAAGCTCCTGGACTTAAGCTCAGGGCAAATGGGGGTTCAAGCCAGCACCAAAGATGCACCCTCAGCGGCACTGGGGTGGGCGGGTGCAGAGTGCTGTTTTGGCATCGGGCGCCCTGTAGCTTTCAATGGGGAGTCTCCGGTTTGCAAACCCACTGCAGGCTCGGGGACAGAGGTCTTCTGGGTGAGACTACCACTTGGAGAGGTAAGTTGGGATGCTGGGGGTTGGTTAGGCACCGTCGGTTGGGCCACCCAAGACCGTGGTGCGTCGGGTGCAGGGGTGCCTTTTAGGGTCGGATCTTCTTACCAGCTCCTGGTCGCGGTTAGGGGGACCTTCCGGTTTGAGGCTGCAGGCGTCGGCTGGAGGCTTGAGACAGGTCAGGGGTCACCGGATCTCGGGTCAGGATCGCCAGGGAGACCTCCTCTTGGTATTGGGCCACTCGAACTCGGGCCGTGGGCGTCGGGTGCAGTCTCGCAGATACTGCCGGAGCGGGAGTCTGTTGGTGAACAAATCCTGTGTTCACGGGAGACAGTCTTTTCTTTTGAAGGCAGGGCAGGTCCTCAGGGTTCTTGAGGCTGCTGGCTGCAGGACACACCGGAGTTTCGCTTCTGCAGGTTCGAGGTGGGGACAGACCGGTAGGGCTGGGGCCAAGTCAGTGGGTGTCCTCCTCTTGTTGGCTTCGGCACGGCTGTTCGGTCCTTCTTTTCTTGTAGTCGTTTCTTGTCTGACTTCTTGGTTCAGGGTTGCCCCCTAAATACTGTATTTAGGGGCGTTTTAGGGGTCTCGGGGTCAGTAGCCAATGGGCTACTGACCTTAGGGCTACTACACCCTTGGTGTCCCCACCCCACGTGGGGTAGTGAGCACAATCCCTAATCCTGATTGGGGCGTGCCTGCCATCTGCAAGATGGCGGGCACTGACGAGTGGGCTTCACCTCGCCGCCTGATAGCAGGAGAGGCTGGGGGGGTCGCATTACAAAGGCTGCAAGGCCTTTGAAGCCCCCCTGTCACAGATGGCTCTTCCTGGCCTGGGGGGAGGTGTGACCACCTCCTCCCAGGAAAGGCTTTGTTTCTAGGCCCGGGGAGCGAAGGCTCCCACCCCAGGGGTCCAGAAACATGTCTTTTGGTGGCAGGCTGGTGTGTACCAGTCAGGGAACCCACCAGAGGCTGGTCGTTTTTCAGGGGGCATCTCTAAGATGTCCTCTCTGTGCATTTTTCATTAAATCCCACACTGGGATCAGTGTGGGTTTAATGTGCTGAGAAGTTTGATACCAAACGTCTCAGTTTTCAGTGCAGCCATTATGTTATTGTGGAGTTCGCAATGACAAACTCCCAGCACCATATACTCTTAATGGCAGCACTGCACTTACAATATCTAAGAATTGACTTGGACACTGTAGGGGTACAGGGCTCTTGCACCTGTACCCTCACCACTGGTATAGTTCACCCAGCTAGAGGGGTGACTGATCCATGCCAGGGCAGTGGGTTGTAGGCATGGCACACAGGGATGTGTACCATGTCGACTCTTCACTTGGTTCTGCACCAAAACATGCAGCCTGCAAAGGCAGTGTGAGAGTGTAAAGGTACAGGACCTCTAAGGGTGGCACAATAAGTGCTGCAGCCCTTAGAGGCCTTCCCTGGTCACAGTGCCCTGGGTACCTGTGGTACCATTTACCAGGGGCTAACCTGTGGCCAGAGAGTGCCAATTGGGTGTACAAGGTACAGTTTTGGGGAAAGAACACAGGCCCTGGGAACCTGATTTTATTTATTTATTTGATGAGTTTTATATAGCGCTGGCTAGACCCGGAGGTATCAGAGCGCTTTACATACGGAACAGCGAGTTGCAAGTTACAAACAAAAATTATCACATTTGTTACAAAAATTTACATAAAAAGACAAGAGTAACTAGAGAATAGCAAATAAGGACAACTGATAAAACAAAGTTAAAGCCGTAGTAGGCATTACAAGAGCATGGAGTAACAGAGGACAGAGTATCGAAAGGGGTGAAGAGGGTAAGGGGGAAAAGTAAAAGGGGTAAGGAAAGCAGATCAGGACATGGAAATGAAAAGCGAAAAACAAACCGGTGTTTGGACCGGTAATCTCAGGGATCCAGGACTCGGAGCCTGAAAAAGGAGAGAGGAGTGGAGGGGACCTAAGGGGGGGGGGGGTAAGAGTTAAAGGACAAGAAGGCTAAGAACGAGGAGCAGTCCAGCGGTAGAGGGAAACGTTCGAGGATCGCCAAGATGGAGTCCAGTGGGAAAGAGGAACAGACAAGGGTCGACAGGATGGAGGATCCAAGTTAAGTGAGCCAACAAAAAACATCCCGGAATGGCGGGACACACGCAAGTCAAGGCCCAAAACAAAACCCCTGGGAGCGGATTATACAGAGTGGAGCCGGAGGGGGGGACGCCACCAAAAGCGCCGAAGGAGGGCAGAGTGCTGGAGGAAGTCGAACACAAATGGTCCATCCGAATGTACAGGCTCTGGGTCGCGGGGGCAGTAGTGCCGTGGACCAGCACGCCAAGGTCCGGGGAAATCTGCCTGGGTGTTGGGGCAGCGGTCCCCGTGAAAGGGAGGCAACAACGCAGTCCAGGAGGGCGCGCCTCCCAGAAGCAAAGAAATCGCCTCGGGGCGACGTGCCGCAGTGCCGGGATACTCGCCGCCTCTGCACCCCCGTACCAGGAAAACAAGACTCACGAGTCCTGGACGTCCCACGGAAGGCGAAGCTGGAGGGCAGGCAGAATGGGAAGCAGCAGCAGTCTATCCCGCCAGGCATCAGGAGGGGTGGTCTCGTCCCAGTTCTTGCGCAGCCATCCGGAAAAGCGCCACCAGGCAACCGCACCGCCGAAGGATAGATCCGTCGAACAGTCGACCATCACGCATTCGTCAGGAAGCAGGGGGAGGAAAGGCGACAGTAGCGGAGAGGCGCAGAGAAATATGCCAGAAGCCCGGCTGGGTAGGTGACGGCCATGGCAGTGCGCCGGGGCCAATCTCCCCTATAGCTGTCGATGCAGCTCCACCGGACAACGGCCATGTTGCTCTGGCTCTGCCGCTCAGAGAAGTGCTCCTGATTTCGTCTGAGGTAATCGAATCCAAGAAGAGGAGATTGGAGAGACGATGGCCGCAATCTGAGCACGACCCCAGTGAGTAAAAAGGGTCCAGAAGGGGGTGGAAATTTCGGGATTCAAGCCAAAAAGGCAATCCCTGGCCGGGAGCTCCCGGCCGGAGCTCCTCACCTGTCGGCCATTTTGCAGATTGGCAGGGACCCAGGGTACATTAAGTCGAAGTGCATCAGTAGTCTGGCAAAAAGTGGGGGGGTTACTGCAACAGAAACCCAGCTTCTCACAGCAACCATGTAAAAAGGGGCACTTTCCTACAGTAACTTACTAACTTTGCGAGGTGAAGTACTCGCCACAAAAAAAAAAGTCTTTAGCGTGAGCATTTGTAAAGATATCTTTTGTAATGGTTCGAAGGGTGCTTTCATCAATTGTGTGAGCAGTATTTAAATTCCATGTTGGAGCTGGTACCCTTTTTGGGGATGCAATTCTTTTTGCTCCTTCCCAGAACCGTTTGATGACGTGAAAAAACATTTTCCAACAAGACCTCTACTGTATGCCACTACTGCTGCCAAATGCACCTTCAGGGATGAATAGGTTAATCTACACTCTAAAAGGTGTGTTAAGTATGTTAGAACTGTCTCTTCCATATATATTCTTTTCAAGAATACTTCTTTCCTGCACCATGCTGAGTATTTTTTCGATTTTGCTGAATAACGTTTTCTAGTTGTTGTTCTTCTTGCCTCCTTCAAGACTGCCATTATCTTTTCAGGTAGTTTTAAGTGTCCAAACTCCAAGCTTTCAGGAGCCACGCTGTCAGACCTAAGGACTCTGGTTCTGAATGGAACACCTTTCCATTTTGTATTGACAAGTCTTGTCTGATTGGTTGTTTGTAAAACCTCCCGTGACAGGTTTATCAGATCTGAGAACCAAGTCTGTCTTACCCACTGTGGTGCAATCAGTATGAGCATCATGCCGTTGCTCCTGCATTTTCTGATCACCTTGTGGAGGAGCAGTATCGGGGGGGGAAGCGTACGCAAATTTCCCTGACCAATTTATCGATGGTGCATTCCCGAGTGCTCAGAGGTACTGTTGTCTGGAGGCAAAGTGTTGGCATTTTGCGTTCTGGGGAGTTGCAAAGAGATCCTTTTCTGGTGTCCCCCATCTGTGAAAATCTTTGAGAGTACTGTTTGGTTCAGTTCCCACTAGTGAGACCATGAAGCTTGTCTGCTTAATCTGTCTGCTTCTGTATTGTCCTTCCCCCGGTAGCTGGATAGCTACAATCTGCATTTCTCTATGTATGGCCCAGATCCATATTTCTTGTGCTAGTCTCGACAGTGGTATCAAGAGCATCCCTCCATGTTTGTTTTTATAAAACATGGTGGTTGTGTTGTCTGTTACGATCAATATAGATTTCCCCCAGATATCTTTCTGAAAGGCTTTTAAGGCTAGGAATACTGTCGTTAGTACTAGGAATTTGATGTGTTGTACTGCATCCTTGTCCTTCCAGAACCCCCTGATTGAGGTTGTTTGTGCGCTCCCCATTCCTTTCGGGAGGCATCTGTTATGGTCACTGTAGGAGTTGGCTGTGTAAAATTCCTTCCGTGTAGTAGATTTGCTCTCTTCCACCACGCTATTTATTTTTCTATTTTCTGTGCGACAACCACTAGATCTTCCCAACTCCTCCTTATTTGTGACCATTGACTCTGCAACAATTCCTGAAATGGTCTCATGGGCAGTCTTGTGTTTGGTATTAATGGGATGCAAGAAGCCATCATTCCCATCAGCTTTCCCACCGTCCTCACTGTCAGAGCTTGCCCCTCCCAGTAGAGTTGTGTTTCCTTCAGAAGCGCTATTCTTTTCTCGATTGGGAAGCTTTCCCGTGAAATGTATTTAATCTTACACCCAAGAACATTTTTTCCTGTTCTGGTTTGGGTGAGGACTTTTCCATGTGAATTGAGAACCCTAATTGAAATTGCGTTATCACCCGCTGCATATGCTGTTTGCCTTTTTCTTATGAATTTGCCCTTACCAGCCAGTCGTCTAGGTATGGATAGACGTGTATTCCCTGCCTCTGTAGATGTGCTGCTACCATTACTAGGCACTTTGTGAATACTCTTGGTGCTGACTTTATTCCAAAGGCCAATACCTTGAACTAAAAGTGTTCCTTGTTTACGATGAATCTGAGGAATCTTTTGTGACTTCCATTCATTGGGATGCGTAGGTAAGCGTCTTTCAAATCTATTGTGGCCATAAAATCCTCCATTTGAATTTGTGTTATAACCTCCTGTAGTGTGGTCATCTTGAACTTTTGAGTTCTTATGAATCTGTTTAGAAATATGAGGTCTAGAATTGGTCTGATCGACCCATCTACTGTTGGAATTAAGAACTACGTTGAGTAGTTTCCCTTGTTTCTTTCAAGTCTTGGCACTAAGTCGATAGCCCCTTTTGTCTGCAACTCCTCTACCTCCTTGAGTAGGCGGACTGTCTCTCGTCTTGAATGTACCTTTTTCTTTGGGGCTGTTTGGAGGTACTTTGATTAATTCTATGCAATATCCAAATTGTATTAGTTTTAAAACCCATTTGTCGGAGGTGATTTTCTTCTATTCTTTGAGACATCTTTGTAGTCTGCCTCCTACTGGTGTTGAGTATAGGAGTTCTTGTGTTTGTACCCTTGTTGTTGCCCTCTTTGGTGTTATCGGGGTGCCTCTTGTGAACTGTGCAAAGTTACTTGCTCATTGGGGGACCCCCTCCTCTCTGGTTGTCCTCTTCCGCATGGACATCCGCGAATTGCCCTGTTGGTAATGCCAGCTGTGGGTTTGCTGCTGCTGTCCTGACTGGTTACCGCCCTGAAATGACTGCTGGTACGTTTGGTGAGATGTTGCTGATTGGAAGGATTCCCTTCCTGCAGGTCTTCATGATGGTATTGCTCCTCTCTGATGTTACCTCTGAACTGCTGAGCTCCCATTGATTTTGCTGTTTCATTATCTTTCTTTAATTGATTCAGTGTGTCATCCACTGCAATCACAAATAGCTGTTCTCCACTGAAGGGTGCATTTTATATACTGGCTTGCACGTCTGGTTTAAACCCTGAGAGTCTTAGCTAGGCATGGAGTCTCTCTGTGGTCCCTTTCATCATTTGCCATCCAGATGTTTTGGCTGCATCCAATGCTGATTTCTAACATGTATTGGCTATGTTTTAACCATCTTCCACTAAGAGAGCTGCACTTTTCTGATACTGTTCCAGAAGGTGTTTCATCAGCTCACCTATTTCTTCCCAATGCTAGTAGGCACATCTATTTAGCAGAGCGTTGGAATTAGCTATTTGCCACTGGTCCACTGCACTTCTTTCTACTTTTCATCCCATGAGGTCCATTCTTTTGCTCTCCTTCTCTGGAGGAGGTCCTGAGGTGCTTGGGACATTGGTTCTTTTCCTGGCTACAGATGCTATTATAGAATCTGCCGCTATAGTTCCTTTTATGAAGCTTGGGTCTTTTGAAGAATGTTTGTACTTCTTCTTAGCCACCACCTTACATGTATCTGGTTCATTGAAGACAGCTTTCCCATGATCCAAAACACTTGGGAGCATTGGTAAAAACTAGCTCCTTGATTGTGTTAGTAGAAAAGTTTCAAACAAAGAACATGATTGTGGTTTTTCCTCTTCCAGTGGTACCCCATATCTCTCCGATGCCATTTTTATTACTTGGTTATAAATAACAATATCATCATGTGGTGATGGTTTTGAAGGGTGTGGGTCTTCCCCTTCCTCTGGTGAATCCATTTCTAGATCTTGCCATTCTATTTACTTGTACTCTGAAGCCTCAGGGCCCTGTTTAACTTGTTCTTCCCCTTCCCACAGATTTATTCTTGTTGTACTTCGAGGCTTGGGGGTTGGAGGAGGCTTTAGTTCCTCAAGGTCTTTGTCCCTTTGTTCTTTCTAAGTCGAGGACTTGCTTGGGATATGGTATTTAAAACTTGTCAGTCTTTTTTCTTTTGTAGGATATTGGCCATTTCGGCCTAGAGTCTTCTCCTCTTCCTGCTGGCTGTCAAGATCCTCGTGAGTTTGTTTAGCTGACGACTCCTTAAACTACAGTGTTCGCCGAACCATGTCATTCTGTTTCAACGCCAAAGCATTTGTCCCTCGACTGTCCAGCAACGTCTTGGATCTTTCAGGGGTCTCTACTGCTGCAGTGTCCTTCTAGAAGGATCAGAAGTTACATTTATCTATGGACTTGCTTGGGGTTGCGGAGTGTTTAGATACCGACGCAGTCTTTGAGGTCTTAGCATCCGATTTTCGAATTTCGGCTATCAGGTTTAAAAACGCTAAGCCCCTTACCTCTGTTTTCGTCGACTTCTTGGCCCTTTGGTCAATGTCTACTATCTGGATGTCGGCCTCAGTTTCCCCTTCTGCTCCTTTGGCTATGTTCTCCTCCTCGTCGCTAGACAGGCTCAAATCTCGAAGAGATGGTGTCAAATGTTGGCCTTGCATGGTATGGTGGGCTGTTCTCTGCCACTGTCTTACCCTCACAGTCTTTGGGGCAAATACTGAACAGGCTTTACAATCTTCGCTGCGATGATCCACCGGCAGGCAGAGGTGCAGACCTGGTGTTGGTCTTTCTTGGTAAATTTATGGTGGCAGTTCTTGAAAAACTGGAATGGCGGCTTCTCCGTTACCTAGTACAGGGTGCCCCCTGCATGTGCATTTTCAGCGTTTGTCAATGAAAATACCCTGCTCTGAGCCCAGAACTTCTCCAGTATCTTCCTTCGATGACTCCTTCGCTTCAGTGTAATTCCAGTGCTTCTACTCAGATTTTTCCGCAACTTTGTTCTTCAATTCGTTGGAGATCCTTCTGCATACATCCAGACCCACCAGCGGAAAAAAAAGACTCAGAAAATGGCGACCAAAGGTGGGAGCTTCTAGAGGAAGCAAGACGACGTCACAAGGTGCACCGAATGGAGGTACGTCGATGCCCACCAACGACAAACGCAAAAATAGTAAAAGGACAAAAAAGTTTTGGAGAGGATTCTGGACCAAACTACTAGATGGCATTACAATGCACAGCATGTGAATCTAGAAAGAATTCACGCTGCAAAAAAAGTTTTTTTTTTAAAATACACACAAATACTTTCTACTTACCTGCAAAATACTTATGTTTACCACGATTTTCATGGTAAAAGGCATCCGTGGTAAAGGCACATTTGTTGCAAAAACATTTGTTGTAAAAGACTGACGCTAGAAAGGATTTTTTGTTGTAAAACCTTCGCTGTAAAGGCATCCTGTTTAGCCTTGGTTGTAAAGGCTGTTTCTACTTCCAATGGTGAGGTATGTAGTGGAGAGGTGAGTGGAGAAGCTAAAGTGTAGGTTAAATAAAAACCTGCAGACATGAATCAGGAAGTGGTGGAGACCTATCAGGTGTTCTTGTATGTGGTTTTTCCGGTCTATGGAAAATATGACGAGGTAGAACAATTAGTGGCTCAGTCTTGAGGTAGAGACATGCACATTCTCCTTTGTACCATGACTTGCTTTGTTGGAATGTCGACAGGAGATAGAGGTATTTGAAAAGTTTAAAGAAGCTGAAAACATTACTCTGGAAGTTTTTAGCGGTAAAGGAAATGCTGTGGGTAAAAAAAGGCAACAGCGCAGAAGGAAATCCAACATGGGAGTGAAAGACATGTCTTGGGGTCGATTTTACTGATGAGGTATACATTCATGTTGATCTATACTGTATCGATGGTGATCTATCTGACCTTGAATGCTTCAACAGCAGTGTTTTACTGACATCGATGACAAGGTTACTGGTGATGATGGTCTCAATGTCGACGGTCTTGACATCAATGGTATAGTCGCTGAAGGACTCGACAGCCATGTCTCCACTGTCAGAATGTGTCGCTTCATCATCATAGATCTCGGCAGTAAGCACATCAGTGCCAAAGCTTATCTCAATGGTCGACTAGTGATCCTGTGATCAGAGTGTGTCTGGAGTGGCGGCGATGAGATTTTTGAGCCATATCTTTCTAGATCTTCCTTCTCTGGAGTCCTTTCTTGTAGAATGCAGAGATACAGTAGATCGAGGAGGGGGACCTTCTCTGCCTTGCTGTTGTCTCGGTTTTTCCTGTTGGGGTTCAAGGTCTTCTAACTGCCCCCAAGTTAATCCCCCGTCTGCCCTTTAAAGCTCTTCTGGACATCTTCTGACAAAAAGCACAGCTGTACACAGAGTACTAAGGGTGCGAGGCAAACTGCCAGTACAAGGAATGCAGGGAGCTAAAAGCTGTTGACTTCTTATAGGTGCAGTATGCTGTTTTGACCTAATGCATTCTTAACCTGGCAGGCAACTTTTATTTTTTCTCCTTTAACAGGAAAGTTTAAGGCTTTATAGTTTTTAGAGACTACACTTTTTAGTTTGATTTTGCAATGCAAGTTCTTTTATAATGTTCTCAGGGGGAAAAAAATCTGCAAATGCTACCTGCATATTTGTTGGGTTTTTAAAAAAAATGCCCACATCCACTGAATGGGATAAAGTACTCTCTGCCGTACATTATAATGATATTGCAAGTCACCAAGGAGTTCCATAACCATATAGAGGAACGAGGACGGGGGCTTAGTTCCTTTAGGTGGTTTTGGAATGCCGAGGTGACTTGCAATACTCTTATCATGTAGGCCAGTGAGTACTTTATCCCATATAACACATGGTCACACCATCACCTTTCCCACAAACCATTATAAAACATTGGTGTGTAGCTCTTTCACTTGAAAGAGAAAGAATGTTTGCAAACATGAAGAATAAAAATAAATCCTCTAGTGCAAAAGCAAAACACACAAAAAAACATGTTAAATATTTGTTGCACATAGATATTAGAAACCGTTCAATATAAGTCAGTTAAAAAAAAAGCAGCTTCAGTAGCTCTGAATGTGTATAAAGATGCAGAAAGAATATAGCTTTTCTCTATCTAAGTAGTGCAAAATAAACATTCTCTCTACTTGCCATTGTAAGCTAATAAAATAGAGCAAAATAAAGAAAAAGCAATGTTCCATTTTTGCTGCCTTAAACAGGTACTCCATAGATACTCCATGACCTCACCTGCCTTTCACCTCAGCTGCTGGCTCTGGCGGCAGGCATTGTGACGCCAGAACTCGACTGTAATAACAATATAATAGTAGAGTACTGATGTCTTTTCTTTATATTTAGCGACTTGGTGCGTCACACGTATATATATCTTTACAGAAAATGATACAGCAGAAGTGTTCCATGCATGCTAGAGGGAATTATTCCACATTTATGATCATCAAAAACACAGCAAACTACCAATCTACCAAATGTCTGCTTTGTTGGTAGGGGCAATCGTTCAACAGATAAAGAAAAAAAGTCCCAATATCAAATCATTTTTTCTTTCTGGGCAAAATTTTAGTACTCTGCAGATGTGAAGATTTTTTAAACATTCCCTCAACTGCACAAAGTCTAAAGTGTTTTAGAATGAAAGATGGTAATGTTCAGAGGAACACACTTTACATTTAATAAAACATTAAGATTACACTGTGCAGAGGGACAGCTCACGGAAAGGAAAATGCTACTTACCCAGTATGCATCTGTTCTTGGCATATAGAGCTGTAGTCATATGCTGTACATAGATTGCCATCTAGTGTTAGGTCCGGCTGTTTGCACTTTGTTTTTCTTCGAAGAAGTCTTTCCAGTCACGAGGTAGGTGACTCCTCCTTTCGGTGATAGTGCGCATGGGCATCGACTCCATTGTTAGATTGTTTGCCGCAGAGGGTGATAATGGAGTTAGTCAGAGTAGTAAAAGGAGATGTCCATGAATGCATGCATCTAAGTAAGATGTTACTGCAACAGGTATAGGTACCCGGGGAGGGGGGTGGGCGCATATGACTCTACAGCTCTATATGCCAAGAACAGATGCATACTGGGCAAGTAGCATTTTCTGTTTGAGGCATACGAGCTGTAGATCATATGCTGTGCATAGACTACATAGCCATTATCTCCCAAAGCGGTGGCTAACCTGTATCTGTTGCAGTGGTCTAAAATAGTGTACGTAAAACTGCATGGCCCACTCTAGCTTGTTGTCTTGCTAACACATCTACACAATAGTGTTTTGTGAATGTGTGAGGTGTAGACCATGTTGCAGCTTTGCATATGTCATCTATGGGTATATTTCCTAAGAATGCCATAGAAGCCCCCAGTTTGCGTGTAGTGTGCGCTCTAGGGGGAACTGTTAACGTTCGTTTTGCTTTTGCATAGCTTATTTGAATGCACTTGACTATCCACCTTGCAATACCTGATTTTGATATGGGATTGCCTTTGTGTGGTGGAGCAAAAGTGACAAAGTTGATTTGTGTTACAGAAAGGTCTTGTCCTTTCTATGTAAAAAAGCAATGCTCAACAGATTGATTGATATGAAAAGCAGAAATGACTTTAGGAAGGAATTTAGGATTAGTCCGAAGAACCACTTAATTTTGGTGCATTTGTAAAAAGGGTTCTTCTATAGTTAATGCCTGAAGCTCACCCACTCTTCTAAGTGATGTGATAGCAACGAGGAAAGCAGCTTTCCATGTGAGAAATTGCAGTTCACATTTGTGCAATGGCTCAAAGGGTGGACCCATTAGTCTGGTGAGAACAATGTTGAGATTCCACACTGGAGCAGGTGGACGTCTCGGTGGAATGACTCTTTTGAGTCCCTCCATAAAGGCTTTGATAAGAGGCACTCTAAAAAGAGATAGATGTTGTCTATTCTGGAGGTATGCAGCTATTGCAGCCAGATGTAAGCGTATGGATGTGTACGCTGAATTGGAATGTTGTAGATGTAACAAATGACATGTTTTGTACAGAAGCATCAAGCGGGTTGATGTGGTTATTACAGTACATCACAAACCGCTTCCACTTTGCTGCATAGCAGGCTCTTGTGGTAGGACGTCTAGCCTCTTTGATAATATTCATGCAATCTGGCGGTAGATTAAGATAGCCAAACTCTAAGACTTCAGGAGCCAGATCGCCAGATTGAGTTGACTGGGGTCTGGATGTCTTATGTCTCCATGGCTCTGTGTGAGGAGATTGGGTGTAAGACGTAGTTTTTGGTGAGGAACTACTGAGAGTTCCAATAGGGTTGTGAATCAAGGTTGGCATGCCCATGTGGGAGCAACTAGGATTAGTGTCAGGGACGCTTGTTTGAGTTTCCGAACCACTAATGGAATGAGTGGGATAGGCGGAAAACCTTAAGCAAATATCCCTGACCAATTCATCCATAGTGCATTGCCTTTGGACAATGGGTGTGGATACCTGGACACGAAGTTTGGGTATTTTGCATTTGGATGTGTGGCGAACAGGTCTATGTGTGGGAATCCCCACATTTGGAAGAATGGGAGGAGAACTTGAGGGTGTATTTCCCATTCGTGGATTTGCTGTGTCTGACGACTGAGCAAATCTGCCATCTGATTGTCTATTCCTGGAAGGTGTTCTGCTAGGAGATATATTTTGTGATGTATGTCCCATTTCCAGATGGTCTGTGCTAGCTGTGACAGCTGGAGAGAGTGTTTCCCTCCCTGTTTTTGTATGTAGTACATGGCTGTCATGTCGTCTGTACGAATTAGGACAGTCTCGCGTACTAGCTGAACTTGAAATGCTTTCAGCGCCAGAAAAATCGCTAGCAGCTCTAGATGATTTATATGAAATTGTTTCTGCTGCAAGCTCCAAATGCCCTGAATTGTGAGGGTTTGGAGATGCGCTCCCCAACCTGTCAGTGATGCGTCTGCTGTCGGTACTATCTGTGGAACCGGATCGCTGAAGGGCCGCCCTTTTAAAAGGTTTTGTGTGTTCCACCACTGCAGAGAGCGATGGGTGCGGCCGTCTACCAACACTAGATCTGATAATTGACCATGAGCTTGGTTCCACTGACGTGCTAAGCATTCCTGTAGGGGACGCATTTGAAGTCTTGCGTAGGGGACTATAAAAATGCAAGACGCCATCATTCCCAGTAACTACATGAACACTCGAGCTGGTAAGGAGTGTTGAAGCTGAAACTGAGACATCAGGGTGTGTATATTCCGGACTCTGGCTGGAGTTGGGTATGCTAGAGCTTTTTGTGTGTTTATAGTAGCTCCTAGATATGCTTGAGACGTGGATGGTTGGAGATGGGATTTGGACAGATTTACTGTGAATCTTAGCTCGTGGAGCAATTGCACAGTTTTTGTGTGTGGCGTAGACAGCGGTTGTGCGAGCTGGCCTTTATGAGCCAGTCGTCTAAGTATGGGAAGACATGAATATGTTGTCTTCTTAGATGGGCTGCGACTACTGCCAAGCATTTTGTGAAAACCCTGGGTGCGGTTGATACTCCGAATGGGAGGACTTTGAATTGATAGTGCTGACCTGCTACCACAAACCTGAGGTATTTGCGGTGCGCAGGGTGTATTGGAATATGACAGTAAGCGTCCTTTAAATCCAGAGTGGAAAGAAAGTCGCCTTGCTGAAGAAGGGGAAGCACTTGTTGGAGTGTTACCATATGAAAATTTCCCGACTGAATATAGATTTAGTTCTCCGAGGTCTAACATAGGCCTGAGAGAGCCGTCCTTTTTGGGAATTAGAAAGTAGAGGGAGTACACCCCTGCTCCATGGTATGGTAAAGGGACTGGTTCTATTGCACCTTTCTGCAACAAAGAGAGAACCTCTTTCTTTAGAGGGTAAGATGTTCTTGTGACATGAGGTGTGACCTTGGAGGAATGTTCGGTGGAGTGCTTGTAAGCTCCAGTCAATAACCAGATTGGATATTTTGTAGAACCCATTTGTCTGATGTAATCTTATTCCAAATGGGTAGAAATTGGGAAAGACGTCCCCTGACAGGAGTGGAATGGTCGGGGGGTATGGAAAGGAAGTCACTGTTTGGTATTTGCAGGGGAAGTGCGTGTTGAGTTACCTCTGCCTCTTCCATTGCCGTTGTTTCCTTTATATCCACCTTTAAAATAACCTCTTGAAGAGTGCGACTGATTGTTGCCCTTGTAAGAGGAGGAGGGATTGTCTGTAGACACATTTTTGGAGCCGCCCCTGTAAAATGAGAGACAAAAGGATCCTCTGTTGGAAGGTGATTGTAAGGCCCCCATGGACTAAGCAACTGCAGTATCCTTTTTCATCTTCTCTAGTGATGTATCGACAGCTGGACCAAAGAGGTGTTCTTTGCCAAAGGGTTGATTAAGAATAGAGGCTTGTACCTCAGGCTTGAATCCTGAAATTCTTAACCAAGCATGTCTACGGAGCAGGACACTAGTGTTTACTGCCCGAGCTGCTGTGTCTGCCTGATCTAGAACACACCTGATAGAGGTATTAGTTATTAATTTACCCTCTTGAATAAGGGCACTAGCTCTAGACTTATGCTAATCAGGAAGAAATTCAATGAGCTTTTCGAGCTCATCATTATGAGCTCTATCATACCTTGCCAATAGTGCTTGAGCATTGGCAATGCGCCAATGATTAGCTGCTTGTGACGCTACCCTTTTGCCCGAAGCGTCAATTAGTTTGGACTCTTTATCAGGAGGAGGGGCTTCCCCTGTTTGCGAATTATCTCTTTTACGAGCGTTGGAAACTACCAGAGAGTCCAAGCGTAACTGGCCTTTGATATAAACAGGGTCATTAGGTGCAGATTTGTACTTTTTCTCTACCCTGGGAGTGATGATTCTAGCTCTTACAGGGTCTTTAAAGATGTCATCAGTATGTTTAAGCGTACCCTTTAACATTGGTAATGTTTGTGTAGCCCTTTGAGATGAACTTTCTTTTATTATTTGTTTATTAACAATTTCAAAACAGAAGAAACAATATCTCTCATTCCAGATGATATTGCAGTTGTCAATCTCAGATGGGTATACAGTTCGAGATGCGCAAACATGAACCTTAACAAACAGTCAGGGAACAGTGCATTTTTGTACGAGTTCATATAGCAACTATCAAAGTTAGCAAGGTCACACATGTAGTATCATGACAGCGGTATAATAGCAATTATCGTGCAGGGTCCCACCCGCAGGCTATCTATAAACACTAAGACATCAGGCGTGTATAATGAGTTAGTGTGACATACCCTCCGTCGCTGTGTGGTGATCGCTAGACTGAGCCCTAAGTGTGAGATGGGATCAGGGAGGGGCCGTTACTGCTGTGTTGGGCTTTTAACCAATCCAAGAACGGGTCCCATATGTTCTTGGGTCTAGAGGCCGCCGGCATCAGTTCCCAAAAGGTGGACAGTTGAGTGTGACTATAAACAACATCTTGAATCCATGCCTTACTCATAGGAGCCCGTCTGTCCCCCCAGTGGATTGCCACCCGCCGCTTAGCAAGCAGGAGTAGCATAGCGTGTAGTCTACGATGCTCTGGCTTAGTATCTTTAACATATCCCAATAAACCAATGAGTGGTGTGGGTTCATTGCGGATCCCTAGAATCTCCTGTATTTTATGAAATATATCTGCCCAGAAGTTCGCTACTGGTGTGCAAAGCCAGGACATGTGAAGAAAGGTAGCAGGAGCAAACCCACACCTCCAACAATTTCCATCAGGTCTAATCCCCATGTGATGCAATTGGGAAGGGGTTCTATAACACCTATGTAAGTATTTAAAATGAATTAGTCTCAGCCGATAATTCGGCGATAGCATTGTAAGTTGGCCACAGCAGAAAGCCCAGACTTCATCCGTTACCAGATTGTCGAGATCTGCGTTCCAATCATGCTGTGCTTTAGGCACTGTTACCAGCGCAGAGTTTTGCATTGAAGTGTATAGCTGTGTTATCAATCGACTGGGCGACGTGTTAGTGATCATCTGCTCAAGGGCAGGCAAAGGCGCAGGAGGAGTTGGAAAGGTATCGTGCAATCTCCGGCACGTCGCTCTCAGTTTGTAATAGAGGAACAGTTCAGAGAATCTAATCGTGTCCTCAGCTGTGCACTCCGGCTGATCACAAAAAGTATCACCCGAGAAGAGGTCAGTGAAAGTTTCAAATCCCATGGATTTCGCTAATTGAACACTCCCACCGTCTGACATCGCCGGGATCATAGGATTCCGAGCCAGTGGAACAGAAGGAGCATAGAGAGCCCTCAGGATTGCCCTGACGCGCAATCTATCCCAGGCCCAGCAGAGGGCCTCGATGGTGTCTATCCCGTCTCGCGACCGGCAGTACGGTTGATATATCGCTACTGGAAGGGGGACCGGCGCCGCAACATCAATTTCGACCGCAACATGAGGCTGAAATGGGATGGGGTGCAGCCAATAATATAAAAATTGTGCTTGTGCGCAGTACGCACAGAGTGGAATATCCAGGGCCCCCATTCCTCCCTGTGGAAGAGGGAGTGTGAGCAGCTCCCAAGAAACACACGCCTGTCTCCCAGCCCAGATCATTGCGATTAGATGTGAGCGAAGAGTGGTAAAGAAGGCCTTAGTTAACGGGAGTGTAATGTTTATAAATAGATATAAAAATTTGGGCAAAACAACCATTTTAGCTATGGCAATCCTGCTAGCAAGCGACAGCGGTAGCCGGGACCACACCTTTATCTTCTCCTCCAGCCAAGATACTGCTCGCCCATAATTTAAATTCCAAATTTCCTGTTCGTCCCGGCTGAGCCAGATGCCCAAGTATTTAACCGGGCCCTCCGCCCATGTCAGCAGGTGGTCTAAATCAAAAGGTTTGGTAGCCTCCGTGAGCGGGAATAAAGTGGACTTGGCCCAATTGATAAATATACCGGAGAGACCGCCAAATTTAGTGAGCTCTCTGAGCAACGGATTCAGAATGGACTCCGGGTCTGCTATATATAATGTCATGTCATCCGCGTATAGGGAGATGAGCAGCCCCCTTGTGCTGAAGCCCAATCTTCTGTTCGCATGATGCTGACGCAGCCGAGCCGCTATGGGCTCCATGGCGATAGCAAAGAGGAGAGGGGGCACCCTTGGCGGGTCCCACGAGATACACGAAAAGGGTCCGAGAGAAGCCCGTTCAGGCGCAGCCTTGCCACGGGAGCCGTGTAAAGCAATTTTATTAACGCTATAAAGGTCGGACTGAGACCAATCCGACCCAGCACAGCGAAAAGGTAGGGACACTCCAATGCATCGAACGCTTTAGTCGCGTCCAAAAACGCCACAAGTGCCTTAAAATTAGGGTTTAAGTAATGCAATACTGTGAAGAATGTGCGCAAATTATGCAACGTTGAGCGTCCTGGAATGAAGCCTGATTGATCGGGTCGGGCTATTAGAGGGAGTAGGGGTTGTAACCTGTTGGCTAATAGTTTAGCGTATATCTTAGCGTCAATGTTGAGTAAGGATAGTGGCCTGTAGGAGTCTACCACATGACTGGGTTTACCAGGCTTCGGTATAGTTTGGATTATCGCCTCTCTCATGGACGGCGGGAGTATCCCTGATTCCTGGGCCTCCTCGAAGACCGCGACAAGCTGGGGCGCTAATATATCGGCGTATGCCTTATAAAAGGCGATTGTCAAGCCATCGGATCCGGGCGCCTTGTCCGCCGGAAGGCTACTAATAACCTGCTGCACATCATGAGAAGTGAAGGGAGCGTCCAGGTAGTCCCTATGCGCCCGCCCAAGCCAGAGTAGCTCAATAGATTCAAAGTATGGCAAGAGATCTTCCGGTGTTGTTCGATGCTGGGCAGTGTATAATCTAGTATAGAAATCGGTGAATCTACTCATGACCGCTTGATGGCCTCTGACTATTTTTGGAATCTTCCCCCGCTATCTCGGAGATATAAGTGGCTGTGTGCCACTTTTTTGGCATGTGTGCTAACGTCTTGCCGGGCCTGTCTCCCTCCCCGTACCTCCTGGCCTGGGAATATTTGCCTAGAAACTGTACCTTTCTACGGGCCTCCTCCTCAAATTCCAGAAGTAATTCTTTTATGGACACTAATAGTGCAGGGTCTTCAGTGGAGTAATATCTAGTTTCCAGTGCCTTAATCCGTGCCTCCAGAGAGGCAAGCATACCTCTAATGGACTTAAGAACCCCAGCCTGACGAGAGATGCATTTCCCCCGTATAACTACTTTGAATGCCTCCCAAAGAGTAGCTTGCGTGGAGACTGACCCAGAGTTGGAAGCGAAATACTCCTCAATATCCCTGTGTATTTCCGCCCTTTGAGATGAACTTAGTGTGTCAAACAGAAAGTCCTCCTCTAAAGTCTCTTTATGAAGCTCTACTCCATGATATTGTGCAGCTCTGTTAACGAGCTCAATATATCCAATGTTATCATCTGGAGAAGGTCTGGATGGATATAGGTCGGGGTCATTATCTGGTTGAGGGTCAGCATTACAATTATCCCATGGGTCAGTATCCTGTGGTGTGTTGTCAACTATATCCCAGTCCCCTGTATCCTGTGGGTCAGGTGATGGTGGTGGAGGAGAATGTGTAGGTGTAATGAGTAAATTTGGATCAATGGTTGAAGGTGGAATGTATGGTGGAGAAGGGTTAGTACCCACATTTTCTCTTTTTAGAGGAATGTGGTAGTCTTCTTGTAAGCCCATATTCCTCTTCTCAGGAAGTTTGGCATGAATCTGTCCAGTTTCTGGATTAATCACAATCTCCTTCTGTTTCGGATCCAAAGGTGGAATATCGGTCAGTGGCTCTTTAGTTGAAGTACTTTCTTTAGACGCCGGTTTTGGTTTCGAAAGTTTCGGCTCCGAAGTTTTCGGCTCCGAAGATTTAGCCTTATAGACCGGTGGCACGGAAACCAGAAGGTGTTTGTATTTAGACACCGAAGGTTTCGGGTCGGCACAGGCGTGGGGATGAGTAGACCCCGAACCGGAAGGCTGTTTATGTTTCGGCATCGAACTCGAAGGCGGGGCGCTCGAAACCTTTTCTCGGTGCCGACCTTGGCCCGAAGGCAGAGGAGGGACCGGAGCCTTTTTATGGAGGAGATGGTAGGGGAAGGAAGTCTCTTTACTCACGATCCGTTTTCCCGGTGTGAGGTCTTCGGCATCGGAGTTGGCTTCAGACAAGGAGATGTGTTCCTCCTCCATTTCGGCTTCCTGCGCTTATGATTCTTCGTGTTCGAACTCGTCTCCGAGGAGATCCGGCACGGAGTCACTTTGCTGGTACATTTCGTGATGTCGAGCCAGACTGTCACAGAGCGTTTTCTTCGATCGAAACGACAGACACGCGTCGCAGTCCTTCTCGTGGTGTTCCGGTGATAGGCAAAGGTTGCACACTTCGTGCAAGTCAGTGCGCGGAAACTTAGCGCAACACCCTGGACAGAACTTGAATGGAGTCCGTTCCATCGACTGCTACCGATCCTGGCACGGGTAGGCCCAACGGCCTTCCACGAATCTTCCGATCGAAGGTTTTCGAGTGTAAACGATACGCGGAGAATGGGAAACGCGATCGATAAACAATACCGCCGAGGGTAGTTGATTGCGCGTCGAAGGGGGCCCGAAGAAACAGTGCCGAACCGGAGCGCAACAATTCACATCCGTACCCGATGGCGGAAAAAAACAATCTAACAATCGAGTCAATGCCATGCGCACTATCACCGAAAGGAGGAGTCACCTACCTGTGACTGGAAAGACTTCTTCGAAGAAAAACAAAGTGCAAACATCCGAACCCAACACTAGATGGCGATCTATGCACAGCATATGATCTACAGCTCATATGCCTCGAACACAATGTTAGGTTCTGCAGAGAAATTACCAGAAGGTTTGCTGATTGCAAACAGATTAGCACTATTTCATGTTAGCACATTCATGTCAGAAGAAGCCAGAGTCCCAAAAGGTTTTTGAATAAAAGCTATGAACAGATTTAAATACCACTCAGGACTTGCAGTTCTAAGATGATAAATATGTAGCAATCAATCAAAATCATGTTTTACCGAGTCTTTCTTCATGTATCTTTTTAGTCAGTTTAAATATGTTGCAGTGGCTGACAAGTGCCCTTTGCATGAATATATTAGGTTCTGGTATTGGTCAAGTAGGAAATGAAGGACAAAACATTGTTTATAGGGGCCTTTAGCCATTTTAAATTTAATGCATACCAAGGGGTACAACTTAAACCATTTGTTTTTATTTCACGACCTAGTGTTCATTTTTTTAAAGCAGCACACACAATGGGATTATTTTCATCTGAAATGCAGAATTTGGGATAGACATTTTTCAGGAAACTGTGTCTCAACATAGTCTTTTATGAAGCTCTTAGTACGCACAATGAAAGCCAAGGAGGCTTCAGTAAATTATTCTGTGATAAATCTTTAAAACTCTTTAAGCATGAACCTATTGTAGGCACACATGCTATGTGTAGGAAAGTGCCCTTTTTGACAGGGTTACCCCCACTTTTTGCCCTAGTGCTGATACTCTGACTGAAAGTGCACTGGGTCCTTGGTAACCAGGCCCCCAGTGCCAGTGCACTTTCCCTTAAAGCAAGGTAAATGTCTAATTGTAACCCAATTAGCAAGGACATTAGCACCCCTGCAAGTCCCTAGTAAATGGCACCCCTTGTACCTAGGGCATGGGTACTAAAGAGGGTACCCAAGGGCTGCAGCATGTATTATGCCACCCTAAGGAGCCCACACCCAAGCAGCATGCAGACTGTGAAATGGTGCAAACCATTCTGAAAACAAGACTTGGCACACTCACTGTGTGTCATGTCAAGGTACTATATTTAAGTCATCCCTAGAGAAGGCCTTAGAGCCCCAAGGTAGGGTGCATTCTATTATATGTGAGGGCCCATCCGCATAAGCAGATAGGCCCCTGTGATATCTAGTTCCATTGCTAGATATTGCCAGTGTTCAGGCAGCCATCTTACAGATATGAACTGGGAATTGGTCATTATGAGTTACCCAGTGTTAGAAATGGGATCTCTAGTTGGCAAGGGCTTGCACCTTTGTCCAAGTAGGGACCCTTCTTCCTAGTCAGGGTAAGGGTTGTTACACTCGTGAAGTAACCCCTGCTCACCCTCGTGGTAGCTTGGCACGAGCAGTCAGGCTTAATTCAGAGGCAGTGTGTAAAGCATTTGCACATAACCAACAGTAATACAGTGTAAGCACTACAAACGGACACCACACCAGTTTAGAAAAATAACCAATATTTTATATACTCAAGACAAGACCAATTACGACAAAAATCCACAATACTATACTTTACGAATGAATACTTGATACGTTAACTTCTTCTTTGCAGGAATAGCACAAAAGCAAAGTTCGTACGAGTCGGTAGCTCCGTCCGAGCCTACCGTGATGCTGAAAACCCCAGAGTCTAACAGTTCCAGCCGACCGCGTCGATACGGCCCAGCAGAGTCGTGAACAGACTCGGTTACAGTACCTTTTCTCGTTGTGGCTGGTACGGAGTGTACGAGCCGGTCGGCGTTCGTCGCGGTTGCGGTGCAAGACGGAGCGATGCAAGGTGCGGTGTCCCTCGATGCGGTGCAGGCAGCGGCTCGATGAGCGTCGTGCAGACGGAGTCGGTGAGTCCAAGGCGTGCGATGCAGGGCGAGACGATGCTCGATGCGGTGCTGACAGGTTGCGATGCAGGCGACCCAGCCGGAGTGCGGGAGCTGGCGTCGGACAGCGGTGCGAGTCGGAGCGGTGCGTCGCAGACGTGCGAGCGGTGCCCCAAATGCGGTGCGGTCTCGACTCTTGAGCCAGTTGCAGCGACAGTGTCGGTCTGGTCCGGCTGGCCCAGTGAAGCGATGCGATGCGAACTGCGGTGCCCACAGGTCACGGTGCAAGCAGCGGCTCGATGTTGGCGGCGTCGGACGTCGCCACGGTGAGACCAGGGTTGCGATGCGAAGCGGGCGATGCGGTCTGCGGTGCAAACAGGTCACCGGCCAGGGATGGATTCGGTTGACGGAGTCGGTTGCAGTTCCCTTCCTCTGTGGCGACTGAAACAGCGTTCCAGAAGCGGTACCCAGAGGCTTGTGAAGTCTTTGTAGTCCCTGAGACTTCTTAACAGGAGGCCAGCTCGGTTCCTGGCCCTTGGAGATACTCAGCACAAGTTTGTAGAAAGTTCAGTCCAGTCCTTTCACTGCCCAAGGCAGAAGCAGCAGCTGCAGGCCAACCCAACAAAGCAACAACACAGCAAAGGGGCAGTACTCCTCCTGGCAGCTCTTCCAGCTCTTCGTCTTGGCAGGTTCCTTGATTCCAGCGAGATCTAAATTCATGGGGTCAGGGCCCCAATATTTATATCCCAAATTCCTTTGTTCTCTGAAGGCAGAGGCCTTTGCCTAGTCCAAACCAGTTCTGGAGCACTTTGTTGACAAGTCTCCGTCCCTTCTTTCAGTGAGTAGGCCAGGGACATCAGACGCACCACAGGAGGTGGAGCCAGCATTGTGGAGGGAAGGCACTGTCCTATTCAGGGCCCAGGTGCGACCCCTCCCACCCATCTACAGGTCGATCTGGCTATTCAGCCCTGCGCTGACTCACCCTGTCTCCTGGCATCCCCCAGCCCATGTCACTCACATTCCAGACAAGGAATACACAACCCGCAGAGGCAGGCTTGGATGGTTAGACAAGAAAATACCCACTTTCTAAAAGTGGTATTTTCAAACACAGAATGTTAAAACCAACTTCACTAAAAGATGCATTTTATCATTCTGAGTCCAGGCATACTAAACTCGAATTTCTACCATGTTCCTGGGGTCAGTTAGGATTATAAACTGTAATAATCAAAACTGCCCGTTCTGATCTAGGGGAACAGGTAGCCTTGCAATAGTGAAAAACGAACTAGGCTGTAATTCACTATCAGGACATGCCGTACACACCGGGCATGTCCTACCTTTCGCATACACCGCACCCTGCCCACAGGGGTACCTTGGGCCTACCTTAGGGGTGACTAACATGTAGCAAAGGGAAGGTTTAGGGACTTGCAAGTGTGTGCACTTGCCAAGTCGACATGGCAGCCCCAGGCTGCGCACAGGCTCTGCGATGGCAGGCCCGAGTTACACTTTACGGGCTGTTTGCGTGGGTGGCACAATCCAGTGCTGCAGCCCACCAACAGCATTTGGTCTATAGGCCCTGGCACTCGCAGTGCACTTTACAAGGGACTGACACATAAACCAAATAGGCCAATCATGGAAACACCAATCCATAACCCATTTTATACAGGAGCACTTGCACTTTCCCACTGGACCGCAGTGAGGAAAGTGCGCAGAATCATCACACCAGCAAAAACAGAGTCAAAACCGGGAGGTCAGAAAGCAAAAAGTCAGGGGAAACACGCCAAAAGATGCCAAGTCTAACACCCAGCTACATGATGGCTTCACTGAAACTAACGGTGTTTGGTATCAAACACATTGTCGTAATAAATCTCTACTAATGCCAGTACTAGATTTATTAAGCCATGCACCCAGAGGGAACCTTATAGGTGCCCCTGAAAACCTACTAATCCTCTAGTGTGCCGACTGACTGGTATCTCCCGGTCTGCCACCACAGACGAGTTTCTGACTCCCTGTAGGTGAGAACCTGCACACTCAGAAGTCAGAAACAAAGCCTGGTCTGGTGGAAGGTGATCACACTTCCTCCAGCAGGATGGCTAGTGAATTGGTATCTCAAGGTCACAGGCGTCAAAGCTCAAACCTAGGGAATACCACCCTCCTGGGGCCCATTTGACACCTAAGCAGGTGGGAAATTAGACAGTCCATAGGCGTGTTGCATTTTCAGGCTAGGCACACCTCTAAAGTGGGCCACCTGAATTGGACAGCCTATAAAGGGTTTCACCATTTTGAATTTGGTGAAACTAGGAACTCCGGATCAGAATTATGCCCACTCTCCAAAGGAAGTGGTCATTTAGGGGGTGTAGTCACCCCAGGGGTAAGCAGCCCATTGGCTACCCTACAGTCCCCTAAACGCCCCTAAATTCAGAATTTAGGGGCCCCCCTAACAGGAATTCAGATTCATCAACCTGGGAACAGAAGGAGGACAAAGAAGAGCTGAAGACGTGAGAACAGAGATCCTGCACCGAAATTGGCGCCAAACCCTGCCTATCTGCTCGCACCGTGACAATCACAAAGGCTGACTCGTCCAGAAGCTGAACACCCTCCCCAAACCCCTGGAGGACTGTACAGCACCTCAATAACCAAGCAGCATCTCCCTCGGGGTGGTGGAGCCACTCTCCTGCATCTGCAGGCACCAATCGCACTTGTCCAGTACTCTGTTTTGCTGACCACCGGGTCCACCGAGGGAGCATCTCGTCAGGAGGAGGTCACAGTGATTCTAGGAGGTCTGCTCTGTCTCTCCACTGAGTTTCGAGACGCTAGACCCTCCTGGAGCCTCACAGCACCAATACCCTGGGTACCGGAGTATTTGCTGCAACCAAGGCTTTTTGAGTGTCCGGTCCGGACACCACTAATGCCGAAGCGGACCTGTCGACGAGGGACTTGAGAATCAACGAGGCCTACACCAAGAGTGGCCCTGATGTTCTGTTTTCTTCCCTTCTCCAAGTCACCCAAGTAAAGTGAGAACCTCCAACGCAAGCGACCCACCAGACAAAACACCTCTGCACCCGAGCCCCTGAGTTCACGTAAACAGGTGGTGTCCCCTTGCCCCAGAAACTCTCAAGAGCAGAGTCCCGCTTTGGGTTCTGCCGAACTTCTCCCCAAATCCCCATTTGCAGCCCTTTTTTCACAAGTGCCCTGACATTGACTTTAACACACAGCGCTTGAGGATACTAACGCGACCAGCACCTCTGCACCCAGACTCACCAAGGCAGGTAAAACCGAAATGCTAGTGGTTTCTTGGACCTTGGCCCCTAAGCACCTTAAGTCACAAAAGGGACCCTCAAGAAAAGCTCACAAGGATATGTATGCAGTGTATGTATCTCCCATAGGATAACATTAACGGGTTCGACACTCATGCCTCAAAAAATGTTCTGAGCATTTTACTGTTCTAGTGTCTAAAAATATATAAAAATCTATGTAATTTTTCTTAATTGAGCTCAGATCTCTTTTTGAGTGTGTCTCCTTTATTAACTGTGTGTGCAACACTCCCGTCTGATAAGCCTAAGCTGCTCGAGCACACTACCACAAATAAAGCACTTGGGATTATTAAAGTAAGCCCCTGTAAACCAATAAGGGTCATCTGGACATTGGTACACTACATAAAAAGCCAGCTTCCTACACTATGCACAATTAATATCAGCTAGTATGGAGTTCGGTATATTATCTGGTTTACTTTGTTGACAAACAACGTGACCAAAAGACTTATGATTCAGACTAGAAATCCACAATGCCCCCATACTTTGAATGACATCTCAAACTATTTGTCTTGGCATTTTTTCAAAGTGGATGGTACTGAAACAAATTTTATCAGAGCCTCTTTGTGAAATCAGTTTGTTGTGCCTTTTTAAATTCAACACTCACTGTTTCAGATTCCTATTCTCCAAGGTTGGGCTTACCGAACAACTTTATTCCTGGACTAAATATCAGAAAGAATCCCACAATTGAGCCACAGAATTAAAAGCTGAAGACACCAAGAAACAAGAAGGATAAGTTACTTACCTGTAAGGTAAATGCTACTTACCAGTATGCATCTGTTCTTGGCATGTAGAGCTGCAGAGTCGTACACTGTGCATGAGATCGCCATCTGGTGTTGGGCTCGGATGCTTGCACTTTGTTGTTGTCTTGGAAGAGTCTTTTGTAGTCACGAGATAGGTGACTCCTCCTTTGGACGATAGTGCGCATGGGCATCGACTCCATGGTTAGATTGTTTTTCGCCATGATGGGAAAAGATGGAGTCAGTAAGAAGAAAAAGATGTCCATGTGAATATATCTAATTAAGATTATACTGGAACGGATACAGGTTCCGGGAGGTGGGTGGGCGTGACGACTCTGCAGCTCTACATGCCAAGAACAGATGCATACTGGTAAGTAGCATTTACCGTTCGAGGCATATGAGCTGCAGATCGTACACTGTGCATAGACTGTATAGCAGTGTCTCCCCTAGCGGTGGTCACCTGTATCAGTTGCAGTAGTCTGAAAAAGTGTTTTAAGAACAGCTTGGCCCACAGCAGCTTGCTGCTTTGCGTGTACATCAACACAGTAGTGTTTGGTAAAGGTATGTGGCGTAGACCATGTTGTTGCCTTACATATGTCATTTAGGGGATGTTCCCTAAAAATGCCATAGAAGCCCCTAGTTTACGTGTGGAATGTGCCCTAGGGGGAATTATTAAGGTGCGTTTAGCCTTTTGGTAGCAAATTTGAATGCATTTGACTATCCATCTAGCAATGCCAGCCTTTGAGATGGGATTACCTTTATGTGGTGGGGAGAAAGCTACAAATAATTGTTTTGTCTTTCTGAAAGGTTTGGTCCTGTCAATGTAGTAAAGTAGGGCTCTTCTGACATCTAGTGTGTGTAGAGCTCTTTCTGCTACAGAGTCTGGGTCTTGGAAAAGACGGGTAACTCTATTGATTGGTTAAGGTGAAAAGCAGAAATTACTTTAGGTAGGAATTTGGGGTTTGGTCTGAGAACTACTTTATTACGATGGATTTGTAAAAAAGGTTCTTGTATGGTTAAAGCCTGAATCTCACTCACTCTTCTGAGAGAGGTTATTGCAATTAGGAAGGCTACTTTCCATGTAAGAAATTGTAACTCACATTTGTGCAGAGGTTCAAATGGGGGACCCATGAGCCTGGTGAGGACAATATTTAGATTCCATGCTGGAGAGGGTGGCAATCTAGGGGGAATGATTCTTTTAAGGCCTTCCATAAAGGCTTTAATTGCAGGTACTCGAAACAGTGACAAATGCTGTCTGTTTTGTAAGTATGCGGCTAGAGCGGCAAGATGTAATCTTATGGATGAGTATGCTAGGTTACATGTTTGCAGATGCAGCAAGTAACAGATAATGTTTTGTATGGAGGCATCTAGTGGGTTGATATTGTTGTTATTGCAATAAATAGCAAACCTTTTCCATTTTGCTGCATAACAAGCCCTGGTAGTGGGACGTCTGGCTTCTTTAATGACCTGCATACACTCAGGTGGAAGGTTAAGGTAACCGAACTCTAGGACTTCAGGAGCCATATTGCCAGATTCAGTTGACCTGGATCGGGGTGTCTGATCTCTCCATGGTTCTGAGTTAAGAGGTGTGGAGAGAGGTGCAGTTTGTGGTGTGGAACTACTGAGAGTTCGAGAAGTGTTGTGAACCATGGTTGTCTTGCCCATGTGGGAGCAACTAGGATCATTGTTAGAGACTGTTGTCTGAGTTTGCGTACTACTAGGGGAATGAGTGGAGAGGCGGAAAAGCGTATGCAAATCTGCCTGACCAGTTCATCCATATTGCATTGCCCTTGGACGACGGGTGTGGGAACCTGGCGGCGAAGGTTGGGCATTTTGTGTTTTCTTGTGTGGCGAACAGGTCTATTTGTGGATGGCCCCACATTTGGAAAAAGGTTGTAGAACTTGTGGATGCAGTTCCCATTCGTGAATCTGTTGTGTCTGTCGACTTAACAGATCCGCAATGTGATTGTGAACTCCTGGAAGGTGTTCTGCAAGGAGGTAAATGTTTTGAGGAATGGCCCATCTCCATATGGCTTGCGCCAGGCGAGACAGCTGTAGAGAGTGTGTCCCCCTGTTTTTGTACATAGTACATTGCTGTCATGTTGTCTGTTTTGACTAAGACAGTCTTGTGAGTAAGATGCGGTTGGAATGACTTTAGCGCTAGAAATATTGCTAATAATTCTAGGTGGTTGATGTGGAGCAGTTTTTGTGACTTGGTCCAGCTGCCCTGCGTTGTGTGGGTAAGGAGGTGAGCTCCCCACCCGGTGAGAGATGCGTCTGTTGTGAGCACTATTTGTGGAACTGGCTCTAGGAACGGCCGCCCTTTGGAAATGTTTTGTATGTTCCACCATTGCAGAGAGCGATGAGTGCGGCTGTCTACCAACACCAGATCTGTAAGCTGGCCCTGAGCTTGGTTCCACTGACGTGCTAAGCATTCTTGCAGGGGCCGCATTTGAAGTCGTGCGTGAGGGACAATAAAGATGCACGAGGCCATCATTCCTACGAGTTGCATAAACACTCGAGCTGGAAGGTAGTGTTGAGGTAGGAATTTGTTGATGAGGGCTTGCATACTTGTTATCCTGGAAGGATTGGGGTATGCAAGGGCCCTGGAGGTATCGATTGTGGCTCCTAGGTACTGATGTATGTAGGAGGGATGGAGATGCGATTTGGTATGGTTTATTGTGAACCCCAAATTGTGTAGTAGCCGAACTGTTTGGAGTGTGTGCTGTACACATTGGTTGTGTGACTTGGCTTTTATTAGCCAGTCGTCTAGATACGGAAACACGTGAATGTGTTGTCTTCGTAAGTGCGCAGCTACTACTGCTAGGCACTTGGTGAAAACCCTTGGTGCTGTTGCCACCCCGAATGGGAGGACTTTGAACTGATAATGTTGTCCGTCCACTATGAACCTTAGGTATTTCCTGTGCGCAGGGTGAATGGGAATATGGAAATAGGCGTCCTTGAGATCTAGTGTGGCAAGGAAGTCGCCTTGTTGGAGTAGTGGAAGTATTTGTTGAAGAGTGATCATGTGAAAATGATCTGAGTGAATGTAATAGTTGAGGGGTCTGAGGTCCAGTATGGGCCTGAGGGAACCGTCCTTTTTGGGGATTAGAAAGTATAGTGAGTAAACCCCTGTGCCCTGATGTTGTAGAGGGACTGGTTCTATTGCGTGCTTTTGGAGCATAGAGAGAACCTCTTGATTGAGGAGCGTTAGATGTTCCGTGGACATGGGACGCTGTCTGGGTGGTATGTTGGGGGAGTAGAAGTGAGTTCGAGGCAGTAACCATACTGGATAATTTGTATTACCCACCTGTCGGTGGTGATGGAATTCCACGCAGGTAGGAACTTTGACAGTCTTCCTCGACGGGAGTGGAATGATCGGGGGAAACGGAGGGAAGTCACTGTTTGGTGGTAGGGGAGGTGCGTGTGTTAAACCCGCGTCCTCTACTCCCTGTTGTTATTACCTCTGTAATTACTCTCTGGAGTAACCTCTATTAGAGGAGGTTTGAGTGGTGTTTTTGTAGTTAGCAGAGGTGGTGTCTGTGGCTGTAGTTTTGGAGCCGCCTCATATAAGGAGCGACTGAAAGGAACCTCTGCTAGGTGTGGCTTGTAGAGCTCCCATAGCTTTGGCTGTGTCTGTGTCCTTCTTCATTTTTTCTAGAGAAGTGTCCACATTAGGCCCAAACAGGTGTTCCTGGTCTAAGGGTTGATTGAGGATGGTAGATTGTACCTCCTGCTTGAAGCCAGATATTCGTAGCCATGCGTGTCTGCGCAGCAAAACGCTTGAGTTTATTGTGCGTGCTGCTGTATCTGCTGCGTCAAGGGCGCACTTTATTGAGGTGTTTGTGACAATCTTGCCTTCTTGTATTAGATCATTGGCCTTGGTCTTATACTGATCTGGAAGGTGCTCAATGAGCTTTTCAAGCTCGTCGTAATGGGCTCTGTCATATCTCGCCAGTAAGGCTTGGGAATTGGCGATGCGCCACATGTTTGCTGCTTGAGACGCAACTCTTTTTCCGGATGCGTCGAGTAATTTGGACTCCTTGTCTGGTGGTGGTGTCTCACCAGTAGTCTGGGAGTTTGCCCTTTTCCGTGCATTAGCAACTACTAATGAGTCTAGAGGAGTTGGCCTTTAATATAAGCTGGGTCAGAAGGGGCAGGTTTATATTTTTCTCGATCCTTGGGTTAAGAACCCTAGCCCTAACTGGGTCTCTGAAGACCTCAGGGGCATGTTTAATAATGCCTTTAAGCATAGGTAGAGTATGGGTAGACTTTTGAGGCTGGCTAAAAGTTTCTAGTAAAAAGTCTTCTTCCAGGGGGTCTGAGTGTAACTTGACACTATGGTATTGTGCTGCCCTGTTTATCACCTGTGAAACCCTATAGCATCATCTGGAGGTGAGGCTTTTGATGGGTATGGTTCAGGGACAGGTATATCTGGGAGGTCATAACTGTCCCAGGGGTCTTGTGGTGGGATACTGTGAAGGTCGTCATCAGTGTAGGTGTTGTGAGGTGACTGCATGTCATCATCATGATCCTCCCTGTCTGTATCCCCTTGTGGTGAAAAACAAGGTGGAGGAGAGTGAGGCGGGGAGTGTAGAGGGCTGAGGTGTTGTGGAGGTGGAGAGAAAGACCTTATAGGTGATGTGGAAGAGTCTTTCTTCTTATGAGGTGGCTCAGGTGTGGTTGGTTCCTGTATCTTCCTCTTGTGAGGTATTACTGATTGTACCTGTCCGGTAATAGGGTCAATGTGCAGAGTTTTCTGCTTTGGGTCGATGGGAACCAAGAGTTCTTCTGAGCTGGCGTGTTTGGTCGGCATCGAAGATTTCGGCTCCGAGTGTTGTTTGGGCTTGCGAGGTTGTTTGGTGTCCTTTGGTGAAGTTTTCGACACCGAGGGTTTTTTTGTCGACTCCGAAGGTTTGGTATGCTTCGGTGTCGAGGTGTCTGGGACCTTGGACTTTGGCGCCGAAGGGTCTGTTGGTGCCGAGACCTTAGTCTTGTGTTTCGGTGCCGATGAGTGTTTTCCGGCTCCGGGACGTTGCTGGCTCGGTCCCGAGCTGCCAGAAGGCTTTAGGTGCTTGGGAGTCGAGCCGGAAGGCGGGGCTCCTGAAGCTTTGTGATGGTGCAGACCTAGGCCCGAAGGCGAAGGTGTGACCGAAGCCTTTTGTTTCTTGGGGGCAGGGGCATCGACGTCAGTACTCACAGTACGTTGGTGTGGTGTGATGAGTTGGTCGTCGGACCCTGAGTCTTCGGCTCCGGAGGTGTCGATTTGTAAATCTCCGGTGTCCGGGTTGTCGGAGCCTGTGTCAAAGATGTCGTCCGGTGCGGGAGCGGCTGACCTGGACATTTCGTGTCGTCGGGCCCGGCGATCACGGATGGTCTTTTGGACCGAAAGGAGTCACAGGCTTGGCAGTGTTGGCTCTCGTGTTCTGGAGAGAGGCAAAGATTACAGATCTCGTGGAGATCTGTGTGTGGGAATTTAGCCCCACACCTGCATTTTTTAAATGGAGTCCTTTCCATATGCTGGATGATGGCGCCGACACGCCCAACGGACCAACGTCGGCGACCGGACTCGAAACAGTGTTGGAGTGGAGACGCGATGAGGGGATCGCGATCGAAAACAATACCGTCGAACGGTAGGAGGTTCTTCTGCGCGTCGAGAGGGGAACCGATCGATGTGGATCCGGAGCGCAGCAAGGTACATCCGAACCCGATGGCGGAAAAAACAATCTAACCATGGAGTCGATGCCCATGCGCACTATCGTCCAAAGGAGGAGTCACCTATCTCGTGACTACAAAAGACTCTTCCAAGACAACAACAAAGTGCAAGCATCCGAGCCCAACACCAGATGGCGATCTCATGCACAGTGTACGATCTGCAGCTCATATGCCTCGAACTCCTAGTTCTCTTCCAGGGGTATCCTCATCAAAGTCATAAGCACATGAATATTCCCGCCCATGCGCGGGACCCCGGAAACACATTACATATATGTGAAAAACCATATGTAGCTCTATATATATATATATATATATCTCTATATATATATATATATATATATATATATATATATATATATATATATATATATATATCAAAAAAACAAAAAAACAACTTGAGGCTCATTACTGGAAATGACGATTTATTCAGCATCTAGGCAAACACAGCATGCTTCCCTTTCTAACGTTTCGGCACAGGATGGCCTTGCTCACAGGTGGGAATCATTTTGCAAAGTGCGCTCATGCGTGCTTTAAAAGAGTATAACATCACGTGACTGCATGTTGAAAAATACAAGTCCCATAGTGCTTTTAAATCCTCACAGTAATATCTGGCAGTCCTCATATAACATCACCATAGTGGAACTTTTTCCTGGCACAAGCACTAATGTTCTTACGGAATCTTGAAAGCAGTCAGGTGAGTTTAAATGCGTAATACAGTTATTTCTACTGGTCTGAAAAACTCTGCATACCAGTACGATCGAAATGGGATGTACTCCCTCTCGAATCCCTTCCACACGCACCTATTTTCACTTCATTGGTTTCCTTTAGTAGGTCGAGTGCGTGTGTGGGTCATGCTCCTCCATTAATCACAAAGTTCATTTCTCCTGTTCCGGAGCCCCCGACCCTTCAGGGTAGCCTCAATGACAGCAGGCACGGAGCAGCCCGTCCATTAACACCAAAAAACAACTTGAGGCTCATTACTGGAAATGACGATTTATTCAGCATCCAGGCAAACACAGCATGCTTCCCTTTCTAACGTTTCGGCACAGGATGGCCTTGCTCACAGGTGGGAATCATTTTGCAAAGTGCGCTCATGCGTGCTTTAAAAGAGTATAACATCACGTGACTGCATGTTGAAAAATACAAGTCCCATAGTGCTTTTAAATCCTCACAGTAATATCTGGCAGTCCTCATATAACATCACCATAGTGGAACTTTTTCCTGGCACAAGCACTAATGTTCTTACGGAATCTTGAAAGCAGTCAGGTGAGTTTAAATGCGTAATACAGTTATTTCTACTGGTCTGAAAACTCTGCATACCAGTACGATCGAAATGGGATGTACTCCTCTCGAATCCCTTCCACACGCACCTATTTTCACTTCATTGGTTTCCTTTAGTAGGTCGAGTGCGTGTGTGGGTCATGCTCCTCCATTAATCACAAAGTTCATTTCTCCTGTTCCGGAGCCCCCGACCCTTCAGGGTAGCCTCAATGACAGCAGGCACGGAGCAGCCCGTCCATTAACACCAAAAAACAACTTGAGGCTCATTACTGGAAATGACGATTTATTCAGCATCCAGGCAAACACAGCATGCTTCCCTTTCTAACGTTTCGGCACAGGATGGCCTTGCTCACAGGTGGGAATCATTTTGCAAAGTGCGCTCATGCGTGCTTTAAAAGAGTATAACATCACGTGACTGCATGTTGAAAAATACAAGTCCCATAGTGCTTATAAATCCTCACAGTAATATCTGGCAGTCCTCATATAACATCACCATAGTGGAACTTTTTCCTGGCACAAGCACTAATGTTCTTACGGAATCTTGAAAGCAGTCAGGTGAGTTTAAATGCGTAATACAGTTATTTCTACTGGTCTGAAAAACTCTGCATACCAGTACGATCGAAATGGGATGTACTCCCTCTCGAATCCCTTCCACACGCACCTATTTTCACTTCATTGGTTTCCTTTAGTAGGTCGAGTGCGTGTGTGGGTCATGCTCCTCCATTAATCACAAAGTTCATTTCTCCTGTTCCGGAGCCCCCGACCCTTCAGGGTAGCCTCAATGACAGCAGGCACGGAGCAGCCCGTCCATTAACACCAAAAAACAACTTGAGGCTCATTACTGGAAATGACGATTTATTCAGCATCCAGGCAAACACAGCATGCTTCCCTTTCTAACGTTTCGGCACAGGATGGCCTTATATATAAAAACACACAATGTAGCCTCCCATAAACATGCTGAGCAATGTTGCAAGGAATTCTCTTGCGCATAAACATATTCCAATAAAGCAGGGAGAAAGAAACTTTTGATAACTGCTTTAATACACAGCAGACTACATATATCCTGCAAGGAATAATGAAGAAAACATTGCCAGCACATAGGCTGCATTGTGGAAACATTAGTGTAGAAAGCTGAAAAGCTAACCCACAAACACTCAGATAAACTGGCACCGTGCCTTTAAGGCAGCCATGACCCCTAGCTTCCCATCATGCCTCAGGGGTGACAGTTAGGTCAGTTGTTCTTTGCGGATATCCGCAGACCTTTTACAAAGAGATGTATGAATCATGTTCACTTGCCCGGGAGGCGGGTGGGTTGCTTATGACTTTGATGAGGATACCCCTGGAAGAGAACTAGGATTACAGGTAAGTAACTTATCCTTCTCTTCCAGGGGATCCTCATCAATAGTCATAAGCACATGAATAGAATAGCAAGCCCATCCCCATATCCTGCGGGCAAGTAAACAGAGTACCATCAAGATACATAAACGCCATAAGGCCTATACAGACTCCAATAGGTTAGCATTGGAACAGATTCCTCAAGGAGGCCTGGCCCACTTGGGTATCTGCTCTGGAGTCAGAATCCAGACAGTAATGTCTGGTAAACGTATGGACCGATTTCCAAGTTGCCGCCTTGCAAATCTCGGCCATCGGTACATTATGTAAGAATGCAATCGTAGCAGCCATGCCCCTAGTAGAATGAGCTTTAGGGGAGGCAAACAGAGGCTTATTTGCAATTTGGTATGCCAACTTTATACAAAGATACTATCCATCTTGAAATGGATCTTTTAGAAGCTGGGAAGCCTGTTCTAACAGAGCCATAGTTTACAAACAATTGATCCGTTTTTCTAATGGATTTTGTTGCATCCAAATAGAATTTGAGAACCCTCTTGAGGTCTAGCGAATGAAGAGACCTTTCCGCTGGTGTGGATGGACTGGGAAAGAAAGAGGGTAGAGAAATTGTCTGATTAACATGGAACTCTGACACAACCTTAGGTAGGAAGGAAGGGTGAGTTCGCATAACCACCCTATTACGGTGGAAAACCGTATAGGGTTCTTTAGAACAGAGTGCTTGTATCTCACTCACTCTGCGTGCTGATGTAATTGCTACTAGAAAAGCTACTTTCCAAGAAAGGTGTTGCAATGTAGACTTATGAATGGGTTCAAATGGAGGTCCCATCAATTTAGACAATACCAAATTCAACTCCCAAGGAGGAGAAGGAGGTCGAACAGGGGGATAAACCTTTTTCAACCCCAGCAGGAAGTCCTTGACCACCTGAAGCTGAAAGAAAGAAGGCTGGTTAGGTGATTTACGATATGCTGTGATAGCCGCCAAATGCACTTTAATGGCAGAATATTTCAAACCAGATTTGGCCAAATAGAGCAAATACGGCAAGATTACCTCCTCTTGCCCGTTAATTGGACTCCAATCATTACGGATACACCACAAGTAAAACCTTTTCCACTTTAGAGAGTATGAGGATCTTGTGGCAGGTCTCCTTGACTCCATTAAAATGTCCATGCAGTCCTGAAGGAGGTTCAAATGTCCGTACTGCAGGACTTCAGGAGCCATGCTGTCAAGCTGAGCGAGGGAAGGCTGGGGTGCAGAATTTTCCCTCCCATTTTGGTGAGAAGGTCCGGCCTGCACGGAAGTCTCCGATGCGGGCGAACCGAGAGTTGCAAAAGGTCCGGATACCACCATTGGAGAGGCCAGTCCGGTGCTATGAGTATCATCCTCATTCTGGATCGCAGAAGTTTGGCCACCACCTTCGGAATTAGAGGGAGGGGTGGAAAGGCGTATGCAAACGTCCCTGACCAATCTATCAAAAGAGCATTCCCTCTCGTTCCTGGTCGGTAAAACCTGGATGCGAAGTCGTGGCATTTTCTGTTTTGATCGTCTGCAAAAAGGTCGATGGAAGGATGACCCCATTGATGAAAGATTTCTGCCACCACTTCGTCGTTGAGCACCCAGTCTTCTTGCTCTTGGAAGTGACGACTGAGGGCGTCTGCTCGCACGTTCTGCTCTCCCGGCAGATGGATTGCCGTGATCGATAGGTTCCTGGCTAGCAGCCAGTGCCAGATCGCCTGGGATTCGAGAGACAGAGGGCGAGAGCGAGTTCCACCTTGTTTGTTCAAGTAATACATGGTGGTTGTATTGTCCGTTTGCACTAGGATCGATCCGAGCTGAATTGACGGTTGAAAAGCTTTGAGGGCTAAATGAACCGCCCGCAGTTCCAGCATATTGATGTGATATGTCTGTTCTCTGCTGGTCCATCTGCCCTGAGTTTGCAGATGACCCAGATGCGCTCCCCAGCCCTGAAGTGATGCATCCGTGATCAGAGATTGCTCTGGCAGAGGTTGATGAAAAGGGACTCCCACCAGTAGGTTCTGTGGTTGCAGCCACCAGAGAATGGACTTCTTTGCTGCAGGAGAGAGGACAATCCGGTCGTTCCACTGACCCGAGGATTGATCCCATTTGTCCTCGAGATCTTGCTGTAACGGTCTCATCCTCAATCTGGCGTTGGGTATGAGAAAAATGCACGAGGCCATCGAACCCAGTAGAGAAGCCACCTGTCTTACTGACGGCTGATGAGCCTGAAGGATGATGTTGCCTTTGTCCTTCATTGATGACAATCTCTCCTCCGAGGAAACACTTTTCCAAGGTCTGAGTTGAGGTTGGCGCCCAGATAGTGGAGTGATTGAGTTGGGTGAAGGATCGACTTGTCCAGGTTGACATGCAGGCCTAAGCGCTGAAGGAGATCTAGGCAGGTGCGAAGGTGTTCCTGCACCATTTGAGGAGAGGATCCCTTCAGCAGCCAGTCGCCCAGGTATGGATATACGAACAGGCCTTGGCGATGTAATGCTGCCGCTACTACTGCCATGCATTTGGTGAATACCCTCAGAGCTGATTTTAGGCCGAAGGGTAAGACTTTGAACTGGTAATGTCTTGTTCCCACCGTGAATCGCAAGAACTTGCGATGTCGTGCTGTGATTGGGATGTGAAAATACGCATCTTGTAGATCCACCGAACACATCCAATCGCCTTTCCTTAGATGTGGAAATATTTGGTGGAGCGCCAACATCCGAAACTTTTCCTTTTGATGGACTTGTTCAGAGAACGTAGATCCAGAATTGATCTGAACTTGTTCGGTTGATCTTTTTCTGAACAAGGAAGTATCGTGAGTACACTCCCTTTCCTGTCTGCGCTTGAGGGACCTCTTCTATTGCTCGTTTTTTGAGAAGGGTCGACACTTCCTGACGCAGGAGGTCTATATGTAGATGACGAGATTTCACAGGAGGAATGTCTCTTGGGGACGTCCAAAAACGTAGTGTGTACCCATTTTTTAGTATATTTAGCACCCACTGATCTTTGGTTATGTTGCGCCACTCTTGAATGTAACTTGAGATACTTCTTCCCACTGGAGTGTGCAACGGTGCTAGAGGAAGCAGAAACTCATTGCTTCCCTGGAGTTTTTGATGCAGAGGAGGACTGCTGTTGATGTCCTCCTCTTCCTCTCGAGGAACGGCGGCCTTGATACTGGGATTTGCCCTGTTTGCTTTGTGACCATTGAGGGGTTTGAACCCTCTGTTGGTAGCTTTTCCGATTGTAGGGCCGGTATCTCTTCCTAAATTCCTTTTTCTTCTCTAGGCCCACCGCCTTTAAGGTGTCCAACTCGGCCTTCATCCTCGCCATTTCGTCTGTGTGAGCACCAAACAGTGAAGTGCCAGAAAAAGGGAGATTCAGGATGAGTTGTTGTGCTTCTGGTTTTAACGCTGTGAGGCGCAGCCAGGAAGATCGTTGTGCACATATGCCATGTGCATACGAGTGAGCCGCCAGGGACGCACCATCTGCTGCAGTGCTGATTACCTGGTTAGCCACCAGAGCACCTTCGTGAAGGATTTCAGAAAAGTCCTGCTGATCCTCCTTTGGGAGCTTGTCCTTGAAGCGCTCCAGTGAGTCCCATAGTGATCTGTCATAACGACCCAGCAGAGCCGCAGCGTTGGACACTTGCAGAGAAGACGCTGCAGAGCCACAAGCCTTCCGTCCCCAAGAGTCTTGTGCTCTACTCTCTTTATCCGGAGGAGCGGAGGAGGAAGATGCAACCGCATGCGTCTTTTTCGCTGCTGGAATTATAACAGAGTCCGGAGGTGGATCCGATCTAAGGAAAAGAGGATCCGATGCAGCTGACATTTTTTAAGAATCCGAGCTGGAGCTGCTTTAGCCGATGCTGGAGCAAGGAAGAGATCCATTACCGGCTCGATGATGCCAGGGACCAAAGGAAGCAATGGTCTAGTCGCAGACCTTTGGTGGAGAGTCTCAAAAATGATGGACTTGGTTGTCTGAGGAGCTGACATGGTGATGCCCAGCTTCTGAGCCCCTCTGGTGAGAACATCATGAAAAGTGTTCACATCATCAATAGGCGACACTCTGGAGGGAGGACTATCCGTCAGGGTAGGTGAGTAATCCCTTTTGGATGAACGTGTCGAAGAGGAAGACCAAGATGGTGTACGCCGCCTCTTGCGATGTCCCTGAGACGACCTGCGTTCAGGGCATCTGCCTCGGTGTTCCCTGGCCCGAGTGGTGGGTGATTTGTCCACTTCCTGCACAAGACGCTGTAATGGTGATCTGTGCTGCGGACTGGAGTAGGTCGTTGAGCGTGACCTGTGGACCCCGTCTGCCAATGATGGAGTGGTTGAAGCCATCTGGGAGAGAGATGGATGGAAGGAGATCGCTGTCTCCTTGGAGAACCTCCTGGCGGTGCTTTTGTAGGCTCCTGCGAGTGAACAGAAGCACTGCGTGATGACGCAACCGTCTGGGGTGAGCTGCGGATGGAGTGAGAGGACTCTCTGCAGCTTCTGGAGTGTGATCGGCGTCTGGATGAGCGATTTGACGTCGATGGGGTGTGTCTCGACGTCGATGGGGTGTGCCGCGACGTCGATGGGGTGTGTCTCGACGTCGACCTGCTCTGTGTCACCATCACTGGTGAATTTCTCTTCGACGTCGACCTCTCAGTGTGTCTGGAGCCCATAGACCTCGCCTTCGACGTTGAGCATGGAGACCTCAACGATGAGCGGGTAGACGGAGAAAACCTTCTCGACGTCGATCTTTCTCTCGACGCTGACCTTCTCGCCTTCGACGGAGACCGCCGTCTCGACGTCGATCTTTCTCTCGACGCTGACCTTCTCGCCGTCGACGGAGACCGCCGTCTCGACATCGAACGACGTCTGGTATATTTTACCCTTGGTCTTGACGTCGAATACCTCGCCGTCGGAGAGGATCTTGCCTTCGACGTCGAACGCCGCCTGGGCGACGGCGGAGGCGATGAGTATCTATCCTCAGGTGACGAGGTGTCTCTCGACGTCGACTGTCGTGTGGGTGACGTCGACTGAGATGCTTGCTTCGACGCCGAACGCTGGAGACCCTGCGACAGCGGAGCCTGTCTCGACGTCGAACGCCGCATCGACGGCGACGACTATCTGTCTCGACGCTGGGCGAGCCCGCACCAACGGAGAGCGACTCCTCGACGCCGATCGTCGCCCGGTTGACGACGGCGGAGGATTCGACGTACCTGCGTTCTTCGACGACGACCGGTGTTCTCTCGACGGCGAGCCCGCCGTCGATGGTCTTCTCGTCGACGTTTTTGTTGCCGATGAAGGGATTTGAGGCGCCGAGCCCGACGCCGATGGAGAGCATACTGGAATCTTACTTGTAGATAAGCTCTCTTTCCTCTTCTTCATCGGAGGCTTGTCTCTAGAAGGTGATTTTCTCTTCTCAGCCAATCCATGGAGACGAATCCTTTCTCTGTCCTTTAGAGTCCTGTTGGACAGCAGCTTGCAATGCTGGCAGGATTTAGGATTATGTTCAGAAGGAAGGCATAGAATACAGACAGGATGGAAGTCTGATTTGGCCTTCTTCTTGCCACAGGAAGGGCAAGAGTCAAAAAGAGAGGGCATTCTGTTGTAAAACAATGCTCAACTCTCTAAAAAAACAGTAGAGAAATACTTTAACACCAAAAAGATGTCGAAGTAAGAGGTTTTATCAAAAATTGAAGAATTTTCTGACAGAAAATCAGAAAAAGAGGTAGAGCTGAAGTAACAAGGGTCCTGACAGAAGGAGCCGGAAAGAACAACTGACCTAACTGTCACCCCTGAGGCATGATGGGAAGCTAGGGGTCATGGCTGCCTTAAAGGCACGGTGCCAGTTTATCTGAGTGTTTATGTGGGTTAGCTTTTCAGCTTTCTACATAATGTTTCCACAATGCAGCCTATGTGCTGGCAATGTTTTCTTCATTATTCCTTGCAGGATTGTGTTGTCTGCTGTTTATTAAAGCAGTTTTCAAAAGTTTCTTTCTCCCTGCTTTATTGGAATATGTTTATGTGCAAGAGAATTCCTTGCAACATTGCTCAGCATGTTTATGGGAGGCTACATTGTGTGTTTTTATATATATATGGATATATATATAGAGCTACATATATGGTTTTTCACATATATGTAATGTGTTTCCGGGGTCCCGCGCATGGGCGGGAATATTCATGTGCTTATGACTTTGATGAGGATCCCCTGGAAGAGAACATGCTATTCACCCATAACAAACCTCTGCTTCCCTCCATTTAGGATTTCAACATTTGAGAAAATAAGTAGTGAGTGCATACCGTGCTATCTAGTCGAGTAAGATCATCCTCTGATAATTCTGGAGATAGAATGCTGTAAAAACGGGGAGGAGGAACTGCATCTACGACAAAATATAATAAAAACTGTTAGTGAAACATACAACACGGCACACAGAATACCCCACATCAATTGCTAATCTGGGTAAAACTCAAACCAAAGCACCAAACGTGGTACTCAGAATCCTCGACAACAGAGAAGGACACAAATGAGTGCAATATAGGATCAATTAGCAACACACGCAAGGCATCAGAACACCAAACCCAGAACACAGTATGTGACTTAGGAAATTGCTCACACAACTCCAGAATAATTTGAATCTTGTATCATTACAAAGAAAACATTTTTATAAATATCTGCAAATGGTAAGCATACAGACTAGCCTCAAGAAAACAGATATTCCTGTATAAGCCCATTATCAAATACTCCTGAATGAAAGAATAGAAAGCAGGTGGATTTCACAGACATCCCGACCCTAATCATATAGTCACCAAACAGTCTACAAAAGCGACATGCAAAGTGAGATGAAGACATAGGAAGAGCAGAAGTTGAAAAATGGGCCTGAAGCTTTCCACAGCACCAAGCAGAGTGATAAGTGCTACGTTCAGCCTAGTATGATCCAAATACTTAGCATGGATTGAACTAGACATTAGGCAGGGGTGTGGAAGTCCTATAGCCCGATGCCCAAGACATATTGTTTGGGGTCAAAGAAAACAGGTTTTTATGTTTATTTTGTCCTTGGGACAAGTAGGCCCAACCCCTTTTTGGCTGCCAGTTTAAAGTAACACATTATGGATCAGGAAAGGGAATTGCCAGCAGTTAGGGTAATACTTGTGTCCATATGTTAATGCTATTTGAACTTGTATTTATGGTTCATTAATACAAAGACTTTATTTTTAGGGTGAGGGCTCTAAGGAAATGTAACCTCGGACTTCACTACTGACAGTGGTTCCAGTATAAAAATGTGTTATGTTTGCAAAATTTGACAATATGAAGCTACGCATAATGCTCCCAAAATGCCCTCTGATTAGATGCAAATATTTGCAGACGCATGAAAGCAAAATTGATGACTCTTTGCTTTCAAAATAAAATGTTCACAAACAAATGCAACTAGGAAAAAAAGTGTTTGTGCTAAATTACTGGGAAATTTCACATACCTTTTCTTTGACGCATCAGTTAGTAAAATGTGTTTAATACATGCTAGTATTTCCCAAAAATATTCATAATGGATAATCAGTGTAACCAGTTTCAACAAGATTATGGGAAACATGAACATAAACAAGCATTTGCAAAGCCAGTAAGTGACAGTGGTGGTCAGCCTTTTGGTTTTGTCAATGCGGGTCTTGTTTTGGCATGGTTTTTGGAAAACTTTACTGTTGTAGTAGCTGCCGTGCCCTCACCATTATTACAAACATTGGCAAAATGCAAAAATATTTTTTGGTCTCCGCATCAGTTAGTAAAATGTGTTTAATACATGCTAGTATTTCCCAAAAATATTCATAATGGATAAGCAGTGTAACCAGTTTCAACAAGATTATGGGAAACATGAACATAAACCAGCATTGGCAAAGCCAGTAAGTGACAGTGGTGGTCAGCCTTTTGGTTTTGTCAATGCGTGTCTTGTTTTGGCATGGTTTTTGGAAAACTTTACTGTTGTAGTAGCTGCCGTGCCCTCACCATTATTCCAAACATTGGCAAAATGCAAAAATACTTTTTGGTCTCAAAAAGCACACATTGCGATAGTAGTTCCTGGCACTGACAAAAACTTTGTGACAATGCTGTCAAAGTGAAGCCACGATAGAGAAAGAGAGACAATTTCAATAGAAACAAAAGATCTCGGTTAGCACCACACCCAATTAGATGCCCAATTCTTAAAGAAAGTCACAAAGGTGCATCCATGGGATATGCCCTTGCATTAGTGCACATTTACAGCTTCCATCAGTTCACAAGAATTTACGGAAGTAGGACAGGAAATCATACTTCTAGAAAATGTTTGTAAACTCCATTTTAGCACACACAAATATGAATGTGTAGATTTGCTCATGCGAAAATCTGTTGAGTGTTTACAAGTTCATTTTCCATCCAACCACTTTTTTGCCTAACACTGGAAGAAGTTTACTTCTGCACTTGTCAAAGAGTACATTTCAGACCTATTTCAGTATGGGAAAAGATTAGAGGAGGGCTGGTGAAAACCCCTAAAACATGCAAGTTAGTAGGTTTGCATAGACTCAAAAGGGTATTGCAGTCCTGGGACTATTGCTTACCGCTACCTCCAATCCAAGTATGCAGATCTGCGGAAAGTTGGCAAAATAAGGGAATTGCTAGTATTCATCCCTTACTGTAGAATGAGCCATTGCATAATCAGAGAGGCTATTATCTGAGCTGTTATATAATGCGATTGATGCCATTTTTCCGAACACTGGAAGAAGTTTACTTCTGCACTTGTCAAAGAGTACATTTCAGACCTATTTCAGTATAGGAAAAGATTAGAGGAGGGCTGGTGAAAACCCCTAAAACATGCAAGTTAGTAGGTTTGCATAGACTCAAAAGGGTATTCCAGGCCTAGAACTATTGCTTACCGCTACCTCCAATCCAAGTATGCAGATCTGCGGAAAGGTGGCAAAATAAGGGAATTGCTAGTATTCATCCCTTACCGTAGAATGAGCCATTGCATAATCAGAGAGGCTGTTATCTGAGCTGTTATATAATGCGATTGATGCCATAATTTGTCGCTGCACTACATGGCACCAAAAGGACAAGAGAATTTTGTTACAGGACAAGTAGATTTAAGAAGCAACCTGTCCCATGAACAAGTAGATATTTACTTAAATTCTACACCACTGCATTAGGAACGAGAAGGATGAGACGTTGGCATACAAGAGAGGTGTTCAGTGAAGAGGGATCTCTCACTCAGCGTGGACAAGCCAAGCATTTTTTGTTTTTACACTAGGAAGAAATTATAGCACTGTTATCCAAGGTACAAATTTTAAATCACACTTGCATTGACAGAAGTGAAAAGAGTTCTACAGCAACAGTGACACTCCACAGAACCATCAAGCCTTGCAGTATGGATGAGAGGGATGGACAAAAAGGATTCAAAAGGAAAATGATACTTGCCCTGTAGACATCTGTTTGTGGCATGTAGTGCTGTAGATTCATATGCTGTGCATATTCCTGCCATCTAGTGTTGTACCAGAGTCTGTGCAATTTGTTTTTCTTCAAAGGAGTCTTTCGAGTTGCGAAGTTCGGTGAATCCTCCTCTTGTTGGTAATGCGCATGGGCATCAACTCCATTGTTAGATTGTTTTCCCCGTAAGGCATGTGAGAATGGAATATGAAGCAAAGCGATGTATAGAGATGTCCACACAAAAAAAGAAAGTAAGATAGAAAAAAGCTATGAAGTGCAACGGCCACAGTTGTTCGGGGTGAAAGGTAGGCGCATGTGAATATACAGCATTACATGCCATGAACAGAAATCTACTGGGTATGTAACATTTTCCTTTCGAGGCATGTGTGGCTGTAGATACACATGTTGTGCATAGACTGAAAAGTAGTCCTACAGAAGCGGCGGCTAACCTTTGGGTGTTGCAGTAGATTGGAAAAGTGAACGGAGTACTACCTGGCCAACATTGGCTTGTTGGCGGGCTAGGACACCCACACAATAGGGTTTTCTAACGGTGTGTGGAGTGGGTAGCTGCTTTCCATAGATCAGCAAATAGAATATTCCCCAAAAAGGCCATGGAAGCTACTTTTTTGCAATTGGAGTGATCCCTGAGAGGGACAGGTAAGGTTTGTAGGAAAGTGCCCCTTTTCGTCATCGTCACCTCCACTTTTTGACAATGGTGCTGATGTTTTTCGAATGATTTGCACTGGGTCCCTGCTAACCAGGCACCAGTGCCCTCTTCCTAAAACAAGGTAACAATGGTCTAATTGTAACAAAATTGGCACGCCCTTTGCCACCCCTGTAAGTCCCTAGTAAGTGGTACCCCTGGTACCTAGGGAATAGGTAACAAAGAGTCCCTAAGGGCTGCAGCATGTATTATACCACGCTATGGGACCCCCATACAATTTGCTTGCAGCCTGCCATCACAAGTCTGCATGTCATGGTGCAAACCATGAGTGAAAACACGACATGGCACCTTCACTGTGTGCCATGCCAAAGTCACTGCATGTAATATAGGTAAGCATGAGCAGAAATGCCCCATGGGGTATAGTTCAATTACAAAATATTGCAAGTGAACAGGGAAGCCACCTTAAGTATATGTACTGGTCATTAAATGTTCCCCAGCTACATGATGGCTTTACTGAAACCTAAGGTGTATGGTATCAAACACTTGTCTTAATAAATCTGTACTGCTGCCAGTACAAGATTTATTATGAAATGCACCCAGAGGGCACCTTAGAGTTGGCCACTGAAAAACTTACCAATATCTAGTGTGCTGGCTGACTGGTATCGTCCAGTCTGCCACTAAAGGCATGTTTCTGACCCCCTGCAGGTGAGAGCCCATGCTCTGAGGCAGAAACAATACCTACTCTGGAGAAAGGTGTTCACATCTCCTCAAGCAGGATGGCTAGTGATTTAGGATATCAAGGTCAGGGGCTTCAAAGCCCTTTGATATGCGACCCCGGCTACCCCAGACCTGGGAGATGCCATCCCCTGCAGCCCATTTAGCACAAGGACAGGCGGGAAAGTAGCTATGCAAGTAGGCGTATTGCATCACCAAGCTAGTCACACCCCTAAGGTGGGCTGCCTTATGTGCTCTACGAAAAGGATTTCACCATCTTGTTTTTGGTGGAATTAGGAACTCTGGAACAGGGTTATGCCCACTCCCCACAGGAAGTGGTCATATAGGGGGTCATATAAGGGGTGTAGTGACCCCAAGTGTAAGTAGCTCATTAGCTACTAGCCTTGACTCCCCTTAACACCCTTAAATTCAGTTTTCAAGTGGACCCCTGACACCAGGAACTCAGACTCACCTAACTAAAGAAGGAGGACAAAGAAGAGCACAAGATCCCAAGAACTGTGGACTTGAGGCCAAACCTTGCCTGCCTGCTCCTGTCTCGACACTTGCAAAGATCTGCCTCATCCTGCAGCTGTGCACCCTCCAAAAGCCTCGGAGGGCTGTCAGCACTTCGCCAACCAGCCAGCATCTCTCCTGAAATGGAGGAGCTACTTCCCTGCAGCCACCGACTGCACACTCCAGCTCACAGATCTGCTCACCACCAGGTCCACCGGCGCAGCAGCAGCTCCATTGACCCATCCAGTCTTCGAGACGCTGATCCACAACGGAGGCTCCCAGCATCAATACCTGGGATACCGGAGCCTGTTTCAAGCATCAAGGCTTTGTTTGTGTGCAGTCCGAACACCATCGCAACCAAAACAGACCTGCAAGTCAAGGGACTCCAACAGAAGCCAGCTCCACACCAGACATCGTCTTGCTGTGTTTTTACGCCCTTTTCTGCAGTTGCACCAAGAATTGTGAGAGCCGCAAACGTGCAGACTTGCCGGAGAAAACACCTATGCACCCGATCCCCCTAGCCAGAGTCCACTGAAACAGACAGTGTCTCTGTGGTCGTGAGACCCTCAAGAGCCGAGCCCCCCTATGGGTTCTGCCGGACTGGTCCCCCAGTTCCCCCTTCCAGCCTTCCTTTACATGTACTGTTCCCCAATGACTTCAACATGTAGTGTTCAAGGCTACCACCGCTGAAAGCACCTCAACGCCCCAGGGCAGGTAAACCTGAACTCTTGGTGCTTTCTTGGACTTTGGTCCCTACTTACCTTAAGTCCAGAAGAACAGTCCTGTAAATTGTTTGGAAGTGACCCTATGCAGTGTATGTTTCTCCCACAGGATAACATTACCGCGTTCGAGGCTCATGCCTCAAATCTGCCAGCTGTATTTTTTAAGTGTTTGAAAATCGCTAACTCAAAAAGTACTTACCTAATCTAGAAGATCTGTGTGTCTAAATTAATATGAAAAATCTATTATTTTGATAAATTGGTGAGTGTGCGTCTCATTTATTGACTCGGTGTGTGCAACAAATGCCTAACACTCCCTTCTGATGAGCATTAAGGCTGCTCGACCACACTACCACAAATAGAGCAACTTGGGATTGTTAAAGCAAGCCTCTGTACACTAGTAAGGGATACCTGGACTCTACACAGTGCACCAGATTTTGGTACACTATATAAAGAGCCAGCTTCCTACATTGGTGGTGCAGCGGTGGGATACAAGCCTTTGTATTTGCTGTACCACTCTGTTAATAAGTGATTTAACTAGGAATCCACAATTGACTTTAGTCAAAAATATTTTGATTTTTTCCCGAATTTGATCTTTTAATACTTTTTATTAAATTTAAATATTTTCTCCACCAACCCAAGAAAAAGATTTGGTAATGTACATTTCATATAAAGAAGCAGAAACATACTATAATACCAAACAATTCATCTATACATCAAAAAATTAATCAGACAGCCCTACTGTTATCGTGCATAAAAAGTGTCGCTCATGCCAAGTAAACAATAATCAGTAAACAATATACAAGTGATAAACCAGCAATTCCCCAAGGCAGGTGCATTCCCCACAGGACTAACATCCTCCGCCTAATTCCCCCTCCACTATTCCCCCTCTACTATTAGCTATCTGACTTGGAATTTGCAATCTGAACTGTTAGGGCTGTGTGATAAAGTACTAGAGGATACACACCAAGAGCTGGAAAGGCTAGCCAAAGAGTAGCCATTGAGCTTTTCTCAGGCAAGTGCAGGGAAAGACTCCTGACACTTAATGTGGAAGATGCTGAATCCTATGACCTCATGAAGGATACCCTGATTGAGGGTTTTAAACTCACCACTGAAGAGTACAGGATTAAGTTCAGCGAGAGTCACAAAACCTCAAGTCAGTCCTGGGTTTACTTTGTTGACTTCTCATTCAAAACACTAGTGGCTGGTTGAAAGGCAGTAAGGTGCAAGATTCTGAAGAGCTTTACAATCTGTTGATGAAGGAGCACTTGTTGAGCAATTCTACATCACATAAAACTGCATCAGTACCTTGTAGATCTAGGGTTGGTTTCTCCCCAGGAGCTGGGGAAGAAGGCTGACCATTGGTGAAAACAAGGGTGTCCAGAAAGACTCATGGTAGGTGTAGGAAGGTGCCCCTTTTTGCATGGTTGCCCCCCACTTTTTGCCTAATGTTGATGTACTTTGACTGAGTGTCCTGGGTTCCTGCCAACCAGGTACCCAGGGCCTATGTTCTTTTCCTAAACTTTACTGATGCAAAATCCAATTGGCAACTCTCTGGCCACAGGCAAGTCCCTTGTAAATGGTACCATGGGTACCAAGGGCACTGTGACCAGGGAAGGCCAAAGTGCTGCAGCACTTATTATGCCACCCTTAGAGACCCTGTACCTTTACACACACAATGCCATTGCAGGCTGCATGTTTTGGTGCAGACCAAAGTGAAGAGTCGACATGGCACACATCCCTGTGTGCCATGCCTACAATCCACTGCCCTGGCATAGGTAAGTCACCCCTCTAGCTGGGTGCACTATACCAATGGCGAGGGTACAGGTGTTAATGTTAACTAGATTTATATAGCGCGCAGCTGCCCCAGCAAAGAGGCGTCCCGGCGCTGCCAGCCACAAAGAGTAGCAGGGTAAAGGAGAAACTGGTAAGTAACAGGAAAAAAGAGCAGGCGGCCTAAGCTGGCGGAAAGAGGAAGGTTTTAATTGCTTTCCTGAAAGCCAACAAGTGATTTAAGCAGCGAATCTGAGGGGGCAGAGAATTCCATAGCTTAGCGGCCATGTAGTGGAAAGATCGACCACCAGCCCGGACACGCTTCACCCGGGGGACAGTGACAAAGTACTGCCCCGAGGATCGCAGCTCGCGCTTGGATACGTAGGGGGCTAACATATTGGCAAGGAGGCTGGGTGAAGCTAGTTTCAAGATCTTAAAGGATAGGCAAAGTGCCTTAAATTGGATCCGTTTGGCCACCGGAAGCCAGTGAAGCCGCCGAACGGCGTCAGTGGCGGAACAGTGACGTGGGAGCCCTAAGAGGGCTCTGGCAGCCGCATTCTGCACACGCTGTAGTCGCATTACCTCAGCCTGATTGGCTCCTAAGAGGAGCGAGTTAGCGTAGTCCAGTCTGGATAGAATAGCAGACTGGACAATCAGCTGGCGTGTAGGCGGGTTGAAAAACCTCAGCAACGGCTTGAGACCCCGCAGGAGACCAAAACAAGTGCCCGCGACTTTTTTGTATGTTCTTGGAAGCTGAGGGTGGAATCCATCCAAACCCCTAAGTTCTTGACCGCCATCTTAGGGGTGGGGGTGTCTCCAAGCACACTTGGCCACCACTGCTCATTCCAGAGGTTCCTGTCCTTCCCTACCAACAATACCTCCGTTTTAGTGGCGTTCAACTGAAGGCAATTAGAGGTCATCCACTCTGCCACGGCGGCCAGGCCGCTCCTAAACCTGAGGGCGTCCAGAGGGGAACCATCGGATAGGGCCACCACTAGCTGCGTATCGTCAGCATATGAGACCATAGTGAGGCCCATCTTCCTGGCCACCGTAGCAAGAGGCTGGACATATAAGTTGAACAATACGGGGCTCAGAGCAGAGCCCTGGGGTACCCTTGCCCAATGGAATGGGACTGGGAGAGGAACGGGGGGCTGACACGCGGAAGGATCTTTCACTCAAGAATGACTTAAACCATTCGAGTGCGAGGCCCACCACCCCGGCAGCCTCCAGACGTTGTAGCAGAGTCGCGTGTGAAATCGTGTCAAATGCGGCACTGAGATCAAGTAAAATCAGTGCCGCAGTATGACCGGAGTCCAGGATGGTCCGAAGGTGTTCAGTCATTGCCAGAAGGCATGAGCCCTGTACCCCTACAGTGTCTAAGTCAATTCTTAAGACATTGTAAGTGTAGTAATGCCATAAAGAGTATATGGTCTGGCAGTTTGTCATTACGAACTCCACAGCACCATAATGGCTTTACTGAAAACTGGGAAGTTTGGTATCAAACTTCTCAGCACATTAAACCCACACTGATGACAGTGTGTGATTTAATGAAAAATGCACTCAGATGGCATCTTAGAGATGCCCCCTGAAAAACGACCTAACTCTAGTGTCCTGGCTAAGTGGCTGCTCGCCAGCTGCCACCACCAGACATGTTTCTGGACCCCTGGGTCGAGAGCCTGCCGCTCTCGGGGTCCTGAATCAAAGCACATCCTGGGACGAGGGGCCAAGCCTCCTCCCCCAGGATGGGCAGGGTCCACAAAGGGGAAGCTTCAAAGGCGTGCAGCGTTTGTAAGCTATACCAGCCATTTGCTGCTCCCAAAAACTGGCCCCCACCGGTTCTGCCCCCACGTTGGGCGGGAGAATCGGCGGGAAAACCAAGTTAGGAGGAGAGGTTTGCCCACCTTTGCCAACCCCACCCCTCAGGTGGGGAGGCGAGCCGAAGCAACTCTCAGTCCCAGTCATCTTGCAGGTGGGGAGACCCAGCCAACCAGAGTGAGGTTTATGCCCCCCTCCCACTGGAGGGTGGCATAATATGGGGTGTACCCACCCCCAGGAAGGGACCCATTAGTCCTGACCTGTACCTACCTGTAAAGCTCCTAAATTTAGTATTTAGGGGCAACCCTGAACCTTGCCTCCTCAGACAAGAAGAAACAAGTAGGAGGAGGACTGAAGAGCCGTGCTGAAGGAGGACACCAACTGACTTGGCCCCAGCCCTACCGGCCTGTCCTGACCTCGGCAGACTACAGCGAAATCCCGGTGTGTCCTGCAGCCAGCAGCCCCCAAAATCCCGGAGGACCTGCCCTGCCTTTACAAACCAGACTTTGTCTCCCGTGAGCACCTGATTTGCTCACCCACAGACTCTGGTTCCGGCCAAATCCGCAAGTCTGCACCACTCTGCACCCGATGCCCCCGGCCCGAGTTCAAGTGGCCCAACACTGCGAGGAGGTCTCCCCGGCGATCCTGACCTGGGAACTCGTGATCCCTGACCTGCCTCGAGTCTCCAATTGACACCTGCAGCCCCTTTCTGGAGGATCCCCCTGACCGCGACCGGAACTGGTAAGAGAAACCCAACGCCAAAAGACACCCCTGTACCAGACGTCCCACGGCCTTGGGTGGCCCAACCGACGGTGTCCCAGCATCCCAAGACATTCCAACTTACCCCTCAAACCGGTGGTCGCCTCCAAAAGATCTTCGTCCCCGAGCCTTCAGTGTTTGTTGCAACCGGAGAATTCCAATTGAAATCAACAGGGCACCCGACGCCAAACCAGGACCCTGCACCCAGCCGCCCCTTTGCAGCTGTGGATGCACCTTGTGTGCTGAACCAGATCCCCCTTTGCCCTGAGCCTAACAACCGGAGCTTTGCTCCCCCATCCTTGTGGCCTGCTCGTGAGCAGCCACCAACTGGAGGCCCACTAGCCCCCATTGGATAACATTGGGCCTCAGCACTCTGCACCCGGCCGCCCTCATGCCGCTGAGAGTGCTTTGAAGAGTGCATCCTTGACCCTTGGGGAACCCTTCTTCCAATCCCAGAAAACCAACTCCTAAACCTAAGTACTTACCGTTAAGTCTATAACATTTTCTCCTATAGGACTGCATTGAACTGCTTTCTTGCAAAAATTGTTTTAAGTGTGAAGTTGATTTGTATGAAACCCTAAGGAACTGCAAATGTACAAAAACTGATTTACTTACCTTTCTTCTAGGAAATTTCCCAGTGTGATATCTATACATATCGCACTGAGTAGAGAAGGTAACTTGAAAAGTAATCTGACAAGTAACGTGCACAGTAATCTGAAAAGTAACTGAAAAGTAATTCAAACTGCTTTACAACCAAATGACTTACCTGTAACCAATCCAATTGCATTCGACTGCATACAAACTATATTTTACTGTATTATTCTTGCAAAGTACAATTACACTTACCTGTACCAGGCCTGGCTTGGCTCTAGAAAATAAAATACCACTAAATAATATATTTATACAAACAAATTGGTCTGAGTTCAGTCTTTAAGTGTGTGACATTATTTCTTGCCTGAGTGTGTACAATAAATGCTTAACACTACCCTCGGATAAAGCCTTACTGCTCACCCACACTACCACAAATAGTAAGGTATTATCTACTTTTACCTCTGCCTACCTTTGGGGATCCACTAGACTCTGTGAACACTATAACTTACTTTGGTATAGCATATACAGAGCCAGCTTCCTACAGTATGGGTGACCAAAAGAAAGGGGTTGCTAATCCCCTCAAGGGAAAGATGTGGATAGTATAAAGAAAAAGGTAAAGTCTCTTCTAAAGGCCCCCAAAAACCTCTTCAAGAGGGTGGGTCAGAGACACTTCACAATCCAAGGGTGGGTACCAGGGTAAGAACTGGGATCCCCAAAAGGCTTGGTGTTTTTTATTGTAAAGCCAATGAACACCGAACTGAGGACTTGTCCTGTCCCAAAAAGGCCCCCACTAGTGCACCCCCAGTCACTATTGGGTTGGTGAGTCTCCAGACGGGATCGTTAGTGTGCCCTGACCAGGTCAGAGAGCACACTGAAGCTACTTTAGTCTCTGAGGTTGGGTGGATATAGCTACCCTGGCTGTCTGGCCCAGTAATCTGGTGAAGTACAGGCAAAAGCCACATATCAAGTATCATATTGAAATAGAAGCACTGAGGTATACAAGTGCCATGATGACTAAAAACCTGATATCCCCAGAATAGTACTTGTAAGACCTGGCATCTTTTGGCATGTTTCCCCTGTCTTTTTGCCTTCTGACCTCCTGTTTTTGATGGTATGCTGGACTTCGTTTTTTGCTGGTTTAGTGTCTCTGCGCACTTTGGCACTGCTATTCAGAGCTAAAGTGCAAGTGCCCCTACTGTAAATTGTGTCATGACTGGTTTTGAATGATTGGGATATTTGATTTACTAGTAAGCCCCTAGTACAGTGCACTGTGTATGCCCAGGGCCTGTAAATCAAATGCTACCAGTGGGCTTGCAGCACTGATTGTGCCACCCACACAAGTAGCCTTTCAAAGGTATCTCAGACCTGCTACTGTAGTGTCTGCACACAGTTTTTACTGCCATATCGACCTAGCAAGTGCACCCACTTGCCAGGCCCCAACCCTCCCTTTTCTTACAAGTAAGGCACCCCTCAGGTAGGTCCAAGGTACCCCCATGGGCAGGGTGCAGTGTGTGTGAAAGGTAGGACATGTACTGGTGTGTTTTACATGTCCTGATAGCGAAATACTATGTGTTTCGCTGTTAACTAATGAAAGGCCGTCTGTCCCATAGGCTATAATGGGAGCTGCCTTGTAACATCTTACAAGTGTAACTTTCCATTGGGACCAGATAGCGCAATGGAGTTTAGGCTTCCTGAACTCAGAATTTAAAAATACATCTTTTAGTGAAGATGCTTTTTTATATTGTGTGTTTGAAAATGCCACTTTTAGAAAGTGGGCCTTTTCTTGCTTAACCATCCTGTGTGCCTTTGCCTGGTTGTGTATTCCCCGTCTGGGTTGTGAGTGACAGGAGCTGGGGATGTGCATTCACACTAGACAGACACAAGGGGGAGGTTGAGGTGTGTCCTGCCCTTCCTGGGTGACTCATAGCCAGGCTGAATAGACCTGGCTGCATTTAAAGTAGTGGGAGGAGTGGTCGCTTGCACATGAATGGACTGTGGCCGCCTCCCACAAAGCTGTCTCCCCCCTCCTGGACTGAACCTGGCCTGAGCAAGGCAGAACTGGTTTATGTATGCCAGAGGAACTTTGTTGGTACCAACTTCAAAGGGAAATGTGGTATAAATATTGGGGCCCTGACTCCAGGATTTTGGAACTCTTTGGTATTAAGGAACATGCCAAGAAGAAGAACTGGAGAAGCTGAGAAGAGAGACTACCACTTTGCCTTGTGTGTTGCTGTGTTTGCTTGAGGTGGCTGCTTCTGTCTTGGGCAGTGAAAGTACTGGACGTTCTACAACTTCTTTTTCTGAGTATCTCCAAGGGCTTGAGGTAGAGCTTGCTCCCTGTTCAAGAAGTCTCAGGAACAGCAAAGATTGTACCTGCATCTGGAACTGTGTGTTTCAGCTGTCAAGGAGGAAAAAAGCAACAACGCCAATGCCAGCTCTGTGACCTGAAGGCACCGAAGAGGGCACTGCCGCACTACAACCGCAACCCTAGCCTCACCGACGATGCTGCCACCGAGCCGCCGCTTGTGCCGCACTCCCTCGCTTCACACCACCGACCTGGTCTCACCGACGATGACGCAAGCCGACATAGACGCCACTGCCTGCACCGTTGCTTGGAGGCACCGCTCGTAAGTTACACGACGCACCACCCTGTCCCACACCCAAGTCTTGGCCCACCGACGCCAGTACCAGAGACTCCAGATTGTCCACGGATGCCGCTGCTTGCACTGTGGGCCCTGCTCACTGCACTGCCCCATCTCGCACTGCAGCCTTGGGTTTACCGACTACAGCGCTTCAGCAGTGAAGACCCTGCTTGCACCGTGACCTGCCAGCACCGCGACGAGCACCGCCCCACTTCGAACTGCAGCCCTGGTCTCACCGACGCCGCTGGACGTCCGTCAACATGCCGCTGCCTGCACCACAACCTGAGGGCACCGCACGCCGGCGCTCCTGGCTTCAACCTCACGGAGTTCGACATGCAGCGCATATGACTTCAAGAGCCCGACAAATCCAGCACCAACCTAAAGAACAGACGGCTGTCCTTCGGAGCTCAACACGAGGTCCCTGACGCCCTGCATCTCTAAAGGTACTGTTTGCCGGGTCTTCCCGACACCGTAGCTGGTCCGCGACGCCGCAGCCGGCCTGGACCGTTGGATTTGTTTGTTCACAACACCGTGATAGCCCCGGACGGAGCTATCGACTTCAAGGAACTAAATTTAAAGCCTATTTCTACATTATTCGTATCTTAATAACTATGTTGGATTTTTATCGTTTTGGTCTTGTTTTACATAGAAATATTGGCTATTTTTCTAAAACTTGTGTGGTGTCCTTCTGTAGTGTTTTCACTGTATTACTGTGTGTTATGTGCAAATGATTTACACATCGTCTCTGACATAAGCCAGACTGCTCGTGCCAAGCTACCCAGGGGGTGAGCAGGGGTTATTTTGAAAGTGTAACTCCGGGGGGCGTGGCCAACAGCATGGCCGGGTAGCTGCGTTCAGCGCGAGCTCCGCTGGCCCCGTAATATATCCTGCAGTTATCCTGGTCCTCTTTGCCAACAAAATACACCGTCGTGGATCGGAGGGAGCAGGCGTGCGCTGGAGTGCCCGGTGTGCGACTGGGACTTGATTTCAGCCGGGGATCGAGACCTCTTCGGCGCGCTGCTCGGCGCGCAGTCTCTCAAAATGGCGGCCGGAGCGCAGTAGTCGGTGCGGAGAACCGGCGTAGAGGGGCTCTCCCCGAGGGGGCTGCCGTGCGCTGAGCGGGGCGAGGGCCGAGGCGCCTTTGATCGGAGCCGCGGCGCGCCCCGATTCGCCACAGTACCACCGAGCTCTGTGACCACCCTGGGGACTTCCTGGACTGGCTCGGCGGAGCCGCCCCTGCCGGCTTGGAGGCTGAAAGGGCCTGGGGCTCCTCTACAGATGACACAGGGGTGACAAGCAATCGGAAGTCCAGAGAAAAGAAGGCCCCGGAAAGCAAGGCCCCACGAGGGGACAAGATCGATAAGACTATTGTTGACCCATAACTGAAGGAAAATGGGATATGCGATCGAAAACAATTCAAAAGGTTAGGAATTACCCGTGGGAGCTGAAAAGAGTACTAAAAACAGTCTCGAACCAGAGTACAGGAGCACATATCCAAAACCGATGGCGGAAAGAAAACAATCTAACAATGGGGTCGATGCCCATAAGCAATACCAACAAGAGCAGGAGTCACTGAACTTCGTGACTCGAAAGACTTTCTTTGAAGAAAAACAACTTGCACACATCTGGCTCCACCACTAGATGGCAGGAGTATGCACAGCATGTGTATTTGCAGCCACAAAAGCCTCGAACAGACTATTTACATTAATATAGGATACCCATCGAAGAGTGTGTGAAAATCTAGCGTACAATGTGCAGATCTTTCGCAATACCTCATAACTGAGGATGACTCAATACAGAAAGACAAATGAACTATATTGACTGCAGAGTGAAAAAATGTGTTAATTTCAAGATGCACGCAAGTCGACTCAAATGCATTTCTTGCTTAAATGCAATACAGTGTATTTTCAAATCTCTAACAAAATATTACAAAGAACAAACAGGCTAATCAGCTACCTCACAATCAAATGAGACCAAGTAGTCACAAAGCCAACAGGTCTCGCCTTTTGGCTGCCAAACAAGACCTTTTGGCTTTATGCTTGGATGTTTTAATCGCAAATTTGGATCTCAATAAAAATATAAGACATTTTGGCTTTGCAAATGCTTTTTGCCCATACCGTGCAGCATTGTCGAGAGTAATAATAAAAAAAATACCATGATGCACGCATGTGAATGTATGTGTCATGATTCAAAGAAGACCGAGCAATACCATGCATCCTACTCATGCTTAATGACACTATAGCCATTTTGTTCTAATTTACTTTTCCAAGATGGCAGATGCCTATTGTTTTGGAAAGGAGCAGCACAGCAAAAAATTACAACTGCTGTGCCCTTCAAAAAAAAATAAGTTACATTTAAAAAAAAGATTGAGGAAGGCAGAGCAGCAACAGAGTGGCTTTGGATGATCATGAAGCGATCGAGCGGTGGCAGCTTCCGAGAGGAAGCAACAGAGGAGGTGGGTGAGGGGTATAAAATAAAAAAAATAAAAAGACAAGGGAGCAACAGATGATCTGGGGCAGGAGAGCGAGCATAGAGAGCACGTAAAGAGAGCTTGAGTGGGTAAGCAGCACAGAAAGATGAGAGCAAGAACACGCAAGCACCAGTATAGTGTGTTCTGAGAAAAATAGACAAGTAAAGCCATGCATTTAGCATCAAGCAAATAAGACTGACAAGACAGCCAGTAAGTAATGGGCGGACACCAAAGCTCACTGTAAGCATCAGCAATGCCCACAACAGGTCTTAAACAACGCTCAGCTAAATATGTCGGCAAGCAGGACCTAAGAAAGCGGGCACATCAATTACCATACACACAAAGTAGGGTACACTAATCGTTCAAGACAACCATATCTAGTACACTTAATGGCTCCCAACCCAAAACACCAAACAGGCCATGTTCATGGTCTTCACACAATAACCAGGTAGTTATGAATGGCTGTTCTTGGGATCTCTCAAAGATGGAAGGAACAGAACCTCATGAGCTCTCAGCAATTCAAAATGCTTATTAGCCTAGAACATAACCAAGGAACACAAATTCTGAAGGAAGGCACCATGCTGCATGTACTGTCCATAATGAAACATGGTGTACTCAACTTTTACCATCCAAGAACTCAAACATCAAAAAGATTGCTAAGCAGTAACTACAGAGAATTATAAAGATCACCACGGAATGCATAGTGCCACCATTATGTATTCGTTAGGCCCCTTGGATCATCAAAGAAAAAATAAAATACTAATGTCCACACACACCACCATCATTAATAGGATATCAAATGACAAATATATCCCCTGCACAGCAGAGCATGGGCACACAAACCTAAGTTATTTTGTGACCGTGTGCTACACACTCACCTGCTGTGTAGTGTTTGGCCCAGTTTTCCTCCACTTCTTTGAAGCCATGGTACATGGGGGCCGAGGCACGTCTGCTGTCTTGAGACCCACCTATTCCACAGGAAGGGGGAGAGAGCAGATTGTACTGCACCTGTTTACATAAAAGAATAAAGATTACAAAACATGCATCCCAAGGGCCAAGAACAGTGCTAAACCAAGAGGCTAAAATGAAGCCCTTTCCCTTATTCTGACCTCATGCAGTGAAGAAGAACAAAAGTAGAAAAATAACATGCTCTGTGCACTCTGAGATTTAAAGAAAGAAGCATGTGCATTATGAAGCACTCACCTGAACACGCATCTAATTTTTTCTTTTTCTAATATTTGTTTTAGCTTCAGAAGTAAAAAGCAGTGGGATAGCACAACAAGACCTGATATGCTTCATAGGCGTTCGAATAATTTCCCTCCAGAGACCCATGAAATATATATATTACCTACTGGCAGTTTGTCAGTAGGCAGTTCTAGTTAGGACCTAGTTTCCATAGGAAAAGCGTTTTTTTTTTTACTTGCATATATCTTTGGCGCTGTTTGATGAATCTTTACAAATTTTTCTAAAACAGTTAGCCACAGCTGCTGTCTGGAAAGTTTCGGGGTGGTCCCTCAAGCGGGGGCCGGGAAAAAGGTGGGGTCCCAAAACGCATTTTCCCCATGTTAATCCCCACAGGGATTTAGAACATCACTACATCCCGAACTGCTGGACGGAATTATACCAAATTTGGCAGAAAGCTAGCTCTTGGTCTAGAAAGCACGCTTTTTTGTGATTTGGAGTAAATCTGTTCAGTAGTTTGAGATATTAACCGAAAACCAAATTTGTATATCTAGGGACGCGGATCCTCAGCGGATTCACGGACCCAAGCGCCAACAGCAAGGCTGTGATTGGCTGGCCGCATCCTGAGAGAAAAGTTGTGGCCGCCATTTTGTTAATCGGGACTCTGCTCCCAGCGGGGAAAATAAAAGTAAAAAGTGATGGAAAGGGGACAGGGTAGAGGTACCCTGACTCAGTGGGACTAATGGAGGGGTCTGTGAGGAACCCCTTATGGGCAAGAAATTGTCCAAAAACCATTTTTGTTTTTTTCCACCCGAGGATCCATGGATCCTCCCGCATCCTCATGGATGCGGGAGGTTTCGGGCGGTTTCGGACTCCAATAAAAATAAAAATAAAAAAAACACACACATACCCACACACCAACACATCAACTCACACACTCACTCACACCCCCACAACCACTCTCACAGCCACTCACAGGCCCACAAAACCAATCACAAACACAGCCACTCAAACACCTACTCTCACACCCACACAGCCAATCCCACACCTACTCACAGACCACACAGTCAGTCACACGAGCACTCACAACCCACCACACACACCAGCATGCACACCCACACAACCACACACACCCAGACTACAAGGACATTATAGTCCTGAACAAGGTTTAAAAAAACATAGAAATTCACTGAAAAAATTAAAAGGTTTCTGGGACGTTATAGTTAGATTCAGATTTTACACACACAAAAATCATACAAATTCAGCAGTTATAGTTCGCTCAAGTAACTATAACTCGTACCCTAAGGTAACTATAACTCACGTACTCGCAATGCACCGCTAATTACCCCACATATTACATCACTTATGACATCTTCTATGACATCATTGAGAATATCACTGCAACATTTGCAGTGAAATTATTGATGAGAAAAATGTGCATGGCGGGGGCGTGAGTTATAGTTACCTTAGGGCACTAGTTATAGTTACTTGAGATAACTAGAACTGCTGAATTTGTATGGTTCTGTATGTTTAAAATCTGAACCCAACAATAACATCCCTGTAACCTTTGTTTTTTTTCTAGTGAATATATATATATATATATATATATATATACACACACACACACACACACACACACACACACATATATGTATATATATATATATATATATATATATATATATATATATATACACACACACACACACACATATATATATATAACACTGTCAATACACAACTTGTGATTCCTTCCACAGGATTGATGAAGACACTAAATATTGCTCATAATCTCATTTATTTGCCAAAAGTACGTTGCAGCGCATTTCGGCCACCATTGACGGCCTTGATCACACAATATATGCGCCGCCGTCTTGTCAATTTTATACAATGCGTCAAAGAAACAGAAGGCAGCGGGTTACCATGCGCTATGCAGCACTTAACTTAAAACAAACGTGATCAATGATATAGTTCATCTATGCACAAAGTAGACATTTTTTTTAAAAAACATAATGAATCAAATTTCTATCATTCATTGTATATGATCACGGTTAGATTGCAATTGAATTGCACAATTGAGCCAGAGTGGGCCAATACTCAAGAAACACCATCTATAACCCTCTGCGTGGTGGCGCTCACTAAATTAGTGCATTTTGTGCAATTTCAAATATTTCAATACAATACTAACTCATGGACTAAATTCCTTGATTGCATTTAATCACAGCTGTAGTACACAATTGAGCCCAAATGGGCAAATTCATTGTGGCTCTGTTCATGGCCACTGAATAAAGTATGTCATACACACTCAATTGTTATATGCCACTGCTAATGCCCAAATGGGCCATGATTATAACACTTTACGTTTCCATGATTTACTCATTACTGTATTACAACAAGCTCACAAGAGGATAGACACTAAATCACAACCTAAAATATATTCAACTTAAAAGGTGAGACTACAACATCTTTGTCAAACATTGCTGCTATAAAGAACAACAAAATAAAAGAACAGACCCACCAGGAAAAGCAATCATATGATCATAATAAGCTGATCGGGTAAAATCTACTCAAATGACGCAAATTCATATATTATAAATGGGTATAAAGCTCCACATAGGTATTAAGCCCATTTGGGTATATCGAATCAAGATTCAGGATGGATTTGGTCTCGAGCTGCCTTAGTGCTTTGACACGATATAGCAGAGTTAGAGACAGAGAGAGATACAGAGAGAGATACAGAGAGAGATACAGAGAGAGATACAGAGAGAGATACAGAGGGAGATACAGAGGGAGATACAGAGGGAGATACAGAGGGAGACAGAGGGAGACAGAGGGAGACAGAGGGAGACAGAGGGAGACAGAGGGAGACAGAGGGAGACAGAGGGAGACAGAGGGAGACAGAGGGAGACAGAGGGAGACAGAGGGAGACAGAGGGAGACAGAGGGAGACAGAGGGAGACAGAGGGAGACAGAGAGAGACAGAGGGAGACAGAGAGAGACAGAGAGAGACAGAGAGAGACAGAGACAGACAGAGAGAGACAGAGAGAGACAGACAGAGACAGACAGACAGAGACAGAGAGAGACAGACAGAGACAGACAGACAGAGACAGACAGAGACAGACAGAGACAGACAGAGACAGACAGAGACAGACAGAGACAGACAGAGACAGACAGAGACAGACAGACGGAGACAGAGACAGAGGGAGACAGAGACAGAGGGAGACAGAGACAGAGGGAGACAGAGAGACAGAGGGAGACAGAGATACAGAGGGAGACAGAGATACAGAGGGAGACAGAGATACAGAGGGAGACAGAGATACAGAGGGAGACAGGGATACAGAGATACAGAGGGAGACAGAGATACAGAGGGAGACAGAGATACAGAGGGAGACAGAGATACAGAGGGAGACAGAGATACAGAGGGAGACAGAGATACAGAGGGAGACAGAGATATATATATATATATATATATATATATATATATATATATATATATATATATATATATATATATAGAGAGAGAGAGAGAGAGAGATAGATCTCTCCCAGTGGCATTCACCCCTGGGTAGTTATAATTAGGTCAGCCTTTCAATAGATGAGGTATTTTGACTACATGTGCTAGACACTGGTGAAAACGAGTTCCCAAGCTACATGATGGCTTTACTGAAAATTGGGATGTTTGGTATCAATGATGCAGGTGGTTGATTTATTAAGACAGGCACACGGAGGGCACCTTAGAGGTGCCCCTTGAAATCCTACCAGCCTCTGGTGTATTGACCGACTGGTTCTTAGCAGCCTGCCACCAGAGATGAGTTTCTAACCACTAAGGGTGAGGGCCTTTGCTCCAAGGAAGTCAGAAACAAAGCCTGCTCAGGAAGAGGATGTTCACACCCCGTCCCACAGGATGACATGCTGATTAGAATTCCAAAGCAAGGGAGCTTCAAAGAAGTCACCACCTTTGAAAAGCGAATCTGGCTCCTCTCACAGGAGAGGGTACTGACCTCCTCTGTCCAAAGCCCTTTGACACCTGTACATGTGGGAAAATTAGCTAGTCAGGTAGGCGTGCCCAACCCAGGCTAGTAGCACCCCTAAGGTGATATAACCTGAAGTTGACACAACTTTTCAGAGTTAGCCATTTTTGTGATGACGAAATTAGGAACTCTGGGACAGAGTTATGCCCACTTCGCACAGGAAAAGGTCATATGGGGGAGCAGCGACGCCAGGGGTATGTAGCCTATCGGATACTATACTACACTCCCCTAACGGCCCTAAATCTAGTATTTAGGGGAGCTCCTGTGTTAGACTTGGCATCTTTTGGCGTGTTTCCCCTGACTTTTCGCTTTCTGACCTCCCGGTTTTGACTCTGTTTTTGCTGGTGTAATGATTCTGCGCACTTTCCTCACTGCTGTCCAGTGGGAAAGTGCAAGTGCTCCTGTATAAAATGCGTTATGGATTGGTGTTTCCATGATTGGCCTATTTGGTTTATGTGTCAGTCCCTTGTAAAGTGCACTGCGAGTGCCAGGGCCTATAGACCAAATGCTGTTGGTGGGCTGCAGCACTGGATTGTGCCACCCACGCAAACAGCCCGTAAAGTGTAACTCGGGCCTGCCAACGCAGAGCCTGTGCGCAGCCTGGGGCTGCCATGTCGACTTGGCAAGTGCACACACTTGCAAGTCCCTAAACCTTCCCTTTGCTACAGGTTAGTCACCCCTAAGGTAGGCCCAAGGTACCCCTGTGGGCAGGGTGCGGTGTATGCGAAAGGTAGGACATGCCCGGGTGTGTGCGGCATGTCCTGATAGTGAATTACAGCCTAGTTCGTCTTTCACTATTGCAAGGCTACCTGTTCCCCCTAGGCCAGAACGGGCAGTGTTGATTATTACAGCTTATAATCCTAACTGACCCCGGGAACATGGTAGAAATTCGAGTTTAGTATGCCTGGACTCAGAATGATAAAATGCAGCTTTTAGTGAAGTTGGTTTTAACATTCTGTGTTTGAAAATACCCCTTTTAGAAAGTGGGTATTTTCTTGTCTAACCATCCAAGCCTGCCTCTGCGAGGTTGTGTATTCCTTGTCTGGAATGTGAGTGACAGGGGCTGGGGGATGCCAGGAGACAGGGTGAGTCAGCACAGGGCTGAATAGCAAGATCTACATGTAGTTGGGTGGGAGGGGTCGCACCTGGGCCCTGAATAGGACAGTGCCTTCCCTCCACAATGCTGGCTCCACCTCCTGTGGTGCGTCTGATGTCCCTGGCCCACTCACTGAAAGAAGGGACGGAGACTTGTAAACAAAGTGCTCCAGAACTGGTTTGGACTAGGCAAAGGCCTCTCTGCCTTCAGAGAACAAAGGAATTTGGGATATAAATATTGGGGCCCTGACCCCATGAATTTAGATCTCGCTGGAATCAAGGAACCTGCCAAGACGAAGAGCTGGAAGAGCTGCCAGGAGGAGTACTGCCCCTTTGCTGTGTTGTTGCTTTGTTGGGTTGGCCTGCAGCTGCTGCTTCTGCCTTGGGCAGTGAAAGGACTGGACTGAGCTTTCTACAAACTTGTGCCGAGTATCTCCAAGGGCCTGAAACCGAGCTGGCCTCCTGTTAAGAAGTCTCAGGGACTACAAAGACTTCACAAGCCTCTGGGTACCGCTTCTGGAACGCTGTTTCAGTTGCCACAGAGGAAGGGAACCGCAACCGACTCCGTCAACCGAATCCATCCCTGGCCGGTGACCTGTTTGCACCGCAGACCGCATCGCCCCGCTTCGCATCGCAACCCTGGTCTCACCGTGGGTGACGTCCGACGCCGCCAACATCGAGCCGCTGCTTGCACCGTGACCTGTGGGCACCGCAGTTCGCATCGCATCGCATCGCTTCACTGAACCAACCGGACCCGACCGACGCGGTCGCTGCAACTGGCTCAAGAGTCGTGACCGCACCGCATTTGGGGCACCGCTCGCACGTCTGCGACGCACCGCTCCGACTCGCACCGCTGTCCGACGCCAGCTCCCGCACTCCAGCTAGGTCGCCTGCATCGCAACCTGTCAGCACCGCATCGAGCAACGTCTCACCCTGCATCGCACGCCTTGGACTCACCAACTCAGTCTGCACGACGCTCATCGAGCCGCTGCCTGCACCGCATCGAGGGACACCGCACCTTGCATCGCTCCGTCTTGCACCGCAACCGCGACGAACGCCTACCGGCTCGTACACTCCGTACCAGCCACAACGAGAAAGGTACTGTGACCGAGTCTGTTCACGACTCTGCTGGCCCGTATCGACGCGGCCGGCCGGAACTGTTAGACTCTGTGGTTTTCAGCATCGCGGTAGGCTCGGACAGAGCTACCGACTCGTACGAACTTTGCTTTTGTGCTATTCTTGCAAAGAAGAAGTTACCGTATCAAGCATTCATTCGTAAAGTACAGTATTGTGGATTTTTGTCGTAATTGGTCTTGTCTTGAGTATATAAAATATTGGTTATTTTTCTAAACTGGTGTGGTGTCCGTTTGTAGTGCTTACACTGTATTACTGTTGGTTATGTGAAAATGCTTTACACACTGCCTCTGAATTAAGCCTGACTGCTCGTGCCAAGCTACCACGAGGGTGAGCAGGGGTTACTTCACGAGTGTAACACCCTTACCCTGACTAGGAAGAAGGGTCCCTACTTGGACAAAGGTGCAAGCCCTTGCCAACTAGAGATCCCATTTCTAACATCCTGGAAATAAGATCCTGCTGACCTGAAAGAAAAAGAAGACAGACGTGAAGAGTCGCAAAGAGCAAGGGTCAAGACAGGCCCATATGTATCGGAGCGGGTTCCCATAGAACGCGGCACGAGACAGGGCTGTCCACTCTCCCCACTGTTATTTGCGCTTGCCATTGAGCCGCTGGCTGAGGCGCTCCGTAACACGCAAGCTGACTGGGGAATCCCGTTGGGAGACGGCATGCATGCGGTCTCCTTATACGCGGATGACCTGTTGATATATCTCAGAGATGTGGGGCAGCCATGTGGGGCAATTGAGGTCACACTGCTCAGGTTTGCCTCGGTGTCGGGACTAAAGGTGAATTGGGAAAAGTCATGCCTGTATCCATTCGTAGAATCTACTCCCGACCCACAATTAGTCGTCAATGGTAGGGATGTACACTGGCAGATTTAAGCGTTCCGATATCTAGGGATTCTTATATACAGGGACTCGCAGGACCTTCGAGGGCAACTTGGTTCGTGCCGTCACAGCGGTGAGGGCACAGATGTCCTTCTGGACTACCTTGCCGCTAGCGGTTATGGGCAGGATTGCGTTGTTAAAGATGGTGGTCCTACCACACCTCCTTTATTATTCCACAAATTTGCTAATGCACCTTAAGCCACCTTTTAAAAAAAAATTAGAATCAGACATGCGGCAATTCATATGGCATGGATCGCGAAGCAGAGTATCACTGGCTAAAATGTTCCCACTGACCACCCAGGGAGGTCTCTCTCTACCCAATATGTAGCAATATTATCTAGCTACGCAACTTTAGTGGGTAGCACGTTGGCTCAGCGCCCGCCAACTTGAAGACAGCAGCGCAGACGCCCGGGCTCACTCATTCCCAAATCGTAACGCTGTTTCATCCGGGTCGGACGGGCAGTACACCTACACAGCTGCTGGTCCGGGTGGCATACCAATGCTATCGATGCAGCTTTCGCATCACACGCCATGTAGTGCCATATGCACCATCACTTCCTATGCTGGGTACATACAGGAGGCTTAAGGCAATAACAAGCGCAGAACTGGTGCATTGGGAAGAGGCCGGTATACAGACGCTAAGCGATCTGAACAATGATGGACAGCTCATCCCGTTCGCAGACCTAGCCAAGGGTTTGGACTTACCGCAGGGTCAGTTCCTATTGCACGCCGCAGTGATACATACATTCAGCGCGCTGTGGGGTGATGTGGGACAGGAACATACCACCCACCTAACCATACAATACCTACACGAGCTGGGCACAGGCCGCCATTTAACAAAGTGGTTTGCGGAATCTCTCAGAATCCACACAGCTCCGCAATTACTCGCCCTCCGAGCCCACTGGGACGCGGACTTGCGGCGGCCCACCACAGACCGGAAATGGGAAAATATACGAGAGCCCTACGCGAATCCCTCGTAATGCCAGATTTCGTCTCATTCAATATTACATCATCCACAGAGCCTATCTGACACCGGAACGTATAAATAGGTATTTAGATCGCACTGTTGCGAGGTGTGCAAGAAGTGATGTGGCTGGCGCGGACCTATTACACATGCTGTGATCATGCACTGTTATTCAAACATATTGGGGTGCAGTCACCAGCTGTCTAACTCAGTGCATGGAACGAGCCTTGGACTGGACGTGGGAAGTGTGTATTTTGGGACTATACCCAAGATCCAAAGGACACAAAGTGACTTCTAGATGCATAGATTTGGGCCTCATAGTCGCCAAGTGTCTACTTACGCGCCGTTGGAAGTCACCTGCCCCCCCAGTAGCAATAGCTTCGTATCAATCCCTACTGTGTTGGGCGAAAGCGGAAAGTGTGGCGCTTCGCTGAGAAGACGCCATGGGGCTGCGAAAACAGCCAATAGCGGCGGCATGGGACGCAATATTAGCAGACTTCCGCACGGCCTGGAGCGACCGCTCGGAGACACTGGTGGACGAACCTGTGGATGATAACGAATAGGCGATGGTAGATAACCTACAGTACATGGACAGAAGGGAGGCGTTCAGCTCTCTGCCAAGATAGTCTGTACGAGTCTATGGCAAAAAAAAACTATTTCTCTCGCCCCTCCCCCTCCCCCTTCCCCTTCCCCTTCCACTCCCGTCCCTCTCCCCCCCCCCCCCCCAGAGTGGTATGCGTCCACTCCCCCCTGCCCCTCATGACGCGACGCAGTCCTTCCCCCTCCCTTCCCAATGCCTTTCCTGCTCACTCTCCGGATATATATTTAGCCCCCAAGCACCATGATGCATCATCTGAACTGTAAACGTTGTACAATGGAAGGTATGGGAAACTGAGTACACACTACACACAGCCGAAATGAATAGACGGGCTGATGCGATGCGAATGTGAGGTCGCGGGTGCGATGCATGTAGCAACGCATAGATCTACTGTAAATGCTCCAGGTGGTAGGGTAAACTGTTAGGAGTTATGTTTTAACCAAACTACTTATGGATCATAACCTGTGAGTTACGATGACACGCCAACTGTCAATACATGGGGTCTGTAAAAGATGATAATGATCGAAATGCTGACTGCCATAATTGCATTAGTTGTACAAAGCGAAGATTCAAATTGCTTTGCGTCACAGGTGTGTTTAAATGTAATGTATACTGCAAATATAACAATAATAAAAACAAAGTTAAACAAAAAAAGAGTTGCAAAGAGCAAGAACAGAAGACCCAGCAACTGACTTGGAGCCAACCCTGCTGGCCAGCCTGCTGACTTCGACAACTGCGCCAAAAGCAGGCTAGAGCGGTCGACCTCGAAGCTGGGGAACCGGGTTCGAGTCTCGGCAGGGACGCTCAACATCCTGTGTTTCTGGGCAAATCACTTAATCTCCCCGTGCCCAACAAAAATGAATGTGTCCTTGTGTAACGCAACTGGTGCTCATGTAGGGTCACCTTCGGGTCAAATTCGCTCTATATAAAACTCCCCCCCCCCCCCCCAAAAGAAAACTTGTAGTGCAGCTGCCGTGTCTCCAAAGCCTGGGAGACCTGCCAGACTTCACCCAGGAACCAAGAACTCCCATGAAGTAGCGGACCAGCTTCCATGCATCCTGCAGGCACCCAAAGAGACCTGAGAGGACTTTGAGACCGCGAAACACCGACACCTAAGGACAGCACTGTACCTGTCCCGTCCCTCCAGGCCCAAGTTGAAGTGGGCCAACAGAGCCAACGTAGCTCCCCAGCCCTCGTCAACTCCCCGAAGTTGCCTGCTGCCACTGTTCGAAGGCCCCCTCTACTGCAACTACTCCCAGTAAGGAAAACTAGACATTTAAGGACACCTCTGCACCTGTCGCCCCTAGCCTGTGGAGAAGAGGACCGAAGGTGTCCCTACATCCCCAAGCATTGTGAGGCCCGAGCCCCCTCGTGGTTCAGCCCGACTGGCCTCCAAGTCCAAACCTGCAGCCTCTTTACGCGAAGATCCCAATAGACTAACATTGGGCACCCGATGCTGTTTTGCACCCCTGCACCCGGCCACCCTAGTGCAGCTGGTGGTGTCTTGCTGGTGCTGCCTTGGACCTTGCCCACCACTCACCTTAAGTCCAAGAGATTGGTCCCCTAAGTCGCTGTACTGTACCTGAATGCCGTACTTGTTCTCCCTCCCATAGGATAACATTACAGCTTCTGAAAATTGCAGTGTCAACTTTTTAAATTATTATTATTATTGTAGCTTGTAGAGCACACGGCTACCTCCAACGGAGGTGTCCCGGCGCTAGCAGCGGATGCAGAGAGGTAGGGGCAGGTTACCAGGTGCTAAGGGAGGCCAAAGAGACAGGTCTTTAGGATCTTCCTGAATTCAGGTTCTGACTTGGCCTTCCGAATATGCTCAGGCATGGAGTTCCAAAGAGAAGCGGTTCTGACGGAGAACGACCGGTCACCTAGCCTGGCTTTTGCAAAGCGGGGAGTGACTAGGAGTTCCTGATGATTGGACCTCAGGACCCTCGTCTGATGGTATTTTTGGAGTCTCTTCATCAGATATTGAGGGCCAGTGTTTCGGACTGCTCTATAGGCGAGAGTCAGTGCCTTGAATTCCATCCTCCTTTTAACGGGCAGTCAGTGCAGGCTGCGTAGGTGGGGGATATGTGGTGTCGGAGTGGTACATTTCTGATGAGCCTGGCAGCTGCGTTCTGTATAGTTTGTAATTTCCTGATCAAGTAGGCTGGCAGACCCAAATACAGACTGTTAGCGTAGTCCAGCTGAGATGTGATCAAAGCATGAACCACCGTTTTCCTGCAGTCCATGGGTAGGAAATGAAGAAATCTCCGTAAGGACTTCATTTTCCAGAAACAAGACGAGGAGACATGGCTTATCTGGGTCTTGCATGAGAGGGTGGACTCAAATTTGAACCCCAGGGTCCTAGCAGAGGAGGCAGGAAGAGGGGGGAGGATTAAGCTCCGACGGCCACCAGAGGTCGGATTGTGGAGAGGATGGCTGATTAAAAAACCGAATCTTCGTTTTTTCAGTGCTCAGCCTCAGGCAGTTGTCAGTCATCCAGGATGATATGTCAATCAGACACTGTTTGAAGTTGGTAAATGCTGCCTCAGAATGATCCCTGAAAGAGAACACAAGCTGGGTATTATCAGCATATGAGACAACACTTACTCCGTACTGCTCTACTAGTGGAGCAAGGTAGATATTAAAAAGAGTTGGGCTCAGGGCCGAGCCCTGAGGGACTCCGCAAACCAGGGGGCGGGGAGATGAGATATGGGGGTGAAGGAGTATTTGCAAAAGTATTTCTACTGATAAACCTACTTACCTGATCATATTAATTCTGGTGCCTAAACATATATAAAGATAATTGTTATTTTTATAAATTGGTGTGGATCTCCTTATTGAGTCCTGTGCATCGTTTATTGATTATTGTGTGTATATGAGGATGTCTTAGACTCCTCTCTGATAAGCCTAAGGCTGCTCGACCACAATATATCTCGTTTTGATATCATTTAAAGAGCCAGCTTCATACAACTTTACATCAAAAAAATCCCTAAACATTCACTGCAAAACCTAAGCTTATAGTGAAATTATAGTTGGGAATTGGTATCTCAACCCACACCAATTGACTTCAACAGGTGGGCCACCACCGCAACTGACCCGAAACACAGACTTACAACCTGGAGTCTCCACTCCACCCAGGACACCTCCTCCACCATGCAATTCATCCACTCGGGAGCTCCTACAGACCTATGCCAGCAACACATCTTCAATATCGGAAACAAAAGGATCGGCCAGAAACTCACCACCCTGCGCAACACCTCTATTACCACTGCAACATTACAGACTCCTGGAAACACGCCCATGTTAAACCACTACTGAAAAAACCCTCCACTAACCCCATTGTGTTCAACTACCACCAGACAATTTTCCTGCTCCCATTCCCAATGAAGGTACTGGAAAAGATCATTAACAAACAACTCATGAGGCACCTGGAGCAGAACCGGCTACTTGACGCCTCTTAAACTGGCTTCCACAGCAATCACATCACTGAGACTGCCCTGATCACAGACAGACTACATCCTAACCCTCCTTGACCGAGAAGAAACAGCAGCTCTAATCCTCCTCGACCTCTCAGCAGTCTTCGACACCATATCCTATCACAGTGATCAAAAGACTCCACCACATTGGCATCTAAGAGGACATGCTCAGATGGATCACCTCCTTCCTCACCGGAAGAACTCTTGAGGATCCACCTTTCACCTCTGAACCCAAGGATATCGTGTGCGGTGTCCCCCAAGGCTCATACTTCATCCCTATGCTCTTAAAAGCATATATGACCCTGCAGGCCAACATCGTCCGATCCCACTGTCTCAACATAAGTTCCTACGCAGACAAAAATAAACTCATCCTCTCATTCACTGACAACCCCACCACCACCAAAACTAACTTCTACAGATGCATGACAAGTGTCGCCGACTAGATGAAGAACAACTGCTTGCAGCTGAACACATAAAAGACAGAAGCACTGATCTTTGGCAACACCAGCAACACAAAGAATGACTCCTGTTGTTCATCAGACCTAGGACCCCACACCCACCCCTCCAACCTTTCCAGAAACGTCAAAATCATCATTGACAACAAACTCACCATGAAATCACAGATCAATGCCGTCTCCTCCACCTGCTTCCTCACTCTACGCATGCTACGTGACATCTTAAAGTGGCCATTAATGCACACGAGACGCAAAGTGACAGAGGCCCTCCTCACCAGCCAACTGGACTACGGCAACGCTCTCTATGTAGGAATCGCTTCACACCTCCTAGAGACTTCAGACCATACAGAATGATGCAGCAAGACTAATTATCGACCTTCCCCAACAAACACACGTCACACCCCACCTCAGGCAACCCCACTGGCTCCCCGTACAGAAGAGATGCCAATTGAAGCTGCTGACCCACGCACACAAGGCTCTACACAACCAAGGACCCGCCTACATTAACCACCACCTAAACTTCCACCAACCGTCAAGAAGACTATGCTCCGTCTCCTTGTCACTTGCCCATACTTCTAGCATCTACCGAATCATAAGTGGAGGACACTGCTTCTCCCACATTGCAGCAAAGACCTGAAACAGTCTTTCCACGCAACTCCGGACAATCACCTCACTTCTGGAATTCCGTAGGGCCCTCAAGACCTGGCTGTTCGAATGAGCCTCCTGGACCTGCAAGCACCTGGATGCCCTATTGGGTGATTAGCCACGCTTTAGAAATTCCAACTGATTATTATATTTTACTTTACAATAAAAAACCTTAGGAACTCACTGGAAAAAAAAAACACAAAGGTTAAAGTGCCTTATAGTGAGGTGAATAAGTCGGTGCCAACATAATGTTTTGAACTCCAAAAATCCACAGAAATTTGCCAGTTATAGCCAGGAAAGCAAATTATAAATTGCACCCCCTGCATGTTTATGACCTCACATCAGTCATGACGAACAAGTTACTTACCTTCGTTAACGATATATCTGTAAGAGACATAGATTAGTTATAAATTCCTTACCTTGTGAATTACCCCCAGGCTTCAGACTGGATCTGGAGAATTTTTTCGCGAGGAGGAGGAGGAGGAGGAGGAGGAGGAGGAGGAGGAGGAGGAGGAGGAGGAGGAGACGACGTTGCGGCAGCTACTTAGACGCCGCCCTCGCGCGCGGACGTCAGTTCTGTACACGACTTTCCACGCCAGAAACGCAGAGCCATGCAAGACACTGACCACTCTTGCGCAAAACTAGGGCCCTGAAAGGAAATCCTTAACACTAAAAGTCAGTTCGCAGAACGGGGAGTATGGGTGGGGGGGTAAGGAATCTATAACTAATCTAGGTCTCTTACAGATATATCGTTACCGAAGGTAAGTAACTTGTTCATCTGAAAGAGACAATTAATTATAGATTCCTTACCTTGTGAATAGATACCCCAGCAATACCAACCCCGGAGGTGGGTCTGCGAACCAAGTTCACACCAGAAAGTCCTGCAGAACAGAACGGCCAAAAAAGCCGTCTCTTCGGACTTGGCTGTCCAGGCAGTAGCGTTTCGTGAACGTGTGCAGAGATGCCCACGTCGCTGCCTGACAGATGTCATTGAGGGGGACTCCCCGTCCCAAAGCAGTGGTAGCTGCCGTCGCCCTGGTGGAATGGGCACGTAGCCCCACAGGAGGCTCCTTCTTTGCCAAAGAATAGCAAGCTTCGATACACAAAACGATCCATCTAGAGATGGTCCGTTTGTGTACGGCAAGACCTTTTTTAGCGCCCACGTAGCCAACATAGAGCTGGTCATCCACCCAGAATGGTTTTGTGCGATCAAAGTAAAAGGAAAGTGCACGTTTTGGATTCTGACAATGGAGCCTCTCTTCCTCCTTAGAAGGATGCGGAGGCAGAAAGAAGGTGGGCAAAGTGATGGTTTGCCCAATGTGGAAAGAAGTAACCACTTTGGGAAGAAAGGATGGATGAGTTCGAAAGACAACCTTGTCCAGATGAACAGCCAGAAAAGGAGGTTTTGAAGAAAGAGCTTGGAGCTCACTCACCCTGCACGCAGAGGTGATGGCAACCAGAAAAGCAGTCTTTAAGGTCAGAAGCCTAAGAGGACACTTATGTAGCTGCTCAAAGGGAGCGCACATAAGATAAGTTAGAACTAGGTTCAAGTCCCACTGGGGCATTACGAAAGGAACAGGAGGAAAAAGATGAGTAATGCCCTTAAGGAAGCGATTTACAACAGGGGACTTGAAAAGAGAAGGCTGATCAGGAAGCCTAAGGAAGGCTGAAATGGCAGAGAGGTAACCCTTTAGAGTGCCCAGAGCAGAGCCCTGCTGGGCCAAAGAAGGGAGGAACAAGAGAACCTCAGAAAGAGGGGCAGAAATGGGATCCACAGCCTTTGCTGTGGACCATGCCACAAATTTGTTTCATCTGTAGGCGTATACCGTCTTAGTGGAGGGACACCTGGCTGCCAAGATAACATCACAGACTTAAGGAGGAAGATCGAAGGCTGTCAACTGTCGCTGCTCAATCTCCACGCAAGGAGGTGGAGACTGGACAGGTTCGAGTGGAGGACCGTCCCCTGCTGCTGCGACAGAAGATCCTCCCGAAGAGGCAGTCGGATCGGAGGATCGATGGCCATGTGTAACAGCTCGGGATACCAGACTCTTCGTGCCCAATCCGGAGCCACCAGGATGACTTGGGCCCGGTCGCGCTTGATCTTCTTCAGCACTCTGGGCAGAAGTGGTATAGGCAGAAAGGCGTATAGAAGACCGCAACTCCACTCGCGACGAAAAGCGTCGCCTAGCGAGTGCCGCCTTGGAAATTCCAACGCGCAGAATTGTTGACATTGCGCGTTCTCTTCGGTGGCGAATAGATCTAACCAAGGCTCTCCCCACTGCTGAAAGATACCTTGCGCCACCGTCGAGTGAAGACGCCATTCGTGATCCATCATGCACCTGCGGCTGAGTTCGTCCGCCTTGTCGTTCAGAGAACCTGCCTGGTGTTGAACCACCAGGGATATGCCCTGATGTTCCAGCCATGTCCAGAGACGGAGAGCCTCTTGACATAGGGTCCACGATCCCACCCCGCCCTGTTTGTTGCAGTACCACATGGCGGTGGTGTTGTCCGTGAACACCTGCACTACTCTTCCCCAGACAGAGGGAAGGAATGCTTTTAGTGCAAGACTGATCGCCCGAAGCTCCAGAAGATTGATGTGGAGCTCTGACTCCGCCGGAGACCAGAGGCCTCTGATCTCCGCCTCCCCCATGTGACCACCCCATCCCAGAAGAGATGCATCAGTCACCACTGTGAATTGGATGGAGCCAAAAATAGACCCAAAAAACTCTTTGAAATCATTAAGGAACAATCTAACCAGAACGCTACTCCCATTTCCCTGCGCCCTAATGGTATGGACTTTACAGCTCACTTCTCTGAAAAAACAAGGAAAATAGAGTTGGAGCTATTACCTGCCACCCTAACTTTGTTACCTAAGAAACCTCCAGCAGGATCAGTGTAGCTGGCAGAATCCTCGACAATATACTCGCCTTTGGGCTGCTCTCTCAAAAACAACGCCTCTTGGAGCTGTTTTCTCCTACCAGATTGCACTGAGCTCCTTCACATCATGGCATCCCTCAAACCCTCCAACCATTTTGGTGATCCTTTACCCGCCAAGCTCTATAAAGATTTAAACTCAGCCATTCTCCCTCTTTGGGCCAGGATCATTCATGAATCCCTCTTACAGGGAAAGATTCCGGACTGTCTAAAAGTTGGGAAAGTTACTCCCATTCCTAAGAAGCCCAACGCGGACCTATCAGATCCAAACAACTTTCGACCTATTACCAACAGTATGACTCTAGCTAAATTGCTTGAAAAATGCGTCCATTCGCAGCTCAGCAACCACATTGAGAAATATCAACTCCTTGACCCTCATCAGTCAGGATTCAGATCTGGGCACAGTACTGAAACGGCACTAACGCACATTGTTGATGACGCGGTGAGAGCCCTTGACCAAAATGTCCCTCGTCTCCTGATCCTTCTGGACCTGTCTTCAGCCTTCGATACCATCAAACATGTAAACCTGATTGACCTTCTTCAACACAGGATGGGTTTCTCGGGCCCGGTCCTAAATTGGTTTGCCTCCTTCCTGCACAATCGCACGCAAAGGATAAAAGTTAATCATGCCCTCGCTTCCAGTACCCCTGTCATGATTGGAGTCCCCCAAGGTTCTGCGCTCTCGCCCACTCTCTTCAACCTATTTATGGAACCACTTGCTGTCATTCTGAACCGAGCGAACATTCAATACCACATGTATGCGGATGACACGCAACTGTACCTGAAGATCTCTCAAGAGGACATAAAAACATTAAATACTGCACTTGCACAAACTCAACAATGGTTAGCTCAGCACCATCTCCTACTAAACACTCTCAAACCGGAATTTCTTTTGATCGCCCCACCCAATCACTCGGCTCCTACCCTTGACTGGATTAAACACTTAACTGCTCTGAACTGCACACCTCATGTTGTAGACTCTGCCAAATCTTTAGGTATCACCTTGGATAAACACTTAAACATGCAAGCACACATCAGTGCTACTACTAGGGGAGCCAATTTCCAACTTAACACACTGAAGAAAATCAAACCTTTCCTCCACCCGAAGATCTCAGACCGGCGGTTCAATCCTTGATTATCCCTAGATTGGAATATGGGCTGGTGACCCTTGCTGGACTTCCCAAAGCTAGCTTGGCCCCACTCAGAGCTACTCTGAAAGCATCGGCTAGACTTATAACGGGCTCGAGAAAATATGATCACATTTCCCCCGACCTTCTGCAACTAAATTGGTTATCTATTGAAGCCAGAATCCGACTCAAGATAGCTTGCCTGACTCAAAGCCATACACTACAACACCCCGTACTACCTAGCAAATAAGCTTGAGCCATCAGGCTCCAGCCGGAACCTAAGAAGTACGTCCACCCTTCTCTTAAAACCTCCAAGATTCAAAAATAAAAAAATCTTACAACCGTGCCTTCACCGGTCTTGCTCCGAGAATCTGGAACTCCTTGCCATCCGAGATCAGATCCAATCCTTCCACTACTTCCTTTAAAAAAACTGGTCAAACGACTACTACTGAACGAACATTAACTCCCTCTTCTTGTGATCATGCTCTTAGGTTTGTGAAATAACCTAATTCTTGTGGTATTACACTGATGCCTTATTTTATGTTTTCACCTTATTTTGATCTAGTCCTCGATGGCTCCTTAACTGCATTAACTGATGATCTCGCTCTTGTTTTTGTTAAAATTCCTTGATCCGTATTGCACTTCTTTGGTGCGTTCTATATTATGATGTTTTACTCTGCGTGTTCTAAGGCACCATTGATACCCCATACTCTTTAACTTGAATGTTTTCCCACAGGTTATAACTTCACTTACTTTCATTATGTTTGTACCCTTGCTGGCGCCAACTTTGTACAGCGCTCTGATACCCGTGGGTCTTGTTCGCGCATTATAAAACTATTCAAATAACTAAATAAACTCTGGTTGGGGAAGGGAGAGAGATCTGCAGTTGACCCAATCCCGGTTCGTTAGCCACCACTGCAATTGGTGTGCAGTGCCCTCCGAGATCTGAACGCAATCGGACAGGTTACCCTGATGCTGTGCCCACTGGAACTTCAGGTCCCACTGCAGAGCCCGCATATGCCATCTGGCATGATCCACCAGCAGGATGCAGGAGGCCATCAGGCCCAGTAGCCGCAGGGTCACCCTGACCGAAACCCGGGATAGAGGCTGAAAGATCGTAATCATAGACAGAATATCCCGGACTCGCTGCTCGGGAGGATAGACCCGAAACTGCGTCCTGTCCAGAACCGCTCCGATGAAGAGGAGCTTCTGAGAGGGAGTCGGGTGTGACTTCGGCATGTTGATAGAAAACCCCAGCGAATGCAGGATGTCCGCCGTCGTCTGGAGGTGCTGCGACCACCGCCATCACCTTTGTGAACACCCCAGGGGCGCTGGTAAGGCCAAAGGGGAGCACGGTAAACTGAAAGTGCTCGTGGCCTACCGTGAACCGCAAGTAGCACCGGTGGGCCGGCAGGACGGGGGATGTGAAAATAGGCGTCCTGCAAGTCCAACGCTATCATCCAGTCTCCAGGGTCGAGGGCAGAAAGGACCTTAGCTAGCGTCAACATTTTGAACTTCTCCTTCCGGAGGAAGCGGATGACGTTCTTGAGATCCAAGATAGGACGCAGGCCTTTGTCCTTCTAGGGCACCAGAAAGTAGTGGGAATAGCAACCACGGCCTACTCCTGGGACAGGAACTCGCTCGATGGCTCCCTTGGCCAAGAGAGCTGTAACTTCCTGCTGGAGAAGGGCCAGATTATCCTCCGACATGCGATGGTACTGATGTGGCATGGCTGGGGGGGGTAGTCTCGAAGGGGAGGGAGTAGCCCCTTCGGACTATTTGCAAAACCCACCTGTCCGACGTGATGGTGCGCCAGTGGGGGAGGTGATGGCGAATCCTGCCGCCCACTGGCGATTGGTGGCCCTGAAAGGTCGGACTAGGAGGGTTTGGAGGCTGCTGCAGAGGGGGCGGTGGTGGACTGGCCCGCTCGCTGGCCCCCAGACCCACGACGGTGGGTCCCACGTCCCCGGCTGCGCAGGGGCTGAACAGCTTGCGCCGGCCTGTGGCTCTGGGTGGAACCCTTTCCGTAGCCACGAAAGGGGCGAAAAGCAGACTGTGCAGGGCGAGTGGTGGAGAGGCCCAGGGATTTGGCCGTAGCCTTAGAGTCCTTGAAGCGCTCTAGCGCGTTGTCTGCTTTGTCGCCAAACAGGCGACAGCCACCAAAGGGCATGTCCATAAAGGAAGCTTGGACATCCCCGGAAAGGCCAGTCGACCTCAGCCAGGCGTAGCGCCGAAGGGCTACCGACGTTGAAATTATCCTGCCTAGCGAGTCAGCAGTGTCCAGGCCACATCGGATGGTAAACTTGGCTGCATCTCTCCCCTCGGCGACTGCATGGGAGAGCACGGCCCGGGCCTCCTCCGGGCACTGGGGCAGCACTTGCGCTACCGTATCCCACACAGAGTGGGTGTAATGGCCCAACAGACATGCAGTGTTTACCGACCGCAGTCCCAAGCTGGAGGAAGAAAACATCTTCTTCCCAGGGTGGTCCAGCTTTTTGGATTCCCTATCAGGTGGTGCGTTAGGGAATGCGCCTTTGGACGTTGAGTCTTGGACCACCAAGCTCTCAGGGGTGAGGTGTTGGGAGAGGAAAGTGGGGTCGCACGGGGCCAGGCGGTGGCGTCGGGCAATCATCCTATCCACAGGAGCCCCTGTGTTGGGCCTGGACCAGGTGCCCAAAAGTATGTCGGTGAGGGCTTCATTAAACGGCAGCAGGGGCTCCGAAGAGCTCGCAGCCGGCTGAAGCACCTCTGTCAGGAGGTTAGTCCTGACTGCCACCAGAGGTAGCTCGAGGTTGAGAGCCTCGGCCGCCCTACGCAACACCACTGCATACGACGCTCCCTCCTCCGTAGCCACGGTAGGAGGAGACAACATGCCACGGTCTGGGGAGGTATCCAGACCACTGGCTTCCCCCAGCTCCTCTCTCCAGTCCGGGTCATATTCCAACTGGTCAGTCAAAGTGTCTCCAGACCCCTCCCAGTCCTCCTCACCCTCCTCTGGTTGCCAATCTGGCCTGAAAGAACCAAGGTAGAACAGGGGCACAAAAGTACCAGTCGGTGCCGGATTGGCTCCGTGTCTACGTCGGGGTGGAGGCCGGGGTCGACGCTGGCTGGGGACACAACCGGCGTCGGCTGCGGACGTGGTGCCGGTGGAATCGGCGCCGGTGGAGGCGTTATGAGGTCGACCGGCGCCGATCCGGATCCAGGCCTGGATCCAAGGGGACCCTACGGCGCCGGGGCCGAAGCTGCCGGCATCAAAGGCCCAGGGCCCCCAGCCAAGTCCGCGGGGCCCGAAAGGCACGCCGGCGGAGTCGGGCTGCCCAAAGTTGGCATGCATCGCTTTGTAGAAACTCCGAAGCTGGGCAGGGGTCGCTCCGGGTCCCGGAAAGGGAGGGAAACTGAGTCGACCCTTCAGGCTCCGCACGCGGAGCAGCAGGAGGGGCACCCCCTGCATCCCTTGTCGCCCGACGGACGGGGAGAAGTCGAAGAGCGACGATGCTTCTTCGACTTCTTGTGCTCCGACTTACCTGAGGATTGCGAAGACTTCGAAGAGGACTGGTGTTGGTGGATCCGCGACCGACCTCTCGCGCGACCGGGACCTTAAACGGAGCGGACTGCCGGGCCTCGAGAGCTTTCGGGACCGCTCCCGCAAAGACTTCGTATTCATGGTCTGGCAGTCAAAACACGACTTTGAGTCGTGGTCGTGTTCCAGGAACACACGGTGCAAATCCATCACCGACATCAACCGTCGGCAGGAGCCGCAAGACTCAAAATGGTGTCCACAAAAGTCGATCAAAAAAGTCAGTCAAAAAGTGACTGGAGGTACCGCGCTCTCCAGATCTGCGCTGGCTGGCGCGGAAAAAGAAACTAAGTAGCTGGCGCGACGTCATCCCGGCGACCACAACGCCGACGACAAACGCGGAGCCGACCGACGCCACCTTTCGACGTGCAGGGGTACTGCTGACGAAAGAATTCTCCGGATCCAGTCTGACGCCTGGGGGTAATTCAGAAGGTAAGGAATCTATAACTAATTGTCTCTTTCAGATATGTTCTTGTGACATCATTTATGACATCACTGATATCTCAAATGTCATCATCCAAGCTACTTTTCTACACATTACTCTATAAACAAGTATGGCATAAGAGGCCAGAAAGTAAGTACAAAATAGCACTGAATAATATGTAGCAACATTAATGCCATGACACATACAACTCCCTGAGGTTAAGCAAGCTTGTGTTATGGGCAACAATGACACTATACCATACACTTCATGGGCACCCTAGTTCACATTAAGACAGAAGGGTAACACTTAATGTACACTGTAATCTAGCAGCTTCTAACTGTTCAGAACAAAACCAATTTCCTCCAGATACTCAACTCATGTTACATAACTAATGCCTGTAGGAAAGTGCCCCTTTTTGCCATGGTCACCCCCACTTTTTGCCACTAGTACTGATGTTTTTCGACTGATGTGCACAGGATCCCAGCTAACCAGGCTCCAGTGCCAGTGCTCTTTCCCTAAAAACAAGGTAAAATGTTTTAACTAACACAATTGGCACACACTTTTGCACCCCTGTAAGTCTCTAGTAAGTGGTAGCCCCTGGTACCTAGGGCATAGGTACTAAAGAGTGTCCCTAAGGGCTGCAGCATGTATTATGCCACCCTAAGGGACCCCATACAAACTGCATGCAGCCTGCCATTGCAGACTTCGTGTCATGGTGCAAACCATGAGTGAAAGCACAACATGGCACACTCACTGTGGGCCATGACAAAGTCAGGGCCTGTAATATATGCAAGTCACCCCTACAGCAGGCCATGTAGCCATAAGTCAGAGTGCATTATACTACATGTGAGGGCATATCTGCATGAGCAGATAGGTCCCTGGGCTGTCTAGTTCAATTACTAGATTGTACAAGTGAAAAGGGAAGACACCTTAAGTATATGTACTGGGCACTTATCACTACGAGTTCCCCATCTACATGACGACTTTACTGAAACCTATGGTGTTTGGTATCAAACACCTTGTCTTAATATATCTGTACTGTAGCCAGTACAAGATTTATTATGACATGCGCCCAGAGGGCACACTGAAGGTGTCCACTGAAAAACCTACCACTGTCTAGTATGCTGGCTTACTGGTATCGTCCAGCCTGCCACCACAGACATGTTTCCGACCCCCTGCGTTGTAGCCCTTGAGGCCAAAATCCTGGACATAGAAAGAAAGGGCTGAGATGAGTCTAGCACTCATAAATGGAGGCAGCAATAAAGTAAATAGAGAAAGAGAGGAAACCTTTGATCTCAAAACTCGCAAAGGAATTGACCCCAAATATGCCGATAGTAATATCACAAAATGGTTTACAGCCTTTGAGAGGGCTTGTAAAATGAGAAAGCTAAATCAAAAGTATTGGCGCTCTCTACTATGGGAACTTTTCTCAGGCAAGAGCAGGGATAGACACCTGACACTTAATGAGGAAGATGCTGAGTCCTATGACCTCATGAGGGATATCCTGATTGAGGGCTTTGAACTCACCACTGAATAGTACAGGATTAAGTTCAGAGAGACTCATAAAACCTTGAGTCAGTCTTGGGTTGATTTTGTTGACTTCCAAGTCAAAACACTAGGTGGTGGGTTGAAAGGCAGAAAGGTACAAGATTATGAAGGTCTTCACAATCTGCTGATGAAGGAGAACTTGTTAAGTAATTGTACATCAGAAAAACTGCATCAGTACTTGATGGATATAGGGTTGGTTTCTCCCCAGGAGTTGGTGAATAAGGCTGACCATTGGTTCAAAAGTAGGGTGTATAGACAAGCCCATGGTGGGGTTGACCAAAGAGGGGTTGCTAACTCCCCCCCCCCGAAAAAGACATGGGACAGTTAAAAGAAAAATGTAAAGAGTCTACTAAAGGCCCCCATAAACCTGTTCAGGAGTGTGGGCCCAGAGACATTTCCCAATCAAAGGTTGGATACCAGGTAAGAACTGGGATCCCAAAAAGGCTTGGTGTTTTCATTGTACGGGCAATTGGAAGGAATCTTCCTGTCCCAAATAGGGGCACCACAAGTGCACCCCCTGTTACCTCTGGGGTGGGGAGTCTCCAAATGGGATCCTTGGTGTGCCCTGACCAGGTCAGAGAGCTTACTGATGCTACTTTAGTCTCTGAGGGTGGGGTGGATATAGCTACCCTGGCAGTCTGGCCCAGTAACCTGGAGAAATACAGACAAAAGCCACATATTAACTGGGTTGAAATGGAAGCCCTGAGGGACAATGGTGCAAGTGCTGGATGGATTTATTTGACTTGGTTAACCTGGTGCCACTAGGAAAGTGGTAGTGTCTCAGCCGTACAGAGAGCTTTTACTCTCAGTAGCACATGACATCCCCCTACCAGGGCATCTTGGCCAGGCAAACACTTGGAGTAGGATAATCACCCACTTCTAATGGCCAAACATGTCCCAGAAGGTGAAGGAATTTTGTAACTCCTGTGTTACCGGTCAGTGACAAGACTGGTAGGGTGGTGTCATGGCCAGGTGAGAGTGAGAACTCCCTAATGCAGAGGCACTACCACTCTCCTAGTGACACCAGGTTTGGGATCTTTGGCCTCAGTGTACAGGAGCCCCTCCTCCCAATAGGTCCTGTGGGAGCCATGTACATCTCCCTTTTCCTGTGCAGCAGCTTGCTGTCTCAGGCTCTCAAGAGTGGGTCAAGTTATCTGTCCCTGGCACACCTCTTACCTAGAGAGTCCCCCTGGGCTTCGGAGCTCTGCAAGGGAAGGCCCAAGTTTCTGGGTCTCAGTTCCCTTCAAGGTGGACAGGTCTTGTCCCTGAGGAGAGGGGGCTTGGGGCTGCTCAGAAGTTGGTTTCCCAGCCTACTTGCTTTTTCTCTTGGAGGATGGTGCCATTATTTCAGGCTCTACTTCCTCTTTTTCACTCTGGGCTTTACTCTGTGCTCTTGTTTTCACACACACTCATTCAGGTATTTCCAGCATGGGATCTCAGCTCTACCTCAGCCCATGCTGAGGTCTCCAGATCATTCCCTAGCAGACATTCAACAGACCTTCTTTTGGCCAGTAACCCCTCCCCACTCTAAGGACACCATAGCCATTAGATGAACCGTAATATGGTTATCAGCAGTGGTGCCTGGATAAGTTTGACCAGCCAAATACTGCTCTGGGGATATCAGTTTTTCAGTCACCGTGGTGACACTTGCACCTGTATCCCTCAGTGATTCTATACTCTAACCCCATTGATATGTGGCTGTTGTAAGTATTTCTCCAGGTTACTGGGCCAGACAGTCAGGGCAGCTACATCCACCCTACCCTATGAGATTAAGGTAGGTTCAGTGTGCTCTCTGACCTGGTCAGGGTACAATAAGTATCTCATCTGGAGATTCACCACCCCAGTGGTACCTGGGGGTGCACTAGTGGAAGCTGTTTTGGGACAGGAATAGACCCCACTTTGGAGTCCTTTGGCTTTACAATTTAAACACCAAGCTTTTTGGAACCTGGGTTTTTACCCTCTAGGCCCACCCTCCTGAAGAGACCTTTTGCATTAGACTGTCCCACATCTTAGCCTTCAGGGGGATTAGCAACCTGTCTTTTGGTCACCCCCCCTATGAGATGTTTTGGACACCCTACTCTTGAACCAATGGACAGCCATCTCCTCCCTCTCCTGGGGAGAGACCAAACATAGCTCTACCAAGTTGATGCAATTTTTCGAAAGTACTGTTACTTAAGAGATGCTCTTTCATAAGTAAATTATAAAGCCCATCATAGTCTTGCACCGTACTCCCTTTTAACCAACCACCTAGTGTTCTGACTGAAAAATCAACGAACTCAAGCCAGGACTAACTCGAGGTTTTGTGAGTCTCCCTGAACTTAATCCTGTACTTCTCAGTGGTGAGTATAAAGTCCTCAAACAGGGTATCCTTCATGAGGTCACAGGATTCAACATCTTCCTCATTAAGTGTCAGGAGCCTATCCCTGTGCTTGGCTGAGAAAAAATCCCAGAGTAGAAAGCCCCAATACGTTTGAGAGGGCTTGTAAAATGAGAAAGCTCAACCAAAGGCTGTAAACCATTTTGTGATATCAGCCTCAACATTTGGGGACATTCCCTTTGGGGATTTTGAGATCAAAGGTTTCCTCTCTATCTCTATTTACCTTGTTGCTGCCACCACTTTTGGATGCTAGATCCATCTCAGCCCTTTCTTTCTCTATGGCCAGGATTTTGGCCTCCAGGGCTACTCTTCTGGCTAGTCTCTCCAGCTCCTGTTCTGGATCCTCTAGTTCAGGTATCTCCAACCAGTCTATCACGAGCTACTAGCACCTCGTAGACACCTTCAGAGTAGCTCCCAGGCTTGAGTTTTTTGGGTTTTTAAAAAATAACATTTTCCTTTTAAAGTTAAGGGAAGGCTGTGTTTATTTTACATCATCAAGCTGCAAACAAGTTTGACAATGAGCAGTGCTCGGACAGATTTATGACCCAAGCTGGGGCACAGAGGTGGAGAACTTAACTCTTAAATAAAAGTCCTTGTCAAAAATTAAAATTAAAAGTACTCTTAATGATTAAGTTAAAACTTCATTTTTATTTTCTCCTATTTCAAAGTGTTGCATTTACGAACAGCAGGATTTTTTTTTTTTTTTTTTAAATGGGAGAAATTATAAGTGAAGAAAAATATTTCTATGAAACATCAAGTCAATGTTTTCGCCACTTTCAATTATGCCAATTACATCTTAATGTTTTATTAAGCATTTTTCGTCACTTTATATTCCTCCCATTTAAAGAGCTGTATTTTTTATGTTATAAATTTGGCACCGTGTCTACAGGCAACTGGGAGCAAGATGTCTGCTGTTTGTAAAAATAACACTTGGAAATGGGAGAAAATGTAAATTATAAGTTTTATGGAATCCATATAAACAAAGTTAACTATTCAGTTTAAGTTGCTCCCATTTCAAAGTGCCACCTTCACACACAGTAGAGCATCTCGCTCCCAGAGGCTGACAAACGAGCTGTTTTATTCATAACTGAAAAATACAGCCATTATTTTAAGTGGGAGAAATTTAAAGTGCAGAAATCTTTTCCATATTATGGACATTGTTGCAGTACATTTTTCTGCACTTAGAATTTCACCATTCATAAAACAAAACTGTAGAATGTTTGTGTTCTACATGTAACAGAGCTCCATACGGCGAAAGGTATGTCCTGTGCCACAACTACATATGACACAGGTTCTAAGTCACTGTAGGAAGCTGGCTGTGTCTGTGGTATGCCACTTGGTGGGTATACCATGCACAGAGTCAAGAGATTCCCCAAAACTGTACAGGGCTTAATGTAAACCCAAAGTGTTATATCAGTGGTAGTGTGGGTGAGTGCAAGACATTTATTGCACAACATTAACCAATAAGGGACACACAAATCAACAAGCATTGGCATAGCCAATAGGTCTCGCCTTTGGGACCTTATAAGTGTTTAACCATGCAGCACATTTTCCTGGGTGTTGTGCAGCCAGGAATTGAAGAGCTATACAACTGCTACACATTGTACAGAAAGAGAAGATTGTCTGGAGAGTGCCTGTACAAGTAGATAACGGCGTTGTACATGGAGCTCAGTACATGGAGTGTCTTTACAGGTATATCCATTGGTGTTTCCTTACAATGAGCTCTAAAATTGTAAAGTACAACACGAGGAGGGAATGACAGCCCTTCACCGGCTGTCTGTAATTAGCCCTCCACCCAAACCTCACAAGACATTAGTGAATGTGTGATCACAATAACTGCATCCTCCCTGGATGCCCACAAACAGAACACGACGACCACCACCATCAGTACCAACTAAATGCACAACTTTAAGATTATGGCGCGTATTTCATCCCTTCATAAGTGTGGTCCGATTCCTTCTCGAGACTCGACCCCCCCTAAGTGTCTGGTCTGAGATTGCACCATGGAATCCCCTGCAAACTATGTTTGGTGCGATTTGTCAAATGGCTCAAATGCCATTCACAAAACAAGAAATGGCAAAGCCAGGAGGTTTGATGCTTGCACTCAAGCGCTGCCAAAAGGAATTCAAAATGCCTGCTGCAGTTTAAAACGAGTGGTGCGCGCGCGCTTGGGAGAGCGAGCAGCCCATTTGTTTTCAATTATCGCTCCCGCGTCTGGGCACGATATTTGAAAACAGATGTGGCCCGTGCGCGTAAACGCAAGCCTTAGGCCGTGGGCGTCAACATTGGGACAACAAGCACACGAGTGGTGCGCGCGCGCCACAACATCTGTTTTGAATTATTGCGCACGCGTCTGGGCACGATAATTCAAAACAGATGGTGCCTGTGCGGGTAACCGCAAGCAATAGGCCACACACGCACGAGCGTGTGGTCAGCTTTTTGAAGCCCCCTTACAATAAGTCTCGCAGAGCAACGCATGCGCGCTGCTAGGCGAGACCTAAAAAGGAGATCCACACCAATTTCATAAAAATAAACAGTTTAATTTTAAGACCAAGATCTTCGCAATAAGGTAAGTACGTTTTGCAGGACAAATACGGAAGACTTTTAAAAGTTGACAGTGCAATTTTCAAAGAGTGCAATGTTATCCTATGGAGGAAAACAATGCGGTTATACAGGTAAGTATCCAACTTACAGTTACAGTCTACGGGACCAAAGGTCAGGAAGGGGCAAGGGTCAGGGGAGTACCAAAACTGCACCACCAGCGGCACTGGGGCGGCCGACTGCAGAGGTCAAAATCTGAGTTTGGCCCAATTCTTTTCAATGGCGACAGGGGGTGCTCGAAGCCACGCTGCTTGCAGGTAGGTAAATCAGTTGCAGGGGCCAAGCTTTGGAGGTTAGTGCAAGCACGGGGGTGACAAAGCAGCACCAAACATACACTACCAGCGGCACAGGGGCACCCAGGTGCAGGGTGTAAATTTAGCATCGGGCGCCCAATGCTTTTCAATGGAGAACTTGCTTCAGACAAACAGGCTGCAGGTGTTGCACCGGAGGTTGTAGGAGGGAGACCACCGACAGCAGAGTTAAGTAGAGATGTAGGGCCACTGTCGATTCAGCTCATGAAGGCCCAGGGGCGTCAGTTGCAGGAGTGCCTTTAGACGTCTGATTCTTCTTACCGGATCAGTTTGCGGTCAGGGGGAGCCTCTAGATTCGGCCTGTAGGCGTCGTCGTGGAGTCCAGGAGGGGTCAGCCAACACTGGACTTGAGGTCAGGATCGCTGGGGAACATGTACTGGATCAGTGGTCCACCTGGACACGGGCCAGAGGCGTCTGGTGCAGACTGGGCATGAATTGTGGATCCGGAGGGCACCGGAGTCCTTTGTGTAGGTTTCTTGAGGACAGAGCTGCTGTCCTCGGGAGGCTCTGGTCTTTGTCGAAGAGCAGGCAGTCTTCCTCAGGGTTCTGGAAATCGCTGGCTGCAGGACAGTCATCGTCATAGACCTAGCCCTGATAGGAGGGGTCCCCCCCTCTTCAAGAAGAGAGGGAGCAAAAGATGTGCTTCACCTCACCTGCCCCACCTTAGGGGTGAAGCTGGCAGAGGTGGGCACACCACCTATTTTCCTACGTTTTCCCGCCCAAAGTGGGGGTGTAAACCGAGGGCTACTAGCAGCAGAGGCTGGTGGTCGGCAGATCTTTGAAGCTTACCTCTCGAGCACTGTGCCCATCCTGGGGGTCAAGGTGTGACACCTTCGCCCAGAATGTGCATTATTTCTGATCCCAGAGAGCAGAGGCTCTCAACCCAGGGGTCCAGAAACATGTCTGGTGGTGGAAGGCTGCCTACAGCCAGTCTAATTGTAAGAAACTGGCTCTATATATACACACTACACCAAAATGAGGTATACTGTGTATAGGGTCCAGGTGACTCCAAAGGTAGGCAGAGGTTAAAGTTAGATAGAACCTTACCCTCTACTTGTGGTAGCTTGGTCGAGCAGTAAGGCAGTATCAGAGGACAGTGCTAAGCATTTGATGTACACAGTCAGCAAATGAATTCACACACTCAAGAACTGAACTCTAGGCCAATTGTTTTGTATAAAAAATATACTTTTTTATTTTAGAACCAAGCAGGCTTGGCACAGGTAAGCATGAAATACTTTACAGTGATAAGATGCTATATGTTGAACAGTTTTACAAAGCAATAGAAATTGTACTTGATTTGATTTACAGGGGATGCAGTAGGTTGCAACACTTAGCAAATGCAGTACATTGGAATGAATAGGCTTTTTCTGTAAATTGCAGGTAAGTTACTTTTTACTTTACTTTTCTAACTCAGTGCTGGATACCTAGATTCAGCACTGGGACATTTCCTGCAAACAGGTAAGTAATTACGTTTTGGTTACTTGTATGATTTTTAAAGAATATCTTTAGTTTTCAAAACTCCACACTTAGTCGTTTTTTGGAAGAAAAAGTGTCAATGTTATCCTATGGAGGAAAAGTAGGTTATCGGTTCATAGGTAAGTTATCGACTGTGGGAGTTAAGGTTCTGGGGTTAGACTCAGGAGTCCCCCAGGGTCAGTGAAGCACTTTTGTTACACCCTCAGCGGCACTAGGGCGGCCGGGTTCATAGTGTTGAGGCCCAATGTTATCCTATGGGGGATAGGGGGCCTCCGGTTGGTGGCTGCTGGCGAGCACGCCACAAGGTTGTGGGAGCCAAGCTCCTGGTGTTAGGCTCAGGGCAAAAGGGGATCCTGTTTAGCACAAAAAGCGCACCCGCAGCGGCGCAGGGGCGGCTGGGTGCAGGGTGCTGGTTTGGCGTCGGGTGCCCTGTTGTTTTCAATGGGGATTTTCGGTTTTGGTTTTCAGCTGCAGGCTCGGTCCAGGAAGACTTCCAGGAGGAACCAACAGCTGGGCAGGTAAGTTGGAGGGCTCGGGGACGTAGGTGCACCTCTGGTTCTCTTCTCCAGGGTGCAGGGCGGCTGGATGCAGGGGTGTCTTTTGAGGTCGGATTTCACCTTACCGGGCCACTCGCGGTTGGGGGGGTCTCCGTGCAGAGGCTGCAGGCGACGTCGGGGAGTCCTGGAGGGGTCAAACCCATGGTGGACTCGGACTCTGGAGCGCTGGGGGGACCTCGCTGGGACCTGTGGGCCACTTGAACTCGGGCTGTAGGCGATGGGTGCAGTGGTGGTTCCAGGCGTCGGGTTTCTTTTTCCTCAGCAGGCTCGGAGTCTTTGTTTGGTGTTTCTTTTGAACAGAGCTGCTGTTCACAGGAGATCCGGTCTTTGTTGAAGGCAGTTAGTCCTCCCCGGGGTTCTGGAGGTCGCTGGCTGCAGGACAAGACGATTTTTGGTGCAGGATCTCTGGAAACTGCAGACGGGCCGGTAGGGCTGGGGCCAAGTCAGTTGTTCTCTGCAGTCTCCTCTGCTGGGCGTCTTCTTTCGTCCTTTTTCTTCTTAGGTTGCGGGAATCTGATCTCTTGGTTCAGGGCTGCCCCCTAAATACTGTATTTAGGGGGCGTTTTAGGGGTCTTGAGGTCAGTAGCCAATGGGCTACTGACCTTAGGGTGACTACACCCTTGGTGTGTTCACGTGGGGGAGTGAGCACAATCCCTAGTCCTGATTGGGGAGTGCCTGCCATCTGCAAGATGGCGAGCACTGGAGAGTGGGCTTCACCTCGCCTCCCCCACCTGAGGGGTGGAGTTGGCAGAGGTGAGCACACCTCCTGGGCTGGCTAGTTTTTCCCGCCTGTCTTCCCGCCGAAAGGGAGGGGAGACAGGATGGGGGCCTGCTCCTGATAGCAGGAGAGGCTGGGGGGTCGCATTACAAAGGCTGCCAGGCCTTTGAAGCTCCCCTGCCACAGATGGCTCTTCCTGGCCTGGGGGAGGTGTGAACACCTCTGCCCAGGAAAGGCTTGGTTTCTGGGCTCAGGGAGCGTAGGCTCCCACCCTAGGGGTCCAGAAACATGTCTCGTGGTGGCAGGCTGGTGTGTACCAGTCAGGAAACCCACCAGAGGCTGGTCGTTTTTCAGGGGGCATCTCAAAGATGCCCTCTCTGTGCATTTTTCATTAAATCCCACACTGGCATCAGTGTGGGTTTAATGTGCTGAGAAGTTTGATACCAAACTTCTCAGTTTTCAGTGCAGCCATTATGGTGCTGTGGAGTTTGTAATGACAAACTCCCAGCACCATATACTCTTAATGGCAGCACTGCACTTACAATGTCTAAGAATGGACTTAGGCACTGTAGGGGTACAGGGCTCATGCACCTGTACCCTCACCACTGGTATAGTGCACCCAGCTAGAGGGGTGACTGACCTATGCCAGGGCAGTGGGTTGTAAGCATGGCACACAGAGGTGTGCCATGTCGACTCTTCACTTTGTTCTGCACCAAAACACACAGCCTGCAAAGGCAGTGTGTGTGTGTAAAGGTACAGGACCTCTAAGGGTGGCACAATAAGTGCTGCAGCCCTTAGAGGTCTTCCCTGGTCACAGTGCCCTGGGTACCTGTGGTACCATTTACCAGGGGCTGACCTGTGGCCAGAGATGCCAATTGGTTACAGTTTTGGGGAAAGAACACAGGCCCTGGGAACCTGATTGGCAGGGACCCAGGGCACATCAAGTCAAAGGGCATCAGTAGTCTGGCAAAAAGTGTGGGGGGCGGGAGGGTTACTGCAACAGAAACCCACTTCCTTACAGTAATCACACCAGGGTTGGTAGGTTTTCAGGGGGCACCTCTGAGGTGCCCTCTGAGTACATGTTACAATAAATCCCACACTGGCATCAGTGTGGGTTTATTGAAAGGGGTAACTTGGTACAAAACACTCCTGTGTTCAGTGCAGCCATCATGGTGCTGTGGAACTCAAGTTGTCGAGCCATTGTACTCTCTATGGCTTCCCTGGAACTTACAACATTAAGGAATAGACCCTTATATTGTAGGAGCATATCTGCTCATGCAGATATGCCCACACCTGTGATATAGTGCACCCTGCTTTAGGGCTGGTAAGGCCTGCTAGAGGGGGGACTTACCTATATCTTGGGTAGTGCTAGCTGGGATGGCATACAGGTAGTGTGCCATGTCAACTCATTTTGTCTGCACCAGGCCAAGCTTGCTGCAGGGGCAGTCTGCATGGCCTAGGTGATGAGACCCTAGGGGACCCTCTTCAGTCCCAATGCCCTTGGTACCCAGGTACTATTTACTAGGGACTTACAGGGGGCCTGAAGGGTCAACTGTGGAATACTTTTTAGGGAAGAGGCACTGGCACAGGGGACCTGCTTGGCAGGGACTATGTGCACTACAATCTAAACCACATCAATACCAGGCAAAAAGTGGGGACTTTCTCACAGTCACCCATACACTTATATTCCATTCATATGCACACATGTTCATACATCCCCAAAGACCCATCTCACTGATGCAGTGTCCCTAGCCAAAGTATTTTGTTCAAACCATAGTATCTGGCTCTATGGACGGACCTTAGGCTTAGTCAATGAAGCGGAGTATGGGGGTGTCTGATAATGCAGGAGTTGCTTAGCCTTCAGAAGCTCACAATGATTTTCACTGATCAGAAGAAGCTCTCACTACAAAAAAAGATGGAAACCCCTGCTCTAGTTCTTGTTGGGGCCTGGAGTGGCCTTACCTAGCTCCAGGTACAGTTTTAGGGAAGAGGTTTCTACTGTTATCCTCATCTGGGGTATTGGAAGGGGAGTCATCCCCAAGAGTACTGTTAGCAGTCTCATCTTCACCGACATGATCGTCATCAATGTTTTCAGTGTCTTCTTCTCTTGCCTGGGCTCTATCAAACTCAGCAAGCAACTCCTGGAGTTGTGCTTTGATTGGGCTATACTCAATTACAATTTTGCAGGCTGTGCAGAGATCCTTTAGCTGCTTCAGATTAAGTTGCAGGTTAGGGCCAGGCTGAATTCCTCAACTCTATCCTCCGAGGTTGACATGTTTACTGTGGTTGGGAGCTTTTTTAGAAATTCTACAAAAGTTCTAAAACAAACTTTTAAGGCCTAACTATTATTATACCTTTTTAAAATTAAAATACAAAGAATTGGGGGACTTAACAAAAGGCCATAACAGCTCAGATTAGAAAGATTTTGAAAAACCGAAGTAAAGAAAATAAATTAAAAAGTAATTTTTGACTAGTCAATTGTGGGTTTTTTCGTGTAATCACCTATTGGCCCAGTGGTATCAGCAAATGCAAAGTTGTGAACCCCACCGCTGATCCACCAATGTAGGAAGTTGAATTTTTATGTAGTGTACCAAAACGAGGTACACTATGTAGAAAGTCCAGATGACCTTTATTGGCTTACAGGGCTTAAATTAATAATCCCAAATGCTCTCTTTTGTGGTAGAGTGGGCGAGCAGTTTCAGCTTATCATAAAGGCAGTGTTAAGCATTTGTTGAACACAGTCAATAAATGAGGCACACAGTCAAGAAGAAACTCGAGACCGATTTAGAAAAATAACAGGTATTTTTATATATTTTTAACACAAGGAACTGTTATCAATTTTTACAGGTAAGGAAAAAAGTCACACAAATGCATTTCTATGCGGTAATGCTTTCCTATGCAGAAAGGAAACCTACTGCATACAGATATTTGCAATCTTATTTCGGGAGTCCCTTTTAGGACTTAAGGGGCTATTGGGTCAAGGTCACAAGATACATCAGCAGTTCGCGTTTACCTGCCCAAGTGTGTCTGGGTGCAGAGGTGCTGGACTGGTTGATAGCCTTGCGCGCTACACCATAGGCAAAGAGGAGGGGGTCACCTAAAAACAAGCTGCAGAGGGGGACTTGGGGACAAGTACGGGAGCTCCCAACAGGGGCTCAGTTCGTGAGGGTCCTGTCAATTGGGGAACAATTGAGCACATACCTTGTTTTAGGGAAAGAGCACTGGCGACCTGGTCAGCAGGAACCCTGTGCACTTCAGTCAAAATTGCATCAGATACCAGACAAAAAGTAGGGGTGACCATTTAAACAAGCATTGGCATAGCCAATAGGTCTCGCTTTTGGGACCTTATAAGTATTTAGTTATGCAGCACAATATCCTTGGTGCAACAACATACAAACCTCTGGAGTTTGTGGCAGCTGGGGTTGTCTTTGTGTCGAACTCTGCAGATATCGATGAGGGCGCAGTCAGACCATGATAAGGACTGTTTAAGGATTTGCGAGAAAACGTCAAGACTTTGGCCAGCTTTGTGTGAGGTTGATGACCCATTGAGTGAATCCAAGATTGTCCCCGGGACGTATGACTTTGTACGCATATATCTGGAAGCTTGTACATGACCTCTCAAAGGTTTGTCACCGAGATCTTATATTGTAATCGGCTATATTTTAATCCAGCTGCCTCAGACTCACCTGCCTAGCCCAGACATTACTCTGTCTGCTTGCACACTTGGCTCCAATTAGTAAGGCATATTTGACTACGTAGACTTATCCTAGCATGTGCAGCAATAGGACATATTATAATACTTGCCACACAATTAGTGCACAAATCATTACTGCTTTGCTCTGCATCATTAGCGGTTGTAAAACTAGTAAAGGTTAAAAAAGAAGGTTGAAGACACATGATACACATCATTAGCAAAATGGCATTTTGTCCCTTCTTTCCCTGAAGCAACAAGGTACTTTTTTAAAACCATATATTGCATTTAGGTGCCCTCTTCTGGTCATAGGTGGAGAGGCGATAAGGCATCTCTCTACAGTGGCTTTAATGTAGAACTGGTCCTCGGAGACCACAATTTTTCTTTGCAAGAACCATAGCGGTCACGATGTTAGACTGGAGTAGTGGAAAGGTGATCAGGTCAGGTATAACTAAAGATAATAATTCCACAGAAAGTGGAATGAATGTAGGCAACAAAGTCTCAGCAGAAGTGGTGGAGAAAACAGTTTGCTGGAAAAAGTCAAAAAGAACTACATTTAAAAAAAGGGAGGGACAAAAAGTACAAATGTAGAATAGTAGACTATGGAAAGGGGTACTATACAAAAATCAATGATAGTCGTGGTCATGTAAGGTTTTAGGAGGCTTTTAGGATTATGTTTAGCGGCTAGTGCGAAGTGACAATATGGTATGATGTGTAATGTAAGGTATAATGGTTAAGGCAAGGGTGAAGATTACAGTTAGGATTGGTGTAAGAGTTAGGGATGGCGTAATGGGTTTGAGTTACGTTAACTTTAGGGCTGAGGTTAGTGTCAGAGTAAGGACTGGCGTAAGGGAATGTTTTACGGCTAGGATTGGATACTGGTTAGTTTTAAGATTAGGGTAAGATTTTAGGTTAAATTTAAGGATTGGGTCTGCCTAGAGTGTTATATTTATTTTATTTGATTGTTATCAGCACAAGCTTTATGAACACCTACTTGAAGCCCATACATTATGCCATATCAAAGAATACAAATATTAAAAACTTTAGGCGCTATATGTATCTCATGATTGTTTATACATTTTAGCCACTTAAATAGCATAAAATATGAAGAATACCATTAAAATGGTGCGTTTATCCAGTGTAAAAAGTTAATTACCCACATGTCCAAGATGTGCAAGAACACCAACTCATGTTTTATATCTACCAATAGCCTTCAAGGCAAGCCACATATGCGTGGTGTCTGCAGAATGGACCATTGTTTATTCTGCCCCTGCACAGTATCAAAGCATCTGCAGGACTTTACTTCTGTTTCAATCTTCCAGCAGGGATCCAAGCAGTTTAGATAAAAGAGGCAACTGCCTGGTTTTAGCATTTTGGCAAACCTCCCTGGTTTTATGGTGCCTCTTTGATTTACCTGGGTGTGTCTGAATTCATGAGGGATGGGTTTTCCCAGAGCTGACCAAAAGCCAAGTCGCTTCAGAGTGTATAGGAGATCCATCGTGCTTTGCCGACTCCATTATAACATTTTGTCTCGTCAAGGACTTGAAACAAACTCCAGCTCGCTGATTCCAGTGCAAGAGGATGCGATATAGAATCGGAACAAGGACAATGACATCAGGGATGGATTGATGCCAAGCGCAGAGCCACCAGGGAGTACCACTGCCCAGACGCAAGAGTGATCTTTGAGAATTGTTCCATCATGTGTAACACCGCAACCTCATTGTGACCCCATAGGTGTGCACCATAAATCACTGCTGCCACTGCTTTCAATACAACCCCATGTAGTACCACGCACAGGGGCTGGTCTCCATCTTCTACTTGCACCTGAGGGTGGCAGCAGTGGCTTGTCTCAAGTTGGAAGCTGCTTTCTCTCTGTGGTCACAGCTTGTTAACTTGGAATCAAAACGTATAGCTAAGTAATCACATGTATCCGCACGCTCTAATAGTTTATTAACAGAAAAAGTTTGTTTTTATGAGTGGAGGTTGGCTTCATAATCATAATCTTAGTTTTGGTTACAATTATTAGCATCTGCTTCGTGTGGCAGTATGCACTCGAGCCCTTGATTAATTGGTGCATGGAAAGCTCGGTCAATGGGAGAAGAACAGCATTGTCGGCAAACAATAACATAGGAATTTTTTAGTCTCGAGGTATCACGTTTTAATCCCTCCAGGTGTGTGTCGGCATAATCCAAAAGAGAGAAAAAAAAGTAAGAGGGCCAGGACACACCCCCTGCCGCACATCTGTTGGGATTGGAAAGCTTGCAGAACACTCCCCTCTTGGTCCATACCGCACACAGGCTGTTGTTTCAGTAGGGAGGCTGTGTAAGGCTGCTATGAGCGGACAGCTTTGTCCACGTCCTTCCAGCGCGAGCCACAATAGATTTCTGTTCACCAGATCAAGGCTGACTTCAGGTCAACAAACATCACTTAGAAGGGGACTTTTTTGATGGGCATACTTTGTGGCAATCATGTATAGCCGTGCTAGAGCAGGCTTCTCCGCTCTCCAGCTGCCTGGAAGTAGCTCTCCTGATTGCACCCCGGCCTACTAAATTGGAGCCCTTTGCTTGATTGAATTAATAGATGCATACCAGAGCTGTGCATTCAAGATGAAGATATGTGTACTTACAACCCTCTTAATTAATGTGTGGCGAATAATGGCTGAATTTACAAAATATATTAAAGTTGATCTTTAAGTGATAAATCATTTGGGGAGACTTCTTACTAAAACTACTTTCGTGCCCAGGCACTGCAGCGGTGGCTGGCATGTATTACCCACACAGAGGCATTCCAATGCATTTTTACATTACCGCTGGCAGTCCTGCCTGATACACTGAGGTGGTCACTGCTAGTAATTTTGGTGGCCACAATGTAATCATGTCTGAAGTGGTCATTACTACAACACTAATAATATTAGTAGCTCTCGATTATTTTCATTGAACATAAGTAACTCGTGTTACACAAAAGGTTGGAGACCCCTGAGCTAGGGTGTGTCCCCCTGTAAAAAGGAAACCTGGTTTAAGGGTAAAAAATGTTAAAGTTAAGGGAGGAGCCGCAGGGAGTAGCTTAAAGGTTAATGTATGTTTATGCACAATTGACAAATGTAGTGGTAATAGTTTTACCTAGACATTTTTGTACATGTTAGTCACAACTGTGAAGTGGGTAGAATGGCTTCGGTAGGGACGGTACTCATTTCCTATCACATTTTACGCCTGCATGGAAGTGTAAAAAAATGTTGAATGCCCTCAGAACCAATTGGTATCCAGAGATTCCGGTAGTTTAGCGTAGCAGTGGCCAGTTGGGTCCTCATCACCCTTCTTAGTTTGAACCTGGGTAGCATCAAAGAAGTGATTATCTTCTGATCTCAATCTAGCCTTGTTGAGAATCCTATCCGTGTGATGTTAGAGGTGTAATGCCCCTCTATTCAAGGATGCTTTTGAAGCACTTGCCACATCTTCGTGATCCAAGACTAAACACCGCGATGCAACATCAGAAGCAACCAAAACATCATTCTATTCAGTGTAGATCTGTATCATCAATGTTGTTGAGCACACCCCTGGAGTTTGTTTCATACAAACACAATCCCACACCAGATGGTAGCACGACAGGATGAAAGCACTCAGAACTCACCCCTGCCACCATGAGGCGTCCAGGTGACTGGAGAGAGGCTGTTTGGAGCATCAACATTTAACAGTCAAGGACTGCCTTACAGGGTGCAGTCAAATGCTTGTGTTCGTGCACATTCATTAGGCACCGGTGACTGTCCCTGCAGGGCGATGGGAGTCTTCACTCGTCTTCAGTGTATGTATGTAGTTGGTACTTCTTGAGAAAGATGGGACAGTTTAAACAATCTCTCGACTTTCTCTTTTCCCTCTCATTTTGCCCAACTTGCTAAATCTGAAGATTGCACATTTCCTGGCTTCATTTCTATCGCTTTCTCACCCACTAGGATGCTGATGTAAAAATATATATATATATGTATCTTTGGAACCATGTGTTGTAGAGCTCAATTTGTACATTTGTTTTAAAAAGTTCCCAGGCTTTTTCTTAGGAGCCTCAACTTGTGCTGCTGAATGCCTAGGTTGTTGAATACCAACGCTGCCTAGCCGCGATTCTACCTCATGCCTCTTTATCCACCACCCTACACTTCATGACTTTTATCCCACTCTTCCGGGCTCTTTTTCATCTGCTACCTTTGTCATTGTCATAGAACTTACCCCTCCGTTTTGCTCTCTTTTCTGCTTCTTTCTCTCTTATTCTGGATCAAAGTCTGAGGAGGAAAAATAAATCCCAGTTCTCAAAAACGAGTGCTGGTGCCAACCACCTGCACCTGCTTGCAACCACATTGGGCTAAACTAACCCCGCTGTGCGGGTGGCGGCCACCCCAGCGGTGGGGGGGTCTTACATCAGCTCATCCACCAGGCTCCCTTCTTCGCCCGCCTCGCTGCTGTGTGCCACAGACCGCGGCTGCAGGTTCGAAGCACTGAAATTGAACAGCACTCTGACCCAGTGTTGTAGCAAGGGGGTTGGGGGGCTGGGGTATCAAGAGTTTTGGGGGCGGCGGCCTCCCCCGCTCTTTCCTGCCATCTCAGGGCAGCAATCGCCAACACCCACCCTCCTTCCCCCGCTCTTCAATGCGGCTGCTGTGGGGCGGCTATCGGAGGAATCTCGCCAGCACCCCCCACCCCCCGGCCAAACCAGCTAATCCGAGGTCTAGCAAGACCGGCAGCAGAGGCACAAAAAGTAGTGTTTAAAAAGTGCAGTGTGAACAGTAGCGCTTTCGAAAAGCACAGCGCTCTTTAAACAAGCAGATGCCAGGCTGCAAAATGAAAAAGAAATGGCGGCCGCGCGGTAAAAAAAAAATAAACAGTGGTGCGCCACAGAGGAGCGGAGGGGGGGGGGGGGAGGGAGCGCGGCAGCCTGCTCAGCTGACCAGACGCTCGTGCGTCATGGCCTTTTGCCGGCATGTTTTTCCAATTATCGCGCACGCGTCTGGGCACGATAATTGGAAACACATGTCTGCCGCGCGTAACCATCCGAAAAAGGCCAGCCACGACGCACGAGCGTTTGGGCTGCTTCTGAAACCCCATTACTTAAAGTCTTCGCCTAGCAGCGCTTGCGCGCTACTCGAGGCTCGACCTAAAAAGGGGGAATCGAATCCATTACAGACAAAGTTTTTCTGAACTGTGCGAGGACCTGCGCATCTGCTTTACTTAACGACCAGCCTTTCTATCAAAATACTTGCCTTACTGAGTGCCGGGGTATGGTCCTAACAGCTCCACAAGTACCCTTTCAAAGATCCAGGTGATTCAATACCACCACGCCCTTATTCCAAAGACAATAAGCCGGAATCATCCAACCAAGGGCCCACCGCAATGATTCTCATATCTACCTGAATTACTGAGTGGCCAAGCAATATTCGTTTGACACCTTTAACAGAATCCATAAACGCATATGGATTTGGCTGTCTGTTTGCCTCCTTTGTCCTGAAGACCCGCCATGACAATCCCTTAATTATGCTCCTGTCAGGGTCGAAACGTCGACGGCTGCAATTGTCCATATACCCATAGGTCTCGCTGCTCTTGAATTATTAAGCAATCGCTGCTTGGGCTAGAGATACTTAAAGGATACAGTGTTTGGACTTACTTCAAACCCCTTCCTTTGTGTAAATGTATTATCAATGTATTGTTTCTTCACTTCCATGTACAATACACGGAGTCACCTTCTGTCACTTGGGCACTTTTTAGTCACTGTAAATATATGTCACCTGCGCCGTTTCATTTAATGAATTACAAGACAGCCTGCGTCGTTTGAAGTTTTGTGGTGTGTAGGAAACTGGCTCTATATATACTACACCAAAATGAGGTATAGTGTGTATAGAGTCCGGGTGACCCCAGAGGTAGGCAGAGGTTAAAGTTAGATAGAACCTTACTCTCTATTTGTGGTAGAGTGGTCGAGCAGTAAGGCAATATCGGAGGACAGTGTTAAGCATTTGATGTACCCACTCAGTCAGCAAATGAATTCACACACTCAAAGACTGAACTCTAGACCAATTGTTTTTGTATAAAAAAATATACTGTTTTATTTTTAGAACCAAGCAAGCCTGGCACAGGTAAGCATTAAACACTTTACAGTAATAAGTTGCTGATTGTAGAACAGTTTGAAAATGCAATAGGAATTGTACTTTGTTTGATTTACAGGGATGCAGTAGGTTGCAATACATAGCAAATACAGTACATTGAAATGAATAGGCTTTTTCAGTAAATTACAGGCAAGTTACTTTTCACGTTACTTTTCTAACTCGGTGCTGGATCCCTAGATTCAGCACTGGGACATTTCCTGCAAACAGGTAAGTAAATACGTTTTGGTTATTCGTGCGATTTTTAAAGAATATTTTTAGATTTCAAAACTCCACACTTGGAAACTTTTTGGAAGAAAATTGTCAATGTTATCCTATGGAGGAAAAACAGGTTATCGGTTCAAAGGTAAGTTATCGACTGTGGGAGTTAAGGTTCTGGGGTTAGACTCAGGGGTCCCCCAGGGTCAGTGATGCACTCTTGTTACACCCTCAACGGCACTAGGGCGGCCGGGTGCAGAGTGTTGAGGCCCAATGTTATCCTATGGAGGATAGGGGGTCTCCGGCTGGTGGCTGCTGGCAAGAAGGCCACTGGGTTGTGGGAGCAAAGCTCCTAGACTGTAGCTCAGGGCAAATGGGGAAACTGATTAGCACCAAAGGTGCACACTCAGCGGCACTAGGGCGGCTGGGTGCAGGGTGCTGTTTCGAAGTCGTAAGCCCTGTTGTTTCCAATGGAGAACCTCCGGTCAGCAAAAACACTGCAGGAAGGGAGACTAAGGACTTCTGGGTGCGCCCACCACTTCGAGCGGTAAGTTGGGAAGTTGGGGGTTGGTTAGGCGCTATTGGTTTGCGCACACAAGGCCGTGGGGCGTCGGGTGCAGGGGTGCCTTTTGGGGTCGGATCGGCTTACCAGCTCCGGGTCGCGGTTAGGGGGGCCTTCTGGATTTCGACTGCAGGCGTCGGCTGGAGGCTTGAGGCAGGTCAGGGGTTGCCGAATCTCGGTTCAGGATCGACGGGGTGACCTCCTCGTGGTGTTTGCCCACTCGAGCTCGGGCCGTGGACGGCGGGTGCAGAGTGGGGAGGATTCGTGGTCTCCGGCTGCTGCCAGAGGTTGCAGTTTGAACAAATCCAGTGTTCACGGGAGAAGCAGTCTTTGGAAGTGAAGGCAGGCAGGTCCTCTGGGGTTTTTGAGGTTGCTGGCTGCAGGACACACCGGGTTTTCACAGGAGCAGGTTCGAGGTGGAGACAGGCCGGTAGGGCTGGGGCCAAGTCAGTGGGCGTCTTCCTCTTGTTAGCTGGCTGCACGGCTGTTTGGTCCTTCTCTTCTTCTTGTTTCTTGGCTGGATCTGAGGAAGCAAGGTTCAGGGTGCCCCCTAAATACTAGATTTAGGGGCGTTACAGGTAGGTAAAGGGCAGGGACCAATGGGTCCCTTCCCTGGGGTGGGTACACTCCCTATAGTGCCACCCTCCAGTGGGAGGGGGGCAGGAACCTGTCCCTGGTTGGTTGGGTCCCCCCCATCCTCAAGATGGCGGGGACTCGGAGTTGTGCTTCACCTCGCCTCCCCCACCTGAGGGCTGGAGTTGGCAGAGGTGGGCACACCTCTCTCCCTCACTTGTTTTTCCTGCCGGTTCTCCCGCCCAAAGTGGGGGGCAGAGACAAGTGGGGACCAGTTGCTGAAAGCAGCAAGTGGTCTGGGGAAGTTCAAAAGGCGGCATGCCTTTGAAGCTTCCCCTTCGTGAACCCTGCCCATCCTGGGGAGGAGACTTGGCACCTGGACCCAGGATGTGCATTGTTTCAGGCCCCCGAGAGCAGCAGGCTCTCGACCCAGGGGTCCAGAAACATGTCTGTTGATGGCAGCCTAAGCAGCCACTCAGTCGGGACACTAAAGGTGGGTTAGTTTTCAGGGGGCATCTCTGAGATGCCCTCTGGGTGCATTTTTCATTAAATCCCACACTTGCATCAGTGTGGGTTTAATGTGCTGAGAAGATTGATACCAAACTTCTCAGTTTTCAGTGTAGCCATTATGGTGCTGTGGAGTTCGCAATGACAAACTCCCAGCACCATATACTCAATGGCAGCACTGCACTTACAATGTCTAAGAATGGACTTGGACACTGTAGGGGTACAGGGCTCATGCACCTGTACCCTCACCACTGGTATAGTGCACCCAACTAGAGGGGTGACTGATCTATGCCAGGGCAGTGGGTTGTAGGCATGGCACACAGGGATGTGTGCCATGTCGACTCTTCACTTTATTCTGCACCAAAAAACGCAGCCTGCAAAGGCAGTGTGAGAGTGTGGTGGTACAGGACCTCTAAGTGTGGCACAATAATTGCTGCAGCCCTTAGAGGCCTTCTCTGGTCACAGTGCCCTGGGTACCTGTGGTACCATTTACCAGGGGCTGACCTGTGGCCAGAGATGCCAAGTGGGTTTAGTTTTGGGGAAAGAACACAGGCCCTGGGAACCTGATTGGCAGGGACCCAGGGCACACCAAGTAAAAGTGCATCAGTAGTCTGGCAAAAAGTGGGGGGGTTACTGCAACAGAAACCCACTTTGCTACCCGGTGTCATTTAAAATTTCAACATTTAAAAAAAAAAGAAAAAGTAAAAATTCTTTATGATACCGCCAACCACATTGTTACTTCATATGTGTTCCAGTGTTGACTTAAGAATCACTGATTTTCATAAGTGTTATGAATTGTAAAGAAATTCTCGCCCGACAGAACCTACTGTTACGTATTATTAGTACGAGAGCTAGCACTCGAAGGCAGGAGAATTTTAAATATTTTAAATTGACCTGGCCTCTCTTCAACTCTCTTTCTTTCAATTGAGAAAGGCAGTTGAACTGCCGAAACACGTTTTTATTGTTGCTGTGTCCAGAGAGGCCAGATCAATTTCTGCCTTCAAGTGCTTGCTCTTGTACTAATGCAGTTTGGGAGGTTTGTGTGGAAGTTAAAAAGACACCAACGGTGGAGTTTTACTATGCACCAACAGCGATCTGGATGCACACCAGCAATACCACAACCCAGTTTTGAATGAATACAAGGAAAATGCTACTTACCCAGTATGCATCTGTTCTTGGCATGTAGAGCTGTAGAATCTCATGCTTATGCATAGATCGCCATCTAGTGTTGGGCACGGATGTTTGCACTTTGTTTTTCTTCGAAGAAGTCTTCCTAGTCACGAGGTAGGGGACTCCTCCTTTCGGTGATCGTGCGGATGGTCATCGACTCCATCTTCAGATTGTTTTACCGCAGAGGGTGAGAGAATGGAGTAGTAGTAAAGAATAGAGATGTCCATGTGTATGTATGAATAGTAACAAGAGAACTACAGCAGTCACAGGTACCCGGGGAGGTGGGTGGCCGCATGAGATTCTACAGCTATACATGCCAAGAACAGATGCATACTGGGTAAGGAAAATGCTACTTACCAGTATGCATCTGTTCTTGGCATGTAGAGCTGCAGATCCTCACACTTTGCATTAGATCGCCATCTGGTGTTGGGCTCGGATGCTTGCACTTTGTTGTTGTCTTCGAAGAAGTCTTTTGTAGTCATGTGATAGGTGACTCCTCCTTTGGACAATAGTGCGCATGGGCATCGACTCCATCCTCAGATTGTTTTTCGCCATAATGGGGAGTGATGGAGTTAGTAGAAAAGGATGTCCATGTGTGTATATCTAAATAAGATAGGACTGGAACACATACAGGTCCCGGGGAGGTGGGTGGGCGTGTGAGGATCTGCAGCTCTACATGCCAAGAACAGATGCATACTGGTAAGTAGCATTTTCCGTTCGAGGCATGTGAGCTGCAGAGCTCACACTTTGCATAGACTGTACAGCAGTATCTCCCTAGCGGTGGTCACCTGTATGTGTTGCAGTAGTTTGAAAAAGTGTTCTAAGGACAGCTTGGCCCACAGAAGCTTGTTGCTTGGCTTGCACATCAACACAATAGTGTTTAGTGAAGGTGTGTGTTGTAGACCATGTGGCTGCCTTACATATGTCTTCTAGGGGATGTTCCCTAAGAATGCCATGGAAGCCCCTAGTTTGCGTGTTGAGTGCGCTCTAGGGGGAATTGATAATGTGCGTTTGGCTTTTTGGTAGCATATTTGGATACATTTAACAATCCACCTTGCAATCCCAGCTTTTGAGATGGGGTTACCCTTATGTGGTGGAGAGAAAGCTACAAGCAATTGTTTTGTTTTACGAAATGATTTGGTTCTGTCAATGTAATACATTAGGGCTCTTGACATCCAGGGTGTGGAGAGCTCTTTCTGCTACAGAATCTGGGTTTTGAAAAAACACGGGTAGTTCTACAGATTGGTTAAGGTGGAAAGGCGAAATGACTTTTGGAAGGAATTTTGGGTTTGTCCTGAGAACTATTTTGCTATGATGTATTTGTAAGAAGGGCTCTTGTATAGTTAAAGCCTGGATCTCACTCACTCTCCTGAGAGAGGTGATTGCAATTAGAAACGCGACTTTCCATGTAAGAAATTGAAGTTCACATTTATGCAGGGGTTCAAATGGTGGTCCCATGAGCCTAGTAAGTACTATGTTAAGATTCCACACTGGGGAAGGTGGTAATCTGGGAGGTATGATCCGTTTAAGGCCTTCCATAAAGGCTTTAATGGCTGGGACTCTAAAGAGTGATAAGTGTTGCCTGTTCTGTAGGTAAGCAGTAAGGGCCGCTAGATGCAGACGTATGGATGAGTATGCAAGATTACATCTTTGCAAATGTAGTAAGTAGCAAATGATGTTTTGCGTGGAGGCCTGTAATGGCTGGATATTATTGTTAGTGCAGTAAATAGCGAATCTTTTCCATTTTGCTGCGAAGCAAGCTCTGGTAGTAGGGCGTCTAGCCTCTTTAATAATGTTCATACAGTCTGACGGTAGGTTAAGGTAACCGAATTCTAGGACTTCAGGAGCCAGATCGCAAGGTTCAGTTGGGATGGATCTGGGTGCCTTATCTCTCCATGGCTCTGCGTTAGCATTGATGGGGAGAGGTGTAGTTTTTGATATGGGACTACTGATAGTTCCAGCAGTGTGGTGAACCACGGTTGGCGTGCCCATGTGGGAGCTACTAGGATAATTTTTAGAGACTGTTATCGGAGCTTGCGTACCACAAGTGGAAGAAGTGGTAGTGGTGGAAAAGCGTACGCAAATCTGCCGGACCAGTTCATCCATATCGCATTGCCCTTGGACTGCGGGTATGGAAACCTGGCGGCGAAGGTTGGGCATTTTGCGTTTTGTTGTGTGGCGAACAGATCTATGTCTGGCTGGCCCCACATGCGGAAAAACGGTAGAAGAACTTGTGGATGTAGTTCCCATTCGTGAATCTGTTGGGTCTGTCGACTTAACAGATCGGCAATCTGATTGTGAACTCCTGGTAGGTGTTCTGCTAGAAGGTATATGTTCTGTGGAATGGCCCACCTCCAAATGTCCTGTGCCAGTTGGGACAGTTGTGGAGAGTGTGTCCCCCCCTGTTTTTGTATGTAGTACATGGCTGTGATGTCTGTTCGGATCAGGACAGCCTTGTTTTGTACGTGGAGTTGGAAGGATTTGAGAGCTAGGAATATAGCTAGTAACTCCAGATGATTGATGTGGAGCAGCTTTTGTTGAGTGGTCCACTTGCCTTGTGTTGTATGACCTAACAGGTGTGCACCCCATCCTGTGAGTGATGCGTCCGTTGTCAGTACTATTTGTGGAACAGGCTCTAGGAACGGCCGCCCTTTGGACACATTTTTTATGTTCCACCACTGCAGAGAGCGATGTGTGCGGTTGTCCACCAACAACAAATCTGTAAGTTGTCCGTGAGCCTGGTTCCATTGGTGCGCTAGACACTCTTGTAGGGGACGCATTTGAAGTTTTGCATGAGGGACGATGAAAATGCAAGATGCCATCATGCCGATTAGTTGCATGAATACTCTGGCTGGGAGAGAGTGTTGTATTTGAAACCTGGTGATGAGGGTTTGTATACTGGCTATCCTGGCTGGGCTGGGATAAGCTAGGGCTGTGGAAGTGTTTATTGTGGCTCCTAGATATTAATGTATATGGGATGGTTGGAGGTGAGACTTGGTGTAGTTTATTGTGAACCCCAAGTTGTGTAGTGTTTGTATAGTTTGATGAGTGTGTTGGACACACTGGTTGAATGATCTGGCTTTGATGAGCCAGTCGTCCAGGTATGGGAAGACGTGTATTTGCTGTCTTCGTAGGTGTGCTGCTACTACTGCAAGGCATTTGGTAAACACTCTTGGAGCGGTGGTGACTCCGAATGGAAGTACTTTGAACTGGTAGTGCTGTCCATCGAGTACGAACCTTAGATACTTCCTGTGAGCAGGATGTATGGGAATGTGGAAGTAGGCGTCCTTGAGGTCTAGTGTGACAAGGAAGTCCTCTTGTTGTAGTAAGGGAAGCACTTGTTGGAGAGTGATCATGTGAAAATGATCCGAATGTATGTACTGATTGAGGGGTCTGAGGTCTAGAATGGGCCTTAGAGTCCCATCCTTTTGGGGATTAGGAAATACAGGGAGTAAACCCCTGTGCCCTGGTGTTTTAGAGGGACTGGCTCTATGGCGTGCTTTTGAAGCAGGGAAAGAACTTCTTGCTTTAAAAGCATGAGATGGTCCGCGGACATTGGACGCTGCCTGGGTGGTATGTTTGAGGGGCAGCTGTAAGTTCTAGGCAGTAACCATGTTGGATAATTTGTCTCACCCACCTGTCTGTTGTAATGGAGTTCCAGACAGGTAGGAACTGTGCTAGTCGTCCCCCGACAGGAGTGGAATGGTCGGGGGAAGTGGAGGGAAGTCACTGTTTAGGAGTGGGGGAGGTACGGGTGTTGGTACTACCTCGGCCTCTGCCCTTACTGTTGTTGCCTCGGTAACCACCTCTAAAGTATCCCCTATTGGGAGATGTTTGGGTGGTGTTTCTGTAAGAAGAGGAATTGTCTGTGTTGGTGTTCCTAGAGCCTCCTCTGTAGAAGGAGCGGCGAAAGGAGCCACGTTGTTGTGGAGACTGCAATGCTCCCATTGATTTGGCAGTGTCAGTGTCCTTCATTTTTTCAAGTGCCGTGTCTACAGCCGGACCAAAGAGTTGGTTCTGATTAAACGGCTGGTTTAAAATGGTGGTTTGAACCTCTGGCTTGAAGCCTGAAATGCGTAACCAGGCATGCCTTCTGATGAGTACGCTGGTGTTAACAGACCTAGCGGCGGTGTCGGCCGCATCAAGGGCACACTTAATGGACGCATTGGAGATTAATTTGCCCTCCTGAATGAGATCATTTGCCTGCGTCTTGTACTGGTCAGGGAGGTGTTGCAATAGGGTTTCTAGCTGGTCGTAGTGGGCCCTATCGTATCTTGCCAGCAGTGCCTGGGTGTTGGCTACGCGCCAGTGATTGGTGGCTTGCGCAGCCACTCGTTTGCCAGAGGCATCCAACAATTTTGACTCCTTATCAGGGGGCGGAGCGTCTCCTGAAGTCTGAGAATTAGCCCGTTTACGAGCATTGGAGACGACTAAGGAGTCAAGAGGGAGCTGGCCTTTGATGTAGGCAGGGTCATCAGGGGCAGGTCTATATTTTTTGTCGATCCTAGGGTTAAGAATCCTGGCCCGAACAGGATCTTTAAATATCTCAGGAGCATGTTTGATGACTCCTTTAATCATGGGCAATGTCTGTACAGTTCGTTGAGACTGTTCGAAGGTATCTAAGAGGAAATCTTTCTCTGGTGGGTTGGTGTGTATATGTACCCCATGAAAGACAGCAGCCCTGTGAATAAGTTGCCCAAAACCAATGTTATCATCTGGGGGAGATGGTTTTGTGGGATATGGTGGAGGGCTTGGGAGGTCTGGAAGATCTATGGGATCATTGTAGCCCCAATCGTCCTGTGGTGGGTCATCTGGGTCTGGGAAAACGTCATCAGGGTCACCACCATCCCCCATGTCGTCCTGATAATCATGTGGTGGAGATGTTACAGGCTGAGGCGGTGTAACAGGGATGTAGAGAGGAGGGGTGTTAGGTGGAAGGACAGGGGAAGAAGGAGGCATAGGGGAAGTAGCAGAGTCCTTCTTTTTGACAGGGACGGGCTTGTGGCGTGGCACAGTAGAGACATGTCCAGTTTTAGGGTTAATGTAAAGTTTGTTGTTTAGGATCGATAGGATCCGGTTGAAACAGTTCCTCCTCCTGGAGATTTGACTTCGGCGCCGACTTTTTCGGTTCCGAGTGCGGTGATGGTTGCTTTGTGTGCTCTTTGGCCTTGGAAGGCGTGGAAGAGTCCTTCGGCTTGGCAATCGGCTCCGACAGCTTTGGCTTAGGGGCTGTGTCGTAGAGCCTTGGTTTCGACGCCGACTTATCCGCATGCTTGGAGGCGGGTTTTGGGACCGAGGTGGATTTCGGAGCAGAGTGTTCCTTTGGCTTCGGCGCCGAAGGTGCCGGTGGAACTGATACAGGCGGCTTGGTCGGTACCGAGGAACTGGAAGGCTTTAGACTTTTCTTCGGTGCCGAGCCGGAAGGCGGGGCGTCCAAAGCATGTTTTCGGTCGCGACTGGGGCCAGCAGGCGAAGTCTTGACCGGTGCCTTCTGTTTTGATGGGGGGGTTGGGGCAGGGGCAGTAGTACTCACTCGTTGCCCAGGAGTGATGGAACCGTCTAAGTCCTCTGCCTCCGAGACGATGGTTAGGTCTTCGGAATCTTCCTCCGGGACATCGGGGCCCTCGTTGAAGGTGTCGACAGGTTCTGGAGCGGACCGTTGCGCCATAACGTGTCTTCGAGCTCGACGATCCCAAATGGTCTTTTTGGAGCGGAAGGAGGCGCAAGCTGGGCAGGTGGCCTCGTTGTGGTCGGGGGAAAGGCACAGGTTACAGACCTCGTGATGGTCACTGTGGGGGAACTTTGCTCCACACTGGGGGCATTTTCGGAAGGGCGTCCTTTCCATTAGCTGTAGGCCTTACGGCGTCGATGGGCCCAGCGGCCCGCGTCGACGACTGGAAAGGGGATCGAAGAAGAGACGCGTCGAGATGGCGATATCGACAGAAGTTGTAGAAGGTTTGAAGTATTGAAAAAACAGTAGAAGAAAGTTTCGAACCGGAGTGTCGAAAGTTGCATCCGAACCCGATGGCGGAAAAAAACAATCTAAAGATGGAGTCGATGCCCATGCGCACTATTGTCCAAAGGAGGAGTCACCTATCACATGACTACAAAAGACTTCTTCGAAGACAACAACAAAGTGCAAGCATCCGAGCCCAACACCAGATGGCGATCTAATGCAAAGTGTGAGCTCTGCAGCTCACATGCCTCGAACGTAGCATTTTCCGTTCGAGGAATGTGAGCTGTAGATCACATGCTTATGCATAGACTATACAGCAGTCTCCCCTAAGCGGTGGCTATCCTGTAACTGATGGAGTTGTCTGAAACAGCGTTTTAAGTACTGCTTGGCCCACATTCGATTGTTGTCTGGCTAACACATCTACACAATAATGCTTGGTGAATGTGTATGGTGTGGACCATGTTGCAGCTTTGCAGATGTCAGTAATAGGGATGTTCCCTAAGAAAGCCATAGTAGCCCCTAGCTTACGAGTGGAATGTGCTGGAGGGGGTACAGTTAGAGTCCTTTTGGCTTTTGTATAGCAAATCTGAATACATTTAACGATCCACCTAGCAATACCTGATTTGGATATAGGATTGCCTTTGTGAGGTGGTACAAAAGCGACAAAGAGTTGCTTGGTCTTACGAAAAGATTTTGTTCTTTCAGTGTAATACAACAGTGCTCTTCTAACATCTAAGGGGTGTAGAGCTCATTCTGCAACGGAGTCAGGTTGAGGGAAGAAAACAGGTAATTCAACCAACTGATTTATGTGATATGCAGATACTACCTTAGGTAGGAATTTGGGATTGGTATGAAGAACCACTTTATCTTTGTGTAGCTGGAAAAAAGGTTCTTTAATGGTTAGTGCCTGAAGTTCACCCACTCTCCTCAATGAAGTGATTGCAATGAGGAAAGCTGTTTTCCAAACGAGGAACTGTAGTTCACATTTGCGCATGGGTTCAAATGGTGGGCCTATTAAACTTGAGGACTATATTAAGATTCCACACTGGGGCAGGTGGAAGTCTTGGTGGTATAACTTTTTAGTCCTTCCATAAATGCTTTGATTACAGGCACTCTAAAGAG